>CM028129.1:103052500-104252500 GCA_016271365.2 Neoceratodus forsteri | reverse complement strand
GGCTCGCTCCCACCTCTCTGTTAACACTTCTGATGAGGTCTCGACCTCCACAGTATGGGAAGCTTTCAAAGCTGTTATCAGGGGGAGAATGAGCTCCTTCACAGCAGCCAAGAATAAGGCCCATGCAGAGACTCTGCGCAACTTACAAGCTGAGTTTGCCACTCTGGAGAGGCAATTTGAAGCCTCGACACAGCACTCCCTTAAGTCCCCCCTTCTACCCACCATCATAGGCCTGAAATAACAAACAAACATACTACTAAACAAGAAAGCAGAATGGCAACTTCTGCACTCCAAACACAAGTTGTGGGAGGGTGGAGCTAAGGAAGGCAAGTTGCTAGTCTACTACCTCCTTAAGCAACAAGCATCATCCAGAATACTCATGCTTAAGAACAAAGAGGGTAAAATAATCTCGATACCTAAAGATATTAATGAGACAATGCGGCTATACTAGCACACTCTATACCAGACTCAGTCTAAGCTTTCAACTGACGAGCTCTCTACACGCATATCAGAGTTATGTAAGGGGATCTCTCTCCCTAAACTCTCTCAAATTGACTGTAATACTCTGGATGCCCCAGTTACTTTGGAGGAACTCCAATCTGCTCTCTCCCAAATGGCAAAGGCGAAGGCCCCGGGACCCGATGGAAAGACGGTAGAACTCTACCAGCTTCTCAAAACTGAGACTACCACTCTCCACCTGCAAGCTCTGTATGAGGCCTAAAGCACAGCTACATTCCCCCCACCATGCGGGAAGCTCTAATAACTTTAATTCCCAAAAAGTCTACAGATGCATTGGAATGTGCCAATTTTTGGCCCATCTTTTTGCCACTGGTGGACACTAAGCTGCTAGCCAAAGTGCTGGTGAGCAGATTAAATCAGGTTTTCCCCACTTTAATACACTCCTAGCAATCTGGTTTCTCGAAAGGCAAATTGAGGGAGGATAATTTGCACCTCATCCTTAACCTGAAATAGCTAGCGCTGCGCTCCTTGGCACCCATGGCTGCGTTGTCAATCGATTTCGCCAAGGCATTTTACTCATTAGAGTGGAACTACCTCCATAATGTCTTAATTATCTATGGATTTGGATCCCACTTTCGTTCCTGGGTTTTCACATTGTATTACTTACCAATGGCCAGAATTGTCACTAATTGGGATATTTCCTCTCCTTTTCACTACAAAGGGTCACCAGGCAGGGATGCCCCCTCTCCCCTCTTCTTTTAATTATAGCCCTCGATCCCTTGGTTAGGAGGCTTCTGGGCACCCCTAGTATTACCAGGATCCGTATCAGAAGCCACTCTTTCTTAGTTAATGCATATGCTGATGACATGCTACTCACACTGTCCAATCCAGAGCTCTCCCTACCAACAGTGCTATCAGTGTTACAGGAGTTCACTTCCCTCTCTGGCTTGCTCATAAATCAGAAGAAAACAGTTCTCTCCCAGTTGAATTCAAAATGTAGCAGGAGCTGTCTGTCAGGTACTGACATCACCTGGGCTCCTCAAGGTTTCCCTTATCTCAGGATCTTTATCTCCTCAGTGTGGAGTGACCTTGAAAAGACCAACTTTTCCCCTCCTCTAGAATCCCTCTCAGCTAAAGTATAGTGATGGCGCAAACTGCAGCTGTCTTTGAAGGGCAAGATTGAGGCAGTGCATATGTTCATACTATCAAGACTCTCATACCTCTTAAATAATCTTCCAATCCCCTTGTCTCCCAAGTTATTCTCCTCCCTTGACAAGCTCATCTCATCCTTTCTATGGGAAGGCAAAGCAGCCCATTGGGGATGCACAAAGCTAAGGGTTCACTGGTCTAAAGGTGGACTTGGACTTCCCTGGCTTGGGGGCTACCACCTAGCCTTTCATATGGCCCAAGCTACTGCTTGGTTTGTCCCCCATCTTGCCCCCTCCCCGCAATGGGTACTTTTAGAATCTGCCTTTATACCAGATAATTCTCTTTTCTCCCTCTTAAAAAATAAGAAACCACCCAGAAATCAGCTTACCCCAATTATGGAGGACACTTGTAAAATGTGGAGCCAAGCAATGGCCATCTCTGGGGTCCCAAGTACGGATTATCCCCCCCATTTCCTATGCTCCTTTCTGGAATAATATGCTAATTATGGTGGACCAAAGACCCCTGAACTGGTCCCACTGGGCCTCCAAAGGGATCCACGTCATAGGAGACCTCCTCCTTCCAGATAGTAATACCTTGATGTCCTTTGAGCAGTTGCAGACTCATTTTGATCTTAGGGTACAAGACTTTTGGAGATCCCTACAGGTATGTAGTGCCCTTACCCCACTTCTGGTCAAACATAATGAGCAGGGTGTGTGGAGCTGTCTGGCCACGCTCCATAAGCCGAGTAAAGGTCAAGGACTTGTGAGAGTCTTTTATAAAGTCCTGAGAGACTCGCAGCCGGATACCACCTCCACATGCCGAGGGGCATGGGAAATGGAACTCCAGCATCCCTTGCCACCGCAGCTGTGATCTGACTGTTTAAAGGCAATACATACAACCTATGAGGATGTTAAGAGCCAATTAATATAGCTCAAAATTCTTCTAAGATGGTATAGGATGCCTGCCATGCTCTATAAACTCAAAGTATTGACTCATGACAGTTGCTGGAGATGCCAATCTTCCCCAGCCCATCTACTCCACATCCTCCGGACATACCCAGCCCTCCAAGTTTTTTGGACACAGGTACTGAAAGACTGCTCAAAGACTGTGGGCAAAAGCCTCTCCCAGTCTCAAGACTCCCGTCTGTCACCAGATACTTCTATACTGGATCCCATACCGGTTCCACTTAAAATGTGGACTCTTGCTCCAGTTATGGAGGCCAAAAGGGCTATCCTGATGAGATGGAGGCAACCCACTGTTCCCTCAGTATCTGCCTGGCATGCAACCTTGGCTAGGCTAGCTATCTCTGAGAGGCTTACGGTGGTGGGGAAAGGTCACCTCTCTAGATACCACAATAATGGGATGCATAACTGCCTTTACATATATGTGCAATCCCACCTCCCCCTCCAAATAATCTTCCAATCCAGTGATCCTCACCACCCCACCCCCTTTTATTCCTGTTCCCAACATTAGAAAATGAGTCCTCACCTTACTATTGGGAAACTTTCCTATATCTCACCTGCCTTTGTCAAACAATCCTCTTTTCTATTTGTGTCTTAAAAACCTGATACAACTACAATAACATGCACAAGGAGAGAGTAGATGGACAGTAAGCCGTTCGGTCTTAGTACTTTATACTGGGTCAATTGGATCCTATACATTGCCTCTGTTTTAGTAGCGATTGTTATAACTAGATTGTAAATGAGGACTAGATATTAAGCGATGCACCATATCCTAAACTCATTTTGGATTCTCACTTGTTGTGGTTTTCTACTTGATGGTACTTGATGATCTCAGTATTAATAACTGGCTATCTATATGTGCTATACTTTTTGCTGCTTGCACCCTGATGTACTGAAAAAGATAAAATTCAATAAAATATCATATGATAAAAAAAAAGAAATGGAGCAAGAACAGAATCTAGGCCATCCAAGTCAGGACTCAGAGGGAATGCATGGGACTGTGCCAGGGGCAGTGGAGCCGCATGGTAGCATTGCTGGCAGGAGGGGAGGAGTGCGCATGCATGGGGGTGTGGCTGGGTGGTGTTGGACCACTCAAAAGTTTTTGGTCCCCCCCCGGAAGCAGCAGCACCACCACGACCACCAAGTCCACCACCACCACCACCAGCGGCAGCTGCAGGAGCTCCAGCAGCACTGCCTCCAGGGCAGCAGGTCAAGCCCCACCATGACCATGCTGCCAGCACTGCATCTGCCCCTCCTGTGCCTGGTCCCCCCCCCACAGCTACCAAGTTTGTCAGTTTTTCAACTGTGTCAGGAGGACAGTAGCCTTGCCATATGCAGACTTTGTGGGGTGGAGGTGCGCATTGGCCCCTAGGTGACACATCTGTGGATTGGGAGCCAGCACACTCATATGTTGAACCACCACAAGGTGGAGTGGCAGGCTGCCACAGAATGGGCCAGACCTCCACCTGCTGGACCTTCTGTGGCTGTGGCATAGGGTGCTGTTGTTGTGCGTTGCTGCAGCAGGAGAAGGGCCACAGCGCAGCTGCTCCACCAGCACCACCCTCACCACCACCACTACCTGGTGCACCACCTCCACTGGACCCCACAATGCCTGCAACTCAGGCAGACATTGTGCATTTGTGGGCCACAGTGGAAGAAAATAATGAGAGGGTGGGTGCTGTCCAGCAGCAGTTGGAGCAGATAGAGTGACACCAGTTACAGATTATGTTGATGCTCCATCTGCTGCTGGATCAGCAGGGGATCCCTCATTAGCTTTTTTTTTGCAGCACCCTTCCCACCACTGTACTGTTTTGTCTTTTGTTTAATAACAAAGAGAGGGAAGGCCACAGTAGAAGTTCCATCCCGTTCATTTATTCTGCACACTAAGTATTTGTCTAGTTTGGATAATGTACAGTATTCTTTGCAAAAATGTCTGTACAGTAATGTTTGTATTTTTCACCATTTGTTACTCATTTTCTTTTCACTGTACACTCTGTACCCAGGTAGCTCCTGGAAATGAGCCTCAGCTCAGTGTGCCTTTCCCGGTCATCAAATTTTAAATAAATAAATAAATAAATAAAAATATATACATACACATACATACATACATACATTCATGCCTCTTATTGCCCTGTTTATTATAATCTGGTGCCTCAGTAATGTTTACTTTCTGTTGTGGCATGGTTGTGGAAAAGCAGGACTGAGCAGTGCAAGTATAATCTGCTAAATTGCATGTGTGCAGTCAGTGTTGTTTCCTGTGTATGTGTGATTTCAGACATTGTCCAGCTTCTTGCAAACATATATATGCTGACTTGTTGCAGTGTTTATGGTATAAAGAATAGAGATAAGAATATATAACGTATATTTTATTGTCACCATCATCATCAGCGGACTAAGTGATATGATATTTTTTGAGAGGTGTTTGGCCAAAGTGCACCTTAGTCACATACTGCACACATGACTTTCTGGAGAGTATGCGTCTTTTGTGATATTATCTCCACAAAGTCATGTGTGCACTGTGAGTGACTGAGGTGCACAGTGGCCTGAGACCTTTGAAAAAATATCATATCACTTACTCCGCCAGTGCTGATGGTACACATAAAATTAACGTCATATATTCTTTCTTATCTTTATTCTTTACATACTGCAAGTTACACCATATATATATTTGCATGAAGCTGGACAATGTCTGCACACACAGGAAAGAACACTGACAGCACACATGCAGTTTAGCACAGCATACTTGCACTGCTCATTCCTGATTTTTGACAAACACTTTGTGAGTCCCAACACAAATTAAACATTACTGAGGCTCCAGAAATATTTATTTTTTGAAACAGACATTAAAGCAGCAGTGCAACAATCTAGTGAAAATTTTACATTGACACTTTACTTACCTCCTGACTTGTATGATACTATTCTTTCCAGTATTTTAGTCTGCTTTAGTACTTTTTTTATGTCTGAAATAATAAAAGGAGTGCTCCTTTTAATATGGTGTGGACCAGGTCTTCATCAGTATTTTCCACAGTTTTTGTCCATCACTTGTTTATACATCACTTCTGTTGTGACTAAAATTAATAATTATGAAGCAGGCCATGTTTTCTGACTTCACAGAGCAATATTTGTTCAAACACAGCTGCAAATACTGATGAAAACCTGGTATGAGCCATATTAAAAGGAGCACTCCTTTATTTTTTTTTCACACATGAGAAAAAGTACTTAAGCAGACACAAATTGTGAAAAGAAGAGTATCTTACAAGTCAGTAGGTAAGTGGCTGGCAATCTAAAACAGCATAAACAAGTATAGGTCAAATGTTTTACCAGATTGTTGCACTGCTACTTTAATTTATAATTTAATTATGACATTATGTGCTCACAACACACAAAATGCAACTGTCTTGTGTCCAGAAAATTCCCAAGTGCTGACAAAGTGAAATGGGAGCAGTACACCACATGCAAGGTCCCCCAGAATATATTGCGCGGTCACTCATGCATGCAGTGGTTACACAGGGTCCCCAGAATTTGTCTGCATCCCCAAAATGCAACTGTCTTGTGTCCAGAAAATTCCCAAGTGCTGACAAAGTGAAATGTGAGCAGTACACCACATGCAGAGTCCCACAGAATTGATTGCACAGTCACTCTTGCACGCAATTTTATTTATTTTATTTATTGAATTGTTTCACCAGAAAAGGTACACTGAGCAACTTAATGTTTGTCTCATGTTACGTCCTGGGGGAATGGAGAGAGGGATGTACAGAGTGAGAGTTTAGATACATTCATAACAGATGGTGAATACATACATACAGTTACAAAACAGGTTCATGGTAGATGAGTACATAATAGGCTGATGCAACAGTTACTGTACTGGCAGTTCATAGGAGCAGCATACATATAGAGTCAGTATTGGGACCAAGCATAGTTTATTTATTTATTTATTTGAAATATCGGATTGACAACCTTTGAGCCAGGCGGCTTATTTACAAAGATACCTTGTCACATGGAGGACAGAATAAAAACAGACAGGGTACAATTTACAAAGGAAATAGCCATCATGTATGGTTTACAAACATTGTTCACATACCTTATATGCAGTTTTGGATACAGATACTTACATAGCAGAAGAAAACATTGTTAACATGAGCGAGCATGCATTACAGTATAGTCCATCATATTTATGGGCCACTTCAAGGATGTCAGGGTTGTGTTGGCACATGAAGGCTTGGAGTGCATCCAGCTTTGGTAGTAGGCTGCAGATATTAATAGTTGCAAGGATAAGGGCACCTGGAGTTTGTGTGTGGTCTGAGCTTCTAGGGCCAGGATTGGGATGGACGCTGCCTGAGATGAGAAGGAGAAGGAGTAGGAGTTTTAAGGAGCAGAGTCGCAGTTCTTTGAGAGATAGTTTTGGTTGTTGTTTCCTGGAGTAGAGGTTGCAAGGTTCCAGGCGGTATCCCATATGGACTGCGAGGTGGTACAGTGTAGAGAGGTGGCCACACTTATTGAGAGTAGTGGTCAGGTTAAGTAACCAGGAATATCCAATCGGTGCACCAAGCACAACACTCAAGTGGAAGTGGAGAGTTCCCTTGGAGTAGCAGTGGAAACCAGAGTAGAGGGTGGCGGGGTTGGGGGTGGCTAGGACCAGGGAGAGAGAAGAAGGGGGCCAGGGCAAGGAGGAGGAGGAGAGGCGAGAGAAAGGCAGAGAGAGCCCACATGGCTTACGTACTAAATAAAGAGCTAGAGATATAGCCCTCTAGTGGTGAGAGGATATAATCTGCTAATGGAAAAGTCAAAAAAGCTCTAAATTCACTTCTAATATCAACTCAGAACTAAAAATGACTGTAAGGATTAAACAAACAAACTAATCTCATAGATTTCTTTGACAGGATAACCAGAGTGGTGGACCAAGGGGAAGCAGTTGATGTTGCCTACTTTAACTTCAGCAAAGCTTTCGACACTGTTCCACATAGAAGATTGATAAATAAGCTGGGTAGGCTCAGGGTGGGTCAGACGTTGGTTGAATGGGTGGCAAACTGATTGACAGGCAGAAAACAGAGAGTGGTGGTAAATGGTATACAGTCAGAAGAGATGCAAGTCACAAGTGGGGTACCTCAGGGATCAGTACTGGGGCCAGTCCTCTTCAATATCTTCATTAGTGACATTGCAGATGGACTAGAAGGTAAGGTTTGTCTGTTTGCAGATGACACCAAGATCTGCAACAGAGTAGATGATCCAGATGGGGTGGGCAGAATGAGAAGAGATCTGGATAAACTAGCAAAATGGTCAGAAAAGTGGTAACTGGGATTTAATGCAAAGAAGTGCAAGATCATGCACATAGGGAAGAGAAACCCTGAAGCCACCTATAGGCTGGGAGAGGAGTTGCTAGCAGTCACAAAGGAAGAAAGAGACTTGGGCATCATCATCACTGATGACCTGAAATCATCCAAGCAGACCTCTAAATCAGTAGGTAAGGCTAGGGGGATGTTAGGGTGTATTAGTAGGGGTATCACAAGTCATAAGAGGGAGGTAATAATCCCTCTTTACAAGACACTGGTTAGGCCCCATCTGGAGTACTGCATGCAGTACTGGAGGCCACACCTTCACAAGGACGTTAACCAAATTGAGGCAGTCCAGAGAAGGGCAACCAAAATGGTGCAGGGACTGCATCAGAAGACATATGAGGACAGATTAACGGAGCTCAAAATGTATACCCTAGAGCAAAGGAGGGAGAGAGGTGATATGATCGAAACATTCAAACACCCTAAGGGCTTTAACAAGGTGAAAGAGTCTAACATGTTTCAATATAAGAAAAATAACAGGACAAGAGGGCACAGCATGAGATTAGAGGGAGGCCGAGTAAGGGGTAATGTGAGGAAGTTCTTTTTCACAGAAAGGGTGGTGGATGCATGAAACGGCCTACCTCAGAAAGTGGTGGCTATGAATACAGTGCAGGGCTTCAAACAGGCATGGGATAGGCCTAAGGGAGCAATACAGATGAGTATGAATAGATAGACCACTGACAGAGCAAAGGCCGATGGCACATTTATAAGGTAGGAAAAGAAACGGGCAGACTGGATGGGCCCTGCGGTCCTTATCTCCCATCAACTTCTATGTTTCTATGTTTCTAAAACCCCACTTGGGACAAAGCCTCCCAAAGTGGGTTAACGCCAACCACTTTTGATGACAGACCACGTGGAACTGCAGTCCGCTTCCTCTTGCAGGATATGCTTGACACTACTTCTCGAGGTTCACCTTCAGTCTGATTATGCTGCTGAGGTTTGCTGACCTTGGCATGTGACTTCTGTGCCCCATGAACCAAGTGCACCAGTTGCCCACTGACAGTTTTTTACCTGTTCAGGCCAGCCCTTCAGTACTGAGGCAATTCCACATTTGTATCGTGGGTCCAACATTGTTGCTATTGCAAAGTTGTCACTTCACTGAATGCTCAAGATGTGACAATTATGGTCGAATAATGTCAGCATGTGTTTCAGCAACACACTGTTAGCACTGTCTCCGCCAATAAAGGCTATGCTGTACATTCACCAATGTCTGCCTCAGCACCCACAGCAGTGGAATTGATTGGCTAATGGAGGCAGACTTGCCACTCACTGCCTGTGTGGCATGTTCAAAAGGCCTCAAGATTGTTATTACAGAGTACATGAGGCGCCACTGTTCAGTCGTCATAGACATGGAGGACCTGGAACTGTCACAGCTAAAGTGCATGACAAGATATTCTGAGATGTATTTGTACTGTTCATACAACCTCTCTGCCATGTATAAAGTGGAATTCCACCAGGTGACAACTTCCAGCTTCAAGTGGTGCTGCGGGAGGCTGTTTCAGATCTGCAACTGCCGAAGTTGGTCATGGGCCTTTGCACAGCATGAAAAGTGAGAACAGATATGATGTGCAACTGGCAGCATTTCCTTTATATAGGGTGCTGCAGAAACTTCTGCACCACAAGATTTAAACAGAGGGCCATGCATGGAACCTGAAAAAGGCCAGCATTCATGATGCATTTCACCACATTTGACCCATTGTCACTTGCTATGAACCCAGCTCTCAGGGAGAGGGGGTTCACCAACTTGTCAATTTCGGTCAGTACCAAGTCCAACATGTTTTCACCAGTGTGTGAACAGGTCACATTGCGCACAGTAATTGTTGCATGCTGTCGAATTCCTGGAAGATTGCTGCCATGACACTCCACCTTACTATACTGATTATTCACACTACCAACAGCACAAGCAACCCCCTACACCTGTGCCTAGTGTGCAGTTATACACAAATATGAACTCCCCATTGTTATGCCACTTGTCCACATATCCATACTTAAATGGATGAATGGAGAGGAGGAATGTGGAAGGGCATGTCTTATAGAGTCGGACACAGTACAGTACAACTCGGGGACAGCACAGGTGAAAAACTATGTCCTGGATGGGACTTTCCATTTTGGACAGGCACATGCAGCAAACCGCCGGAACCCAGAATTCTCCACAAAGGAGAAGGGCAAAAGATCAACTGCCAGCATTTCAACTGCAGCAGCATTAAGTTCACTTGACACTGTATGATTGGGTGGGTACTTCAGCTTATGCGCAAAAACACTCTGCAACAGGGGCTGACAAACATTTTACATGGGGTGTGATGACAAATGGTTCTGCTCTGTGCATCGCAGGGGGTGGGGTGTGGACATGTGATGAAGACGGTTGCAGAGGTGATGACAAACCCAGAAATGCAGTTATTTTCCCAGATTTACCAACAGGGGGTGATGTACCATTTGCACTAGACGTACTGCATTGACCACCACCACCACCAAAACTGTTACTTTCACCACCACTGGACAACATTTCAAAATCATTATGCTCATCCACCTCTTCATGCCTGTAGTAATCCTCTGCTGTTATTTCATCACTACTGCACACATTTAATTTTCTACTTGATGTTACAGTCATGGAAGAGAATAATATGCTCATTATGGTTGATGATGAGGGTGAACGCCCCACTGTGGTATAGGTATTAACTGCCATCTTGTGCTGGGTCCACAGTGCCATGTGCCTGTTCTTAAGATGTGTATGCTGTCCCCATGAGCCCAGGTGGCTCCCCTTTTTACTTCGCCTCACATGCGCCTGGCAAACCTAGCAGATTGCAACTGACTCATTATTTGTATCTTGCACAAAAACATCCCAAACAAGGGATTGTGATGCTCTAGTTTTAACTGATGCTGCTTATTGGACTCTGTTTTTTTAAGTCATGAAGTGGGGGGGTGTGGTACATGATTTTTCAGGCTGGACACACTTGGACTGCAACTGACCACCATGACTACCTATCATTATTACTCGGTCATCATCAACTGAAACTGGTAAATCACAACATTTTTCAAGGGGGAGGGGTCAATGCAAACAGATGTAGACAAAGCCACCTTGAATTTATTTTTCTCCAGTTCGCAGCAGTGGTCACTGACATCATCATCATATTCATCAACATCATCCACATCTTCTGCTTGGATGCTGGCATGTGGACTGCATGTTGCAACCACAGCAACATCATCATCATCATCATCAAGATCCATCATCAGCACCACCGTCACCCGATATTATTTCACCACATTGTGAATCACTGCATGGCAAATGCATGACCTGAACTGCTGTGGAAAAAATGTGACATTGTGTGCTATCGTTGACATGATGATCAGAATCCTCATGTTCAGTTATTGGGATGTTACAAGGGAGAATGACATAATCTACATTGTCACTCACTGGCACTGCTTCCCACTCCACTATAGTTTTGGACATGGTAAACTGGTCAGAAGTGGAACTTGAAACAGCACTACTCATACCACCACCACCAGCAACTGCTCTAACACCACCAGCTGGGACAATATAACCTTCTCCAACTATGAGTGAAGCTACCGATTGCACTGTAAAAAACATTGAAGGAGAAATACCTTTTCTCACATCAGCAATGCACTTCTGGGACTGCGTACTACCATGCCCACAAACAATCCTACCACTGGCAGCAGTGCCATAGTGAGGAAATAGCTTTGCTTGCACGTCTCTTTGCAGACATTTTGGGGGATCAACAAGAATATTCTAAACAAATTTAGATTTTGGAACGTTCATTCTGGGTGGGGGACAGGGGGGACGCTGGATGTGAAGCCAAAAAATCAACTGTGGCTTCAACAAGTGATACAGACACAAAAGCACAACAAGTTCAACAACACCTTAACTAACCAGTGGTACTCTCAAGTCACAAATAATCCAATCTGGAAAAGAATAACTTTTGCTGGTGGGGGGAGCACTGACTGCAGATTACGGCAGTGCAAAACCAAGAAAAGCTACCACAATGGCAGTACAAAATCACACAGGTACAGTGGATAGCAGGTTCACACTGCTGCGCCTGGAATTACACTCTGGCACAATAAAAGGTGTATTATCTGATGTCACACAACACACACACACACACACACACTCACACACACACACACACACACACACACACACACACACACACGCACAATTTGTCTACAAGTAATGCGTAGCAAATTGAAAACTTCAGTAATGTACCACATATTTTAAACAACCTGAAATTATGCACTGTTGCACCAGGTCCACAACACACACAATCAGCAAAAAAATGTCAACAATTACTGAAAATATTACTGTGTGTACATTAACACAGTCAGTTATACAAGAAAAATATAACCAAAAAACAAAGAACTCCCTATTTCTCCAACTTAAGTCTACGTACACCACAGATACGCTCCTCCCCCAAACACACTTCCACTGTCTCTCAGTACACAGACCGAATGTTGTGCATTAACATTCAAAATCCACACACAAACAATAAACGTTCGATGATATGAGCACGGGAGGGTCTCCTACAATCGATGAACTAAAGTTTCAGCAAAATAAAAATGACCCAAAAAGGCTTTTTTAACAGCTTTTAGAAGGTTTGAATCACAGAGAGCTCTCAAAGCAGAATGTATCCTACAGCTTCCTACATGCACTATCCTGAACTGAGGCTGTGCAGAACAATCTAGAGCCCATGTGACCTGAAATCACATGAATCACTGCAAAATTCACCTTTGGAGCATTAAACAAGGCAAAGTGAGGTGAAGTACACTGCTTTCAATGTACTTCACCTTAAAATTTGTGGAGTAGTGGTTTGGGGAAGGCGGAGTAATGCAAATTCATTGTTTTCAATGGACTTTGCATTACCTATTATGACACGAAGTACTTTGCTTTGCACCATGGAGCACTTCACGAATTCTCCTTCACTCCATGAATCGCTTCACAGAGCGAATTGAGGCCACTTCACCCACCACTACTTAGGTGTGTAACAAAATGTGTTACACACTACTCCCCATATATTTATCTGTATTTACTGCTAAAATATGTCTAATGTTTGTATATATACTGCATTTGGACTGTTATAATGTATGCACTTGTATTTATTCATAACATTTTCATGTGTGCAAGTAACATTGAAATACCTAAAGCAGCATACTGAAAATGATGGCAAACACAGGCACAAAGGTCAGCATGCATGCACAAATGTGTGAGTGAAACCAGTAGCATTATTAATTGGAAGGGGCATGCTGTAAGGGTTGACATCAAATGCTAATGACCCCACCTTTGTACATGCAAGGCATTAATTCCAACATAACATCTCATTGACTGCAATTTGCATCTCATTAAACATAAACCATCCCCATCACATTGACTGCAGTGTTGCAGGCATGGGGATGATACTCATTCAGTGTGGACAAAGGGAAGGAGGAACCTGCTTGGAATAGAGGGATCACATGCAAATTCTACCACTGGTCACATAATCCCATAAGACCTTGCTCCCATCAGTTAACCTCTGGGTCAGTTCATCCAGCTGTAGACATTGGTTGACACTGTACCCAACTGAAAATAAGATGTTTCAGAACAATTGCAACTGTCCTGGTATGATCAACTGTTACAATAATAGTGCCAAAAGAATGCACTGGCGATAGAGTCGTGTTGCTAAATATGTACCTGCTCTGTGACAAGCTGTCTGGTTGTACAGACCACTTTTACAGTCCCTGCTGAAGTACACAGTAGAGATGTGCAAAACTGAGACAACTTTGTTTCACCAGGCCTTTCCAAAGTTTGCAAACTTGCGGAATTCAAAGTGCTGACTCCCCAAGGTTTTTTGCCAGGTAAAGCAACACTTTTTTTCCACAAATGGACCAAACTGCTCTCGTCAAGTTGCCACTTTGTGAGGAAAAAAAGTGCCAGTTTGCAAAAGCAGCCGGGTTTGAAGTTAGTGATGCCAATAGGAGCTTCTTAAAGTCAAAGTTTTGTAACTTTGTGGCAACTTCACTGATTAATTTTAAGTTAATTGCATCTCTGTTCCACAGCCATTTTTATTTTTTATTTTATTTTTATGTTGGCTTGCGCTTGCGCGCCAGCCAACATCTTGCAGTAGTAGCAGATTTCAGAGGCGCTGTCAGTGGGGGAGAATGCAGGGCATGCATCAGTAGGTGCGTCCCTCATTCCCCAATAAGCCAGCATGCAGGCGCTAACATCAGCAATATTTAAAGTAGTCAAAACTCCTAAGAAATGTGCCGCTGCAATGAGAGGCAAGCTCGTCATGCAGTGGCACAATAACATGCCTCCCGACATGCCTTTCCTGATGAAATATTTCAATAAACATGGTGGCAGTGGCTACTGCTGCTGCTGCCTGCTGCACAATGCCGATTTCAGTGGTGCCCAATCCCTCTGTCAGCATGCTAAATAATCCCCCCAAGATTGAGTGGCACACTGGGAGCCCACCCCAGTGTGCCTCCCCATGATGAAAGCCAACCATCATTGGCATGTTGAGGCCTCGCCCCTATTTTGTGCCAGACTGGGAGCCCACCCCAGTGTGGCAACATCACCCACCAAAGTCATGGTACCCACTGGGAGCCCACCCCAGTGTGCAGAACACTTTTTATACACCTGTGGAAAAAGAAAACTGTCCTCTGTGGGTTTTTTTTCCCCCAAGTACCTAAAAGAAAGAAAATGATCCCTCACTGTGGGGTCTCATCCCCCAACCTGCAGCCACCCTCTGCACACCCTACCTCCCCACACCCCTCTCACCCCATACTTACCTCTGGAGCCTGGTGCGATGATCTTCGGTGGACCAGGAACACGTCTGCACTCTTCAAAGCCAACCACGAACTGAAGAAATGCCAGTAAGCTGTAGAATGGCATAAATAGTTTTTTTTCCACTTAGGTGGATATTGCAGCCATTTTTTGAAATGTTGCCTCCAAATTTTCAACATGGGGTGATTTGGACCCCACCTCACAAACACATGCACTGTCATCTCATTACTTGGCCCCAAAAGATCATTTCATGGTCACTGCATGAAATCACCTCTCAGGACTGATTAATGAAATGGCAATGCCACTGTTCATGAGGTGGGGTCCCAAAATCTCTATCTTGCAAATTTGGTGAAAAAATTCCAAAAATTGGCCGTGTTATGAGCATGCGTTGAGCAGTTCCAATGCACATTCGTAACTTTGACAATTTTTAATATTTTCACTGCAGATTTTCAACATTGCCCTTTTTTCACATCTCCTTATGAATATTATAGCTGTCTTTTTTCACATTCTGCCCAAAATGTGTTTCCACGCATGTGGTGCACAATGGCGTGGTCGCTGTGCGAAATCAATGTTCTGGACACATTAACAAAATCACAGTGAGACTGTTCATGAGTGGAGGTCCTAAAATGCCTATGTTGAAAATTTGGCAAAACAAACACCCAAAATAATTGCGTTATGGGTGTGCACTGTGCAGTTTCTATGCTCGCTCGTGACGTCACCAATGTTTTGTATTTTCACTCCAAATTTTCACTACTGTTATTTTTGTACACTTCCTTATGAACAGTTTAGCTGTCATTTTCACATCCTTCCCAAAATGTGTTTTCGTACATATCACACAATTTATTTTAGTCTTAGGTAACTGGGTAAGGCCCACTAGGCACAAGTGCTTGTTTTCAGGGGCGACCAGGGAGCACTGGGCGGTTAAGTGACTTGCTCAGAATCACACAGTATTCAAGTGGAAGTTGTGAGAGTCAAACTCAGGTCTGGTCTGCTGGATGTACCAAGCTCACTCACACCTCGTTCCTCTAACCTCTAGGCTATACTGCTAGCCCGCCAATGGCACAATTGCTGTGGAAAAATAAATGTTTGGACCACATTAACAAAGTCACAGTGACACTGTTCATGACCAGAGTTCCCAAAATACCTATGTTGAATATTTGGTTAAACAAATCCCCCAAATAATTGCGTTACGGCCATGCATTGCGCAATTTCTACACATGCTCATGATGTCACTAATTTCATATTTTCACTCCAGATTTTCAACAATGCTATTTTTTTATGCCTCCTCATGAACAGTGCAGCTGTCATTTTTCACATCCTGCCCGAAATGTGTTTTTGCTCCTGTGCCACCAAAATGCACAGCCGCTGTACAAAATCACCTTTTGGCAAACAAACTCACAGTGCCACTGTTCATGAGGTGGGATCACAAATGGCCTATGTTGAACATTTGGAGAGAAAATACCAACAAATGCTCTCAGCATTAGGGTTTCCAACTGAAATGCCCCACCCTGTACAGACTGACAGGCATCAGGGGTGTGAGTTGGTATTGTTGGCTGCAATGCTCATGCCATTCCACCCCCCCACCCTGCAGCCAGTGACAGGTGTTGAGATGTGCCTTAGACTTTTTGGCCCCAATGTTCACCCTATTCTCCTACATTGTGCCCATGTCAGTATATTCCCTTGTGGAATGGGGTGAGGGTAAGGCCCAGAAACCCCAAGGCACATAACAGCACTTGTCGGTCTCTGCGGGGTAGGGTGAGGTGAAATGGCATGAGCGTTATGGCCAATGACCCAAAGGCACACCCCAGTGCCTGTCACTCTCTGCAAGGTAGGGCTGGAGTCGGCGTCAGTTCATTACTTCACTGCCAATCCTGTTGTGCTTCTCTCTAACTATTGCACTACCAATGTCAGCGCCAGCAAGCCAACATTTGGCATTGACAAATGCTTGTTATTTATTGGTGTCATTGGACTCAACCTTTGAGCATGTGCTCATTTGCAAAGGTTCTACGTCAATGGCTTGCAGAGGCATCATCAGGACACTTGGAGCATTGTCAAATAATACAGAATATACATTATTAGATTCAGGTACAGTATATACAGGGTAACTCAGTTTTAGAAACTAGGACAAACACATAGATAAAATATACAAATATAACAGCACAGTACAGGATATTAGCAGGTAGTAAGGTCTTGGGTACTTAGCAGTGCAGGTGCAATGCGGGAGTAATGTTCAGATAGGATTGGGGCAGGCAGGGTTGATAGGAGTGCATCCAGGAGGTAAATTCATTTGTAGGGAAGGAAGGTGGGACAAGAGTTGGGTGGTGGAGAACTGGCCAGGGAAGCAGATCATATAGGAGGCATTAGATGGAGCATTGACATCCAGAGCCAAGGATAAGCTCTTTTTTAAGGCAGTCTTGAAGTGAGACTTTGTTTAAACATGCTTTTCGCACTCTGTATCCTCAGGAGTGCAAACTGCAGTCAGTGCATTTACCAGGGATTGCCTTCTACCAGTGGAACTCATACCAATGTCTCTGTCTTTCATTAACACGTGCTCCAGGTCTGTATTTTCATGATCACACAAATAAATTTGTGCCTCATATTCTACAGCTTCCAATATTACTATTGGGGTTCAATGCCAGAAAGTGCAAATTTATGTACCTAGGGCATAGCAACCTAAGAACTGAGTATAGTATGGGGACAAGGTACTGAGGATCAATAGGAAGGAAAGAGGCCTGGGGCTATCATATCTGATGACTTCAAAACAACAGCACAGTGTGACAAAGCAGTGGGTAGAGCCAGTGAGATACTGGGATGTATAGGGAGAGGTATCTCCTGTGGCGTTGCCACTAGATCACTTACTAGTGAGACCCCACTTGGAGAATTGTATCCAGTTCTGGAGGCCACCTCTCAGCAAGTACATAGACAGGGTAGAGGCAGAACAGAGTAGGGCAACTACAATGGTGCAGGGGGTGCACCAAACGCCCTATGAGCAGAGACTGAGGGAGTTCAACATGTACACCCTGGGAGGAAGGAAAGTGAGAGGGAACATAATAAAGACCTACAAGTACCTCACCTGGGTAAACAGGACAGAGGAGGGGAGTCTCTTTCAAATGAGTCAGAGCTCCAGGAGGAGAGGGCATGCAATGAAGCTGGAGGGAGGAGTTTAAGGGGAACATAAGGAAGTATTACTTCACTGAGAGTTGTAGATGTTTGGAGCAGACTACCAGCGGAAGTGGAGGAGGCAAAAACCATAGGAAGCTTCAAGCATGCATGGGATTGACATAGGGGAATATTAGTACATTGGCAGGGAGCAGGAAGGGTCACCAGAAACCAGTTAGAGTCTGCAGAGACAGATGAGGCAGGGACCACCTGGGTAGACAGGGCTTGTCAAGTAGTCCTTTATGGTTAACAAATGCTGTGTTTCTATGTGTATACTCTTGCATCACAATGTACTAACTCAGCACTCCCTAACCCAAATTTTGAGATGCAAAATCAGTCTGCACCATGCAAAATGTTGTAACAGGCTGCCCCTAATATACAATTATTCTGGTGCTGTAAAGTGCCCCCAGGACCCACCTGTAAAATAGAAAATGCACTTAATTTAATCTCTGCATAAAATATAAAATAAATAAAATGGCAACATGGCAGCTCACCCACCACCAAAACTGGCACAAGACCTAACCTACTTTGATTTTCCATCAAAAACCTTTTTCTGCTTGTTGAATTCAGTTTGCCAGTTCAAGACATAAACGATCCTTGTGTAACAAACAAGGACATTTGCAGGAACAAGTTCCCATGAGCAGCCATCACAGAATCAGTGGTGGGGAAAAGGATGGAATCACTTCTGAAGGAAAGAATTGTTGAGTACCTAGAGATCAGCGGAGCATAGGACTCAAGGCAGCATGGATTCACAGCAGGAAGGTCATGTCAGTCGAATCTAATAGATTTCTTTGACTGGGTAACCAATGTAATAGACCAGGGAGGGGCTGTGGATATGGCCTACCTAGACTTTAGCAAGGCATTTGACACAGTCCCTCACAAAAGATTAACAAATAAGTTAGCCAGCCTGGGAGTGGGTCCTAGGATGGTAGCCTGGGTGATAAGCTGGCTGGACAACAGGACACAGAGAGTAATAGTAAACGGAGTACATTCTGAATAAAGGGAGGTTACTAGTGGGGTACCACAGAGTTCAGTATTGGGACCAGTCCTCTTTAATCTTTTTATAAGTGACATTGCAGAGGGGCTGGAAGGAAAAGTATGCCTCTTTGCAGATGACACAAAGATCTGCAATATGGTTGATACAGAAGAAGGGGTGCAAAGGATGAGAAGGGACTTGGCAAGATTGGAGGAATGGTAAAACATATGGCAGCTTAACTTCAGTGCAAAAAAGCGCAAAGTAATGCACCTGGGAAAACAAAAACCCAAGGGAAGAGTACAAAATCAGGGGGAGGTATTAACAACAACTCAAATGGGAAGGGACCTGGGGTAGTCATATCAGATGACCTTAAGGTAGGTAAGAAATGTGAGATGGCAATAAGGAGGGCTGGGGGGATACTGGGATGCATAGGGAGAGGCACCACCAGTAGAAACCAAGAAGTTGTTATCCCTCTGTACAGACAGTTGGTGAGACCCCATCTGGAGTACTGTGTCCAGTTCTGGAGACCCCATCTCCGCAAGGACATAGACAGGATGGAGACAGTCCAGAGGAGGGCAACTAAAATGGTGCAGGGTCTGCAACAGAAGCCATAGGAAGAGAGACTAAAGGAGCTTAATATGTATACCATTGAGAAAGGGGGGATATGATAGAAACTTGTGAAGTAGCTCAAAGGACTCAACAAAGTCCAAGAGGGTAGCATCTTTCAGAAAAAGAGATGTGCAAGAACAAGAGGACACAATTTGAAGATGGTAGGGGGGGGCTCAGAGGAAATGTGAGGAAGTATTTTTTCATAGAGAGGGTGGTGGACGCATGGAGCAGCCTTCCTGAGGAGGTTGCGGGGTAAAAATCAGTGGGGGAATTCAAGAATGCATGGGACAGACATAAGGCAATTCTTGTGGGGGGTAGGAAGAAATAGGTTGTTGGTTAACTAGGATCTGCAGCTTAACCAGTAGGTAGGGAAATGGGCAGACTAGGTGGGCCAAGTGGTTCTTATCTGCCATCGTAGTCTATGTTTCTAATCACAGAATCACAGAAATTTGATGGCAGAAAAGAACCACACTGGCCCATCTAGTCTGCCCTTATATCCTCCTCCCCTCGTCCTTTTTACTGACTCAGGACTCCCCCTCCCAACCCCATATGTCTGTCCCATGCTGTCTTGACCTCCCCACCATTTTGAATCCCACCACCTCCTCTGGTAGCCTGTTTCAGGCCTCCACCACCCTCTCTGTGAAGAATTGCTCCCTTACATTGCCTCTGTATTTCCCTCCTTTCAATTTGAGACTATGTCCCCTTGTTTTAGCTCCCTCCTTTGTTTTGAACAAACTCTCCTTCTTCACCTCATTTATCTCCTTCAAATACTTAAAAGTTTCAATCATGTCCCCCCTCTCCCTTCTAGTCTTTAGTGGGTATAGATTCAGCTCCCTCCACCTCTGCTTATATGTTTTTCCCCGCATCCTGTACACCATCTTGGTTGCTCTTCTCTGAACCCTCTCCGTCCCCTCAATGTCCCTACATAGGTGCAGTCTCCAGAACTGTACCCTGTACTCCAGGTGTGGCCTCACCATTGTTTTGTACAGCGGCATTAGCACTTCCCTCCTTCTGCTAATTATGCCCCTTCCAATGCAGGCCAACTTATCATTTACCTTTCCCACCGCCTTGCTGCACTGGTTCCCCACCTTATGATTTCTCGATATAATAATCCCCAGATCCCTCTCCTGCTCTGTTTCCTTGATTCCCCCCCCCCAAGGGTATAAGCTGCTCAAATGTTTTTTCACCCTAGGTGCATCACCGCACACTTTTTCGCATTGAAATTTAGTTGCCAAGTTTCCAACCACTTCTCTAGCTTCTCCAGGTCTTGCCTCATGGCCTCCACTCCTCTTTGGGTGTCCACCCTCTTGCAGACCTCTGTATTGTCCGCGGATAGGCACACCCTACCCTCTAGTCCTTCTGCTAGATCACTGATATAGATGTTAAAAAGTAGGGGTACCAGTACTGACCCCTGAGGCACCCCACTCATTACCCCTTTTACCCTAGAATGTACCCCATTTACCACCACTGTTTGGCTCCTTCCTGTCAGCTGGCTTTCTACCCACCTAGTAACCTTCTGGCCCATCCCTGAGCTCTACAGCTTATTTACTAACCTTCTGTGTGGGACAGTGTCGAAGGCCTTACTGAAGTCTAGATAGGCCATGCCCACTGTCCCTCCCTGGTCCACTACCTGCGTCACCCAATCGAAAAACTCTATCAGGTTGGTCTGACATGTCCTCCCATTCATGAAGCCATGCTGTCTTTCGTCCTACATACCATTGCCCACCAGGTGTTCCACCACCCTTTCCTTTAATAATGTTGCCATTACCTTCCCCACCACCTAGGTGAGACTGACAGAGAGGTAGTTTTCAACTGTCTCCTTGTTTCCCCCCTTATGTAGTATAACCACCTCTGCTCTCTTCCAGTCCCGAGGCACCCACCCTGTATCCATGGACAAGTCAAACAGTTTTGTCAAAGGTGCTGCCAGCTCTTCCCTCAGCTCACGGAGTACCCTTGGGTGGAAGATGTCCAGCCCCATTGCTTTATCCACCTTTAGCCTGCCCAGTTCTTCCCTTACTCTATCTATTGTGAACATTGTAGCATTCATTTCCCTGCATTTCCCTCCCTTCCCCTCCCGCTCTGGTCCTCTACCCTCACCCTCTTTCGTGAAGATTGAACAAAGGTAGTTATTTAATACCTCCACTTTTTCAAAGTCCCTCCCTTCAGATTTATTCCTCCCTCCCCCC
The DNA here is from genome assembly GCA_016271365.2 of Neoceratodus forsteri. Taxonomy (NCBI): domain Eukaryota; kingdom Metazoa; phylum Chordata; order Ceratodontiformes; family Ceratodontidae; genus Neoceratodus; species Neoceratodus forsteri. Next base: position 104,230,898 of record CM028129.1, on the reverse strand, counting down.
TCAATCTCACTATTCCCTGCTATGCCTTCTTTCTTTCTTTCTTTCTTTCTTTCTTTCTTTCTTTCTTTCTTTCTTTCTTTCTTTCTCCACATACCTAAAATAGGTTTTATCTCCCCTCTTGGCATGCTTTGCTATTTTCTCCTCAGTGACCTCTTTAGCCCTCCTTATCTTCTGCCCTGCCTCTTTCTCTTCTCTCTATATGCCTCCCTATCCTCATCCCTTTGTGTCATCCTATACCTCCTGAATGCCCTTTTCCTCTCCCTGACCTCCCCTGCCACCTCCCTTGTAAACCATAGAGGTCTCCTCCTTCTTCTGTTTTTCCTAACCTTGATGCAGATTTCAGTGGCTTTCAGCACCCCTCTCTTAATAGCTGCCCATAATTCCTCCACGTCCTTCATATTCTCCATTCTTGGCATTTCTTCCCCAACTAGCCTCTTCATTCTGTTAAAGTCTGCTGTCTTGAAGTCCATTACCCTAGTTCTTGTCCTGTTTACTTCCCTCCTCGATTTTACTCTGAACCTTATAGCCCTGTAGTCACTTGTGCCTAATCCTTGCCCCACCTCCACTTCCTCCACACTGTCCCCATTTGTGAGGACTAAGTCCAAGAAGGTTATCTCCTGTAGTGGGCTACCTTACCCATTGTTGCAGGAATACCCCCGTAGTGCCTCTAAGATTCCCCTGCTCCTAGTTGATACCACTGCGGGGATCTCCCAGTCAATGTCAGGGAGGTTCAGGTCCCCCACTAGCAGAATCTCCCCTTTTTGTGTCATTTTTGTCACTGACTGTATAAGTTGTTTATCCCCCTCTTCCCCCTGTGTAGGAGGTCTGTAAACTACCCCCACCATCAATGATTTCCCATTTCTTTTGTCTAAAGTGACCCACATTATCTCAGTTTCCCCTTCCTCTTCCAGCCCCTCCATGGACCCAATTTTTTCATTGACATATAATGCTACCCCTCCTCCCCTCTTCCTCGCCCTGTCCTTCCTAAACAGTTGGTATCCAGGCATGACTGTCTCCCAGGCATGATGCTCAGTCCACCAAGTCTTACTCACTGCTACAATGTCGAGACCCTTTTCCACCAAGGTGGCCTCCAGTTCCCCTAGTTTATTCCCCAAGCTCCTAGTGTTTGCTACCAAAACCCTCTGTCATGTTGCCACCTCTTCCTTATCCTCCCCTCCCAACCCCTCCCTGTTGTCGCATGTTGCTTGCTTTTCCTCTTTGTCCTGGGGAGGAGACTGATAGCCTCCCAACTCTTCTACCTGTATGAGTGGTCTTTTTCTTTAACCCCCGTAAATTAGTTTATATTTAACTTCCTTACAATAAAGTCCTCCAGTTTGCTCTTTAGTGCAGCTGTCCTTTCTAATCTCAGGTGCAGCCTGTCAGGGGCGTACAGTCCCTCTTCCTCCCACATTGAACCCCAGTCACCTATTAATCCAAACCCCATCTGCCTGAACCATCCTTTCAGCCACTGATTGAAATCCACTATATTTTCTTTCCTAGGTGTGTTTGCTCTTGATACAGGCAACACCTCTGAGAAGGAAATGGAAGGGAAAGCTGTGTCACTGCAGAACCTAGCAAGCTCCTTGAACCTTGCCTGTACCTCTATCAAACTGTTCCCCTACAGGTCATTGGTGCCAAGATGAAACACCAAGTGCATCCTTCCATCCTGATGCTTGCCCCAAGATGGTATATTGTGCCTCATCTCTAGTGCTGTCATTCCTGGTTTACACTTAACCCATACTGCACTGTTTCTTGCTCCCTTATTCCCAATTGGATTCCCTTTACAATCCAGTCCCCTATGAGTGCCACCTTTGCACTCCTTTCTTCCTGAATGTTCTTTTGGTATTCAATCTTATGCCTAGTTCATGCCTCCCCTTGGCCACCCTATTTCCATTTTCCACCTTGTCTTTGTCCCTGTTTGGATTTTTTCTCTCTCCCATTTCAACTTCCTCTCCTCTTCCTCCCCCCCTTGGACTTTCCCTCAGTCCCTCTTCTCCAATCCATCTTCTTCCCTAGCTCTGCCCCTTCCTTGTGTTTTGTGGGTACACTTTCACTGCCTGCATTTCTTTTGGAGCATGCACTACCCTCTTTCATCTCCCCACTGACACTTTCCTTACTTGCTCCTGATATATTCTCTTTTCCCGATTTCTCTGTGCTCTGTGTCCCCCTTGAGGGAATTTTCTTCCTCACCACTTGCTCTTTTTGGATAAGTCCCTCTTTGTTTGCACCCCCAGGCTCTCCTCCCATTTCATTCCTTTCCCTTTCTTCATTCACTATGCACTCCTTTCCATGGATGGCCCCCAAAGGTACTATCTCCAGCTCTTTTACTTTCCCTGCCTTTGCCTCTACCTTAATGGGCTCCTCATTGTCTCTTACCCTGAGACCAAGCTCCACTAATACCTCTCCCTGGTTTGGCCCCAAATGGTCTATCCCCTTCTCTCTGAATTTCTCTGCCACTGCTCCCTCCTCTGTTGGCTCCTCACAGCCACTGTCCTCCATATCATCCTCCACTAGTATATCGAGGAGTGCAAATCTGTTTTCCTGCTCTGCGCCCATGCTTCTCTTTCCTTTGTCTGTTGTGCCCCTAGTTAATTTCTGCCCCCAAGGAGCAGGTGTCTGCCTTCTTTTTTCTGAACCTACTACCTTCCACACCTCCTGACCCCTTGTTTCCTCTTTACTTCCTCTCTCTAGGTCCCTTGGCTCCCCCCTGGTGTTGCTGCTATTTTCTGTCTGTGCACTGATGCATCAGCAGGATCTCCTCCCATCCTCATTTCTCCAAACCTTTGTGTTCTCAACCTGTGTGCCTAATCCCCTGGTGGACCTCCCTATTTTCTCCCTCCCCCTCCCCAGCTGGAACTGTCCCTGTTTCTCCAGACCTTCTCCCCACTGTCCCCCCACTGCTTATTGCCCACCTCAACCACCCCACTTCCTCCCATAGTTGTGTAAGCTGTCTGCACACCATGCATCCTTCCATCCTTCATGCCCAATTCAAAATCATGGCCATCACACACCCGTTACACCCTACCACTCTACCAAAGAATCCCCCTCTTTGGCTGCCCCTCCAGCTGGTCTGTCTTTCCATTGTTAATATCTGCCCTACCAATAGATTTGGTATAATGCAAGATATGCATCCTATACAGTTCAGTAACAAAATAGCCATACAGTTCCCCCACAGTATGATATTTAGTCCCAGTAGACCCCAACCCTACACCCCACAATAGCAACTGTACATGACTTCAGTAATTTCATCAAGCACGTTTACCCAGTTTGCTCCCTGGCCACCTCCCCACCACAGCAGTTGTGCACAGATCACAATATTGGCAGACTGTAGTGATGTAAGCAATTTCAGCCCCACCACTCATGTACTTGAACCTTCCCTTTTACCCCATCACAATCAGTAAGGTAGTACCCTATTCCCTCCAGCTATTTACCCAGCTAATCAAATCTCCATCTCCTGCTGACCACTTTTAATTTCCATCAGTCCAGCTTCTTTTTAAAAATGTAGAGCTTCCCCTGTTGAAGTTCAAGTAAATCAAGCAATTACAGCTCCTTTTCAACAATTTCCTTTGGTAGTCTGCTGCCGTCTACCCCGTTCCCAATATTAGGACACAGACCAGTTCAGAGTAGAGTTCAATCTTTTAGATCAGTTCTGAGTAGAAGATCAAGCAGTCCTAGTTCAGAGTTCAATTTGTTCACAGTACAGTACCCTGCTCACTCAGCTTCCCTCTTCATCTCCGGCCACTCCTGTTTCCTTCAGCTTGCTTGCTCCTTCTCCTCCACTGGCATTTAATAGAGGCCAGGGTTAGGGAGGAGGAGGAGGAAGAAAAAGCACCCTGCTCACTTAAGCTCCGTGGCCTGGCTCTGGCTTTTAAAGCCTGGCCACATTGGTGCCTCCTGCCCTGAGTGGCTGGCCATCTTTCTTGGCCACTGATGCAACCAATCAGGGGTGTCCTCGCTCTCTCTGCAGCCTCCTTTCTTTCACTGATGACTACGGAGAACCCCCTTCTGCCACAGCTTTGATTGCCACCTGGATCCTTCTCTGTATTCCTGCCACTGATGTGGCCAATCGCCTCCTCTTGTCTCTGACTGAGGCAAAAAAGCTCCCCTGCCCACATCATAAATCAGTACATTTTGTCAGTTATGGAAGAAATGGCTCATATAAACCCATACCCTCAGAACAGTTTGTGTGTCGCCCATTACGACTTATGATGATCATTTTGGTTTAGTCAGAAAATGGCTCTTCATTCCCACTGTAGGTTACTATTTGATTTAGTTAGTTGATAAGTTAGTTAATTAGTTGGTTAGTTACTTAGTTCAAAGGTTTTACCAGGAAATACATACTCAGCTTGTTTCCAGATGTGTCATGTGGGGGGAGGGAGAGGAGAGAACAGTACAAATACAAAGTACAAAGTACAAAAATTCATTACTATGAAAATAAGTATAACAGGCTCAGCAATTACAGGCAACACTTCTGAGCAGGAATTTTGTAATACAATAAATTGCAGAAAGAAGCACCATGACCACAATAAGCAGTGGGAACAATGCAGTAATATCAAGGGTGGGAGTAGTGACAGAAAACTGGGAGAGAGGAGGATGTACTACTGACAATACTGGGTGGTGGGTAGCAGACAAAGATCCAATGCAGTATTGGGAGCAACTGCAGGAGTGAGTAGTATAGAGTTCATATATCTCATCAAATGTTAAATTTCAGCCAATCAGCATGTGCCACGTCATTTGACAGGTGGTTACCATAGCAAAGCCTCACCCCCCCTTTCTGTTGCCAGAAGTCCCACTCTCTGTGCAGACTGTACCGCCCTCTGTGCAGGAAGTGACGTATGAAATGCAGGAAATGACATATTCTCAAACCCAGAAATGACACATCATTCCCATTCTACATCCCTATGTCCTTTCTCCTCCATCACCAGTCCCCTTGAACCACCACAACACCATCCAAGCTCAAAGCCAAGTCCATCCTCCATCTCCTCAAACCACAACCACCTCATCCTAGCTTGAACCTGAATCCATCCTCTGTCCCTCAACCCCCCTACCGCAATATCTTGGCACAAACTCTCCCATCTTCCCACCTTGTCGTGCCACCACCCTTGCACCTATCACCTACCTCAAACCTGAGTCTCTCCCCTCCTCTCTTCTTGTCCCACCACCACCTACAATGCACCCCATCACCTACCTGGAACCCTAGTCTCTCCTCTCACCTTGCCCCACCATCACCTACCTGGCACTCCCTCAACCTCCCCCTGTTGATCTGTAGTATGACTGCTGATGCTTTTTTACTTGGGGGATTTTTTTAGTGTGAAATGTGTTTTGAAGCAGGAAGTGCTTTAAACACAATGCATTTTAAGTATTTATGAAAAAACAGTGATTTATTTTTTAACATGAAAAAGAAAATGAGTTCTAACTTTAAAAGCAGAGACAGTGTGTCTGTGTGTGTGTGTGTGTGTGTGTGTGTGTGTGTGTCCAGTGTTGAAGCTGATGTTTCAAGGATTTGTAGTCTAAGTAGACTGCTTCAAATGCTAAAGTCTGATTTAAAAACATACATACATACTCTCTGCATTCCTTTTTTCAAGCTTAAAAATAATGAAACAGTATTCTGATATTTTGAGATCACAAACTAAATGTATTTTCTATTTCCTTTGGAAAAGGTAATTACAAGATATCTTGTTATGAAAAGCACATATTAATATTAAATATATACTAATGTTACTGGTGAAAAGTATTCAAGAGGGTTTTATCCTCTCTGCATTTCCTGTAAGAACACCGTATCTTTGCTATATAAAAAATTTCTGTTAAAAGATTGCATTTTAAGTATTTATGAAAAAACAGTGATTTCTTTTTTAATGTGAAAAAGAAAATGAGTTCTAACTTTAAAAGCAGAGACAGTGTGTGTGTGTGTGTGTGTGTGTGCATGTCCAGTGTTGAAGCTGATGTTTCAAGAGTTTGTAGTCTAAGTAGACTGCTTCAAATCCTAAAGTCTGTTTAAAAACAGTCATACTCTATACACACATTTAATTTTAAATGCATACATCAGAAATCTGGTATTTTGATGTCAAAAACTAAACATATTTTCTATTTCCTTTGAAAAAGATAATTTACAAAGATCACTGCTTATCAAAAGCATATATTTCTATTAAATGTATATTAATGTACTGGTGAAAGTATTTAAGAGCATTTTAACCTCCAAAAAGAAACAAAAAGTGCTTGGCATTACCTATGTAAAACTGAAAAACCAGTAGACTGCTTCATGGAGACTTTTATACTCTGAAAAATTTGAGAAAATTCCTATTAAAAGTTCCTATTAAACATGCCCTGCCCAACAATACAGTGTAAAAATCACATACTAGTCATTCTGTGTATCACAGGAGATGACATAATATTTATTAATGGGGTCTGTCTTCTAGAAACCTTTTGCCATCCTTGTGATGGTCACATAGATGATAGTTAATATTAATAAACTCCTACTAAACATGCTGATGTGTGCTGCTAGCTATAAGAGATGACATCCCCATACAGGATCAATGGGGTCTGTCTTCTAGAAACCTTTTTCCTTCCTTGTGATGGTCACATAGATGATAGTTGATATTAATAAACTGCTACTAAACATGCTGATGAGTGCTGCTAGTCATAAGAGATAGCACAACTATATTTATCAATGGAGGACTGTCTTCCAGAAACCCCATACCCATCCATGTGATGGTCACATAGCATGAGTTCATCTGGAAGGGGTCTTATATAAACCCCTGGTTGGAGAGGAGATGTGCCAGAATAGCTTTCAGAGCCTCATTGAATCTACTTTATAGGATCTGAGCTGATTATCCAAGAGTTTCAAGAAGATAGCCCAGAACACAGCATCTCAAACTAACATTCCAGTCATGGAACAGATGGTTACATCACCAAATGAACAGCCAGGCGATGACAAGCCAGAAGAGAAGTTGCCTTTCAGGCCCAAACCCATGTATGTGCACTACATAAAGTGTGAAAAAAAATGTCCAATTTGAATTTTGGCCAATGGAAGGATTTGTGACATAAAAAGAAATGTCACTGCACAGTTTGGTGAATCAGAAAAAGCAAAAACTGATTCTGATATGCCTATCGAAGAGGCACAACTGCAAGACCTTGAAGAAGAGCTAGCATGTGAGTCTGTTGCAGAGAAAGATGTGAAAATGAAGCCCAGAACAGAGAATGACATGGAGGGAAAGTCAGATAAGAATGCCAAGACACAGACAGAAGCAGCAGCCAGCCAAGAGGCAGATGGTGACACTGCCATGACCGGCAAGCTGCAGGCTAAAAAAAGAAAAGATAAGAAAAAGCAACAGACTAAAAAAAGAAGAAAAAGATGGCAAAGCATCTTGCACTGCAGAGGTAGATTTATGTTTTGTTTTTAAACACTAAAAAAATGAATGAGTGGAGACATGCGTGCAGAGTGTAACTGAACAGATGAGTTAGCAGATGAACTGGAACTTACTGAGTAAAAGGACCAATGTTGTTTTCTTTTTGCTTTATCAGAGTGATGGATATGGAATGGAGCAGCAGTCTTATTCGGACAGCAATATTCGAGTCTTCACAAATCTACTGCTTGACTGTGTTGACTGTGTGAAAGATACAGATGTGGTTATTAATGAGATATGTAAGGGTCAATATGTTAGAAAGTTAGAGAGCAATAGAATTCTTGAAAAAAACAGAAAACACTGTAATCACTACACAGCCACAACCATCTTCATCTACTGAGATTAGACGGGTTTCCTCAGGTGAAAAAACAGGTCTAAGTATTAAGCCCCCCAAAACTGACCACAATGTGTATTGTAAGTATGTTATGTACCATACCATTCGTATTGTAATTGCCGCAGTGATAAAGAGAGTGATACATTGTGAAATGGTTGATGCTTGTCCTGGGTATGAGATAGATGACCCTAGTCAGATAAACCATACATGTATCTTTGATGACCTGACGGCTAGAGAAGCATACAAAAATGTTTCTGTAGCCATAAATATAGGGTATCTCATGCCTGTGATCTTAGCAATAGCTATGAAACAACAGGGCTTAAGCATGAGCAATGAAACTATAGAATCTGTAAGTCATGTTTTAAATGATGTGAAAAGAGCCGATGACCCCATGTTCTTACTTACAGATATGTTACAACAGACAGACGGTGAGGTTAGAAAGGAGGCCAGACATCTAGTCAGTAAATGCTCCTTTAAAAATTGTCTAACAAGAACTTCGGGGACTCTGTTAAATTTCTAAAAAGAAATTTAGGGACTCTATTTTTGTTGTGAAAATTCCTTTAACTGCTGATCTGCTACAGGTTATGTGTAAATGTTGTAGAACCCAAACTTCATAATTTATTTTACAGAGAACCATGTGAGATGCAAGCAAAGAGAGTGTCCAAAGACTTATGTATCTGATCATAAGCCATTACTACGACCCTTCCATGTTCAGCCTGCCTTACTTTGAAGCATCCTTTTCTGACTTATCTTCTGCAATGAAACTGATTTTGCATGCCCCCTCAGACATGCGGGATGATATAGATAACTATATGAAAGAAACTGTGTAGACACTTTTAGAAAATATTACAGTGATTGTGCCTAGATTCATAGAACATCCTGAATGTTTTTGTAACCTGTATATATTGATAGTTGCAGCAGTGTGTGTGTGTGTCTGCTTTAAAGCAAAGAAAATAATGTGGTATTTCTCATACTGTGAAAGTGGCTCCTTCAATTGTTATGATGCTCCAAGAAATGAAAGAGCACTAAGCATCATGGGTATACATCACATTTTTGCAGAATGTATCACTTACATTGTATTTAAATATGTGATGTAGCAGCAATTTTTTCTGAATAAAAAAGTGACACGCTAATCTGTATAACATGTATTATGTGCTTTCAGATGGAATGTAATGGCATGCTCCCAATATTCTAGTCACTCTTGATGGCTACTATGTCTCGTGTGATAAAGGACATTTTAAAGACCTAACCATACTTTGGAAAGTGCCATGCATTAAACATATGCTGTGAAAGTGCTGCACCTTCACTGGCAGAAAGGACAATGACTGAGATTAAAAGTATGCCCCCAATTATGTGGCATATGTATATCAATGCAATGATCAAAAAAAAAAAACACACAGACATATGTAAGGTGAATAGCATTTTTGATTCTGCAACAGTACTCCTCAAAGATCTCCCTGACTATTTTGAGTGGTGCATGGCACATGTGTGTATGTTTTGTGCCTACCTTGTCACCAGGGGGAAGTGGATGAAACCCTTGCTTGTGTGAAACATACAGCCCAAAAGTTACTGTCTCTGGGTATGGTAGAATGTGAAAGAATCTGGTAGTGTAGAAACAGGATATTATATAGTCATTGCATGCATACTATGTGTTATGGATATATATATGCTCTTTAAAACACTGTTATGGCTTTTGTATGTAATTAATACATGTATCAGTTTACATTTTGTATGTATGAATAAAACATATTCACATATTGCAGTTTATGGTTGTCATCGGAATTTTTAAGAAAAAGGGAGCACATTTATACATCATTTTATGGGTGACAAGAGGTTGGCTAGTTAACAGATGTATTTTGGTACTGAAGAAAGATGACTGATCAACTGCTTCAGAATATATATTTGAATGCAAGAAAAGTGGGCAGTTTTAGTGGTATGACAAGGTTATATAAAGCTGCAAAAGAAATTGATAAATGTGTGACCGGGAAAGATGCTGCAGAATGGCTTGCCAAGCAGGACCCTATATGTTACAGAGACCAGCAAGAATTCGATTTAAGAGAAATCCTGTCATTGTTTTTGACATAGATAGACAATGGCAAGCTGATTTAGTGGATATGAGCCAATATGCAAAGTACAATAATGAGTTTAAATACATACTGACATACATCGATGTGCTGTCCAAGCATGCCTGGGTAGTGGCTTTAAAAGATAAATCAGGCAAGGCAGTGATGCCGGCCTTTAAAACAATTTTTAAAAGTGGACACATACCTGAGAAGTTGCAGACTGATCCGGGTAAAGAATTTCTAAATACCTCCTTAAAGGCATTATTAAAACAAAATAAAATACACCGTTTTGTAACAATGAAGTTAAGGCTAGCATTGTAGAATGGTTCAATCGAACTTTAAAGGCACGCATGTGGCATTACTTTACAGCCCAAAACATATGGAAAGATATCGATGTGTTGCCTGACCTGGTGCACAGCTATAATCATACTTATCAAAGAAGCATTACACGCAGACCAGTGGATGTTAACCCTTCCAATGCCCTGGATGTATGGAAGACCATCTATGGTAAAACAGTTCTTGGCAAAAAACAAAAGGGTACCCTTCAGAAAAGTGATCACGTGAGAATATGTAAGCTGAAAGGGGTATTTGGAAAGAGGTATGAACAGACATACACAGATGAGATATTTATTGTGATGGAGGTCTTAAAAACACTGACACCCACCTATAAGCTAAAAGACTATTGGGAAGACATCAAAGGTTCTTTTATGTAGAAGAGTTGCAGAAAATTGAACCAGATGAGGACCGAGTGAATAGGGTGCAGAAAATCCTGGCAGAGAAAAAGCGTGGCAGAAAAACTTGGTATCTGGTAAACTGGCTAGGGTGGCCTGATAAATTCAATAGCTGGATTGAAGCAACATAAGTTCAGGACATTAGAAGCAGACAAGATATAAAAATGCTGAAAAATGGCTTTTATATCACCTTGCCCAGCAACGCCTCACACAACATGTCTTCAATAATACTATATCCACTTTTACAGTAAAGTTACCAGAAATGCTGGAACTGCCAGGGGAATGGGAAGTGGGATTAGCAGAAATTCATTACCCTCATACCTGGGACAACATGCCTGCACAGAAAAACAGGCTCAGTGTGCTCTATCAGCTTCTAAGCATAGCCCATAGTAAAATGGCACCAACCGGCCCCTTTGTTGAGTCTGAAGCATTGAATATTCCATCAGGCTATTATCCTAACATGACGAGTGTTATTAATCAAATTAACGAAAGCATATTTGAAGCAAATGAACTGGCAGTGCTTTTGGAACAACACGCCGTCAGAAGAGAATTAAGCATTGACAGTGACATCAAATGCATTCTGTTTATGCATGGGCAGTTACAGTACCTTTTGAGTTTTAGTAGACTCAAGGTAGGTGTAGGAAAGACTCTAACAAAGAACCCATTATATTTCTACACTGACATTATCACGCATGAAATAGTGGGTGACAGTCTAGTGCCTCTGCTGAGATGCATACCTGTCATTGGCCAAGACAATGAGATAGTGACCGTGACCTACGATAAACTATATTATCAAACAGTCAGTAAACATCTGACTGATGCAGTCACTATTGAAATAAAGAATGATCCAAATGAACCTGTGCAATTTCGATTTGGAAAGGTGATCACAAAGTTGCATTTTCGCCGCCAGAGAGCACTTTAAAATTTAAACAAGGATGGTGATTGTTCGACATTATGGAGACCCTGCCTTGTACAGAAGCTATTACAAGGCACAGGCAGGATACGGCCTGCCGGCCTTTCATGGACTTCCTACTATGTATGGTTCTGGTATAGGAGGGATATTTTGCAGTCTGTTTAGAAAAGCAGTTCCATTTTTAAGAAGGGGGTTTGAAATTGCCAAACCACATCTACAAACAGCTGCTAAAAATGTGGCAAAAGATGTTGTGGGGCATGTGACTAGCACTGTCACTCAAAGGATCTTAGGAGGTGATAAAACCACTCAGGGTGGTTTAGGGCTGATTGTGGTCAAGAGAGGTAGAAAGAGAAAACAGAGTACACCCTTCGCTTCTCATAGGACCTCCCCACTACTTTAAAAGGTGTGTCTCAAAACACAAAACGTCACATAAAAGAAAGAGTTCAAAGTCCAAAGGACCTTCGAGGGGACATAAAAAAATAGAGATTTATTCTAAAAAAGATGGCTTTCAAGCACTGTGGTTATGAAGAAAGCACAAAATTAGAACTGGACTTGTTTGCCGTTGCTGCCATACAGACAAGCATTGAAAAAAGCATTTATGTAGAGATACCCACTCTGGCTGCCCTTTCAGAAAACTCACCAATTGAATTTTATAGAGCAGGAAATGGTGAAGACTATTTGGATCTAAACAACATGCTTCTTTACCAGGTTTCTAAAATCACTGAAGCGGATGATGGTGATATGCCTGCAGCGGCCAAAGTGGGTCTTATAAACTACCCAGTGGCCACCATTTTCAGCCAGCTGGATGTGACTGTCAGTGATCAGCTCATCAGTCAGAGCAATAACTGTTACCCCTACAGGGCTATCATAGAATCTGTGCTGAACTTCAGTGAAGAGACCCTTTCTACACAATTCACAGCAGGATTATTTTACAAAGACACCACGGGAAAACACAAAATCACAGGCAGAGCCAGTGACAATGTAGGGTTTAATAAAAGAAGCTCCTTCACACATCTCAGTAGAGGGGTAGAGCTGCTGGGAAACTTGCACACGGATTTGTTGTTTTTTTCCAAGAGAAACTGATGCTGAATGGTGTGGATATTAAAATTAAACTGACATGTAACAGGGACAGCTTTTGACTGATGAGTGGAGATGCTGAGCCTTATAAGCTAAAAATCGTGGTTGCCTCTCTGTTTGTCAAAAGGGTTAAAGTGACACCCGGTGTTTGTCTGGGACACTCGGAAGCCCTGCTGACCTCCAATGCTAAATACCCTATAGACAGAGTGGGGATGAAAGTATTCAGCCTCCCAGCAAGCAGCAGGGTCTGTAACCAAAATAATTTGTTTTGGGGAGAGTTACCAAAAATGATGGTCATGGGATTTGTTGACAATGATGCTTTTAGTGGTTCCTACACTCAAAACCACTTTAACTTTAAACATTATAACATTAATTTTGTGGCTCTGTATCTGGACGGTGAACAAATCCCACTAAACCTCTGCAGCCCGATTTTAGAAATGGAAATGCTGTGAGAGAATATTTTAATCTAGTACAGACAGTTTGAAAAACATGAAAGATTTACCATTAGTTGTCAATCATCAGGAATTTACCCAAGAGTACACACTGTTTGCCTTTGATCTTACTCCAGACCAAGAATGTGCTGATCATTGCTCTTTAATTAAAACTGGGAACCTCAGAGCAGAAATCAGATTTGCAGAAGCCCTTCCACAAATGGTTAATCTCATTGTCTATGCTGTGTTTGATAACGTCATTGAAATAAACCAGAGAAGAAATGTTATTTTTGATTATATGTGATAAACCATAAAAACATGAACACAAAGCAGCTGGAAAAAATTGTAACAAATGACTCACACATCTGTGACTGCTTTCTGGGTGTGTTTCCCTATAATCTGCTACCCAAGGAGAGACTTAGAAACCTTCCGGCAGCACTAGTCATCAATAGTGACCCACATGACCTCCCTGGACAGCACTGGTTAACTGTATACATTTCAGAAAATGGGGCTGGAGAGTTCTTTGATAGCTACGGTTTTCATCCTAACAATTATGCACAAAGAATTGGGGTCTTTTTAAACAGAAATGCAAAGGCCATTCTATACCAAAACACACAGTTGCAAGATACCTTCTCTACCACCTGTGGATTTCACTGCACCTTTCTCTTACATCACAGATGTAAAGGGCTTTCTTATGATCAGATTCTAAATATGTACTCTAATGATTTGCTCAAAAATGATGCCAGGGTAACTAGTTTTGTACGTCGCCCTTACATACATCGAAACATGTCAGGGCCTGTATCAGTGGGATGGCAACATGTTCAGACTTGTTTGTCTTCTGTAATGAATTTAAAACATGAAATCACTTGTAACTTACAACCATAATTTTATAAAATCATATATACCTTCATGATCTCTGTGTCTTTGTCATTTTTTCTGGGAGACATGTGTTTGAAATTTTAAGATATGTAATGTCTTCAATAATGACACGATATATAAAATATTAAACGGTATTTATTGTAATACAATGACAGATAAAATCGTAGATAATATACAGAAAACTAAAAGCCTCTCATTAAAAATGCACATTATGTGTGACACACCACTGAGCTAGGATTATGATATGCCCCCTTTTTAAAAAACAAACAAACATAATTACATACTAAAGTTGAGGTAGGCTAACATGTATCAGTATACACACCTTTTGTAAAAAACATACTACCATATTCAATATGAGGTAGGATGATAACATACAGAAATATAAGTACCTTTTTAAAAAACATGCTAATGTATTCAATATGAGGGGGATTATAACTTGCATCACTGTTAATTCCTTTTATGAAAAAAATCAAAATAGTCAAGTACACATCAATCACTAAGGTATATAATATTCACATTTATCACGAGAGCCAGGCAGGTTCCTTAAATGTCTTTCGTCTTTTGGGTGTCACTGACCATTTGCTAAGTGAAGAGGTTCAGGGGCTTTTACGTCGGCTGTTTTTCGACTTTCAACATATCTCCTGTTTGCTGAATGACCAAAGACAGATGTGGGTATGTTAGCCTCTGCCACCAGTTTGACAAACACATCCCACTCCTTTGGATTTTTGTGGTCAGGGATAGCGTGAGTGGCTGTAGCAGCCCTTACCAAATTGACCATATGAGACCCAGAAACAACATTACCTTTATGCATCAATTCCCCCATATTATTCCAAAAAAGAATATTCTTGTTCTTTACCATTTTCTTAGTAATATCTCAGTATTTTTTTAGACCTTTGAGAAAAACTGTTCAAAATGTCTTTTTCCACAGAACTCGTGACAGAAAGAGTCTCAGTAGGGGGTTGCTTGAAAACTGCCTCACTCTCAGGCATGTGTAAGGTCAAACTGGTTTTTAGTCTGTTCTTCTTGACATACTAGAGTGAGGTAATGTTGCAACACTGCAGAGTACAGCTTGGCTTTGTCATGATCTGATAAATCAGTCCATGATAGTATAGATTTCATTTCTGTATTCAAGCTGTAAGTTGTGAGTTTTCTCATGTCCTCATCAGGATAGTTTGTTTTCATACAGTCCAATTGCTGTTGAGGTATCAGATACATTTTCTGAGAAAAAGCCATTATCTGTTAGCCAGCAGACCAGTAATCAAAGGAATTGCAATACCCAACAACGTCCCTATGAATCTGCCTGTCTGGTTTTACAATCTGTTTTTCTTTTTAAAGGCACTTTCCTGTTGTTTAAATATTTTATGACTCTATCCCTTTTTCTCAGAAAAGCTAGCTGTTTTGCTGACAATGGTATATTTATTTTCAGGGTGTTTAAAGCAACCTCCATGATGGCGGATATCAAGTCATCAGAGGCTGAGCACAAAATAGCTTTTCTTAAATGGGGAGGTCCTCTAACAAGTAACTTTAAAACAGAGAGTTTCTCTGCAGTCTTTTAGACATAATGACAATACAGCATCATGTATTTCTAAAACCAGAATGTTTTTTTAAGATGTATACCACAGGCCAGTCAGGGCAGTAACCCTATAGCCTGTATTCATCTGGCGTACCAGCTCTTAAATCAACTAATAAATAGCCGTAAAGTTTTGTGTCATCTTCAAAAGTTTCTAAAAAAAATTTGATCTAACTGGGGTACATCTGTCTGGCCAGAATTTGTATATGCAGCTTGTCCCATGGGTTTTTAAACAGGGCCGTATATTTGGCATTAGGCGTGATGGTCCAGCTTTTCTTGCTTTGACAATATACATTTTGTACAATTAGAAATATGGTTAACTATTTATGATGGCTGTACTTGGTAAACCTATACTCAACTTCACTATTTTGACAGGCAGAGTCCATTAAATCATCTATAACAACAAAATTCACCTTCTCTGGGGGTAACAGATCATCATCAGTGAATGATGCTGGTAGCCCCTCCACAAATTTAATCTGCAGAAACTTTAACATCAGTTCATTGTACAAAGGTTGCCAACAGCTATAAAACCAGGCAATATTTTCAGGTTTATGTGATAAAGTGGTATCATAATTTTCCAACAACTGCTTTATGAAGAAGCTTTTCCCACTGTTAGATGGGCCGGCCAACAGACAAGTAAAGGGATGCTTCAACCTGATATCCATTTTCAGTCCTCAGTATCCTTAAGGAAGTGTTCTGAAATCTGATTGTAAATCTCATTTGTCATAAACTACACTTTGGGTCTTGGACAGCATTCTTGTTTCAAGAGACCACTGCTTTTTGTGATAAAGGACATTTTAAAGACCCCTGTATACTTTGGAAAGTGCCATGCATAAAATGTATGCTGTGAAAGTGCTGCACCTTCACTGGCAGAAAGGACAATGACTGAGATTAAAAGTATGCCCCCAATTATGTGGCATATGTATATCGATGCAATGAACAAAAAAAAACACACAGACATATGTAAGGTGAATAGCATTTTTGATTCTGCAACAGTACCCCTCAAAGATCTCCCTGATTATTTTGAGTGGTGCATGGCACATGTGTGTATGTTTTGTGCCTACCTTGTCAGCAGGGAGAAAGTGGATGAAACCCTTGCTTGTATGAAACATACAGCCTAAAAGTTACTGTCTCTGGGTATGGTAGAATGTGAAAGGATCTGGTAGTGCAGAAACAGGATATTATGTAGTCATTGAATGCATACTATGTGTTACGGGTATATATATATATATATGCTTTTTAAAACACTGTTATGGCTTTTGTATGTAATTGATACATGTATCAGTTTACATTTTGTATGTATGAATAAAATATAATCACATATTGCAGTTTATGGTCGTCATCAAATTTTTAAGAAAAAAGAGCACACATATACATCATTTTATGGGTCTCAAGAGGTTGGTTACTTAGATGTATTTTGGTACTGATGAAAGATGACTGATCAACTGCTTCAGAATATATATTTGAATGCAAGAGAAGTGGGCAATTTTAGTGGTATGAAAAGGTTATATAAAGCTGCAAAAGAAATTGATAAATGTGTGACCAGGAAAGGTGTTGCAGAATGGCTTGCCAAGCAGGACCCCATACGTTACACAGACCAGCAAGAATTCGATTTAACAGAAATCCTGTCATTGTTTCTGACATAGATAGACAATGGCAAGCTGATTTAGTGGACATGAGCCAATATGCAAAGTACAATAATGAGTTTAAATACATACTGATGTGCATCGATGTGCTGTCCAAGTATGCCTGGGTAGTGGCTTTAAAAGACAAAGCAGGCAAGGCAGTGATGCAGGCCTTTAAAACAATTTTTTAAAATGGACACATACCTGAGAAGTTGCAGACTGATCAGGGTAAAAAATTTCTAAATACCTCCTTAAGGGCATTATTAAAACAAAATAAAACACACCATTTTATAACAAATGAAGTTAAGGCTACCATTGTAGAATAGTTTAATCAAACTTTAAAGACACACTTGTGGCATTACTTTACAGCCCAAAACACAGGGAAATATATTGCTGTGTTGCCTGACCTGGTGCACAGCTATAATCATACTTATCACAGAAGCATTACATGCAGACCAGTGGATGCTAACCCTTCCAATGCCCTGGATGTATGGTAGACCATCTATGGCAAAACAGTTCTTGGCAAAAAACAAAAGGGTACCCTTCAGAAAAGTGATCACGTGAGAATATCTAAGCTGAAAGGGGTGTTTGGAAAGGGATATGAACAGACATACACAGATGAGATATTTATTGTGATGGAGGTCTTAAAACACTGAAACCACCTATAAGCTAAAATACTATCAGGGGAAGATATCAAAGGTACTTTCTATGCAGAAGAGTTGCAGAAAATGAAGACGGATGAGGACCAAGTGTATAGGGTGCAGAAAATCCTGGCAGAGAAAAAGTGTGGCAGAAAAACTTGGTATCTGGTAAAGTGGCTAGGGTGGCCTGATACATTCAATAGCTGGATTGAGACAACACAAGTTTGGGACATTAGAAGCAGATAAGATATAAAAATGCTGAAAAATGGCTTTATATCACCTTGCCTAGCAATGCCTCACACAACATTTCTCCAATAATACTATATCCACTTTTACAGTAAAGCTACCACAAATGCTGGAACTGCCAGGGGAATGGGAAGTGGGATTAGTAGAAATTCAGTACCCTCATACCTGAGACAACATGCCTGCACAGAAAAACAGGTTCAATATGCTCTATCAGCCTCTAAGCGTAGCCCATAGTAAAATGCCACCAACTGGCTCCTTTGTTGAGTCCGAAGCATTGAATATTCCATCAGGCTATTATCCTAACATGATGAGAGTTATAAATCAAATGAATAAAAGCATATTTGAAACAAATGAACTGCCAGTGGTTTTGGAACAACAAGCCTCCGGCAGAGAAAAATGCATTGACAGGGATATCAAATGCATTCTGTTTATGCATGGGCAGTTACAGTACCTTTTGGGTTTTAGTAGACTCAAGGTAGGTGTAGGAAAGACTCTAACAAAGAACCCTACAGATATTAATGGGAGGTTTTACACATTATCCTATCCAATCCAATCCAACTTTATTTATATAGCGCCTTTCGAATCCAAGGCGCTGTACAAAAACATAAACAAAGTAATAAAATTTCCATACATTAAAAAATGTCAGCCATGACTAACTAGAATATGCTAAATTGAATAAATATGTTTTTAAAGCAACCTTAAAACTATCGACGGTTGGGCTTTCTCTCAACCAATGAGGTAGAGAATTCCACAGGGTTGGTGCTGAAAAAGCAAAAGCACGAGATCCTGATGTCTTTAATCAAACCCTGGGAATCTCCAGCAATCCCTCATTGGTGGAACAGAGAGGACGGAGGGGGAAGTAAGGAATCAGGAGATCTTTCAGGTAACTGGGTCCCTGATCATGTAGGGTTTTAAAGGTTAGTAAACCAACCTTAAAGGTGATCCGCCACCAGACAGGCAGCCAGTGCAGTTTGCGGAGCACAGGCATAATATGACTGGTTCTAGAAGTCCCAGTCAAAAGCCTGGCTGCTGCATTCTGCACTAGCTGGAGGAGGTGAATAGCAACCCCTCGTAGCCCTAGATAGAGGGAATTGCAGTAGTCCAGACGGGTAGTGACAAAGGCACTACACTGACATTATCACTCATGAAATAGTGGGTGAGAGTCTAGTGCCTCTGCTGAGATGTGTACCCATCAGTGGCCAAAACAATGAGATAGTTACCAAGACCTACGATAAACTCCATTATCAAACAGTCAGTAAACATCAGATTGATACAGTCAATATTGAAATAAAGAATAATCCAAATGAACCTGTACAATTTTGATTTGGAAAGGTGATCACAAAGTTGCATTTTCACCGCCAGAGAGCACTTTAAAATTTAAACAAGGATGGTGATTGTTCAACATTATGGAGACCCTGCCTTGTACAAAAGCTATTACAAGGCACAGGCAGGATACAGCCTTCCAGCCTTTTGTGGACTTCCTACTATGTATGGTTCTGGTATAGGAGGCATATTTTGTAGTCTGTTTAGAAAAGCAGTTCCATTTTTAAGAAGGGGTTTGAAATAGCAAAACCACATCTACAAACAGCTGCTAAAAATGTGGCAAAAGATGTTGTGGGGCATGTGATTAGCACTGTCACTCAAAGGATCTTAGGAGGTGATAAAACCACTCAGGGTGGTTTAGGGCTGATTGTGGTCAAGAGAGGTAGAAAGAGAAAACGCAGAGTACACCCTTCGCTTCTCATAGGACCTCCCCACTACTTTAAAAGGTGTGTCTCAAAACACAAAACGTCACATAAAAGAAAGAGTTCAAAGTCCAAAGGACCTTCGAGGGGACATAAAAAAATAGAGATTTATTCTAAAAAACATGGCTTTCATGCACTGTGGTTATGAAGAATGCACAAAATCAGAACTGGACTTGTTTGCCGTTGCTCCCACACAGACAAGCATTGAAAAAAGCATTTATGTAGAGATACCCACTCTGGCTGCCCTTTCAGAAAACTCACCAATTGAATTTTATAGAGCAGGAAATGGTGAAGACTATTTGGATCTAAACAATATGCTTCTTTACCAGGTTTGTAAAATCACTGAAGCGGATGATGGTGATATGCCTGCAGCGGCCAAAGTGGGTCTTATAAACTACCCAGTGGCCACCATTTTCAGCCAGCTGGATGTGACTGTCAGTGATCAGCTCATCAGTCAGAGCAATAACTGTTACCCCTACAGGGCTATCATAGAATCTGTGCTGAACTTCAGTGAAGAGACCCTTTCTATACAATTCACAGCAGGATTATTTTACAAAGACACCCCAGGAAAACACAAAATCACAGGAAGAGCCAGTGACAATGTAGGGTTTAATAAAAAGCTCCTTCACACATCTCAGTAGAGGTAGAGCTGCTGGAAACTTACACCTGGATTTGTTGTTTTTCCAGAGAAACTGATGCTGAATGGTGTGGATATTAAAATTAAACTGACATGTAACAGGGACAGCTTTTGACTGATGAGTGGAGATGCTGAGCCTTATAAGCTAAAAATCGTGGTTGCCTCTCTGTTTGTCAGAAGGGTTAAAGTGACACCCGGTGTTTGTCTGGGACACTCGGAATCCCTGCTGACCTCCAATGCTAAATACCCTATAGACAGAGTGGGGATGAAAGTATTCAGCCTCCCAGCAAGCAGCAGGGTCTGTAACCAAGATAATTTGTTTTGGGGACAGTTACCAAAAATGATGGTCATGGGATTTGTTGACAATGATGCTTTTAGCAGTTCCTACACTCAAAACCACTTTAACTTTAAACATTATAACATTAATTTTGTGGCTCTGTATCTGGATGGTGAACAAATCCCACTAAACCTCTGCAGCCCGATTTTAGAAATGGAAATGCTGTGAGAGAATATTTTAATCTAGTACAGACAGTTTGAAAAACATGAAAGATTTACCATTAGTTGTCAATCATCAGGAATTTACCCAAGAGTACACACTGTTTGCCTTTGATCTTACTCCAGACCAAGAATGAGCTGATCATTGCTCTTTAATTAAAACTGGGGAACCTCAGAGCAGAAATCAGATTTGCAGAAGCCCTTCCACAAATGGTTAATCTCATTGTCTATGCTGTGTTTGATAACGTCATTGAAATAAACCAGAGAAGAAATGTTATTTTTGATTATATGTGATAAACCATAAAAACATGAACACAAAGCAGCTGGAAAAAATTGTAACAAATGACTCACACATCTGTGACTGCTTTCTGGGTGTGTTTCCCTATAATCTGCTACCCAAGGAGAGACTGAGAAACCTTCCGGCAGCACTAGTCATCAATAGTGACCCACATGACCTCCCTGGACAGCACTGGTTAACTGTATACATTTCAGAAAATGGGGCTGGGGAGGTCTTTGATAGCTACGGTTTTCATCCTGACTATTATGCACAAAGGATTGGAGTCTTTTTAAACAGAAATGCAAAGGCCATTCTATACCAAAACACACAGTTGCAAGATACCTTCTCTACCACCTGTGGATTTCACTGCACCTTTCTCTTACATCACAGATGTAAAGGGCTTTCTTATGATCAGATTCTAAATATGTACTCTAATGATTTGCTCAAAAATGATGCCAGGGTAACTAGTTTTGTACGTCGCCCATTCATACATCGAAACATGTCGGGGCCTGTATCAGTGGGATGGCAACATGTTCAGACTTGTGTGTCTTCTGTAATGAATTTAAAACATGAAATCACTTGTAACTTACAACCATAATTTTATAAAATCATATATACCTTCATGATCTCTGTGTCTTTGTCATTTTTTCTGGGAGACATGTGTTTGAAATTTTAAGATATGTAATGTCTTCAATAATGACACAATATATAAAATATTAAACGGTATTTATTGTAATACAATGACAGATAAAATCATAGATAATATACAGAAAACTAAAAGCCTCTCATTAAAAATGCACATTACGTGTGACATACCACTGAGCTAGGATTATGATATGCCCCCTTTTTAAAAAACAAACAAACATAATTACATACTAAAGATGAAGTAGGCTAACATGTATCAGTATACACACCTTTTGTAAAAAACATACTATCATATTCAATATGAGGTAGGATGATAACATACAGAAATATAAGTACCTTTTTAAAAAACATGCTAATGTATTCAATATGAGGTAGGATTATAACTTGCATCACTGTTAATTCCTTTTTATGAAAAAAAAATGCCAAAATAGTCAGTACACATCAATCACTAAGGTATATAATATTCACATTTATACGGGGAGCCAGGCAGGTTCCTTAAATGTCTTTCGTCTTTTGGGTGTCACTGACCATTTGCTAAGTGAAGAGGTTCAGGGGCTTTTACGTCGGCTGTTTTTTGACTTTCAACATATCTCCTGTTTGCTGAATGACCAAAGACAGATGTGGGTATGTTAGCCTCTGCCACCAGTTTGACAAACACATTCCACTCCTTTGGATTTTTGTGGTCAGGGATAGCGTGAGTGGCTGTAGCAGCCCTTACCAAATTGACCATATGAGACCCAGAAACAACATTACCTTTATACATCAATTCCCCCATATTATTCCAAAAAAGAATATTCTTGTTCTTTACCATTTGCTTAGTAATATCTCAGTATTTTTTTAGCCCTTTGAGAAAAACTGTTCAAAATGTCTTTTTCCACAGAACTCGTGACAGAAAGAGTCTCAGTAGGGGGTTGCTTAGAAAACTGCCTCACTCTCAGGCATGTGTAAGGTCAAACTGGTTTTAGTCTGTTCTTCTTGACATACTAGAGTGAGGTAATGTTGCAACACTGCAGAGTACAGCTTGGCTTTGTCATGATCTGATAAATCAGTCCATGATAGTATAGATTACATTTCTGTATTCAAGCTGTAAGTTGTGAGTTTTCTCATATCCTCATCAGGATAGTTTGTTTTCATACAGTCCAATTGCTGTTGAGGTATCAGATACATTTTCTGAGAAAAAGCCATTATCTGTTAGCCAGCAGACCAGTAATCAAAGGAATTGCAATACCCAACAACGTCCCTATGAATCTGCCTGTCTGGTTTACAATCTGTTTTTTTTTTTTAAAGGCACTTTCCTGTTGTTTAAATATTTTATGACTCTATCCCTTTTTCTCAGAAAAGCTAGCTGTTTTGCTGACAATGGTATATTTATTTTCAGGGTGTTTAAAGCAACCTCCATGATGGCGGATATCAAGTCATCAGAGGCTGAGCACAAAATAGCTTTTCTTAAATGGGGAGGTCCTCTAACAAGTAACTTTAAAACAGAGAGGTTTCTCTGCAGTCTTTTAGACATAATGACAATACAGCATCATGTATTTCTAAAACCAGAATGTGTTTTTTTAAGATGTATACCACAGGCCAGTCAGGACGAAACAACCCACTGCGCAGCCTGTATTCATCTGGCGTACCAGCTCTTAAATCAACTAATAAATAGCCGTAAAGTTTTTTGTGTCATCTTCAAATGTTTCTAAAAAAAATTTGATCTAACTGGGGTACATCTGTCTGGCCAGAATTTGTATATGCAGCTTGTCCCATGGGTTTTTAAACAGGGCCGTATATTTGGCATTAGGCGTGATGGTCCGGCTTTTATTGCCTTGACATAATACATTTTGTACAATTAGAAATATGGTTAACTATTTATGATGGCTGTACTTGGTAAACCTACACTCAACTTCACTATTTTGACAGGCAGAGTCCATTAAATCATCTATAACAACAAAATTCACCTTCTCTGGGGGTAACAGATCATCATCAGTGAATGATGCTGGTAGCCCCTCCACAAATTTAATCTGCAGAAACTTTAACATCAGTTCATTGTACAAAGGTTGCCAACAGCTATAAAACCAGGCAATATTTTCAGGTTTATGTGATAAAGTGGTATCATAATTTTCCAACAACTGCTTTATGAAGAAGCTTTTCCCACTGTTAGATGGGCCGGCCAACAGACAAGTAAAGGGATGCTTCAACCTGATATCCATTTTCAGTCCTCAGTATCCTTAAGGAAGTGTTCTGAAATCTGATTGTAAATCTTATTTATCAAAAACTACTCTTTGGGTCTTGGACAGCATTCTTGTTTCAAGAGACCACTGCTTTTTGTGATAAAGGACATTTTAAAGACCCCTGTATACTTTGGAAAGTGCCATGCATTAAACGTATGCTGTGAAAGTGCTGCACCTTCACTGGCAGAAAGGACAATGACTGAGATTAAAAGTATGCCCCCAATTATGTGGCATATGTATATCGATGCAATGAACAAAAAAAAACACACAGACATATGTAAGGTGAATAGCATTTTTGATTCTGCAACAGTACCCCTCAAAGATCTCCCTGATTATTTTGAGTGGTGCATGGCACATGTGCGTATGTTTTGTGCCTACCTTGTCAGCAGGGGAAAAGTGGATGAAACCCTTGCTTGTATGAAACATACAGCCTAAAAGTTACTGTCTCTGAGTATGGTAGAATGTGAAAGAATCTGGTAGTGCAGAAACAGGATATTATGTAGTCATTGCATGCATACTATGTGTTACGGGTATATATATATATATATGCTTTTTAAAACACTGTTATGGCTTTTGTATGTAATTGATACATGTATCAGTTTACATTTTGTATGTATGAATAAAATATAATCACATATTGCAGTTTATGGTCGTCATCAAATTTTTAAGAAAAAAGAGCACACATATACATCATTTTATGGGTCTCAAGAGGTTGGTTACTTAGATGTATTTTGGTACTGATGAAAGATGACTGATCAACTGCTTCAGAATATATATTTGAATGCAAGAGAAGTGGGCAATTTTAGTGGTATGAAAAGGTTATATAAGGCTGCAAAAGAAATTGATAAATGTGTGACCAGGAAAGGTGTTGCAGAATGGATTGCCAAGCAGGACCCCATACGTTACACAGACCAGCAAAATTGATTTAACAGAAATCCTGTCATTGTTTCTGACATAGATAGACAATGGCAAGCTGATTTAGTGGACATGAGCCAATATGCAAAGTACAATAATGAGTTTAAATACATACTGATGTGCATCGATGTGCTGTCCAAGTATGCCTGGGTAGTGGCTTTAAAAGACAAAGCAGGCAAGGCAGTGATGCAGGCCTTTAAAACAATTTTTTAAAATGGACACATACCTGAGAAGTTGCAGACTGATCAGGGTAAAGAATTTCTAAATACCTCCTTAAGGGCATTATTAAAACAAAATAAAATACACCGTTTTATAACAAATGAAGTTAAGGCTACCATTGTAGAATAGTTTAATCAAACTTTAAAGACACACTTGTGGCATTACTTTACAGCCCAAAACACAGGGAAATATATTGCTGTGTTGCCTGGCCTGGTGCACAGCTATAATCATACTTATCACAGAAGCATTACACACAGACCAGTGGATGCTAACCCTTCCAATGCTATGGATGTATGGAATACCATCTATGACAAAACAGTTCTTGGCAAAAACCAAAAGGGTACCCTTCAGAAAAGTAATCACGTGAGAATATCTAAGCTGAAAGGGGTGTTTGGAAAGGGATATGAACAGACATACACAGATGAGATATTTATTGTGATGGAGGTCTTAAAAACACTGAAACCACCTATAAGCTAAAATACTATCAGGGGGAAGATATCAAAGGTGCTTTCTATGCAGAAGAGTTGCAGAAAATTGAACCGGATGAGGACCGAGTGTATAGGGTGCAGAAAATCCTGGCAGAGAAAAAGTGTGGCAGAAAAACTTGGTATCTGGTAAAGTGGCTAGGGTGGCCTGATACATTCAATAGCTGGATTGAGACAACACAAGTTTGGGACATTAGAAGCAGATAAGATATAAAAATGCTGAAAAATGGCTTTTATATCACCTTGCCTAGCAATGCCTCACACAACATTTCTCCAATAATACTATATCCACTTTTACAGTAAAGCTACCACAAATGCTGGAACTGCCAGGGGAATGGGAAGTGGGATTAGTAGAAATTCAGTACCCTCATACCTGGGACAACATTCCTGCACAGAAAAACAGGTTCAATATGCTCTATCAGCCTCTAAGCGTAGCCCATAGTAAAATGCCACCAACTGGCCCCTTTGTTGAGTCCGAAACATTGAATATTCCATCAGGCTATTATCCTAACATGATGAGAGTTATAAATCAAATGAATAAAAGCATATTTGAAACAAATGAACTGCCAGTGGTTTTGGAACAACAGGCCGTCGGGAGAGAAAAAGCCTTGACAGCGACATCAAATGCATTCTGTTTATGCATGGGCAGTTACAGTACCTTTTGGGTTTTAGTAGACTCAAGGTAGGTGTAGGAAAGACTCTAACAAAGAACCCTACAGATATTAATGGGAGGTTTTACACATTATCCAATCCAATCCAATCCAACTTTATTTAAATAGCACCTTTCGAATCCAAGGCGCTGTACAAAAACATAAACAAAGTAATAAAATTTCCATACATTAAAAAATGTCAGCCATGACTAACTAGAATATGCTAAATTGAATAAATATGTTTTTAAAGCAACCTTAAAACTATCGACGGTTGGGCTTTCTCTCAACCAATGAGGTAGAGAATTCCACAGGGTTGGTGCTGAAAAAGCAAAAGCACGAGATCCTGATGTCTTTAATCAAACCCTGGGAATCTCCAGCAATCCCTCATTGGTGGAACAGAGAGGACGGAGGGGGAAGTAAGGAATCAGGAGATCTTTCAGGTAACTGGGTCCCTGATCATGTAGGGTTTTAAAGGTTAGTAAACCAACCTTAAAGGTGATCTGCCACCAGACAGGCAGCCAGTGCAGTTTGCGGAGCACAGGCATAATATGACTGGTTCTAGAAGTCCCAGTCAAAAGCCTGGCTGCTGCATTCTGCACTAGCTGGAGGAGATGAATAGCAACCCCTCGTAGCCCTAGATAGAGGGAATTGCAGTAGTCCAGATGGGTAGTGACAAAGGCACTACACTGACATTATCATGCATGAAATAGTGGGTGAGAGTCTAGTGCCTCTGCTGAGATGTGTACCCATCAGTGGCCAAAACAATGAGATAGTTACCGTGACCTATGATAAACTCCATTATCACACAGTCAGTAAACATCAGATTGATTCAGTCAATATTGAAATAAAGAATAATCCAAATGAACCTGTACAATTTTGATTTGGAAAGGTGATCACAAAGTTGCATTTTCGCGGCCAGAGAGCACTTTAAAATTTAAACAAGGATGGTGATTGTTCAACATTATGGAGACCCTGCCTTGTACAGAAGCTATTACAAGGCACAGGCAGGATACAGCCTTCCGGCCTTTTGTGGACTTCCTACTATGTATGGTTCTGGTATAGGAGGCATATTTTGTAGTCTGTTTAGAAAAGCAGTTCCATTTTTAAGAAGGGGGTTTGAAATTGCCAAACCATATCTACAAACAGCTGCTAAAAATGTGGCAAAGGATGTTGTGGGGCATGTGACTAGCACTGTCACTGAAAGGATGTCAGGAGGCGATAAGACCACTCAGCGTGGTTCAGGGCTGATTGTGGTCAAGAGAGGTAGAAAGAGAAAATGCAGAGTACAACCTTCGCTTCTCATCGGACCTCCCCACTACTTTAAAAGGCGTGTCTCAAAACACAAAACGTCACATAAAAGAAAGAGTTCAAAGTCCAAAGGACCTTTGAGGGGACATAAAAACATAGAGATGTATTCTAAAAAACATGGCTTTCATGCACTGCGGTTATGAAGAATGCACAAAATCAGAACTGGACTTGTTTGCCGTTGCTCCCACACAGACAAGCATTGAAAAAAGCATTTATGTAGCGATACCCACTCTGGCTGCCCTTTCAGAAAACTCACCAATTGAATTTTATATCGCAGGGAATGGTGAAGACTATTTGGATCCAAACAACACGCTTCTTTACCAGGTTTGTAAAATCACTGAAGCGGATGGTGGTGATATACCTGCAGCGGCCAAAGTGGGTCTTATAAACTACCCAGTGGCCACCATTTTCAGACAGCTGGATGTGACTGTTGGTGATCACCTCATCAGTGAGAGCAATAACTGTTTCCCCTACAGGGCTATCATAGAATCTGTGCTGAACTTCAGTGAAGAGACCCTTTCTACACAATTCACAGCAGGATTATTTTACAAAGACACCCCAGGGAAACACGAAATCACAGGCAGAGCCAGTGACAATGTAGGGTTTAATAAAGAAGCTCCTTCACACATCTCAGTAGAGGGGTAGAGCTGCTGGACACTTACCACGGACTTGTTTTTTTCTTTCTAGAGAAACTGATGCTGAATGGTGTGGATATTAAAATTAAACTGACATGTGACAGGGACATCGTTTGCCTGATGAGTGGAGATGCTGAGCCTTATAAGCCAAAAATCGTGGCCGCCTCTTTGTTTGTCAGAAGGGTTAAAGTGACACCTGGTGTTTGTCTGGGACACTCGGAAGCCCTGCTGACCTCCAATGCTAAATACCCTATAGACAGAGTGGGGATGAAAGTGTTCAGCCTCCCAGCAAGCAGCAGGGTCTGTAACCAAGATAATTTGTTTTTGGGACAATTACCAAAAATGATGGTCATGGGATTTGTTGACAATGATGCTTTTAGTGGTTTTTACACTTAAAACCACTTTAACACGTGGCCCAAGGGCTAGTGCCAGGAAAAAGAACACAGATTTGTAGGGAACTGGCAACAGTTCTGGGAGCGAAAGTTATTTAAATTTGATGGACTGCATCTGACTAAGGAGAGTCAGTGCATTGGCAGAAGTTTGACATCTTTGCAGAATATTTAAACTAGCAAATGGGGAAAGGGGTGCAGCACCCCATACGTCGAATGGGAAGAACACCCTCCCCCTCTGCTAGTGGTCAAACAGGGATTCAGCATGTTTGCAGTTCATTTGCATCACCAGGTAAGAAAAAAGGTTTGTCTCCCCATACGACACACAGGGGTAATGACAAACCTCACCCAACAACTAACACACAAATCTGGCCAATGGAAAATCATGTACACAAATGCTCACAGCCTGGAAATAAGATCCAGACCTGCAGGCAACAATGTCAGAGGCTAAACTGGACATAGTAGCAATTAGTGAGACATGGTTTCCAGTAACCACACTGAGGAGACTTCAGTACTTGTATGTATTTCAGAAGAAGACCGAGGTGCAAAAAGGGGAGTGGCACTGTATGTCAATGAAAATATCAAAGCTACAGAAATTCAGAATACAAATAAGGAGCCAGAAGAACTGTGGGTCACCCTGGAAACAGGAAATGGGACAGCCATAAGAACTGGGGTTGTCTACAGGCCCCCAGACCAGGGGGATGACATAGACACATTACTGTTAGAAGATATACAAAACATGACAGCTAAAGGGGAGGTTCTGATAATGGGAGACTTCAACATGCCGGATACAGATTGGTCAATACCAGCAGGAACATCTGCCAAAACTAGATGCATAGTGGATTCCCTGCAGGGGGAGGGCCTCAAACAACTGGTACAACAACCCACAAGAGACAGGGCTATCCTAGATCTAGTACTGACTAACAGGGAAGGGATCACAGATCTCCAGGTAGAAGGTCACCTGGGGGCCAGTGACCATCACATGGTATGGTTCAATTTGGTTACTACATCTAAATCATCCCATTCCAAGGCAAAAATATGGGACTTCAGAGGAGCTGACTTTGATAAGATGGCCAAAAGAGTTAAGCTAGCCCTGGCAAAAAGAAACACAGGTGAGGGGTACAGGCAAAGTGGGCAATCATTAAGGATGCAATACTTGAAGCAACATCCCATTGTGTTAGACAGAAAAGGAAGTGCAAAAGAAGAAGGAAACCACTTTGGTTCTCAAATACAGTAGCAGAAAAGGTCAGAGCCAAAGGCTGGCCTTCCAGGAAATATAAGGGAACACAGCCGGATGAAGATAGTGAGGCATACCAAACTGCCCTAAGGGAAGCAGGGAAGGCAATAAGGCAGGCAAAGTCCCAAACTGAGGAAACACTAGCACGGACAGTAAAAGAAGGTGATAAGACTTTCTATAGATACATTAGTGAAAGGAGAAAGTCCAGAGGGGGTATTGCTAAGCTTAATGGAGAAAAGGGAGCATGTGAGGAGGAGGGCCATGTAAAAGCATCTATCCTAAATAGATACTTTTGCTCACTATTTACTGAAGAGAAGGTAGGCCCACAGCTCAGCACCATGGACACAGGGGAGGGAGGTGAGCACTACTCCCTTCACAAAAAGAAAGGGTCCTACAAGAGCTTGCTAAGCTCAGGGTGGATAAGGCAATGGGACCTGATGGCATACATCCCAGGGTACTTAGGAGCTAAAGGTGGAACTAGCAGAGCCATTAGCAGAACTGTTTAGTGAGTCTCTGAGCACAGGAGAGGTCCCAGAAGACTGCAGAAGGGCTCATGTGATCCCGCTCCACAAGAGTGGTAGCAGGGAGGAGGCAGGGAACTACAGACCAGTCAGTCTTACCTCAGTAGTGGGCAAGATTATGGAGGCACTCCTTAAGGAAAGGATAGTGCAACACCGGGAATCCATAGGGGCACAGGATCCAAGACAGCATGGGTTTACAAAAGGAAGATCCTGTCAAACTAATCTCATAGATTTCTTAGACTGGGTTACCAGAGTGGTGGACCAAGGGAGAGCAGTTGATGTCACCAACCTTGACTTCAGCAAAGCTTTTAACACTGTTCCACATAGAAGATTGATAAATAAGCTGGGTAGGCTCGGGGTGGGTCAGAAGTTGGTCAACTGGGTGGCAAACTGGTTGACGGGCAGAAAACAGAGAGTCGTGGTAAGTGGTATACAGTCAGAAGAGATGCAAGTCACAAGTGGGGTACCTCAGGGATCAGTCCTGGGGCCAGTCCTCTTCAACATCTTCATTAGTGACCTTGCAGATGGACTGGAGGGTAAGGCTTGTCTGTTTGCAGATGACACCAAGATCTGCAACAGAGTAGATGATCCAGATGGGGTGGGAAGAATGAGAAGAGATCTGGATAAACTAGCAAAATGATCAGAAGAGTGGCAACTGGGATTTAATGCAAAGAGTGCAAGATCATGCACATAGGGAACAGAAACCCTGAAGCCACCTATAGGCTGGGAGGGGAGTTGCTAGCAGTCACAAAGGAAGAAAGAGACTTGGGCATCATCATCACTGATGACCTGAAATCATCCAAGCAGACCTCTAAAGCAGTAGGTAAGGCTAGGGGGATGTTAGGGTGTATTAGTAGGGGTATCACAAATCATAAGAGGGAGGTAATAATCCCTCTTTACA
Source organism: Neoceratodus forsteri (assembly GCA_016271365.2). NCBI lineage: Eukaryota > Metazoa > Chordata > Ceratodontiformes > Ceratodontidae > Neoceratodus > Neoceratodus forsteri. The sequence goes on along the minus strand of CM028129.1, from coordinate 104,199,707 downwards.
AGACACTGGTTAGGCCCCATCTGGAGTACTGCATGCAGTAATGGAGGCCACACCTTCACAAGGACATTAACCAAATTGAGGCAGTCCAGAGAAGGGCAACCAAAATGGTGCAGGGACTGCATCAAAAGACATATGAGGACAGATTAACAGAGCTCAATATGTATACCCTTGAGCAAAGGAGGGGAGAGGTGATATGATCGAGGCATTCAAACACCTTAAGGGCATAACAAGGTGAAAGAGTCTAACATGTTTAAGTATAAGAAAAATAGCAGGACAAGAGGACACAGCATGAGATTAGAGGGGGCCAATTAAGGGGAATGTGAGGAAATTCTTTTCACAGAAGGGTGGTGAATGTATGGAATGGCCTACCTCAAGAAGTGGTGGCTATGAATACAGTGCAGGGCTTCAAACAGGCATGGGATAGGCATAAGGGAGCAATACAAATGAGTATGAATAGATAGGCCACTGACAGAGCAAAGTCCGATGGCACATTTATAAGGTAGAAAAAGAAATGGGCAGACTGGATGGGCCTTCCGGTCCTTATCTGCCGTCAACTTCTATGTTTCTATGTTTCTATTATAATATTAATTTTGTGGCCTGTATCTGGATGGTGAACAAATCCCACTAAACCTCTGCAGCCCGATTTTATAAATGGAAATGCTGTGAGAGAATATTTTAATCTAGCACAGACAGTTGGAAAAACATGAAAGATTGACCATTAGTTGTCAATTATCAGGAATTTACCCAAGGGTACACACTGTTTGCCTTTGATCTTACTGCAGACCAAGAATGTGCTGATCATTGCTCTTTAATTAAAACTGGGAACCTCAGAGCAGAAATCATACTTGCAGAAGCCCTTCCACAAATGGTTAATCTCATTGTCTATGCTGTGTTTGATAATGTCATTGAAATAAACCAGAGAAGAAATGTTATTTTTGATTATATGTGATAAACCATAAAAAAATGAACACAAAGCAGCTGGAAAAAATTGTAACAAATGACTCACACATCTGTGACTGCTTTCTGGGTGTGTTTCCCTAAAATCTGCTACCCAAGGAGAGACTGAGAAACCTTCCGGCAGCACTAGTCATCAATAGTGACCCCCATGACCTCCCTGGACAGCACTGGTTAGCTGTATACATTTCAGAAAATGGGGCTGGGGAGTTCTTTGATAGCTATGGTTTTCATCCTGACAATTATGCACAAAGGATTGGGGTCTTTTTAAATAGAAATGCAAAGGCCATTCTATACCAAAACACACAGTTGCAAGATATCTTCTCTACCACCTGTGGATTTCACTGCACCTTTTTCTTACATCACAGATGTAAAGGACTTTCTTATGATCAGATTCAAAATATGTACTCTAATGATTTGCTCAAAAATGATGCCATGGTAACTAGTTTTGTACGTCCCCCTTTCAGACATTGAAACATGTCAGGGCCTGTATCAGTGGGATGGCAACATGTTCAGACTTGTTTGTCTTGTAATGAATTTAAAACATGCAATCACTTGTAACGTACAACCATAATTTTATAAAATCATATATACACTCATGATCTCTGTGTCTTTGTCATTTTTATGGGGGGACATGTGTTTGAAATGTTCAGATATGCAATGTCTTCAATAATGACACGATATATAAAATATTAAAAGGTATTTATTGTAAAACAATGACAGATAAAATCATAGATAAGATACAGAAAACGAAAAGCCTCTCATTAAAAATGCACATTACATGTGACATACCACAAAGCTAGGATTATGATATTCCCCCTTTTTAAAAAAAAAACATAATTACATACTAAAGATGAGGTAGACTAACATGTATCAGTATACACACCTTTTGTAAAAAACATACTACCATATTCAATATGAGGTAGCATGATAACATACAGAAATATAAGTACCTTTTTAAAAAAACATGCTAACGTACTCAATATGAGGTAGGATTATAACTTGCATCACTGTTAATTCCTTTTTATGAAAAAAAAATGGCAAAATAGTCAGTACACATCAGTCACTAAGGAATATAATATTCACATTTATACAGGGAGCCAGATAGGTTTCTTAAATGTCTTTCGTCTTTTGGGTGTCACTGACCATTTGCTAAGTGAAGAGCTTCATGTGCTTCTACGTCTGCTGTTTTTCAACTTTCAACATATCTCCTGCTTGCTGAATGACCAAAGATGGATGTGGGTATGTTAGCTTCTGCCACAGCTTTGACAAACACATTCCACTCCTTTGGCTTTTTGTGGTCAGGGATAGCATAAGTGGCTGTAGCAGCCCTTACCAAATCGACCATATGAGACTCAGAAACAACATTACCTTTATACATCAATTCCCCCATATTATTCCAAAAAAGAATATTCTTGTTCTTTACCATTTGCTTTAGCAATATCTCAGTATTTTTTTAGACCTTTGAGAAACACTGTTCAAAATGTCTTTTTCCACAGAACTCGTGACAGAAAGAGTCTCAGTAGGGGGTTGCTTGGACACTGCCTCATTCTCAGGAATGTGTAAGGTCAAACTGGTTTTAGTCTGTTCTCCTTGACGTACTAGAGTGAGGTAATGTTGCAACACTGCAGAGTACAGCTTGGCTTTGTCATGATCTGATAAATCAGTCCTTGATAGTATAGATCTCATTTCTGTATCCATGCTGTAAGTTGCGACTTTTCTCGTATCCTTATCAGGATAGCTTGTTTTCATACAGTCCAATTGTTGTTGAGGTATCAGATACATCTTCTGAGTAAAAGCCATTATCTGTTAGCCAGCAGATCAGTAATCAAAGGAATAGCAATACCCAACAAGGTTCCTATGAATCCTCCTGTCTGGTTTACAATCTGTTTTTTTTCTTTTTAAAGGCACTTTCCTGTTGCTTAAATGTTTTATGACTCTATCCCTTTTTCTCAGACAAACTAGCTATTTAGCTGACAATGGTATATTTCCTTTCAGGGTGTTTAAAGCAGCCTCCACGATGGCGGAGATCAAGTCATCAGAGGCAGAGCACAAAATAGCTTTTCTTAAATGGGGAGGTCCTCTAACAAGTAACTTTAAAACAGAGAGGTTTCTCTGCAGTCTTTTAGACATAATGACAATACAGCATCATGTATTTCTAAAACCAGAATGTGTTTTTTTAAGATGTGTGCAACAGGCCAGTCAGGAGGAAACAACCCACTGCGCAGCCTGTATTCATCTGGCGTACCAGCTCTTAAATCAACTAATAAATAGTCATAAGGTTTTTTGTGTCATCTTCAAAAGCTTCTAAAAAAAATTGGGTCTGACTGGGGTACATCTGTCTGGCCAGAATATGTATATGCAGCTTGTCCCATGAGTTTTTAAACAGGACCATATATTTGGCATTAAGCGTGGTGGTCAGGCTTTTCTTGCCTTGACAAAATACATTTTGTACAATTAGAAATATGGTTAACTGTTTATGATGGCTGTACTTGGTAAATCCATACTCAACTTTACTATTTTGACAGGCATAGTCCATTAAATCATCTATAACAACAAAATTCACCTTTCCTGGGGGTAACAGATCATCATCAGTGAATGATGCTGGTAGCCCCTCCACAAATTTAATCTGCAGAAACTTTAACATCAGTTCATTGTACAAAGGTTGCCAACAGCTGTACAACCAGACAATATTTTCAGGTTTATGAGATAAAGTGGTATAATTTTCCAACAACTGCTTTATGAAGAAGCTTTTCCCAGTGTTAGATGGGCCGGCCAACAGACAAGTAAAGGGATACTGCAACCTGATATCCATTTTCAGTCCTCAGTATCCTTAAGGAAGTGTTCTGAAATCTGATTGTAAATCTCATTTATCATAAACTACTCTTTGGGTCTTGAACAACATTTTTGTTTCAAGGGACCACTGCGTTTAGTTTCTTACTATGCTGGGTTGCCTCACTGTGATTTCTTTAGATGTCTGTGACCCTGAGTAATAAAAAAACAGATCTTTTAAGCTGTCAAAATTAATGTGTTCACAGTTATAGTAGTAGCCACAGACATTGCAAGCTATTTTCAGATATTTCTCAAAATTTCTAAGAGCTTCTCTCTGCTGCCCCTACTGTAGAAATGGAGAAAGTAGGAGATTTTTTCAGAAATATCACAGAAATTTTGGGAAATAGCTGGCAATGTCTGTGGCTGTCACTGTACCTACATTGAGGGTGAAGCCTTTCACTTTAACAACAATTTGTCCTCCAGATTGCTGGTACCCATAGATCTTGGGACCTGCAGACACAAACGCAGTAATGTGCTCATCTGGAGGAAGCTCACTAGTCAATTCCCCTAAATAGTCACCTAGAGGGGACTTCAGTCACCCAGTCTAGACACAAAAATGACAGAGTCTGTGTTGTGATACAGGCACCTGTCCTGTAACTTATCTACCAGTTTGTAGAGTTCTAGTCTGGCATATGCAGTGGTGAAACTAGCTATGAATATGTTGACATTGTTAGAATTTGGGTAGTGGTCTTTGTTATATTTCCAGCATAAACATGCTGTTTCATCATCGATAAAACAGCACAAGGCCACATCATAATGGGGGGCAAACACATACTGTACTGGAAAAGCTCGTCGGGGTCTGATACTAAACTGGTTGTGGGCAAATTAACTCTCTGTCCAAATTTCCCTCAAAGGGAATTTAAGAACAGTTTCGATATCTGTCTCTTTGTGAGGTTAACAGCGATGTCTGCGGGGTTCAAATGCACATTTTCTCTTTCAAAATACTGCTGTATGTACCTGACATTATCTGCTTCATTTTTTACCCATGAAGGGAAACCAGATGCCTCTAGCTTGCCTGTCAGATGCATTTTGATATAGTCTGCAAACAGTTCTGTTGATGACTCTCTAAAATGCCACACTTCATAAATTTGTAAGATCTTGTACCCTTTTTTTCAGTGCCAGGTTTAGTTCCACGGTACAGTAGGTACCAGTCAGTGCCCTTTGTTCATCATTGTGTGTGCACATTGTCTGAACTTTGTCTTCTGCGCATGCACAACATAATGTGAATACAAGATTTTTTTCCAATCCTGGATGGTAGCACTGGAAAAAGAGACCTCTAGGTGGTAAAACTTTAATTTTTGCCAAACCAAAGTACTGACTCATGTCAGCAAAGTTCTCATAAATGATGGCAGGGTGACCCACTGGGTACTGTTTAGTTTTGTTGACAAAAGGGTACAGGGTGGTAAAATCATAATAGCAGATTGTCTCATTGGACTGTATCTTATAGTACAGAGAAATGGCATGTGTTTTGGCCCCCAAACAGTGACTGTCTAGGTTTGAGCAGTTGGGGTAGTTCCCTGTCCCTCAAAAAATCAATTCATCCCCAATCTGTGGCCAGCATTTCCCTCCACTTGTGTTCCCACAGGACTCTAATGGCAAACCCCTGACTTTTTAAAAAATGAACGTTGTGCATGGTCCGATTGAATAACTGCCCAAAAGTCGTACCTGTCACATGATTTTGATCTTTTTCACAGTAACAGATGTTGCAACCATGAAAAAAACACCCATTGAATTCAAAGAGAGTGAGAACCCCATTAATTATAGCGTAACCATCAAGAAAATATGGCCCACCTTTAAATTCCCCACACCGTAGTACATGCTGAATGGCAATGTTTTCTTTCTCTGCTATGTACATTAACCACTATATGGCAGGTGTGGAGAACCTATTTTGCAGGCCATGGTAATTATCTGGGGGGAGAACTGTGAGTGTGTGTTCTTTCAAATACATGAATCTGTATGTGGCCATGCAGACAGATGCTATGGTCGTATATTGAAAGGGATCTAAACAAACCTCTTCATGCTCTAAAATGTCACCATCTGACTGTTTTAAAACCTGCATGGTTGTCATATTCATCACTTCTTGTCTAAATTTGTCACAGGCTTTTCGAAGAAATTCAACATCTAACTAACAATAGTAGCGAAGCTCTTTTTTTAGATCAAATTCTGTATGTTGGTTGACTAGGTGCCACTGCATGAACTCTGCTTTTTCTCTAGGCATCATATAATCTACCCCATAATATTTGGTATCAGGCAGGGGACCTACATAGTTTTCATTGGCCTTGGTGTTAAAAAAATGTGGAAAGTACCCTTTAACGATCTCATTTTCAAAGCCAAATGCACCTGGGATTTTAGACAAACGCATTGGCAGGAAACACAATGAATCTATAAATCTAATGTGTAGTGTAGATACTGTCACGGAGAGCAATTTCCCTCCTTGTGTGAGCAATTTGATACCAAATTGTTCCTTGACTAACTGACTAACAATAAATTGGCTGTCATAGCCTTTGTCATTGTGAGCTATAAATGTGTAGTGTTTGAATGGTGTATCTATAAAGTGCCTGACAAAATCTTTTACATAATTGTCTCCTTCAAATGCCCAACATCTGCTATCATCCAGTTGCTTGGCATAGGCATAATTTGGTGTGTGCGTTCCTGTTTTTTGTCTGGCCTCAAAATCAAACACTATATATTTCTCAGAGGTCTTCACTTGTTTCAGTGGAGACATATAACACAAATGTTTGTCAGCAGTCATAAGAGAATCACATCTAGGACATCTGCCCATTTTACATTTACAGTGCTCCCAGATCTACGGGGATTCCCGTATTTTACGGGGTTTAGGGGCTCAAAACGGGATACGGGAATGATTTCCTTAATTGTGTAAATATACAGGGTTTTTGGCACCATCACTTTAAATCCGTGGATATTAGTTGCTTCTGACTCTCTGGAGTTCATTTAGATAGCCAGATGAGATTTCGGCAAAAGCCGGCTGCCCCGATTGGTTCAGAGACCCAGTCATGCTCTGATCATGCACTGACTGGTCTCCGATTGGCTATGCTTGATTTCTTTGATGCAGTGTAGCCCCAGGAATATTAAAACTCTGTCTGTGGATGTGTTGTTCCTACTTGACCTTTGCAAGCCTTTTTACTGCTGCCCGTGATGAGAGAGAGAGAAGTCCACGATTGTCTATGGCCTGCTGCCACGTGTTTTTGGTGTTCTTTACCCCGGCATCCACCACTGGGAGATCTGGAGCACCCCACCCGGCTGTCCAGTCCAAGACTTTGGCTTATTTATCATAGCCAGACAGGTGAGCCCCTCTGAGCTGCTTGTTTAAATATAATAATATTAATATTCTGGCAATAATATTCATTATTATTTCCCATACTTGTGAATCACGATTTAGTCCTGTGGAGAAGAGAAAGTCTGTTGTGCTGCATGATCAGGGAACCAGTCACCTGACTTGGAGAACTTTGTAGTGTACAGCTTGTAAACTTTTAATTTTTGCACTGTGGTCTCTGGTTTCCCTGTTGCTGCTCAAGTAAGCTAGGTAGAATATTATTTCTAAACTCGATCTGTGTAGCATATTATTTTCATGTGCACATTGATATGTGATATTTACCAGGATGATGCAAGCTAGCTGTCAAGATGCTTTATTAATTTATTATTACTTTTGTGCTTTTGTGATGTAATTTATATATCTATCCTCAAAATGCATAAAATCAGGATTTTCCATTAGCTGTGACGGCAACTTTCTTAATATTGCAATTAACACCAAGCAGATAATGAATCAAGTAAGTAGCATGGATACATGCAGGAATAAAAACAAAGAGGTCAGGTGTGCACTGGAGTAGTGGTGCTCGAGGCAGAGCAGCCAGCTCAGAGTTCAAAAAGTTGTACAGAAAGCTTGGCAATCCTGGTGTGGTCTTCTGCATGTTTATTTGGCAATTAGTACTGTATTGCAAGAAGCCTTGGAAATCAGCCTGTAGCCCCCCGCGCCTCAACCCTTCACTTGTAAATATATTTTAGTTGTAATGTAATCATGTGATAGGTTTTTAGGTCAGTTTTAAATTTTAAAGTAAATAAGAACACTTTAAACAGCCAGAACATGTTTTTATAGTGATTTTATTCACGACTATAATGATGCCAATTGCAAAAATAAATTGGTTTGCGCATACAGGAAAATCTACAGGAATTTCACCCAAGTTTTACAGGGAAAATATAGGAAAAATTAGAGTATGCTACAGGAAAATGCTTTGGCTGATCTGGGAACACTGCATTTATGATTTCCTTTGTATATGGCAACACATTCTTCACATAGCTTGCTTGATTCACAGGAGAGCATGCCTAAATCAGCTTTGGTCGTGTGCCTCTCCAAACAATCTAAGGATCTATAAATGTTGTTACATTTTGGACATTTCACTATACTGGCAATCTGTTCTGCACAGACTGGATCACAGCACGCACTTCACAAAAGAGTACATGAGTGATGATTTTTGTGACTGAAGGCTGATTGACAGTATTCACAGAGTTATCTGGCCCCTATAAATGTCTTGACATTTGTGACCCCGTAAAAGTGACTGTTATGATGTAATACAAACAGTGTTTTAGGATAGCTCCCAGACCCCATTGAAAATGTTTGCCAATTTCCTTCATTATGATAAAGAACCTTAACAGTTACTCCTAAAAACTTTTAAAATTGTGGCACATCACTGAAACTGACAGGTGGGTGTTCTGACAAACCTATCTCATCGTGCAATATTTTAGCCTTGCTGATCAATTGATTGTTGGTCAGTTGTCTGTTTAGGAACACAAGTACACTTCCAGCAAAACAAAAAACATTATCTCTATTGTTTAAATCAATCAAATAACATCACTTTTTCTCAATTATTTTGCTATAGAAGATAGAACTCAGTGTAACGTCTACTCCCCACCCCACCACCCTCACGGTTTCTGATGGTTGTTACCACCAACTGTAAAGAATTATCAGCAATGACTTCAGCATTCCTTTGTAACATGTCAGCTATGTGATCTAAGAATATACCAGCATTTAACTCTTCAGGGCATGTTCTCCTTGAGAACACGGGGTGATTTAAAGAGCCAGTACTCAAACGCAATTGTAGAAAGTCATGTACCCCTAACTGAGTGATAATGTGGTCTAAAAGTTCTTGAATTACTGATTGCACAGCTTGAATGGCCTGGTTGAATGAGGCTAGTCTATCAAGATTTACAAACCTAAACGTCTGATAAAATTCTGTTGATCTAAAGTTTCATAGCACATGTTCATAATGCTGAATTCTTTCTAAAAAAAACTGGAGGGGGGGCTGCTGGTTTTCTAATTCAGCATCTGGCTGATTTTCAACAAGCTGCTGTGATGCCCTGTGGTGTAATATGATTTTGGCACGCCTTATTTTCTTTCTCAGATGTTCTAGGTTTTTTTTTATTTTTATCCCATGTAATTCTTTTCACTTGTCTACTATTTTTTTTCATTCTTTTAGTGCTTACCCCCTTTTTATTTAGCCTGTGAGATTTTCTTTCTTGTCACAGTTTCTGAGACAGTTTCAGTTGCAGCACTTTGATTGTTTGATACATTTCTGCTACCTGCAAAGCATGTTTCAGCTCTGAGCTAAATTCCTTAGCTACACATATAAAAGAAAATACATGTTTTATCAGAGTACTGTTTAAAAGGTAATTTTTAAAAAACAATGTCCCTTGTAACCTGCCATGATCCACAAGTCCTTTAAACAAGGCACCAGCTATTAATGGAAAAAATATCAGCAATGACTTCAGTGCAACAATGTCCCTTTCCTCGATCCTGGGGTGAGGCACAGCTCTGTCTGCAACCCCTGAACTGGTGGAAGGTTGTACTCTCTGGTTAAAATTTAAACAAGTGCCATTTATTGCATTTAAATTTTCAGTGCTGGTAGTGGCAATTTCAGTAGGCCGCTGTTTGTTTTAACAAACTTCTGAATGTCTCTTTTTATGTTGTCTTTTCCCTGAAGCACACGTTTGAACTGTTGACAAAAAAAAAAAAGCTGAGCATCAACCTATCACTTAAGCATTTTAAACATTACAGGAGTATATTTAGAGTAACATTGTAAGGTCTAAAGGGTCTCTAGGTCCATCATGTCTGCCCCCAATGAAGAACTACCAATCAAAGGCTGCCTAGCTTTCATTTACATCATTATGAAGACATCTTTCAGAGATCATTCACACACACGCTTACACTAAAATACAATTAAGACAATAAAAATGTACGTTAAATATTTTCTCAAACTACAAAGCAGTTAAGCCATAACCCCAACACAAGCTAATCCCATTTTACTCAAACATATGTAGTAAGGCAGACGTCCCCTAATAGATACATAGCATTGTATTTTATCACACACACACACACACACACACACACACCCCAGTCATACAGAGGCTACTTATGTAAAACAATGTAAATGCATGTTATTTTCTCGAACTTGCACTATGAAGCATTTAAGCCAATACAAATACATTTGTTTATTGTCAGAAAACATTTAAAATAACACAAGCAAACTCCCACTCCCCAATCACAATCTACAAAGATTACCCCCACCATTTTACAAAGCACATTTAGTAATACAGATGACCCCCTAATAGATATATAACATTGTATTTATCTGACACACACACACACACACACACCAGTCAGACAGAGGCTACTTATGTAAAACAATGTAAATGCTTGCTATTTTCTCAAACTTGCACAATGAAGCATTTAAACCAATATAAATACATTTGTTTATTGTCAGCAAACATTTAAATTAACCCAACATATGCTACCACCCCACCACAATCTACAAAGATTACCCCCACCATTTTACAAAACATATTTAGTAAGACAGATGCCCCCTAATAGATATATAACATTGTATTTATCACACACACACACACACACACACACACACACCAATCAGACAGAGGCTACTTATGTAAAACAATGTAAATGCATGCTATTTTCTCAGACTTGCACTACGAAGCATTTAAGCCAATATAAATACATTTGTTTATTGCCAGCAAACATTTAAATTAACCCAACATAAGCTACTCCCCAACCACAATCTACAAAGGTTACCCCTCCATTTTACAAAACATATTTAGTAAGACAGATGGCCCCTAATAGACATATAACATTGTAATTATCTGCCAAATTCCCTACCAGATAAAAAAAAAGCAGACTGGCTTTTAGTTGTAATAACAAGCATACAGGTAGATACATTTTACACATTTTCAACAAGAATACAAACCTTGTGGTTCTGGTATTGATAGACCGACTTCCATTATCTCACTATCAGATAGATCTTCTGAATCACTCCAGCTGTTCATGATCATAAAGTTTTCAAAACTATGAATTTCTGGTCTTTGGGACCTTAACTTTATACAAGACTCAGCCAGATGAACTCACACTTGTAACTATCACAAGATTTCTAAAAGACAGACCCCATTGATTCTGTATGGTGATGTCATCTCTTATGATTAGCAGCACACATCAGCATGTTTAGTAGGAGTTTATTAATATCAACTATCATCTACGTTAACATCATAAGGATGGCAAAAGGTTTCTAGAAGACATACCCCATTGATAAATATTGTTACGTCATCTCTTGTGATATATAGAATGACTAGTATGTGATTTTTAAACTGTAATGTTGGGCAGGGCATGTTTAATAGGAACTTTTAATAAGAATTGTTTTAAGTTTATCAGAAGTATAAAAGTCTCCATGAAGCAGTCTACTGGTTTTTCAGTTTTACAAAGGTAATGCAGAGCACTTTATGTTGCTTTCTGGAGGTTAAAATGCTCTTAAATACTTTCACCAGTACATTAATATATATTTAATAGAAATATATGCTTTAGATAAGCAGTGATCTTTGTAAATTATCTTTTTCAAAGGAAATTGAAAAATAGGTTTAGTTTCTGACATCAAAATAACAGATTTCATATGTATTCATTTAAAATAAAATGCATGTATAGAGTATGACTGTGTTTAAACAGACTTTAGGATTTGAAGCAGTCTACTTAGACTACAAACCCTTGAAACATCAGCTTTAACACTTGACATTTGACACACACACACACACACACACACATGCACACTGTCTCTGCTTTTAAAGTTAGAACTCATTTTATTTTTCACATTAAAAAATAAATCACTGTTTTTTCATAAATACTTAAAATGCATTATTTTAACAGAAATATTTTATATAGCAAAGATAAAATGTTCTTACAGGAAATGCAGAGAGGATAAAACCCTCTTGAATACTTTTCACCAGTAACATTAGTATATATTTAATATTAATATGTGCTTTTCATAACAAGTTATCTTGTAAATTATCTTTTTCAAAGGAAATAGAAAAATATATTTAGTTTCTGATCTCAATATATCAGAATACTGTTCCATTATTTTTAAGCTTGAAAAAAGGAATGCAGAGAGTATGAATATATGTTTTTAAATCAGACTTTAGCATTTGAAGCAGTCTACTTAGACTACAAACCCTTGAAACATCAGCTTCAACACTGCACACACACACACACATATACACACACACGCTGTCTCTGCTTTTAAAGTTAGAACTCATTTTCTTTTTCACATTAAAAAAGAAATCATTATTTTTTCATAAATACTTAAAATGCATTGTGTTAAAAGAACTTTCTTACACTGAAGAGATAAATTTTCTTACAGTACTCCAAGCTTCAAAGCACATTTCACACTAAAAAATTCCCCGAGTAAAAAGGCACCCAGCAGTCATACCACAGATTGACAGGGGGAGGTTGAGGGAGTGCCAGGTAGGTGATGGTAGGGCAAGGTGTAAGGAGGAGAGAGACTCAGGTTCCAGGTAGGTGATGGGGTACAATGTCAGTGGTGGTGGGGCAATGAGAGGGAAGGGGAGAGACTCAGGTTTGAGGTAGGTGATGGGTGCAAGGGTGGTGGTGGGACAAGGTGGGAGGATGGGAGAGTTTGTGCCAAGATATTGTGTCAGGGGGGTTGAGGGACAGAGGACAGATTCAGGTTCGAGCTAGGATGGGGTGGTTGTGGTTTGAGGGGACAGAGGATGGACTTGGGTTTGAGCTTGGATGGTGTTGCAGCAGTTCGAGGGGCTGGGGATGAAGGAGGAAGGACGTAGGGACACAGAATGAGAATGATGTGTCATTTCTGGGTTTGAGAATATGTCATTTCATGCATTTCGTACATCACGTCCTGCACAGAGGGTGGGACTTCCAGTGACAGAAAGGGGGAGGGGCATTGCTATGGTAACCACATGTCAAATGATGTGGTGCACGCTGATTGGCTGAAATTTAACATTTGACGAGATATATGAACTCTATACTACTGGAGTGAGTATGGAAATCACAGAGGAGAGATTTCTTGGTGTGACATGCAGGACAAAGTGAAGAGAAGGGAGGGGGGAAGGAGCCCAAGAGTTAGGGAAGAGGAAAGTGTAGGCAGCTTGACTTCAGATGATTTTGTGATGGGGAGAGTGAGATAGTGAGAGCAAGAGTGCATAAGGAGTGGGAGGCAGAAGGAGGGAAGAGAGGAGAGAAGCAAATTATGAGGGAAGGGGGCCAAACCAAAATTTGGAGATAAAGGAGGCACAGTGGGTAACATGCCTGCTATCAAGAGAGGGGAGAGGGAAGAGAGAGGGAGGTGTACAAAGAACAGTTGTGAGTATGCAGGGTTTTGTCAAGGGTAAATCAACAGAAGGAGTGAAAGAGAGCTGCAGCAGAGACCACTCTTACAGCTGTATGAGTGTTGTCCCTCACATTCTTAGGGTACGTGAACCACAAACCAAAGGTAGCAGCACTGCTACCCTAAGAATATTCTAATTCCTACAGTTCTCACAACTGTAGGAATGGTTTCTGGGGCATTAGTGCTATATAATTACTGGTGAGCCCATCTATTGACTGAACTGACACCACTTTCTAACACTGTAATAATCAGTTTCCACTCTGTAATAACCTACTGGTTATTACGACATGGGCGTTAGCCACACAATAGCACAAAGGAAAACTACTAATTACAGAGATCTAAGTAACAATTTCTAATACTTCAATTGATCACTAACATCTGTGTCAGTATAGTTTTTTAAAACTACAGTTACAAGCCAAGCAACATGCTACATGTTTCTCTGTGTTAAACTTTTTTTTTGCCTGTTTCCTCAAGCTTTCCTGATTCAATCGCAGTACTTATGTGTCGTCTCTGCATCAACTGACCAAGAAGCTCCCCCATACTCAGACTTACTCATAGAGGCATTCAAAATTAAATATAAAATGCATCCAAAACAGTTTTAAGGAGTGCGGGAACACTACTGTGTTTAAAATATATTAACAACTGCAAACTTTGAATGGATCTGAAAACTCTGAGTAAAACTGAAATCCGTTGCTGTCTCGCCACCACCACTCTCCTCGACACTCATGAAATGCCAAGACCCAAGTGAATATTCCTTTAAACATTTGGACTATTAAAACAACCTACAATAAACATAGAATTTGATGGCAGATAAAGACCACTTGGCCCACACATTCTGTCCATTTTCCCTACCTGTTTCACATACCGCATATCCTAAATGATCTGTGGCTTACCCTCCCTTTCCTATTGCTAGAGTTCCTTTATGTCTGTCCCATGCATTTTTGAATTCCCCTACTGTTTTTTCCCCTAAAACCTCTGCTGGAAGACTGTTCCATGGATCCACCACCCTTTCAGTGAAAAAATACTTTCTTATGTTACCCCTAAATCTATCAGTCTCTATCTTGATATCATGGCCCCATGTTCTTGAACATTTTTAGTTTGAAAGATACTATCCTCTTTTACCTTATTTACACTCTTGAGGTATTTGAAAGTCTCTGTAGAAACATAGAATTAATTGTTAATAAATTGTTTCTTACAAAAGAGAATACAAAAAAAGAGAAAGTAGTCAAATCGCAGAAATGAAGCAGGCTGTCGGCAAGAAAACATGATAAGATAAAGCTGTCAGCTCTGATCTCACTGAGATAAAATCCTTGTTTAATACCTTTACAGTAGCAATTATATAACGCATGAGGTGCTACATTATTCGCACTCATGGTGTATGTAGTATTATACACCTCTGGTATGTTAAAAAATAACTCATAATGTACAACACCCCACACCTTATTCTGCACATTATTGACAGAAGTCAATCAGTAGTGCTAGTGTTAGTTATACTGCACATGCAGTGGAGTTTTGTAAGGCCTGTGCATGTGCCCTTTGCATCATGGGCCCTAGCACACTCCAAAATTAGAGGTATCTCCAGAAGTCTTGCTTCAGCGGATCATATTTTTGCTGCAGTGTGGTAAAGGATTCTATATACATTCCATTAGTGGCCAGGAGCTCTTTCAGCCAATTTATGTCCCTCTGTTTCCATGCTCATCACCAAGGAGATTGTCAAACTATTTGTAGAGTGTTGTTGCACCATGGGGGGTCAGCCTGGGGTGGAGTGGGGTTTGTGGCTAAGAACTTATGCAATTTGTCCAAACTGCCCTGGATGCTCTAATAGTGGGGGTGATTCCTGAAGTTGTGGGTAGTTTTGTTATACAGCATCACAGCACCCAAGGGTGATCAATGGATCTTCTTTTCTATAGTGAGCCACTGTGGGCAAGATGATGTTTCTGGCCTTTGCACTCATGATTCTCAATTTTACCCTGCCATACCTGGAGCACTTGGCCTCCCTCAGGAACTTCATTCCTAGTTTGTCCAGTTTGACAAACCAGAATATGGAAATTGTTAAATGGAGATGTGCCAGTAAATGATGAAATTGAGGGATGCCTGTCATTGTAAAAGGCATCTAAGTTGCCAAATGGTGACAAGTCCATCAGTGTCCACCTGTCTAGTTCACTTGTGCCACACTCAAGAGATGGGCCAGGTTCAGGGAAACCATCTTACTTGTGAAGTGGTGTACCCTGATGTCCAGATATGTGATTCCTGTGTTGACCCACTGCAGGCTCTTGCCCTAGAATTGTTGCCAATTACAGGAGGTGTGCAGGGCCAGGACCTCGATCTTAGATTGATTCACCTTGAGGTGAAATTAGTGAATGGCCCAACAGCTCCAGAAGGGGTATGAGGGAGGAACGTGCTCTGTCTGCTTGGAGGATTAGCAGGTTGTTTGTGTACAGGAGGGTACAGAATTCTTTATCCCCAACATGGATCCCCTTCAAGCCAGGGTGATTCCTTAAGGATATAGCCTCAGACTTGATGGCCACTGGGAAAAGAATGGGAGAGAGTGGGCAGTCTTGCCTGGTGCCATTTTGTAATGGGAAGGGGAGAGCATAATTCTTTGGTCAATACAGAGGCAGTGGGAAAGGTATAAAGTAACTTGACCCATTTTAGAAACTGCAGGTCCGCCCCTATATGAGTCATGGTACACAGGAGTAAACCCCACTCCACTTAATCAAAAGTTTTCTCAAAGTCCACTGCCCATGCCATTGCAGGGGTGGGGTTACCCTGTGCAGCATGCATTACTTCAATCAGGGTGCATAAATGGTCAGTACTATGATGGCCTTTGACAAACCCAGTCTGCAATGGATGGATCAGTCTCTGAAGTGTCGGTTCTAGTCTGGATGCTGGGCCTTTGACCAGGATTTTGGAATCCATGTTAATAGAAACCTAGAAACATAGACAATGACGGCAGAAAGAACTGATAGTCCAGTCCGTCTGCCCATGGTTCCCTATCTAACTCCCAGGCCCTACTGTCCATTCAGGGTTCTAGTCCTCCCTATTCCCTTCCCTGTTTCCCTGAGTAACCTCTATACCCTTCACTCTATCCCAGCTGTACTTAAAACTATTAATGGATTTTGCACCAACTACCTTGGTTGGTAAACTGTATGGTTCCACCACCCTTTCTGTAAAAATAATACCTTCTTATATCCCACATGAACCTCCCTCCTGCCAGTTTCCATTTGTGCCTTCATGACCTTGAAATATTACTTATCCCCTAAATAATTTCATGCAGCTCACCTTGTTTATTTCTTTCAGGAAACTAAAAGTCTCTATCATATCACCCTTCTCTTGTTTGGTCTCCAGCAAATACATGTACAATGCCTTGATGAGATCCTTGCTAAGATCTTCCCTGTTGGCCCTAAAACATCTTTGCCACCCTTCGCTGCACCGTCTCCAGTCTGTCCTTATCTTTCCTGAGGTGAGGACTGTAGGACTGGGTACAGTACTCCAGGTGTGGCCTCGTCAATGATCTATACAGCGGTAGTATTATCTCCCTTATGCTGTCAATACCCCTCCCAATACATTACAGCATTTTATTTGCTTAATTACTATAGGCCTTGTTGCACTGGATTGACTGTTTGAGAGAGTCACTAATGAAAACACCTCAGCCCCATTCCTCAGTTGTAGTGCTAAGTCTTACCCAAACTATCCAGTACTCTGTCGTGGAGTTCTTGTTCCTTGAGTGCATCACCTTGCACTTTTTTGCCTTGAATTTCAACTGTCAAACTCTACACCCCTACCCCTCTAATCTTTGCAGGTCACTTGCATTTCCCTAATTCCATTGTCGCTACCCACCTTCCCATACAGCTTAGTGTCATCTGCAAAGAATCACAACCTGCCCAGGATTCCTTCTGCAATGTCACTGATGACCATATTGAAGAGGATCAGGTCCAGGACAGATCCCTGTGGCTTCCTTCTTGTGACTTCCTTCTCTTCTGATTTGACCCCTATTAACCACAACCCTTTGCTGCCCAGCCTTTAGCCAGTTACTTTCCCATCTTATATGTCCCCAGCCACAACAAGGTTCTACATCTTCTTCAGCAATCATCTGTGAAGCACCGAGTCGAAAGTCTTGCTGAAGTCGGAGTATAGTAAATCCACAGAATGGCCGCTATCCAATGCCCTCATCACCCAGTTAAACAACATCAGGTTAGTCTGACAAGACCTCCCTGCCATTCACCCATGCTGTTTACTATTCTGGAGGTCATTGCTCTCCAGACAGTCCCCAAGGGCCTCTTTGACCAGCAACTCAATAAGCTTCCCTACTACAGAGGTAAGACTGACTGATCTATAGTTCCCCACTTGTTTCTTGTACCACCCCTCTCTGTGGACCGGAATTATATTCATGACCCTCCAGTCCTTCATAACCACCCCATCTGTAATGAGCTATTGAAAAGACCTACTGGGGTTCAGCCAGTTCTGCTGCCAGTTCCCTCAGCACCCTTGGATGCATCCCAATGAGGGAAATTGATCTGTAATTCCCAGGGGCTGTGGTATCTGTATCCTTTTTGAGGAGTATAGTAATAACAGCCTACCAGAGGGCCGGGGACACACTACCTGTAGTGAATGCTTCTTGAAACATGCTCACTATAATGCCAGGACATGGTCTTCATATAGCATTTTGTAATAATCCACCAGGAAACCATCTCCCTAGGAGCTCTGTCCTTGCTCAGGGCTAGGATCGCCATAGTGACCTCCTGTAGGGTAAGTGAGACCTCTAATGCCACCCATTGTTGCTGAGGGTTCCTGGGGAGTGGTATCCTGTCCAGAAATATTTGGATGTCCTCAGGTATGGGAGGGGGAAGGTGAGGCATAAGGGGATCGGGGAAGGCTCACATGATATCACTGATATCTCAGGTGTCACATCAGACTACTCCTGTTCTGTCTTTGAATCCGAGGATGTGCTTTTCTTTTTTTTATTTTTACCTCATTTTATGCCCGTCCCATACCTAGACCACTTGTGCGCATGTTGAGGCATGCGCACTCTGTGGCTTGAGGTGCTCTCCCCGTGACTTGCCAGTCCCTCTCACCTACACTAGCAACCGGACCTACACCCAGTAGTAGTGGAACTACAGGAGGATGACAGCCACCTGAGAGAGGAGAGCTGCCTTTCAGCTGCTCAATCTTGCTCTCACCCTCCCACCCCCAGCCCTATGACTGCTCCTTGATGACCCAAGTTTGTTCCTGAACCCGGGACAATGGCATGATGTGAGGTAAGGTGTCCAGCACCTCACCCCTCTTTCTGCCTGACATTTTTTTGATTTGGTAAGCTAGTAACTTGCTTACCTTATTTCCCCCTTCCCAATAGGCATAAGGCAATAGTAACAACTCTTGCTTTCTAGCTAATAATTAATTTAATTTCATTTCATTTAATTCTGGTGCTGATCATTTTGGCAACCAGCTCCTGGGGGTTGTCCTTGTTCATATAATCACTCTAGCTCTTGTAGCTCATATTCCAGCTTTTGGACTTTGGCTTCTTTTTCCCTGTGGGCAGCAGTGCTAATAATTGGCCCCTTAAGGTGACCCTTGTAGACCTCCCAGACCATGCCTTCAGAGACATCACCTGTGTTTTTAACTGAGAAGTAAGCAGTTGCCTCTGCTTTGGCCCAGTCATGAATGCTGAATCCTGAATAAGTAGAGCTTCCAACATCTAGGATCTTGTGTGTGTGTGTGGGGGGGTTTATACTGTGGTGATTTCTACAGGGGCATGGTCAGAAATTATGATGGGATGTATCCAGACCTCTGCTGTGTTGTTTGTAATTGTGGGAGATGAAAGCCACATGTTTATGTAGTTGGAAGTAGATTGAGCAGCTGAAAAATGTGTAATCTCTAGCATTGGGGTGGTGGAGTCACCATTTAGAAAATGGACTTGAAAACAAAAGCATTCTGATTGACTGAAAGCCATGGTCAGGCATGTATTTATTTTTCACTAGAGCATTGTTAAAAATAAGTGCCAACACCATAGCCTAAAGCAAACTGGTATTATTGTACCACTTCAAAATTAAAAATCAACTAGCCACTATTTCTTCCACTCGCTAAGTGGACGACCAGGTGAGACAGGCCCCACACCCGCAAAGTGAAAGAAGTCCCTGCACCATGTATACCAAACCATCAGTTTACAAACAAAACACATCCATATAATTAAATTAAAACTTTTCAGACCCAGCAGGCTATTCTAATGTAACAGAAGTACTTGCGACTCCCACTTCCTCACAAGATGGACAAGGTAGTAGTTAGAGCAAGCCAACTATGCGTGTGTGTGTCTCCGGTACAGATCCAATCCTTCAGTCCCTCAGTAGCTCCGTAGGAACATCAGCATTGTTTGCCCTTGCTCAACCACCCCCCTGTTAGAACAAACAGAAGGTTTTATGTTATTTTTTCCCCCTGATCCTCTGACAAGCAGCATTTGCATTTAAGTGCCTGCATAATCAACGTTTTGCTGTCTCCTCCACTCAGAAAATGCTCTGCTTGCTCTAATTTTGACAATGTGCTTGCTCTACTTTCGACAATGTGATACCACCTGTCAGCTCACTTGGTAGCACATCTGCCTCTGGACCAAAAGGTCATGGGTTCTAGTCCCACACCACGATTGAACTCATACCTAAAATGCAGGCATCCGAGTGCAGTATTAGGAGGGTGCTCTACTGCTAGGGTGTGCCATCCTTTGAATGAGAAGTTTAACCGAGGTCCCTTCTACCTATCCTGGTTCTGTCCTGGTGGGTGTCCAGGTAGAAGTAAAAGAACCCATGGCACTCTTCACAAAAGAGTATGGAACATTCCTAGTGTCCTGGCCAACATTCCCCTTCCCATAAACCAGATCATGCAATTGTCCAGGCTGTGTGTGGGTGTTGATGTGCGATATGGCCACCACCACACATTCAGTCATTTTGCTACAGGTCTAGCATTGCTCGTAAAGCACTTTAGGATACACTCTGTGTGAAAAGTGCTATATGAATGCTGATTCTTCTTCTTCTTACACACCACATGGTCTGCGCTGCCATAAAATGAGGCTGCACTACATAGAACACAATCAAGCATTTCCTCACACATTTCCACTGGAAAATTCTTACTTCCTGAAATTCCAACCATACGACGGCCTCCGGCTTGATAGGTAACCATGGCAACAGCTTGACAACTCACAGCTACAGAGGCTCATGTAGCAGAAAAGATCCCAGCTAAAAAAAAAAACACAGTATTATAATATAAGTGGAGGAACTGTTTTATGTCAAAATAAATAAAACAGTTAACAATTTTAATATTTTAACATGGAAATTATAATACAGTTTACCCATTTTCTAAGCACAATAATACCCTCCAGGGTGGGTGGTATTTGGGAATACTGGACCTTCCAGGAGCTGAAAGCCCTCCACCTGTGGCATTAGGTATCATTTGGTCAGTATTGCCCAATAACCCATTGTTAGGTATTGTGCTTATGTCACCCAGGTTGTGCATGTAAGCATTTGACCCAGGAAGCTCGTTCCTTTACATGGGGTTCCAGTGCGCCTGAGCTACGATCAAGGTAGGCTTCCATTGTAACATTAAGGTCCCCTCCTACCTGAAGTGGGGTGGAGGGTGGCCAGAAGTAACTAAGCTCCCGACTAAAGGTGTGGAAGAACAGAGGGTCACATGTTTCTGGCCCATGCATGCTGGCTAGTATCAGAGGGCCTTCTGGAGTTGCCAGTTCAGCAATGACCCACCCATCTTCCTGGTCTTATACAGTATGTGTCAACGACCACTCGAAGCCTTTATGGATACAGTACGTATTGACCCTCTCCCTTTTACTGGGCGCAGCACTATGTACTTCCAGACGCACCCACTCCTACTTTAGCTTAGCTGCCTTTTCTGTTATGAGCTGTGTCTCTTGCAGGAGTAGACTGAGCAAGGAGCTTTTTTAGGTGTGTCAAGATTTTTTTCTGCTTAATGAAGAACTTGCTTCCCTGAGCATTCCAGCTAATGGCTCATCAAATATCAGCCACTACGCATTATGGTATAAGTGAATAACGGTGGATATTACACCCGTATCAGATTACAAAAGGAAAAAATCCTTACATAGTGGATCAAGAGAACATGAGGCATCTTGCTGGCTACCTCAGAGATATCCATAACCCAGAGCTGCTTTCCACTGATAACCTTTACAGCCCTTGTTCCTTGTACCCAGAAACAACCTTCTTTTCAGCTGTCCCCAACCCTCTCTTACCCAGCTCTCTTTCTCTCTTGTGTTTACTGCTACCAGAGAGTGCATGACCCAAACAGTCCAATTGGAACAAGCAGAAACTGTGGACATAAGTATACCTGTACCCATACACCCATTCTGTTATTGCTGGGGCTATGACAGTGGGGGGAGAGGGATTACCCCCTCTAACCAGAAACTATAGCATATTGCATCCCCAGAGCTGAGTGAACCTGAAGGGTGTTGAACCCTCAATCTAGTTATGGTTAACACAGATGGACCAGTTTGGGCAGCAGGATCTTCCACTGTAATTAGGGTTTGGGACTCCTTGTGAGGTCAGGGAGACTGCTTCTCACTACCGTCCTTGCCCATATACTTCTCAGTGGTTACTGATAATTTCCTGAGTAAATTACCATACTGTGTCTCTTTCTAGGGGGCTGTTAGTTCCCAATGGGGTTGTTATGTGAGGGGTTGATGGTTCTATCAGCTCTGAATGATAGTGTGTGGTTTTATGTGCTATTTTAGGTGATACACAGTGACTTGGCATCCGCCATTTTGCAGTTCACACCCCAGCCCCCCAATGGGAGGTGGACAGAGTAATTTAACACCATTTATATCAAGCTATCTACAGTCCAGTGCCATGTAAGTATCATCCCCTTCTCTAGAGAGACCTTGGGCTCTGGGATCATATATTGATTTCCTAAAGATTCCCATAGAGTAAGGATAACCTAGGATCTTCACACAAGACCAGACCTATTGTGTGTATGGGGTCTTCTCAGACAGAATTGTGGGAAATCCTTGTTATCTAGCACTAATATCAATGAGGCCAAGCAAGACTCGCTCATTGACCCTGGAGTGAGGCAGGTGAAGGGCAGTGGTTTTACGAGATCCTCAGCTTCTGTCATGACAGTTGATAGAGGGCAGGATTCATGATGTCTGAGGATTGCTCAGTAATATGGTGGGGTGCTCGCTCTGCCAACCTATGGCAAATGTTTAGTACATAGTGCCTGAAAGAAAAACTCTCTGAGGGCATAATATATTGCTAGGAATAAGTCTGAAAGGGGGCCTACAGTCTGCACATTACCAGATACAAACCGCAAGTATAAACCTAGTAGTAACACAACCCACACCATGACCGTTAAAGCTCTTAAAGTGTTCAGTCTTAAAGTGTTGTTTCTGACAGTGCAGCAGGAGTGCTTCTGCTCACAGCGCCAGTGACCCCGGTTATGGAACATGCAATGTTGATTATCAAAAACTGGGGTTCGGGCAGACTAGATGGACCTAGCAGTCGATCTGCTGACAATCTCTGTGTATCTACTGTATGTATCTATGTCCATAAATAGAAAGGTAAGAGAATAAGTTAGACAGTAGCATATTGCAAGGATAGCAAGGGGAATACCCATTTAAGAAAAACAGAGCTTTAATTGCTCTACTGTTCTGACAGGTGTACCAAATGTCGCCGTTATGGGCTGACCACGAACATATTCCAACCTCATGTTTCTTGCTGCAAACCAGGGGCAAGGCCGTTCATGTGGGTGGATGCACTGGTAAGGCCTGCAGTGTTGCTGTTGCACCACTTCAATGCTTCTCTGTGTAGGAGAATTAGTCTGAGAGAGGAATGCCTGTGGTGGCTGCCATGAGGCTCACTGCCTCTTCCCAAGGCTTTGGGCGGGTTGTTGCCTATGAGACTGATGTTTTTGGTTGCTACTGTGGTGGATGGGCCTGTGCACCATCATCCTGAGAGATTAGAGCCAATGGTGTATGTTGATATTCCCATCGGGTGAGATGTAATTTCAAAAGATGTTGGTGTTGTTCTCCCACTGGACATCTTCTGATGCATGAGTGGGTGGTTCTGTTTCTGCTGTTCTGCCTTTCCCTAGTGGTTGCAATATTTTTGGGAGATGGTTGCCATGTATCAGGCCCCAGGGGCCTCTTATTGGCACTCTGCACCACTGGTATTAATAGTCATTTGGGTTGGCAGCTGGAATTGTTTCCATGCTTTGGGCTTGATTCTGTTGGCCTCCTTGTCGCCCCTGGGGCCTGTATGTTGTCCAGTCTGTATGGGGCCAGTGCTTAGATATGTAACCCTTGGCCATTTCAGTGTTTCAGACTGTTCTGCTACCCATTGTTGGTCACCCTTAGTACGGCTGGGTAGTGAAGGCTATATGGGACACCCAAGTCCAGTAGGGCTTTTTGGACTGGCATGAATGCTTTCTTGCATGCTCTAAGATCCTGTGAAAAGTCCAAAAAGATTCATACTGTAGGAATCCTCCAGATCAGATTTCCTTTCTGATGTGCCCACTCCATTATTTGCTCCTTGTCTGTAAATCACAGGAACCAGGTTAAAATTGGGCAGGGGCACTTCCCTGGCTTGGGGGTTAACAAGTGATGAGACAAGTCAATGTCAATGTTATTAGGCCACTGGGTTCCCAGGATTTCTGGCAGGGCTTGTCACAAAAAAAGGTTAAAGTTTCTGCCCCTGCAGCCTTCAGGAAAGATGATGGAACAAAGGTTATTTTATCGGCCCCTGTTCCCCAGATCATCTGCTTTATCCCAGAGTATATGGCTTGCACAGTCTTATTCCCTTATTTGGGTGGTAAAATGATCTGTGTGGTCCTCTGTATCACCAATCTTCTACTCAGCCACATTGATCTGCTGGGTGATCTGTAGGACATCTGTGCTGGTGCACTGAAATTATAGAAACATAGACTTTGACGGCAGATAAGGACCGCAAGGCCTATCCAGTCTGCCCATTTTTTTCTACCTTATGAATGTGCCATTGGCCAGTACTCTGTCAATGGCCTTGCTATTCATACTCATCTTTATTGCTCCCTTATGCTTATCCCATGCCTGTTTGAATCCCTGCACTGCATTCATATCCACCACTTCCTGAGGTAGGCCGTTCCATGCATCCACCACCCTTTCTGTGAAAAAGAACTTCCTCACATTACCCCTTAATTGGCCTCCCTCTAATCTCATGCTGTGTCCTCTTGTCCTGCTATTTTTCTTATATTGAAACATGTTAGACTCTTTTACCTTGCTAATGCTCTTAAGATGTTTGAGTGTTTCGATCATATCACCTCTCTCCTTCCTTTGCTCTAGGGTATACATATTGAGCTCTGTTAATCTGTCCTCATATGTTTTCTGATGCAGACCATGCACCATTTTGGTTGCCCTTCTCTGGACTGCCTCCATTTTGTTAATGTCCTTGTGCAGGTGCGGCCTCCAGTACTGCACACAGTATTCCAGATGGGGCCTAACCGGTGCCTTGTACAGAGGGATTATTACCGCCCTCTTATGACTTGCAATACCCCTACTAATACACCCCAACATCCCTCTAACCTTAATTACTGCTTTAGTGGTCTGTTTGGATGATTTCAGGTCATCTGTGATGATGATGCCCAGGTCTCTTTCTTCCCTTGTGATTGCCAGCAACTCCCCTCCTAACTTATAGGTGGCTTCAGGGTTTCTCTTCCCTATGTGCATGATCTTGCACTTCTTTGCGTTAAACCCTATTTGCCACTCTTCTGACCATTTTGCCAGTATATCCAGGTCTCTTTTCATTCTGCCCACCCCATCTGGATCATCTACTCTGTTGCAGATCTTGGTGTCATCTGCAAACAGACAAACTTTACCCTCCAGACCATCTGCGATTTCACTGATGAAGATATTGAAGAGGATTGACCCCAGGACTGATCCCTGAGAGGTACCCCACTCATGACTTGCATCACTTCTGACTGTATACCATTTACCACCATTCTCTGTTTTCTGCCCGCCAACCAGTTTGCCATCCAGTTGACCAACTTCTGACCCACCCTGAGCCTACCCAGCTTATTAATCAATCTTCTATGTGGAACAGTGTCAAAAGCTTTGCTGAAGTCAAGATAGGTGACATCAACTGCTCCCCTCTTGGTCCATCACTCTGGTTACCCAGTCAAAGAAATCTATGAGATTAGTTTGACAGGACCTTCCTGTTGTAAACCCATACTGTCTTGGATCCTGTGCTCCTATGGATTCCAGGTGTTGCACTATCCTTTCCTTAAGGAGTGCCTCTATAATCTTGCCCACTACTGAGGTAAGACTGACTGGTCTGTAGTTCCCTGCCTCCTCCCTGCTACCACTGTTGTGGAGCAGGATCACATGAGTCCTTTTCCAGTCTTCTGGGACTTCTCCTGTGCTCAGAGACTCACTAAACAGTTCTGATAAAGAAGACTAGATTTTCTGGCAAAGCACTAGCTTCACCTAAGCTCTTTTCTTCTAGGTTGCTTGAAAGGACAGATCAAAGAACCTTACCAGAGCAAGGAAAATGATTAAGGCTTCTTTTGACTAGGCAGATTTACTGTGTGTTATTATTTTCTTTGTACTTACATGGATTGTTACTGTTTGTTGCTGGCATTTTATTGCTTTATTTTTCTCTGATTCATATTGTTGTTGCTAGGTATACCTTCTGCTGCATTATTACAGGGTGTGCCTACAGGCATGTGCTTACAGATTACTGCTGTAATCTTCTGATTCAAATTGTATTTTGCAAGGTATATCTTCTGTTTCTGTTTTATTTTTCTCTGTAGCAAAGTGTTTCTTACAGGGTATATCTTCTGTGAAATTATTACAGGTGGTGCTTACATTTTTGTGACTTTTTGTCATTAAGCTAAGCAAAATTACTGTTTGCCACTATTTTATTTTATTTTATTTTTTGCTGAAAGGTTTTTGGTTTGTCTCAGATGTGTTGCAGTCTCCTTCTCACATTGAAGGAGCTAATTGCTTTCTTCCCACAGCTCTTCCAGGGGATTAGGTGTGTAACTGGGGGTGGAGCTGACAAACTGTTAGTAACTTCCAACAGAAGGAAATGTTAAAAGGTTAGGTTAGTTGATATCTTGGAGGTGGAAGACTAGGTTTGCTGGCAAAGGCACCTAGCTTTACCTAAGCTCTTTTCTTCTAGGTTGCTTGAAAGGACAGAGTAAAGAACCTTACCAGAGCAAGGAAAATGATTAAGGCTTCTTTTGACAAGGCTGATTTACTGTGTGTTATTATTTTCTATTGTATTCACGGGGATTGTTACTGTTTTCTGCTAACATTTTATTGCTTTATTTTTCTCTGATTCAAATTGTTATTGCTGGGTATACCTTCTGCTGCATTATTACAGGGTATGCCTACAGTTGTGTGCTTACAGATTACTGCTGTAATCTTCTGATTCAAATTGTATTTTGCAAGGTATATCTTCTGCTACTGCTTTATTTTTCTCTGTAGCAAAGTGTTTCTGACATGGTATATCTTCTGTGAAATTATTACAGGTGGTGCTTTGCAGGTTTTACAGTGTTATCTATCATTAGGATAAGCATTCATGGCTACTGCATTTGTTGCTGACTGATTGTTTCTGCTCTTATCTCCTTGTTTCTTTTGTCTGTGGTTCTTCTTTTTTGGCAGGGGAAGGGCCCAGCCAACCACTCCACACTACCCTCCTTTTATAGGGTAGCACAGTCATGACATTTCCTGTAGCAAGGCAGAAAGGGGCAGATCAGAGGGGTATCCACACAGTGACCTCATTTACAGGGGCACACATAATTTATCAAATCAATCAAATCATACTTTATTTTTAAAAAGTGCCTTTCCAAAACCAAAGCACTTGCACAATAAATAATTCAAAATACATAAAATAAAACAATATAATAAAATCAATCAATATAACATTCTTAAAAATCAGGGTAGGCTAGGCTAAATAAATAAGTTTTCAAGGCTGCTTTAAAACTTTGGATGGTCAGGCAATCTCGCACCCGATGAGGTAGAGAATTCCACAGGGTAGGGGACATAAAACTAAATGACCTGGCCCCTGATGTCTTCAAATGGACCCTGGGAATCTCTAGCAATCTCTTATCAGTTGATTCAGAGAGGGCAGGAGGGACAGTAGGGATGAAGAAGATCTTGCAGGTAGCTAGGTTCCTGGTTGTGTAGGGCCTTATAGGTCAGCAAACCGACCTTGAAGGTGATCCGCCACTGTACTGGCAGCCAGTGCAGTCCGTGGAGAACAGGTGTTACATGACTGGTCCTAGAAGTAACAGTCAAAAGCCTGGCCACTGCATTCTGCACTAGCTGCAAGCAGTGGATATCAACCCCCGGTAGCCCTAGGTAAAGGGCGTTGCAGTAGTCAAGGCGGGAGGTAACGAAGGTGTGGACCAACATTGAAAGATCGTCTGAAGAAACCAGGTGCTTCACCTGGATGATATTCCTCTGATGGTAAAAAGAGGTTTTGACAGCAGCTGACACCTGAGATTTAAGGGTCAGGCAGTCATCAAGTATAACGCCCAGGTTCTGCACCCGGTCTGAGGTAGCTAACTGGGCACCCCCAAGCCAAAGACCCGAAGGGGATTCTGTCAGCAAACCCGATGACCTGGGTCTATAACCAACACCTTAGTTTTTTCAGGGTTTAACTGCAACCAACTCACAGTCATCCAATCCTGGATCTCGGTGAGACAGTTGTTAAAGACCGAGACAGCATCACCCTGGCTGGACACAAAGGACATATGCAGCTGACTAGCACCTGCATAGCAGTGAAAACTCAAGCTGTACCACCTAATAATTGCTCCCAATGGCAGCATATACACCGCAAACAACATGGGTGCCAAAATGGAGCCCTGTGGTACCCCAGAGGATAGGGGGAGTGATGCCGAGGAAAAAATCCCAGACACCACCCTCTGAGTCCTACCCTCGAGGAATGATCGAAACCAACTGAGGACCAAACCAGACAGTCCACAGATAAACTGCAGGTGCTCCAGCAGCACTCCATGGTCAATGGTATCAAATGCCACAGAGAGATCTAGAAGGACCAAGATGGAATGGGTTTTTCAATCTCTCACTATTAGGAGGTCATTTAGTATCCGAACAAGGGCCGTCTCGGTACTATGTCTCTTCCTAAATCCAGACTGGAAAGAATCATAGACATTATGGCTGATCAAATGATCATCCAGCTGTGATGCAACCACCTTCTTAATAACCTTACCCACAAAGGGTAGGTTAGAGACAGGCCTGTAGTTAGCCAGACAGTCCTGGTCCAAGGAAGGCTTCTTAAGAAGGGGCCGAACCATGGCTTCCTTCAGGGTATCAGGAAAGATCCCCCTCTCCAAAGACAACCAGACTATCTTGGTAAGGACTGGGCAGATTTTATCCACACATCCTACTAAAAGGAGTGTGGGGCACGGGTCCAAACTACAGTTCATCGGTCGCAGTGACTGGACAACTATCACAATGTCATTCATTGTGGGTAGGTTGAAGTCAGACCACACAAACTGGGTGTCCAACATCTCCTGCCAACCACCACAACTCATATTTGAGAGAGTTAAGAGGAGATCGGACCTGATTGTGGCAACCTTATCTGTGAAGAATCGAGCAAACTCCTCACACCGTTCCTGTGAAAACACACTTCCGGGCTGAAGACAGATTGGATTACACAATCTGTCTACAGTCCAGAAGAGTTGGGCTGGTTGATTCTGTGCAGCAGCAATTTCCCTGGACAGGAATTCTGCCTTCTTATGGGCAGGGACACTGGTTTACCAGGATTGAGAAAGGGCATATTCTGTTTTGCACATTGTAAAAAATGGTATTGTCACTGGTGTCTGTTAAGCCAAAATCCGGTTTTACCAGTATTTGGTTCTGTGTACTTTATTTAACAATTTTCAACTCTGCTAACATGCATTTTAGCAATTTTGACCTCCACTATTGCACATCCATCCATCCTTGTACCAATTTAAAGTTATTTTAGGTACAAGATGTGATGGCAGCAGCAGCACTACAGCCCCCATCCCTAAGGTGTGATGGAAGCAGCACTACGGCCCCATCCCTCAGGTGCGATGGCAGCACCAACAGCACTACGGCCCCCATCCCTCTGTTGTGATGGCAGCAGAAACAACACTATGACCTCCCTCCCTCAGGTGTGACAGAAGCAGCAGCACTGCAGCCCCCATCACTTAGGTGTGATGGCAGCAGTACTATATTCCCCATCCACCAGTGGTGATGGCAGAAGCACTACAACCCCAACCCCCTTCAGTGTGATGGCAGTAGCAACAATGTAGTCCATGTCCCTCTGGGGTGATGGCAGTAATGACAGCACTATGATCCCCTTTCTTCAACACCCACACCCCACATGCCCAAGTTACAAATGACTTGCTCTCTTTGCTTGTTAGAACTCAGATGTGAATTAATCTGAACCATCACTGTTAAGGTGAACTACGTTTGTTTTTTCTATCTATAATTTAACTGCCTGAATTGAATTTCTGCCTGTGACACCGCTGACCAGGGTTAGAAAACAGACTTGACTTGGGTGTTGGAGGGCCAGCTAGTGGGTGAAGGCTTGCATGTCTAATGACCACTCACCTTCTCCTGGGAGGGAGGGTGGGTTCATGGCTCAGCATTTGCTGGCCCCTGGTGGAGGCCAGAGGCATGACAACACATTGACCCTCACTGTGGGAGGGAGCATGACAGATGTCGACTTGTGCCTTGAAATCAAGTGGCCCATCACACTCCCAAGAAATGGGAAAACACCCGCTGGCCAACCAAAGGGTGGCTGCTTGTCCCTCCATAAGCCAAAAGCCCCAGACATGTGTCCATTCTGACCCCTGCCATGCCCAGGATACACAGGAAGCACTTTGGGGAAATTCTCCTCCCCTGGTAGCCTTCCACAGGGGTAGGGGCCCACTCAATGAAGGGTTACTTTAGGTTACCTAGTAGCACAGTGGTAAGGGGCAGTGGATGGTGGTTGGGACTCAGCAGTGGTCCTAGGGGACCTTGGCTGGCATGAAGGAGTGGATGGCCAGGGGTTGGAGGAGCAAAAAAAATGCTTGAATTTGCTTCTTTGAAATGAAGTATCTTCACCTAAACAATCAACAAGTGGACCTTCAAATGGACTCATGCATCTTCCAGACATGTGGATGCTTTTCTTTTACTGGGTGTCTCTCAGTTTTCATGTCTGAGCTCAGATGTGAATTGAGTACCACTGGGCCCACCAGCATCATACATCCCATGGGGTCTTACCTTCTGTATGTCATTGAATGTGCTTTCAAAATCCACTGGCAAACATAAGTACACTAAAATACTTAACATTTGCTTTTTGTTGAAGCAGTCTATCAGAAAACTTTTTGTTGTCACAGAGACTGAACAGCAGGTGGGAGAAAAGATGCAAATGATCCAATTCACCTAAATGGGATGCTAACTGTGAAGTCTTTTCATAAGTAGTAAGGCATTTTTTTCCTTGTGAACATACTTCCATTCAGACTAGTTTTCATTCAAACAACTGAGGATTTTGGATGGCCCTGCTGATTATAAACTTGAATAAGCTAGTTGGTAACAGTGATCCTGCATTTAGCAATCTACAACCTAGATGCTCATATGCAAATAATACAATAAAAACCTGACTACAAAATCATTGCAGCTCAAGCAAAACTCAGGTAAATTACACGGTACCCTGACTACTATTCTATGATGTAGTAAACATATATTGGTATTCTTTTTATTCTTTGTAAACCAGGTAAGGCCCACTAGGCAGAACTGCTTGTTTTCAGGAGTGACTTAGAAGCACTGGGGAGCTTAAGTGACATTGCTTGGAGTCACACAGTATGCAAGTGGAGGTTGTGGGAATCAAACCCAAATTGCTGGATGTACCCAGTTCAATCACTGTTTGTTACTCTAACCCCTAGGCGATACTGCCACCCAT
Organism: Neoceratodus forsteri; assembly: GCA_016271365.2. Taxonomy (NCBI): domain Eukaryota; kingdom Metazoa; phylum Chordata; order Ceratodontiformes; family Ceratodontidae; genus Neoceratodus; species Neoceratodus forsteri. Next base: position 104,168,296 of record CM028129.1, on the reverse strand, counting down.
AATAACACCCATATATAACATTTTAATATACGATTTTAATAATAGTGCACAGTACCTACAGTGCAAATTATGAACATGAAACACTTTACATTTTACTAAACCTGAATGATTTGCCACTCCATCTGCTTATTTTTTCTTACACCAAAGTCATTGAATAGTTGACAGAGCACTGTAAATAGCTTTTGATCAGGCTTCATTATTCTACATCCAGAAACAGATAAAATTTGTTTATTCTGGATTTATTTAATATTGATTTTCTGTGGCTCACTAAATAGAATCTAGCACTGTATAAGGCAGATGTTTTTACATTTTGGAAGAGGCAACACATCTTATCCGATTAGGATTCATGTAAGAAACAGAAGTTTTTCTTCATTTTTAAAACATATTCAAGTGTCAGTGTATTGATTTAGTAGTTTATGCTGACTAATATATGCTGTAGAAAACAGTAAAGGATTTATTGTGAAGCACTCTGGATCTATAGTAGAACTCCCACAATTTCCCAGCTTTTCAAAAAATCTGTGCAATTTCAGGTTACTTTTCCTGCAATTTTCCAGTGGCCCTGCCCATGTATGCTGATACTTGTATTTTTATTGTATCATATAATGTACTATAAATAGTAAAAGACACTTAGGCACATGCTACATGAAAACTGTGGTTTTTCAGGAAGGAAAGCAGTCCTTAGGTGATGGATATGTTGGTGGGAAGCATGGGTGGTTAAACTGAATGGCTGGTTACAACAAAGCGGTGTGGGTGTTTTCCTTACTGATTCTACGTGCAGCAAAGCAGAAAGAATGAAAAGCACAGCAGCATTCCTTTTAAGATGTTGAAATCTGGGTCGGCCTACTGGCGCTGTGGTAGCACTACTGCTTGCAATGCCAGTGACCCAGGGTCAGAAGCGAACTCGGATTGCTGGAGATCTGGCCAGGGGAGTAGGATCGAGCACTCAGGGGACTGCTCTCCTCCTCCAGGGAGGGTGGGCTGCAGGTCCTGCTGCTTTACCACCTCCTGTGTGACCATGGGTGGTGGTGGAGCAATGGTGCTGCAGAGTGATCAGGAGGGGAGGACGCTATCCAGGATCTGGAGCAGTGGCATGTCTGTATGTGACCTACCTCCTTGGATCTCTTCTAGTGCTGGCACCCTCAGGGACAGCGACCAGAAAACCAGGAACAATCAGAAGGGACCCAGGTGCCCCAGACTTCATAACCAGACTCCATGAGGGACCCACTGGGCTGCCCGACACACACTAAGGGAGTGTGGAGGGGTGACCTGTGGTCCCCTCCCTTCCCTTCCCACCTGGGGGGAGTACAACCCAGGCAGGATAGGGGCAGGCCCACAGGAGCTCCTGAGCATTACCTGGGGTGAAGCTAGGGGATACCCAGCCTAGGGATCTCTGAAAAGTGGAGACTGATGCTGTGAGAAGAGGGAATAGAAAGAGAAAATAAAAAAAATTAAAAAGATGCTGAAATCTTAGAGATTCTGTGCAGTGACATGCAATTTCCGTGACGCACTGGTACAATAATTCAAAATCCACAAACCAAGCAGGATTCCTTGATTGCTACCGGTGTTACCGGTAAAAATGGAAAACCAGGGTCCCTGCTTATGGGTAATTGCTGATTGATAGACCTGATAATGGTCCATCAGTTTAACTTGTTATAACAGGTTATACAAAACAAACAAAACACAAAATCAAACTTTTGCTTTCATTTTCCTCCTAATTACTATGACCAGGTTATAAACTCAGCAGCTTATCTGGAATGGATATTATTAACTGCAGGTATTGCAGGACACTTTTCAGAAGGGCAGTTTTACAGGATTTAGGACACTGTTCTACATGCTGGGCCATTGGCGATCTAAGGGCTCGGCTCCAGGCAACATGGGCAGAGACTGCTTGCCTCAAATCGCATATTCAGGAGGAATTATATTATAAGAACTGCCTGCCATTTCCCCAACATCCAACAGAAGCACCTTGACCGCAGAGGGTAGTTGGCCTGGGAGGTTGGCAGATAGTTAGAAGGGGCAAATCGGGTGCCCCATCACTCAGTACTCTCCAACATATAACCTCCACAAACCATATAAAAACCACAAACAGGTATCTGCCTTTATCTCTGAAATCAAACAAAGAGGCAGAGGACACTGCAGAGCAGGACACTGCAGCACAGGTGCTAGCACAACAAAACTCACCCAAAACAGGAACCAAAACAAAAAAAGCAAAGAGTAAATAAAAAAAACTTCTGATCATAGGAGACTCCATGATTCGGGGAGTTGATACCTATCTCCAGCCAGGGATAATGGTCAGATGTCTCCCAGGTACATCAGCATGGAACGACACTGACTGTATTGTTAAAATTGTACAGGAAGCTGGAGAAAACATTGATGTCCTGATACATATAGGGACTAACAATCTCGCCAGCTGGTCAGTTGTGGAGACCAAGGAACACCTGATCAGGCTGGGTGACAAACTATCATCCATTTCATCCAGCATCTCCTTCTCTGAGATTCTGCCAGCCTGGGAGAGGGGGGCAGATGGACAGAAGGTCAGAGAATGGGAGATAGGGGAGCTAAACATGTGGCTCAAGGGCTGGTGCCAGGAAAAAGGACACAGATTTGTAGGGAACTGGCAACAGTTTAGGGAGTGAAAGCTCTTTAAATTTGATGGACAGCATCTGACTAAGGAGGGAGTCAGTGCATTGGGAAGAAGTTTAACGTCTTTGCAGAATATTTAAACTAGCAAATGGGGAGAGGGGCGCAGCATCCGATACGTCTAATGGGAAGAACACCCTTCCCCCCTCAGCTAATGGTCAAACAGGAGTTCAGCATGTTTGTAGTTCATTTGTATCACCAGGTAAGGAAAACATCTGGCTCCCCATATGATGCACAGGGGAAATGCCAGACCTCACCCAACAACTAACACATATAAATCTGGCCAACAGAAAATCATGTACACAAATGCTTACAGCCTGGGAAACAAGATCCCAGACCAGCAGGCAATAATGTCAGAGGCTAAACTGGACATAGTAGCCATTAGCGAGACAAGGTTTACCAGTAACCACACTTGGGAGACTTCAGTACCTGGCTATGTACTGTTCAGAAGAGACTGAGATGCAAAAAGGGGGGGTGGAGTGGCCCTTTATGTTAATGAAAATATCAAAGCTACAGAAATTCGGAATACACATAAGGAGCCAGAAGAACTGTGGGTCACCCTGGAAACAGGAAATGGGACAGCCATACGAACTGGGGTTGTCTACAGGCCTCCAGACCAGGGGGAGGACACAGACACATTACTGTTAGAAGATATAAAAAACATGGCAGCTAAAGGGGATGTTCTGATAATGGGAGACTTCAACATGCCAGATAAAAATTGGTCAATACCAGCAGAAACATTTGCCAGAACTAGACACATAGTGGATTCCCTGCAGGGGGAGGGACTCAAACAACTGGTACAATAACCCACAAGAGACAGGGCTATCCTAGATCTAGTACTGACTAACAGGGAAAGGATCACAGATCTCCAAGTACAGTAGAAGGTCACCTGGGGGCATGTGACCATCCCATGGTATGGTCAATTTGGCCACTAGAACTAAATCATCCCATTCCAAGGCAAAATTATGGGACTTCAGAGGAGCTGACTTTGATAAGATGACCAGCAGAGTTAAGCTAGCCCTGGCAAGAAGAAATACAGGTGAGTGGGTACAGGCAAAGTGGGAAACCATTAATTATGCAATACTTGAATCAACATCTCATTGTGTTAGAGAGAAAAAGAAGTGCAAAAGAAGAAGGAAACCACTTTGGTTCTCAAAAACAGTAGTAGAAAAGGTCAGAGCCAAAAGGCTGGCCATCAGGAAATATAAGGGAACCCAGCGAGATGAAGATAGGGAGGCATACCAAACTTCCCTAAGGGAAGCAGGGAAGGCAGTAAGGCAGGCAAAGGCCCAAACCGAGGAAACACTAGCACAAACAGTAAAAGAAGGTGACAAGACTTTCTATAGATTCATTAGTGAAAGGAGAAAGTCCAGAGGGGGTATTGCTAAGATCAAAGGGGATAAGGGTGTGAGTGAGGAGGATGAGGAGAACCATGTAAAGGCATCTATCTTAAATAGATACTTCTGCTCAGTATTTACTGAAGAGAAGGTAGGGCAGGGCCCATAGCTCAGTACCATGGACACAGGGGGGAGGGAGGTGTGCACTAGTTCCTTCACAAAAGAAAGTGTCCTACAAGAGCTCGATAAGCTCAAGGTGGGCAAGGCAATGGGACCTAATGGCATACATCAGAGGGGAATTAAGGCACTAAGGGAGGACCTTCTGTCCATCTGCCCCCTCTTGCAGACTGGTAGGATCTCAGAGAAGGAGATGCTGGACAAAATAGATGACAGTTTGTCACCCAGCCTGGTCAGGTGTTCCTTGGTCTCCAAAACTGACTGGCTAGTGAGCTTGTTAGTCCCTATGTGTACCAGAACAGCAATGTTTTCTTCTGCTTCCTGCACAATTTTAGCAATGCAGTCTGTATCTCTCCATGCTGATGTAACTGGGAGACATCTGACCATTACCCCTGGCTGGAGGTAGGTATCAACTCCCCTAATCATGGAGTCTCCTATGATCAGAAGTGTTTTGGATTTCCTTTTTGCTTTCTTGGTTTTGTTCCCTGGTTTGGGTGAGTTTTGCTGTGCTAGCTCCTGTGCTGCAGTGTCCCACTCTGCAGTGTCCTCTGCCCCTTTGTTTGATTTTGGAGACAGAGGCAGATACATATCTGTAGTTTTTATATGGTTTGTGGAAGTGATATGTTGGCAATCACTGAGGGATGGGGCACCCGATTTGCCCCTCCTAACCACCTGCCAACCTCCCGAACCAACTATCCTCTGTGGTCTAGGTGCTTCTGTTGGATGTTGGGGAAATGGTGGGTGGTTCTTATAATATATTTCCTCCTGAATATGCAAATTGAAGCACACACTCTCTGCCCATGCTGCTTGGAGCTGAGCCCTTAGGTCGCCAGTGGTCCAGCATGTAGGACAGTGTCCTAAATCTTATATACTGTAACTGCCTTTTTGAAAAGTGTCCCACAATACCTGCAGTTAATAATATCCATTCCAGATGAGTTGCTGGGTTTATAACCTGGTCAGAGTAATTTGAAGGAAGAAAATGAAAGCAAATGTTTGATTTTGTGTTTTGTTTGTTTTTGTATAACTTGTTATAACAAGTTAAATTACTTGTGCCCCTGTAAATAAGGTCACTGTGTGGCTATTCCTCTGATCCTCCCCTTCCTGCTTTGCTACAGAAAATGTCACAACTGTGCTACCCTATAAAAGTAGCATTGCATGGTGTGGTTGGGGATGGGGGTGGGTGGTTGGGCCCTTTCCCCACCGAAAAAGAACCACGGATGAAAGAAACAAGGAGATAAGAGCAGAAACAATCACCCAACAGCAAAAGCCGTAGCCCTGAAAGCTTAGCCTAATGATAGATAAAACTGTAAAACCTGTAAAACACCACCTGTAATAATTTCACAGAAGATATACCCTGTGAAAAACACTTTGCTACATAGAAAAATAAAGCAGTAACAGAAGATATACCTTGCAAAAAACAATTTGAAGCAAAGAAGATAACGGCAGTACTCTGTAGGCACAAACCTGTAGGCACACCCTGTAATTTTATTTATTTAGATTTTGTTGACCAGGTAAGCCCTCTGAGACCAAAGATCCCTTTTTCAGGGGCGACCTGTAATAATGCAGCAGAAATTATATCCTGCAACAGCAATCTGAATCAGAGAAAAGTAAAGCAGTAAAATGTTAGCAACAAACAGTAACGAACCCTGTGAGTACAAAAGAAAATAATAACACACAGTAAATCTGCCTAGCCAAGAGAAGCCTTAATCTTTTTCCTTGCTCTGATAAGGTTCCTTGCTCTGTCCTTACAAGCAACCTAGAAGAAAAGAGCTCAGGTGAAGCTAGTTGCCTTTGCCAGCAAACCTAGTCTTCTAATGTACTGATCTGTGCTAGTAGCTGTTGAAACATCATCTTGATCTCTTCTAGGGCTACCGGAGGTCTGTCACTGTGCTGGAATACTATTTCAGTGCTTAGGCCTGCCACTTGAGGATGTTCTGAGGTGAGAAAACACTTGTAGATTTCACTGGCAAAACTTGCTATAGCTGGCCCCAAAAAGGTATCAAAGTGTTTAGAAGGACTAATCCCATCGAACTTTGTGCCAATTAGACAGATAAGTGGTTCAGAAGGCTTACATAGCATTTTGCAATGTGTATTCAGAGCTTGAGATTTAAGCGGTTATCTTGCAGACTGCTAGCGCACCCCCATGAGGTGGTTTTTAATAAGTGCTTTCTGACATTTGATTTGAAACACGTAATGGAAGAATAATCTTTATAGAAATGGGAGAACTGGTTCAGATAAATTTAAAAACTCCCAGAGCCTCTGCCATTTTCTGTAAAAGAATCTTATTAGAAAATGTTTTTCAAGTTGTGAAAAGGGCCTGAAAATTTTTAGAAGATTGGTTTAGGAGCTTAACATACTTCTTTTTAGTCATTTAACCAGAAGTAGCACACTAAGCTGAAAACTTTTTTACAGGAGCAAGCTGGGAGCACAGGGAAGTTAAGTGACTTGCTCAGGGTCACACAGTATGCAAGTGAAAGTTGTGAGATTCAAACCCAGGGCTGGTTTACTGGATATCACCAAATTTGCAGCTCAGAGCCTCAAACCACTGCACTATACTGTCTCCTCACTTCTCAAGTGGTTTTATCCTAAAGAACAGCTACGGGTGATGTAAGACTTACAGAAAAGGCTGGGGTGAGGGACAACCCCAGGGAGCCCGGTCTGCATTAAGGTAGTGTTACAGAAGCACCACTAATGGCACTGAGTCTATTAGTACAGCTCTAACAATTGTTTGCAGTACCTATTATAATTTACTTTCACCAACAGTAGTTTTTGAGTGGAGAGTAAGTTACAATTATTTTTTTGTACATTCAATCAATAAAGACTAAAAGAATCTGAAAATTCTGCTAAGGCTTGAATTAACCGGACAATCACTGTAATGTCAGTGCCCGAAGTGTCGAAAACAAAATGAAGCAAGATGGCAGGTGGGAATCAGTGTGACCAGGGCACAGGTGCTCTGATTATAGTTAGAACGTGCAGAACAACTTTTAGAATGTGCACAACAACTTTTTGGGAGCCACTGATTTCTGTGCACAATATTAAACCCTAACCATATACTATGAGAACTTACAACTTATGACAACCTTAATGAAACTTTTAACCTTTTGCTGTTCTCCCATTGCTAATTCTTTAATGTTTGACGGGAGCAGGTTCCAGAATTTTGGCGCTGTAAACCCCAATGTTTTTTGGCCCATGCATGTTAATATCCTGGGTACTAGGACTAAATGTTTATCATTTGTTCATAGGTCATAAATGACAGTAGAATGAATAAATACATGGCATTGTTATTTCATGGGACTGATCAAAGACAGAAATGATGAGGTCTGATCACCATTAGATGTTTTTGCAACACACAGATGTGTAAACACCAGTTTTAAAGTATATGAAAGTGGGGATGAGAGAACCAGTTTGGTTTGGATTAGTTCAGAGCCACCCAGAACCTATGCCGTTTTCTGCTAAAGAACCTTATCAGAACTAGACAAAAAGGTTCTGATATTTTTTAAAGATGCAATTTTTGGAGCTTAATATACCCCCCACCCCAGTAAGACTTTAATAAGAAGGCTGGTGGTTGCGGTAGAATGACCTAAAAGGAGGCTGGAGGTACAATGTAGTACCTCTCCAAGTTGTATTTAGATTCCTTTTCCTTCACTGACAGTAGCTTAAGGGCAGGTGGTAAGTACACTTTGTGTACTTAGTTTAAACAAAAAGGTTCTTAAAGTTCTGGTAAGGCTCAGATAATGGGGAGGGAGGGAGGAGCAACATGTAGTAAATGTGCTGAGCTCTGCAATGATCATTTGGGCCTTCCTCTGCTGGCATATTTTGCATATGTGTATGTTTATGAACATTCGAAAATGCCAGCAGAAACAGGCCTTATGGTCTATTGAGTCTGCTCGATTGTGCAGCTAGCCCCTTAACTTGCAGCTGCCCTTCCCTTTCCTCCCCTCCTCACAGCCAATCCCCCCTCACTCTGTCCCATCCCCTCTTGAAACAGGCCACCATCCTACAGGAAACCACCTTCTCGGGTAGAGTGTTCCACTTGCCTACCACCCATTCAGTGAAAAAATGTCTCCTGATTTCCCTCCTGAATTTTCCCTCCTCCGACCTCAGTTGCTGCCCTCTTGTATCCCTTCCATATTCTGATCCAGCGTATCTCTCCTGTATTAGTCTTGTTTGTCCCCTTCAGGTACTTAAAGGTCTCAATCATATCTCCCCTATCCCTTCTTTCTTCCAGGGAATACATGCTAAGCATGTTCAGCCTTTCCTCATAGGATTTCCCCTCCAAACACTGGATCATCTTAGTCACTCTGCCTGTACCCCCTCCAACAATCTGATGTCCTTTTTCAGTAATGGGTGCCAGTACTGCACGCAGTATTCCAGGTGCAGCCTGACCAGTGACCTGTATAGGGGAAGGATCACCTCACTACTTCTAGAGGAGAGTCCCTTCGTTATACAGCCCAGCATCTTATTGGCTTTCACTGCTGCCTTCCTGCACTGAGCCGAGTTGTTCATATTCCAAGTTATAATCACCCCCAGGTCCTTTTCTTCCTCTGTGCTCCCCAACTGTACCCCTCCCAGCTGATAACTCCTCTGGTTCTTAGCTCTGAAGTGCAGCACTTTGCACTTCTTGGCATTGAACCCCATCTGCCATGTTTCCAACCACTCCCGTAATTTAGTCAGATCTTCTGGCAGTCCCCTCCACCCCTCGACATCATCCGCCTTAGCTCCCATCTTGGTATCATCTGTGAACAGACTGACCTTACTCTGGATCCCATGTGAGATATCTGCTATGAATTTCCCAAAAAGCACTGGTCCCAGTACCAATTCCTGTGGCACTCTGCTTGTTACTGCTCTTGGTGATGAGAGTTTCCCATCCACCACCACCCTTTGCTGCCTGCCCTTCAGCCAGTTAGTAGTCCACCTGACCATCTTAGTACCCACCCCTACATATTCCAGCTTCCCCCCTAGCCTCCCATGCAACACAGAATTGAAGGCCTTGCTGAAGTCTAAGTACAGGACATCCACTGCATTGCTCTTGTCCAGTTCCCTGGTCACCCAATCATAGTACTCAATCAGATTTGTTTGGCAGGATCTGCTCAAGACAACCCCATCTTGTCGCCCGTCCTGGAGACCATTGTCCTTCAAAAATGTCACCAGCCTCTCTCTAAGGATTGTCTCCACGAGCGTTCCCAGTTTGTGAGTTTGTAACTATCAAAACCTTTTATGGCTTATTACAACCTTTTAGAATCTCAGGGCCCTTTGTGGTTCTCCCTCTTATATGAAAGCATTTCCAACAGAATAACATGATAAGTTTAAAACCTAGAAAGCACAAATATGAAATGTAGTTTGGATAATCATGTTTTGAAATAGTTTTTATTTTAATAAAAACTTGCTCTCACCTCCCACATGTAGTTTTCTCACCTCTCCGGTGCCTCTTTGAATATCATGCCAAAGGATAGTGAAATCATATCCATCTGTAGAATTGCTTTCGGAATTAGAAAACTTTATACATAGCATTGTAATGCAACTTTGTTCCTACAAGCTTTCTCCATGAGTCATTGGCTAAGTCTGATCTTTACTCCCCGGCTTCAGTAAAGCAGTAGTTTAGCACTCATGGAGAAACAGAACTATGTCTTTAGTGTAATGCCCTCTTGGCGCATAACTGCTTTGTCTTTATGCTCTCAGGTTAATGTCCCTTCCTGACATAAATGTGGTAATACATTAGCTTACCTGCGCACATAACAATAATAGCCTGGCATTTAACGGGCAGTTAAGAAAGTGACATGTGTCATGGATTTCTTGATTCTGCAGTGCAAGAAAGGCTAGGCAGCTTTTAGGATAAACAGATTTATATTATAGGGGCACAGTAGTTTCCCTGTATTAGGGCTGAGTGGACAGAATAATGTTAAACACAAAGAGCAAAGTGGGCTGCACCCAGGAAACCACTATGTGACTTGCAGGAAAAAGGAGGCAGTACAAGTAGATAGGGTGCTATGTGCTAGTCTACTCAGTGCAGTCAGACCTTGTGCCAAAACAACACAGATGAAAACATAGAATTTGGCTGGTGAAAAGGACTGCTTGGCCCTCAAAGTCTGCCCAAATGGTGCCTGCCTAGTCTTTCTCTGCAGACTCTAACTGGTCTCCAGCGACCTTCCCGCCTCCCTGCCAATTTACAAATATTGCACTATGCTCAGCCCATGCATTCTTAAATCCCCCACTACTGTTTTTGCCTCCTCCACTTCCACTGGCAATCTGTTTGAGGCATTCACTGCTCTTTCAGTGAAGTAGTACTTCCTCACATCCATCTTAACCCCCCCTCTTCATTGCATGCCCTATAATCCTTCTCATTTGAAAAAGACTCCTCTCCTGCATCTTGTTCACTCCCTTGACGTACTTGTGGGTCTCTATCATGTCCCCTCTCACTCTCCCAAGGGTGTTCATGTTGAGATCACTCAGTCTTTCTTTGTAGGGCTTTTGATGCAACCTCTTCACCATTTTATTTGCCCTCCTCAGAACTGCCTTCACCCTGTCTATATCCTTTCTGAGGTCTGGCTATCAGAATTGGATACAATACTCCAGGTGAAGTCTCACCAGTGAGCGATACTGTGATAAAACCACCTCCCTCATCCTGCAGGAGATGCTCTTCCCTATGCATCCCAGCAACCCACTTGCCCTACCCACTGTTTTGTCACACTATCCTGCCACTTTGAGGTTATCAGATATGACTACCCCAAGGTCCCTTTCCTGCTTAGTGACTGTCAGTACCTCCCACCCATCCTAAACTCAGCTCCTGGGTTCCTATACCCTAGGTGCATGATTTTGAACTTTATAGCATTAAATCCCAACTGGCATTCCTTTGACCATTCCTTGAGTTTTTAAGGTCATGTCTTCTCTCCATCCCCACCTGAGTGTCCACCCTATTTCAGATGTTGCTGTAATCTGCAAAAAGGCATACCTTACCTTTAAGTTAATTTTCAATATCACTTATGAAGACATTGAAGAGGACCGGTCCCACCACTGAACCCTATGGCATTCTGCTGGTCACTCACCATCATTAGAGTGAGTGCCATTAACCTCCACCCTCCGTTGCCTATTAATTATTCAATTTCTTACCTCATTCACCACTTTGGATCCCACCCCAGGCTGCTCAAATTCTTTATAAGTCTTTTGTGTGAAAAGCTGCCAAATGTCTTGCTAATATCCAGATAGGCCATGTCCACTGCCCTCCCCTGAATTATTTTCCTGGTCACAAAGTTGAGAAAATCAATCAGATTTTGTCTGGCATGGCACCCTCCAGGGAATCTATGCAGTGTTTGTTATTTAGCCCACTGGATTCAAGATAGTCTACCAATCTTACCTTAAATAGTATTTCCATTAATTTCTCCATTACTGATGTGAGACTGACTGGCCAACAGTTACGAACATACGAAATTTGCCAGCAGATAAAGGCTTAGAGGTCTATCAAGTCTGCTCGAATGTACAGCTAGCACCCCTTATTCTGCAGCTGCCCCTCCCTTCCACCCTTCCCCTTCATTAACCCTCCCCCTTGTCCTGTCCTATCCTCATTTGAAGCAGTCCACTGTTCTACTGCATACCACTTCAGCAGGTAAAGCATTCCACGCAGCCACCACCCTCTCTGTAAAAAAGTGTCTCCTCATCTCCCTCCTGAACCTTCCTCGCTCCAGTCTCATATCATGGCCCCTGGTGGCCCTCCCCTCCCTTACTTTGAACAGCCCCTCTGTACCCATCTTGTTTATTCCTTTCATGTATTTAAAGGTTTCAATCATGTCACCCTGTCTCCTCTCTCCAGTGAGTACATGTTCAACTCCTTCAACCTCCTCTCGTATGATAAGTCCCCCAGCCCCTTGATCATCTTTGTCACTCTGCACTGCACCCCCTCCAGTAACTTAATGTCCCTCTTCAGATACGGACGCCAGTACTGCATGCAGTACTCCAGGTGTGGTCTAACTAATGACCTATACCGTGGCAGAATCACCGCCTCCCTCCTCGAGGATATACCCCTTGCAATACAACCCAGCATTTTGTTGGCCTTTGCAGCTGCCTTCCTACATTGTGCCGAGTTGTTCATTGACCCTGTAATGAGCACACCCAGATCCTTCTCCTCCTCCTCCATCAGGGCTAGCTGCACTCCCCCTAGCTGGTAACTCCTCCTTGGGTTCTTCATCCCAAAATGCAGCACCTTGCACTTTTTGGCATTAAAGCCCAGTTGCCAGGTGTCTGACCAGGTTTCAAGCTTTGCCAGATCATCCTGCAACCCCTGCCATCCCCCTAGGTCATCCACCACCACGCCTACCTTGGTATCATCAGCAAACAGACTGATCTTGCTCTTGATGTCCCATGATATGTCTGCAATGAATATCCCAAACAACACTGGTCCTAACACTGAGCCCTGTGGAACACCGCTCGTCACTGCCCTTGGGTGTGAGAGCTCCCCACCCATCACCACCCTCTGTTGCCTTCCCTGCAGCCAGTTTCCTACCTATCTCACCAGCTTTGCACCCGCCCCTGTGCCTACTAACTTCCTTCCCAGCCTTCCATGTGGCACTGAGTCGAATGCCTTATTGAAGTCCAGATACAGGACATCCACTGCATGGCCTCTGTCCAGTTGCCTAGTTACCCAGTCATAGAACTTGACCAGGTTGGTTTGGCAGGATCTGCCATGTATGAAACCATGCTGTCTGCTGTCCTGTAGTCCTTTGGCCTCTAGGAGGGCCACCAGCCTCTCCTTCAGGATAGTCTCCACTAGCTTACCCACGATGGATGTGAGGCTTACTGGTCTGTAGTTTCCTGGTTCATCCCTGGGGCCACTCTTGTGGAGGGGCACCACATGAGCCATCCTCCAGTCCTGAGGTACACACCCTGAATGTAGTGAGGCATTAAATAGGTCTGCCAAAGGTCCTCTGCCAGCTCCTTCAGTACTCTGGGGTGGTTACTAGCCTCTGGCTCCTCCCTGCTGCTGTTCTTATGGAGAGGGATCACGTCTGTCAGCTGTTGAATAAGGACATCAGTGTGGCAGCTAGCACCTCTTTCATTTCCTTTAATACCCTTGGGTGTATTCCATCCAGTCCCATAGCCTTGTCCACTTTCAGAGCTGCAAATCCTTTCAGGATTCTTTCCTCTGAAAATGGACTGGTGTCCACCCCCCCCCCTTTGTTCCTGCTGTGTTCTGGTGGTTCACATCTCCACCTCCCTCCACTTCGAAGACTGAGCAGAACAACCTGTTCAGGATGTTTGCTTTTTCTTCATCCACTTCTGTGTAGTCTCCTGCTACTGTTCTTCTCTTCCTCACTGTCCCTCTCCTTGTTTCCCTTTTCTCAATTATGTATCTAAAGAAAGTCTTCAATCAATGAATGAATCAATCAAAATCTTTATTTATCCAGGTGAACATCATTGAGCAAGCTCATTTACAAGATGGACCTGGTTAGCTCCAGGTTAAATGGTACAATGCATACAGAGATATTTACAATACAGTCAAATAACACAAGTGAAAAAATCAATGAATGCAATTAATGCAAGTAAGTACTCAATTGTACATCAATCATATCAGTTCAGAGTGCTTCTGTAATATTTAAGGAGGAGATTTACTTGGTTACTTGGTTAAAAGGACAAAAGAAGGCCTTGGCCCATAGTGATTGTCTTCCACATATGTGGATCATTACCGTAAAACTATTTTATTAGCCAATTGTCAAGTTTATTTTTGAAAATTGTGACAGAAGTTGAATCGACGATATCCTGAGGTAAGGTATTCCATAACCTGGGAGTTCTTATGGAGAAAAAATTTTGTCTCTTGTTAGTTTTGCATTTACCAATATCTAGTTGTTTATTATGTAACCTGGGGATGATTTTTCTAGTGGAGAATGATATGCCACATTGCTTCATCAGAGTAGGTGAATCAGTAATCTTGAATAATTGTAAAAGGTCACCTCTTATTCTTCTAAGTTTAAGTGGATATAAACCTGTCTTCTGTAATCTTGTATCGTAGTCTAGGTGAGCAAAGTATGGGATCATTTTAGTAGCTCTATGTTGAATGCGTTCAATTCTGTCAATATCTGAAACTAAATATGGACTCCAAAAAGGGGAACCATAGTCTAAATAGGGTCTAACGTGGGATCTATAGAGAGTCATGATACACTCATCAGATTTAGAAATAAATGTATTTTTTATCCTTCTCAGGAGGGCATTAGTTTGATTGGCTATTTTGTTACAATGGGAAGTAGAAGAAAGTTTATCATTTACCAAGATCCCCAAGTCTTTTTCTATGCTGGAATCCCTAATAATCATATTATTTAAAGTGTATACCTATTTTGAATTATTTTTTCCCAAGTGTAAAACTGCGCATTTAGTTACGTTGAAGGTCATTTTATTTATAGAAGCCCAATATTCAATTGACGCAAGGTCAGCCAGTAATGTGTTTATATTGACTGTATTGTTTACTACTCCCCCAAGCTTAGTGTCGTCAGTAAACTTCATGAGAATGTTAGAGGAACAGATTTAATTGTCGCTTATAAAAATGTTAAATAGGGTGAGTCCCAAGACAGACCCTTGGGGGACACCGCTTGTCACCCTACTCAATTCAGAAAATGTGCCATTTACCCATACCCTCTGAGTATGATTACTTAACCAGTTTTTAATCCATAAGACTTATGATGGTGAGAATCCTAATTGGATAAGTTTGTTTATTAAAATGGCGTGTGACACTTTGTCGAATGCCTTACTGTAGTCAAGTAGGATAACGTCGGATGGAATATTTAAATCAAGGTTCATACTAATATGATTGTATAAAGATAATAGATTCGTGGTACAAGATAGACCTGTTTTAAATCCATGCTGGGTTATATCAATTATATTTAAGGATTCCATTTCTTTTTCAAGGAGTGTTTTAATTACTTTTTCCAGTAATTTGCATGGAATAGAAGTCAGACTAATGGGACGGTAATTTCCAACATTAGAATGGGAACCCTGTTTAAATATAAGGGTTACTATTGCAGTCAACCAGTCTGGGGGACCCTTGCTTCCTGAAGAGATTTATTAAAAATGATAGTAAGAGGTAGGGCTATGGTGTCTTTAACTCCCAAAAGAAATTTGGGACATATATCATCTGGACCTGGGCTTGTTGATTTCTTTAGTGTAGTTAATAGTTTGTGGATATCATTCTGCAAAATCATATATTCAGTATAGCCTAGTGAAGATCTATCAAGTGGGATTTGGAATGAGTCCTGTACAAAAACTGATGTAAAATAATTATTAAGTGAGGAAGCAGTTACTAAGTCGGAGGTTATTATTGCATTATTAATTTTAGTGGGCCAATAGTTCTACTGGAACTCTTTTCACTATTTAGATAGGCATATAATGCTTTATGAGAGTCATTAGTATGAGCAATATGAAATTCTAGGTTTCTTTTAGCTTGGAGAATTAGATTTTTTAATATTCTAACTGAGTCCCTATATTTACTTAATAAATCTTGGTTTTGATTTGTGGGACATTTTTTTAATAATAAAAAAAGCTTTTGTTTACATGAGATTTGTTTTTTTATAGATTTATTAAACCATAGTGGAATTTTCCATTTGTTATTGTACTTTTGTGTTTCTGGAACGTACAGGTGTTCAAGTACTTGAATCTGTGTTTTTAAGAAGTCCCAAGCTTCATTGGTGTTAAGTAGAGAAAAAATATTAACCCGCTCAAGTGATCCTAGATAATGATTTATTTTTTGGAAATCTGCTAGATCATACTGTTTGATTTTTTGTTTCTTTATTGCTGGGAGTTCATTAAGTGACCTAGTGAGAATTATGGACATATGATCACTATTTCCAAGAGGTTCTGGTATTTGTAGGTCTTTTACAGGGATATCCATGTTAGTTATGACGAGGTCCAAGATGTTTCTACCTCGGGTGGGTTCCTTAACCAGTTGATAGAGCCCTAGATCAATAATAGTTGTTAGAAATGTATGATCATATTGATTTAGACCTGTTAAAGTTTCCCAGTTTATATTGGGTAAGTTAAAATCACCCAAAATTAAAACGGAGCCATTATTGGCTAGCTGGGTGATTTCATCAAATAACTGTGAGCTTTGGCTAAGATCTAATGAAGGAGGATGATAGCAAGTCCCAACCAAAATTTGTGAAAAACCTTTAGGTTGAATGTACACCCAAACACTTTCGGACTGGACACATACTGTGGATTTATAGGAAATAATGTTATCCTTGACATAAAGACTGACCCCACCACCTATCTTATTGTCAGGTCTATTTTTAAAATAATGTTTATATCCTGGAATTTCTGTAGTCCAAATTTTATCAGCATTCCCCCATGTTTCAGTTATAGCTAATATGGATAGATCCAGAAGTTTGGCCCTAAGTTCCAGTTCGGCAATTTTGACGGTGTTTAAAGATCGAGCATTTAGAGATAAAATATTTAGAGGATGAGTTAAAAAAGTAGTCCCAATGTTAAGAGTATTGGTGGTTAACCTAAACTCCCCCTTTACTGTCAGTTTAAATGTGAATGAATGAAGGTAACTATTTTACGTCCCAATAATGTGCTTCCTCTTCAGCTAAGGTATAAACCATCCCAACAAAAAAGGGGTGGATTGTGATGAAATTCCTCCCAGTGTGTCAAACAGGAAATATTTTGTTTTAGGCACCATTTTCTTAACCATTCATTTAAAGCTTTTATTTTAGCCGTAGTTTGTTCTGAGGCTCTAGGGACTGGTAGAATTTCAGATAAGCAAATATCACAACCCCGTTCCACCAGTAAGTTACACAAAGAGATGTAGTCCTGTTTAATTTGTTGCAGAGGTACTTTGGGGATGTCATCTGTTCCCACATGTACGACCACTAGTGGGTTTTCACCAGCTGGTTGTAAGATTGATTTGACCATTGAAGTAATGTCAGAAATCCTTGCCCCCGATAACTACAGCAAGTGCGATGTTGTTTATCAGGGTTACAGACAATACGGTCTATATATTTTGTGATGGAATCTCCCAAAACAAAGACCTCCTTTTTGCTAGCTAAATTCACCTGGTTTGTTAAAGTGGGGGGGGAGGGGTTGGGAAAGAGTTTTAACAGCAGACAGTTGTTCACCTAAAGTTTTGTTTTGAATAAAATTATTTTCTTTTTTCGTACCCATTTCTGGACTTACTGACACAGTTTCATCAATCAATTTGGACAGAAGTTCAAAGGAATTTTGTGTGGGGATTGGATAAGAAACAGGAGGTGGAGAGGGTTTATTAGTTGTTTTCTGTAATTTTGTGCAAGGTAACATATTCCAAGAATCAACCTTGCTGATATTTGACTGTTGGTAGCTAGCCGCTAAGACTAAGGGGGTAGAGGTAACAGTTGGGTGGTGTAAATCAAGGGCATGTGGAGTATTCAGATGGGACACCAAGCAGTTGTTGTTATCCATAGTTTTAGTGGGAGAGGTGTTTGTTTCTACTAGTATTGACATTTGGGCAATATAATCTTCTAGCGCTTTGATGTCTGATTTCAGAGACATCTTAGGTTGTAGTCGTGTGATTTCTTCCTGTGAAGATGATGAGGCTTAGTAGGAACTTCAGTAGGGAGACATGATCGGTTGCTCATGTGGGGAACTGACACAAGCACAGAATTTCAAAAGTAGTGTAATCACACAGTATCCCTAGACGTAACACTCTAAACAGAAGGATAAGGGTCTTAACAGTCAAGGAGAAAAGTAATTACAGCTCTTTTTTGGCAAATTTCAGCATGGAAATCAGATTTATGCTTGGTTTAGAATGGACACAGAAGTAGACTGCAGGAATCAATCGTAAGCCAACGCTGAAGAGTGCTCACGTTCTGATTGGATGGCTGCTAATGCCGTGCTTTGCTAATGGAGAGTCCAAGCTTAGGTCCTCTGGTGGCAGTAAGGCAGTGCCAACTGCCCAGTGGTGGGTTTCCCCCGCGTATGGGCAGGGAGCCCATGGAGAGCATATTCTTGGCAGGGGATGGAAGAAGGGGTCGATATTAAGTACTGAGCCATGGACAATGGAACATCTAAACCAGCAGGAGGACCAAAACAGCAGGACCACAGAGAAGGGTATTTCTTGATGCCTAAAGACTGGCCCAACCACAGAAATTCAGAAAGGAGTGTAATCAAACAGAGTCCCAACTCTTGATACTCTAAACAGGAAAAAATAGAGGTCATAACTGTTAGGCAGCAAGTAAGTACAGCTCTTTTTTGTGCAAGTTTTGACAGAAGATCAGACTTTAGCTTAGAAATGAGGGAGACACAGGAGCAGACTGCAGGAGCCAATCAGACGCAGAGCAGAAAAGTGCTCGCTTTCCGATTGGGCATCAGCAATGCCGCACCTCACTAGTAAGGAGTCCAGTCTGGGTGTCTCAGGTGGTGGCTATGGAAGCGACAACTGCCCGGTATCCGCATTTCTCCCACCTAAGGGGCAGGGAGCCCATGAAGGGCTAGTCTATGGCAGGGAAGAGAGTTTGGGAACAAAGGAAAGAGATAGTAAGAGTGGAATGCAGTGGAAAGGGAATACAAAAATGAAATAGGGCAGTGAAATGGTACAGGGTAGGGGAATGAGAGACACAGATTAAACAATATGTAAAAGACAGCAGGGTGAGTAAGGTGTTGCAGCCACGAAAGCCATGAAGAGATAATAACCATACAGGGATTTCTAAAGGGGAAAAACATTTAAGGCATAAGACACTCACAGAGTTAAGGTCACCAAAGGTTACAAGTGATTATAAATTCAACTACGCACCGAGGGCAGCAGCCTGATGCTTTGGACTAAAATTAGGGACTGGGGTAGCAATCGCAGGCTTCCCTTTGTTTTACTTGGTATACCGTCCTGTATTCCTCTCTCTGTGTTTCCTTATACCTGCTAAAGGTAGCCTGTGACAATGGCGACCGTGAATGGACACTTTCAAAAAGGGCTACTCAATCGTGGCACCTGTCGACTGGGCTACTGAGGAGAGAGGGTGACCAGATGGGGGATTCTCAAGAATATAGTGACAGGATATTGCCATGTGTACACACGTGCAGGGGGGAGAGCAAGCACACCATGCGATGGGTGGAAGGGGAGGGATGGAGGATTTGTGGGGTGTAGTGTGGCAGTGGGCTGCTGAACTAGCCCTATGGTGTGGTGGGTGGGTGGCAGGCTAGGGTTGTGAGGGTGCTGGGTTCAGTTCCGGGTGCACGTTCATTTTGTTGCATCTGGCTGATTTTTTTTTATTCCACTTTTGCACAGCCCCGACATGCACCCCCCCCCCCGGAGTTGAGAATCCTTTAGTAGGGGGTCCTGGGGGTGAAGCCCTTCAAGGGGGTGATGTGGGGACAATACCCCAACACCCTTTTTCTGTGTGCTGGGAGTGTGCATCATGAAACTGATTTTCAGTGATGTACACTCGCCCTAATTGAACCCTTGCTAAATACCACACTTTTTTTACTCACTACCTTGGCCACTTCCCTAGAGAACCATAAATGTCTCTTTTTCCTTCTTGCCTGGTTGCTTTAATCATGCCCTCCTTTATTTTTTACCACTATGCCTCTACCCCTCCCTGGCAATCCCCACCATGAGGTCGTTTCTGAGTCAGCCTACCATTTCTTTAAAATCTGTCCTCCTAAAGTCCAGGACCTCATCCTCATGTGGTTTGCCTCTATTCCTGTCTTAATGTTAAACAACACTGTATAGTGATCACTGGTACTGGTTCTGTAATCAATATATAACATAGAAAACTAGGGCCCCAACGTATTTCGTAACGGGACGGTTATTTCATCAAGCACTGATAAAGTAACTGCCCAGTTATGAAAGGCATCATCCATGTTGTTTTTCCACGAGGTCTGATCACACTGAATAAACCAGCACAAAGCATTTTACTTATTTTTGATGCCCGCTTTTTCCTGCAAGTTGGGTAATAGTTTCTTGGATGCATTCCAATTTACTCTTTATATTTCCTGATTTGGGCCTTGCATTAGGACTCTGGGGTGCTGCTATATTCTTCGTAGTTTAATGGTAAATTCTTATTTTTGCAGTTTAATAACACAGCCGTCCCTGGACTAAACAGCCTGAAATTTGGCATGTGCACAGTTGGTGCCAGGATCTGTGGCTCCTGTAATTTTGATAATGGGCAGTGCATTGGTTTAAAAGGTCAAGCAGGTTGAAAACCCCTACAAATATGGAAGTTAATACCTGTTTTGCATATTAATTTCACAAAAACAGCTGGGTGCAGGTGCGCAGCCCCAGCACTGTTATCCCCCTAGCCACCACCAACTCAAAAAACCTTCCATCCACTCACTAGCCATGTTCTTCTCTCAAATCCTCTTTCCCTGCCCATCCTAATACAAAAAAAAAAACACCCTCACCGATCTTCAAACTCTTGCACCCCCTACTCCTTTTTACAGCACCTACACTAACTGGTCACAGGTCATGATTCCTCAATGACACACAGTGACACACATCATGATTACTCAATATGCCATGTTGTGGTTCCTCAAGTTCCCACATCAGGATTCATCAATGTCCCGTGACCCAATCCTCAGCTGTACCTCAATGTTCTCTGCTTCCTGCTAGAAAAACAGAGATTTTGTTTTTTTATTAGGAAAAAAGGGATGCCTGACAACGGACATAAGGGCAGTTTTGGAAAATTACTAATAGGGTGTTCACCCCAACCCTAAAATTTGATAAAAATAAATATTAAACAAGAATTTAGCAATGCCGAATGTTCACTCATATGCTTATGTCATTTGCATGAGGTCTGGATTTTATACAGTGTTATACTGCATTTACCCAGGATAGTAGAGTTGAGATGCACTATCTCCTTTTTTGGTGGGGTCCTGCTTTAATAATGTGTTTTTCTAGGACAGACCATTTTAGATGCAGCATCTCCTTTTCAGTGGGGTTTTGCTGAAGTGTCCTGTTTCTACACAGTCTTGCAAAATATTTACCCAGGATAACCCAACTGAGATGCAATATCTGATTTTCAATGGGGTCCTGCTTTGACATGTTTTTTTTACTGTGTTTACCCAGAATAGCACAGCTCAGTTGCTATCTTATTTTCAGTGGGATCCTACTTTTTCCAATTTATAAACTGTATTTACCCAGGATAGCACAGCTGAGATGCAATATTTCAGTTTCACTGGGGCCCTGTTTTCACCCTATTTTTATAATGTATTTATCCAGGATAGCCTAGCTGAAAGAAAGTTACATTTTCAGTGAGTCCAGCTTTTACGACGTGTTTTTTCAAGGACAGAGCAGCACAGATGCACAGTTCAGCATGGGCTCGGCTGTACTGGGGTCTGGAGTCCTGCTTTTATACATTAATATTATGGGCTGGATTTTCAAAATGAGGTGCAGGGCTTACATCAAGCTCTGTTCCACAGCACTTATGTGTTGGCAGTGTGCCAAACCTCCTTGTGGTTGTTGAGTGGAGGTTTGGGTGTGGGAAGGTAATGGTGACGGGAGAAGGGGGGGGCAGCGGCCATGGCAACAGACACTGAGGGACAATTTTCCTTTTTATGGGGTGCAAAAAATAAACAAAATTAAAATGACACTGAGGAACGGTTTTCTTTACTTGAGGTACTGACACTGGGGATTGGGCTCTCCACTGTTGGATTCATGTTTACAGGGCATGGGAAGTGATAGGGAAGTGGGAGGGATACTTGGTGGATGCTGCACTCTTTCTACAAGGTTTAAATACACAGTAGAATAATGCATGAGGAAGTGTGGTTTGTTTGTTTGTTTGTTTATTTATTTAACAGTTTTACCAGGAAGACATGCTGAGCAGAGTACTACGCAATTCCAGATGCATCCTGGGAACAGTGCACGAGAATAAGGAGGGCAACAATAAAGATAGAATAGTACAAAATGGCAAAAACATGGTGACAGTGATACAGTAAGGCAGTGTAAATTAAGCAGTATTATACAAGCAAATAGCTCAGCATTTACAATGATGCACTAGCATAGGGGGACATAAAACAGTGCCTGACACCATAAGATTGGTAAAAGGTTGGTATGAAGAGTGGCACAGAGTAACACAGAGTAAGTCAGGTGAGTAGTTGGATTAACTGAGGCTGAGATTGTGCGCATGAGTAGGTGGATGAAAAATGCGTTGAGAGAAGGCTACTGAGGTGCTGGGATGGAGAGGTTAGCTGTATGTCTGGAGAGAGTGAGTTCCATAGTTTGGGCATACGGTACCTGAATGGGGATTTTATGCACCCAAAGGTGTGTGATGCCCCATAAATCCCTAGGGCAAAGCCTGAGGGGTTTATATTGGCATCAAACACCGAGTGGGCACACAAAATCCCAATTAAACCACACTTCCCAATGTTTTATTTTTTATATTTACTGTTTTTTAGCATTTACTGGTGTTAATCTCACAAAGCAGATGACTGCAACTCAGCATGTTCTTATTTTCCTGTACGTTAATAAATTGTTGTCTGTCACTTTCGTTTGGATGAACAAAGTGGGATTCTGTTGCCATGTTTATCTAAATAAATGATACACTTTTTAAAAAAAACTGTCTTTTTTACCATTTTGCGAGGGTAACTGTTCCTGCCAACAAGCTTGTGTCTCATGTTGAGTGATCTATTGTACAGCGCTTGTGAACGTCCAGCATGATGACAGCTTGTTCGTCATTTTTTTCAGGGTGATGCTGTAGTACTGTTGTGCTCATGGTTTAAGGAGCTCCGTAAATCACACATGTGGTTTACAGAGCTGTTAGGCACTCGTTGGCAGTGGTTTATGACCACTAACCAGTAAATATGCTGCAATGAACATAAGAAAGACACAAACACACTAACTGTTGCAAGAAAGCATCATTTGCATGGTAAGGGAGAATGATCATGACGCCAATCAACTGCTTGCTGGGTTGCATCAAGCAGATCAAAGCAAAGAGCTACCATATGATGCAGGTGGCTCTTTTCTTTAAACCTTATGAAGTTTGAACCCAGGAAGCACAGAAGAGTGTCATCATCAGCCTGGCTGAACATTGGTCTGACACTGTTGAGCCCACTGAAGACTGTCTTACATTGGACCGACAGTGGCACACTGTCATTGAGGCACAGGTCAGGAAGCATAGGAAAACCAAGAGCAGTTTCAAAATTAACAAATAACGTTTTATTTTTCTCAATAATAGCAAAATAAAAAAATAAACATTTGTTAAGTATAGCTATTTACAAAGGCAGTACAAACAGAGATACAGTAACAAAGTCCTTCTTCTGAGGGTATCTCTTAATTTCAAGTTTGATTCTCCCAATCTCTCACTCTCTTTGTCTCACTAGAAACAGGCATTGCTGCTTTTTTTATACATCTTTGTCTGTGAACCCGTTAAGAGATCCTACTGGTCACAGAATGTTAAACTCACATTTTTTCAACCTTCGGAAATTCTCAATTTCTGATCCATATCTTGACATAAAATCAGCATTGACATTCTCTTAACCAGATTTGTGCATCACTTTAAATTTAAATGGCTGTAGTGCCAGGTACCACTGTGTGATTTTAGAATTTGTATCCTTCATTTGGTTAAGCCAACAGAGAGGACTGTGATCTGTTATAAGTACAAAGTTAGTTCCTAGTAAGTAAAACTTAACGGACTCAATGACACACTTTGCTGCAAGGCATTTCTCTCTGTCATGTAATTTCCTACTTATGTATAGATTAGGATGTTCTTTCCCATCTATATGCTGACTCAAGACTGCACCTAGGCCATCAGTCTGTAACAGAAATTGTTTATCAGAGTCTGGGCTTCTTAAAACGGGTCTGAACATAATGCAGCCTTGATGACCTGAAAAGCATCATCACACTCTGGGATCCATTTCACGTTATCCAGGAAGCATTTCTTAGTGAGTTCAGTGAGGGGAGTAGCTAACTCAGCAAATCTTGGAACAAATCTCCGATAATAATCAGCCAGCCCTAAAAATGATTTGACATTTTTCTTGGTTTTGGGGACAGGGCTGTTAGCTACAGCTTCTATTTTGGAAACCTCTGACTTGACTTCTCTATTTCCCAAAACATAGCCCAAATATCTGGTTTCCTGCATGCTCAATGCACACTTGGTAGGATTAATTGTCAGACCTGCCTTTCTGATCGATTGGATAACTTCTCATAGGTATTCCAGGTGGCTTTTCCAGTCTGGACTGTACACCACAACATCATCCAGGTATCCAACACAGTAACCAGTCTGATTGCCCGTTGCTGCTTTGGCCACTGGCAGGCTGCGGCAACCCTTTCAAAAGTTGTCAGGTATGCTTTGAAATCATCTGAGGGACACAATTTTGTAAGTTTAATGTCTTTTAAGTTGTTTGTGTCTTGTTGCTCTGCTGGACCAGTGCCAGATCCTCTAGCTTTGGTAGCTTGCAAGGCATCCAGCAATTGCTACTCCAGTCACTGCATCTCTTCTTTTCTCTGCTGCTCCTGTCACTGCATCTCTTCTTTCCTCTGTTTCTTTGTCTCTTGTTGTTGTATAGCCTACCGTTTGAAAAAGGCAGTTAGGCTTTCAGGTTTTGTCACTGCCTACTTTTTTTTTCCATGGCTGGTGCTGGCTGCACAGTCTCAGTTTTGACTTTTGTTTCTGCTTCTAGTTTGGCTGCAATTCTTCTGGTAATCATTCCTGGACTTGCAGCTGCAGAATCCATACCTTTCTTCTATGCTTCCCTGGTACTAGGTCTAGTACCCATGCACAAAACTCCAGGCTTAGAGTATGAATGGCATAAATTTCACTGTCATCGCTGTTGTCAAGGCACATATCAGGAAGCACAAAAAAACCAGGAACAGTTTCAAAATTTACAAATAGCTTTTTAATTTTTCTCAATAACAGCAAAATAAAAAATAAAAATTTGTTCAGCATAACTATTTACAAGGGCAGCACAAACAGAGAAAACAAAGTCCTTCTTCTGAGGGTATCTCTTAATTCCAAGTTTGAGTCTCTCAGTCTGTCACTCTCCTTGTCTCTCTAGCAAAAGCATTGCTGATCTTTTTATAAGACTTTATCTGGGAACTTGTTAAGAGAGCCTGCTTCTCACAGAATGCTCTTGTAAGTTTACAGAATGTTCTTGTCAGTTTTGTTCTTTATAGGAGCAGTAAAACAGTACATGGTGTCCCAGAACTGAACTCTTGTTTACAGCTCTGCAAAAGGCTTAAAAACTGCATCTCAGGTTAACCCCTTGAGTTCCAAATAGTTTTGCAATCATTTCAACAGTATAAGTATATATGGTTTTAAACAAAGGGATCCCAGTATCAGTGACATTTCCACATAAAGAGTCACATATATGTTTATACCTACAGATATGCAAGGGGGAAGAAAAGACAGAAATAGCAAGGGGAGGCAGAGAGATAGTGAGAGGCAGAGATTTGTGAAACTGTCGGAGTGATCAGTCCCTAGATCTCACAAGAAAATATGGTTGTGCAACCAGATTGGGAAGAGATAGAAAAGAAGAGGATAGAACAGACCCTTGTGTTTAAACTCTTTCTGCATAACAAATGGAGTAGGGCCTTATTCAACCCTGTCACACACACACACACACACACACACACCTCTCAAATCCACTATTATAACAAACTCTGGTCAGAGCCACAATAACTGCTACTGCAATGCTATTAACATAATGTCAAGCAAACAAAATGCTGCACTCCTCAGCCTGATGCAAGTGGAAATATTATTTATTTATTACAACAAAAAAGCTTAAAAGCATACCGCACTGGAGCTGAGACACAGAATCATACTAATACCCTGACCAGTTTCTTAGTCAATATGTCATCGGGGGTGGTTCCTTGCTCCCACAGTACATGTTAAATATGCACACATTTTAGAATAAGTGTGTTTCTTTGGTTTAGCATGGTTATGCTATTTATAATCGATTATAGGGTATTATACGCTTTTTTAGGTGACAATTTTTGCTCTTTTTGTACAGTCTTTGTATGAGAACTGATTGGGGTGTACTTGTTGCACATATATGTTTTAAATGCACTGTCGCTTTAAATGTGTGCCTATTTAACATGTACTGTGGGAGCAAGGAACCACCCCCCCCCCGATGATGTACTGACTACGAAACCGGTTGGTGCATTAGTATGGTTCTGTATCTCAGCTCCAGTGTGGTATGCTTTTAAGCTTTTTTGCTGTAATAAATAAATAAGATTTCCACTTGCATCAGGCTGAGGAGTGTGGCATTTTGTTTGTTTGATGTACCTATGTTTGTTGCATGCACCTTCCCACCAGTGGAGCTGTATTGTTTGTGAGCGATTGACGTAATGTGCATGTACATGCTCCAAGCTTAGTGTGTTCTGATACACAAGCATGCCTTTGTACTTTAGAGGGTAGGGACTGGGTACTTTGGAAAAATGGCTACAGTACATGGAAAGTTTGTAGTTTAAATACTGAAAATTAGTGAAGTTATGAGTGAACACTGAAATACTGTAACATTTAGTCATAACTTGGGCATTTTCCCATATTTTTGCACCAAATTTTCATCATAGCCTTCTTATGACTTCACATCATGAACAAATGTGGTGAAAATGTTCAAATTCCACCTGAAAGGTGATTTTGCAGAGCAACCCAAAATTATATTTCAGGTCAAATTTTCATAATTCCACTGCCATTGGTCATGAGGTGGGGTTCCATGGCCATGTTGAAAATTTAGGGTAAAAATATGTAAAGAAATGTCACATCTTCCATTAAAGGGGTCAGATAGTGCCTGCATTTATCTCCCCATTTTACTTATTACCCATTTAGTTTCAATACAAGCAGAGTCTCTGTCACTTGGTCTTCATTTGCACTGTCTGCTTTTCCACAAGTGACTTAAAGGATACCTAAACAGCATTTTGACAACAAACTATTAAAAAATCTGACTCCGTAGGTGACTAAAGGAAAGGCTGCTGTATTCATTAATGCTAAAACTACATTTATATAATTTAGCTAAATGTGGTTTCAAAGCATTTGAAAATTGTAAAATCAGCCTTCTAATTCAAAAAAAACTGCCTTACCTGCTTCCTGAAATGGCTGCCAAATGTGTTATGTGATGACATCATTGGAGCCAAAGTCAATGAAATATATGGCTGTCTATAGTGCTAACTAGTTCTGTTTTCCCTTTGTATAGAATTGTTTCACCCAAATGGTCAAAACCAAGTGCATTATTTTGTATAATATACATGTTAGGCTATGGTTCTGTTCATTTTGTTTACTTTAACATGCTGAAAATGTGTTTTAATCCAACTGACTTTCTCTGTGGCAAACCACAGTGCAGTACACATCTTGAATAAACTGGTGGTCTAGTGGTTATGGTGGATCCAGGATACTACAATGGGGGTGCTTGGGTGGTGTGCATGCTTAATATGCACTTTAACGTTTTTATTAAACCTTTATATATTTTGCTATTATTCTTTTCTAGTAAGTTTTTGACAGAACCTACAAATGTAATAGTTTGAATGTAAACATTTATACAATCAATAAATCAGAGTTCAACAAAGTGAAATGCAGCAGCAGCAGCAGCAAGCAAGGATGTTACTATGTGGGGGGAGGTGCAGCCACACCCTTCACCACCCCCTAGAGCCACCACTTTTTTTGTAGCAAAGTTCTTGTGCAGTCCAATGTTAGAGTTCATACTTTCCCAAAACTCAAATATATGCTTGTCTTGTCTTCTTTTTCCATGGGAAATAATAATAATAAGAATTATCATTTATATAGTGGTTTACATACACATTGTATCCCAAAGTGCTTTACAAGCAATACTAGGCTGGTAGTGAAGTGACAGAACATGTAGTGGAAGCCATTTTATACATTAATATCCATACACAGCCTTGGGCAATTGTATGAACTGGTTTTATGGGAAGGGGGAATGTTGGCCTGGACAACGAGGTCAGGTAGTGATCAAGGTGCTGGGAGACCCACATCTTATTTCTCACAGTAATCTGCTCATATTTCTCTTATTCTGTTGTCCCCCTTCCCTGAATATAGCAATACGTTGCAAGAGTGGCCTTTCTCAGTTCCTCCTCTGGTATTCATTCTTCACTATTCCTCCTCACACCAAAAACTGGTGAGCGTATCACCCTTCTGCATGAGGAATGCAAGTAGTACAGTCCCAGTTTTATTTTGATATATCAAATATAAACATATCTTTCCAGTAAGTCTAGCTCATAGCAGCAGGGAACAATGGGAATGATGGACTTTTCTAACCTTAAAAGATCTAGGCTATCTTTGATTAGGCACTATTAAATGATGGGTGTGCACATCATTGTGCATGTCATATAATAGTGCCTAATCATAGGTGGCTTAGATCTTATATGGGTAGGAAAGCCTGTTTTTCCACTTGTGCCATGCTATCAGCCTGGCTTACCAGAAGATCATGTTTATTATTAATATGTAAATATAACACGGAAGAGTGTACTAAACACATTCATGATGTGGAAGGGTAGTGAACTCACCAGTTTTTGGTGTGGGGAGCAAGTGAGAAGAATGAATGCCAGAGAGGGACTGAAGAGGCCATTCCAGCAGGGTACAGCTATATTCAGGTTAGTTGAAGACATGAAGGAGGACGCTGAGCAGATCACTGTGAGATCTGAAATGCGGGGGCTGCCAGCATCATGACCACTACCAGACTGTGGATGAGAGTAGCCAGTGATGACAAATACTCAGAGTGGCAGGGCTGCACCTAAACTGTTACTTGAATTCAGTGTAGGAAGCTTACCCTCATGTGGGGGGGGGGGGGGGGTGTTGACATTTGTTAGCACAGTATTGAGGGAGTTGTGTATAGCTCATTCAAGATTTGGAAGGGTGGTAGCCAGCCAACTCACATTGTGGAGTAGAGCACAGAAAAGTACTGGAGAAGAATTGCTGGGTACTGTCCTGTGGGGTTCTGCAGATCACAGATGAAGGAGTAGGCTGGCATTGGAAGTCAAGTGGATTCACCCAAGGTATTGGTATGCCTCTCCTAACTAATATTGTTATCCATTGTAAGTGCAGCCCTTATGAGGGCATGAACAGCAGTTTTCTGGTGGGTCATGATGCTTATTGCTTGGCCCTCCAGGAAGACCTAGTTGTTGATTAATGAGGTGGGGAAAAAAACACAACAGGAAACTGTACATATTACCTTCACTGTGCAGAAGGATAGTGATCCATTCAATGTTTACTGTAGAAGCAGAAGTCAAACATTGAGAATGTGGACTGGATAGTGATTTGGGAGGCATTTTTAACAGTGACAGCTGATGATGCATACCAATATATGTGTGCACAACTCTCTGAGGTACAAAATTACAATCTGAGGTGTGCTAATTCTCTTCATGAGACCGCAAGCTCATATGCGGCCCCAGGCAGTACTAAGGACAGGGTATGGATGGTGGGGTGTTCAACAGAAGCCAGGCTAGGTGCAGGGGGTTCACTTGGAAAAAGAAAGCCTTATTTGTGGTTTAAAAAGAGAGCATGATCTTTGGAACTGAACAAGACCAATACTTTGCTGTGTGACCCTGAGCAAGTCACTAAACTCCCTTGTGTTCTGAGGCCACACCTGTAAACAAACTTTTAGCTTAGTGTGTCTCTTCTGGTTAACAAAAAACAAAATTCAGTGCATCGTATAACCACTAAATCATCAGGTATTTGAAGTGTTGTACTGTAATGCAGTTTGCCAAAGAAAAAGTCAGCTGGATTGCAAAACATTTTCCGCAGGTTAGAGTAAACAAAATGAACAAAATCATAGCCTAACATGTGTACTGATCAAAATAATCCATGAGTTAATACATGGTGTTGATCATTCTGGTACAACAATTCAAAATAAAGAGAGAAAGAAGAACTAGTTAGCACTACAGAAATATATGTGGATCTCTGTCTCTGGCTCTGATGATGTCATCATGACTCATCACTTAACACACTTGGCAGACATCTTAGGGAGAAACCAAGGCTGTCTTTTGAAAGTGAAAGGCTGACGTTTACATTTTTCAAAAGCTATGAAACTGCATTTATGTTATTTGCATAAATGCAGTTTTAGCATAAATTAAACAGCAACCTTTACTTTTTCTTGCTAAGAAGCCAGATTTTGGAGTTTGCAGTTTAAAATAACTGCTTGTTTAGGTACCCTTTAATTACCCTCTGCTGCAGCCATTTAATAATTTCTACAAAAACTAGATGTCACTTGTATGTAAGCAGCCAGAGCAGATGAAGAGCAAATGACAGAGATCCTGTTTCAATGAAAATGTCAAAAGTAATAAAGTAGGAGAGGACGATAAGTACCAGTATATGATATAAAGGCTGTAATGTGAGAACCTATTGCATTTTAAAATGCTGCCCATGTGGTATCAGAGGCTTTTTATTTTAGATTTTTTTTTTTGGCAAGGAAAGGCACACAGTACTGAAGTTCATTTTGAAGTTCTTGTCCAGGGTCCAGGTGCAAGGTTAAATGACTTGCATAGGGTCACAAAGTATGCAAGCGGTGATTGTGGGATTCAAACCCAGGTCTACTAGGTGCTGAGGTCCACAGCATGGGGCTCTAACTACTATTATACTGCTATACTTTAGCTGAGGATGTATTTGGAGTCTTGCGTGAGTTTGGCTTTAGTGTATAGCCCCCTTCACAACAATGAACCACAGTGATCTTAAAAGCACATTAACTACTATCTTTAGTGGCTGAGCTAGGATTTTCTTTGCATGGAGGGGTTGAAGCATGCTAGGATGTTTACAGATCAGTTCCTCCATCACTCTCTTATCCAAGAATATAGGTTACTATGGGGTTATCATACGACACTGCATTTTTTGTAACCTATAATAAACATCCTTTTTCCACAAGGTTATAGTTACAAGCAGTCTTAGTGTACATTGTACACAGTTATTAACTGGCATACACTCCAGTAGCATATGACTCATGTAAAAACATGAAAATATACAATGTTGTGCTGTGGTCTCTTATGGCATACACTCTACTAGCATATGACTCATACAAAAACATGAAAACGTACAATGTTGTGGTGTGGTCTTTTACAAGGTTTCATGTTTTATTTTTTAACCGAGATCTTTTGCAGTTAATCTTTTTATTGTTGAATAAGTGATATATAAATAAGCTTACAAGCAAGATATATTCAGTACATACATGGAATGACACATTTGGTTTTACAAAAAAGGGTAAGGTGCATTGAGCATTGTGGCATTTCCAGTTTGACTTTTTATTTCACAACTGAGATCTTGACTTTCATCGGGAAGCCCTTACAGAAATATAGGTGTGTTGTGTACATGCAGAATGCATGCCACATGCTTAATTGTGCAATGTTTGCATGCGGTTTGCATACACAAAGTGAGCCTATGCGAACCAGGTTTAAAAAAGCAAATCAGGGTTGCATGCTGCAAGCTTGAATTGAGTGCAGCAGGTAAGTTGGTGTGAACATCTTCTAAAAATTACATTAAGTTTTCATGTTGCACGATTGATATTAGTGCAGCAGTTAAGCTGGTGTGAATATCATTTAAACATCACATCAGGTTCACATGTTGCATGTTTGCCATGTGTGCAGCAGCTAATCTGGTGCAAATCTCATCTAAAAAAAACACATCATTTTCTATTTCTTATACTACTGCTAACAATTAGTCATTAAAATACATTTTTATATCAATTACCATAAAAATTATGTAAATTCATTAAGTCTGATCCTTTTGCAAGTTGTTTAATGGCTTTTGATTTTTGTCATTAAATCACCATTAATTTGTAAAGTATTGTTTGGTTATTGCATTAAACGCCTAGGATATAGCCAGTCGACATCCCCCATTCCAGATGTTCAAAGAGGGGCCTCTGTTTTGTGAAGCCTATCCTTTTTGTTTAGGACCATGCAAATCTCTTATGCATATTTAATGCTACAAATGTGTTTCTCCATTACTGTTTCATCTCACTTACTTTCCCTTTGTCATTCTGTATTGAGCATGTACATTATGGTCATGCTCAGTACTCTTTGTGTTGAGTAGGGTCTTGGAAGCATGAACCATACCTCACATTTTGTCACTAAAATGAGGGACATGGACACTCAAAATGGGAGACAATGAGGTACACTAACCCACATGATGTTTAGGACACGTCATGAAACATGGAGATACAGTACCTCAGAACACACTGGAAACCATTACATTAGCACCGGAGAATGAATTTCTACCACTAAGCATGGGTGCCATTTAGGTAGGGCAGAGGGGAGCAGTTGCCCCCCCCCCCCCGTATTTGTGCCTAGGTTGTTCTTATGGTGTGGCAATAATGGCTTTAAATTTGGATTTAATCTTTTGCACAATAAGTGCCCACCTGGCCTTTGTGTGCTCCCACTGCAGGTACTCTCCAGACTCCACTGTGTCTGTATTGTGTTGTCCACTCTCTCCACCTATTAGCAATGACACAATCACATGTGATGTGGATGAGCTGCAGCCAAGAAATAGCACATGAACCTTGCAAGTGCAACACACCACAGAGTAGACAGACTGCACACTACAGCTTGGATGAGTCAGTGAGCACTGAACTTTCAATAGCAGTGTTGTGGCAGCATATTTTTGTTGTTCCACTCTTAGTGAGTCTCCATCTCCCCTGGTGGCTGAAGGGGCAGAGGGTGAGCTAGGAGCTAACTTACTCTACTAGGCTTGCCTTGCAAAAAAAAAACAGCACAGACCCCCACGGCAGCAAACTAGGCTTAGCAGCAGTGGTAACAGCGGCCTTGATCAGTGCAGTGTGGTAGCATCCACAGCTGCAACCAAGCAAGAAGCAAGCAACCCAGGTTAAGTGGGTTTGGATGGTGAGGTGTCTTGGTCGCAGACTGCGTTGGGGGCCTGTGATGGTTGCTTCTAGCATCCAGCTTCTGGTGAAGGAGAAAGAGGGAGTGGAATGAAAACTGGGCTGGTGGCACACTATGTCAGGCTGCAGGTTCTGGCCATATGGACAGGTAAGTAAAAGTAAATAATTTTTTTTACAGGGGGATTGGGGAAGGAGGAGGGACTGAAATATTGATATGTTTTTCATGTTTCTCCACCTTTGGGTGACTTCATGACCAATACGGGATGGGTATTGAATGGAATTGAGCACGGAAGAAAAATCAGGGCAAAGTTCTTTCTTTGAGGGGAGCAGACCTTCAGCCAGGAAAAAAATTGATTAGTAACTGAGTGAGTTTAAGCCCAAATCTGATGCACTGCTCCAGGGTATATACGTATGAATCTTATACATTTGAATATTTCCTGATTTGCATATCATGTTTCAGTCAAACCAAATAAGCTGTACCTTTTACAGATGTTACAGACATTCTAGAGCGGCCCCTTGCATTCACAGACAGTTGAGTGGCATGGTATGCACAGACTATTGGAGCACCACTATCGTCAAACTTATGCCCCCCCCAGTGGAGTTGACCTACACATCCCCTGCTCAGGCATATTATGACAAAGGGCAATGGAGATTGCAGGGGTGTGCATCATTAAAATAAATGGGGGTATTTTTTAATTACTATTTTATACATTATTGATGGAGAGTTGGAGATTAATGAAGGCCACTGCTCACCTAACAAGGGCCTTGTTAGTAGAACAGTGGTCTTCATTATTCTCCAACTCACCATCATAACATATAAAATAGTAATAAAAAAGAACTCCATTCATTTCAAGGGGGTATGCCCCAGCACTCTGACCCATGGACATCATCTCTGAAAGACTCCTGCCTCTGGCTCCCTAGTACTAAAGTGAGAGACTTTTTACTTATATCTATACTTGGTAGGTTGTCTGTAGTAGCATGGCCATACCCACTACAGTGTGTGTGCATGGGGGTGGGGGGATCTGCCCATGTTGGGGTGTGTGTGTACGTGTGTGTCAAATTATTGCTACTCTTGAGTTTGCACCTTGAAGTCTGTTTGCGTGGAAGCATTCAAAACATTGGAGAGAAAATAGTAGCAGTACAGGCCAGACAGAAGTAATTAAATGGTTTTGTGGGTAAGTTTGTGTATTGGGATGGGAAAAACATGTGTTTCCACTGGTATGTGTGCTACAGTTCAACTGTGAAAATAAGATGAGGGAGAGAAGAAAACTGAAAAGTATAACCGTGGCTACAAGCATGCCGCATGCATGCAGATGTATGCAGATACAGTATGTATTGAAGTACAAGCAAGCTATATGTGTGCAGACAGTATGGCTTATTAGTTAAATGCACTGAACTGCAAGCCAGGAAACTTGGAGGCATGAAGTCCTGGGTTTTAATCGCATCAACCCCCACTTGTGTATGGTGTGATCCTGAGCAAGTCACTTAACTTTTAAGTGTGCAGTTATCAGTGACTACTTGCTTTTTTGCACCCATGCCACATGCATGCAGTCTTTCCCAATTTAACATAGAAATCATGGTTTCCACACTTGCTTGCTGTACGCATACCATATGCATTCAGTCAGTTCCAATTTAACAATTAAATCATACTTGCAGCACACATGTTTATTTATTTATTCAGTTTTTTGCTGATCAGGTAAATGTACTAGACAAATTCTGCCTATTTTCAGGAACTACCCGGGAAGGGGGATACAGATGAATGCCAACTGACCTCAAACCAGATTAAGCTGTTGGTGGTATTTTTAATGAATGTCACTTGGGTAGTTTTATGTGTACAGCATGAAAGCATTTTATATAAAGCTGCATGTTGTAGGCAGGTTTCATCAGCCCAACTGTGTTCCTGAATCAGGGGTCAAAGTTAGGCTTAATGGTAGTGTTTTTTTTTTTTACAGTTATCTGTTTTTCCCCCCAGAGTCCTCTGCATCCCTCTGATGTTCTCCTTGCTCAGGCACCGAGTACGAGACCCCTTCCCCTTGACCCCACAACCTACCTTTCATGGCAGGGGGTGGGGAGCGACTTGACCCACAGGACCAGATGTAGTGTTCGGGGAGGTGCCTTCCCAGGCCGCTGTGGAGGGGGACCATCATCATCCTCACAGAGGACTCCCATTTTTCATCTTTTCCTCCCTGAGGTCGCAGTGTGCAATGGCACCAGAGGTGGCAAGCACTCACCCATGCGCACCCCCACCAAGCGCCTGCCACAGACTCTCACCCACAGTCTCAGTGCTGATGTGCCACCTCCCAGCCTCTGCTAGGTGGCAGGCAATCACCTAGCACTGCAATCCCCCTTCCCCAGAGAAGGAGAGCAGTCCTAGGGATGCTCAATCCTTCTCCTCCCTGCCAACCCCCGGTGTCCCATGTCTGTTCTCAAACACGGGTCACCGGTGTGATGTGAGGTAAGGTGTCCAGCACCTCAGCCCTCAGTGCCACTGGGCCAGCTAATGGTAGTGTTTTGTAAGACATAATACACTACACAGACATCCAAACATCACCAGATCTGAAGAGCTAAGTTTATATCTGTGCGAGTGGTGTTTTGACTACACCACTGTGACATTTTTCTTTTGTCACAGTAATCCCAGATCTGAACTCCTTTTTTTTGTAGATTTGATTTCTACTCCATTGGCCAGGGCATCTCTCAGAGGTACCCACTCAAGTTGGACCTCTACTCCCCCTGTTCACCCTCCTCCATTGGTCTCTCCCACCAGGACTTCCCAGCCCCCAGATAATCCCATGGGGAGGGCCTGACTTCACCTACCTGGTGCCATTTTCTGATATTTGAGGGTCTGTTCTGTGTGGGTGGCACCTGGGACTGCTGGAGGAGTGGTCCAGCATTGGGGATGTGGGCCAGCTCCCTAGGGCCCCTGTTGCCTCCCTGATCCTCCTGGGATTTTTCTGCTAGTTCCCACACAGGAGCGTGAGCATGCAATGATGTCATGCATTAACGTGCTGACGTCTGTCGCCACTCCTCCCCTTGTTATGGCTCTGTGAATTCCTTGCCCTGCCCACAATCATCATCAGGGTCTGCTAAGGAGCAGCACAAGACCCCCCATCCCTCCCCAGGGAAGGGAGAGCAGTCCTTTGGATGCTCAAACCCTTCCCTCCCTGCCAACCCCTGGTGGCCTGAGTCCGTTCCTAAACCTGGGTCACCGGTGTGGTGTGAGGTGTGGCGTCCAGCACCTCAACCCTCAGCACCACTTGGCTGGCTTGATCTGACCTCCTTAATGAAAATAACCCACAACTCGGGGGGTTCACCACCCCAGCTTGAAGACTATACCTAGTCAATTCTTTGCATCACTAGAGCTAGGAATTCCTCTGTCCTCAGTCATTTAACATGGAACCCCTGACTTTCAGTTGAGTGTTAGTGTCAGGATCCATCTGTGCTGCTACCCCCTCAAACAAGCACTGACACATGGTACTATGGAGTCAGTACATCGTAATTAATGCCCCTCCAATCCAGGGCTCTGCCCCTCTCCAAGAGGATGGGAAATTAATTTGTTAAAGCCCCTCAGGGCTTGAAGGAGACTTATTATATTAACTCAGCTCTTTCTTGGATTGCATCTTGAACTCACTAAGAGTGGGTAGGTACAAAAATGATGCAGACCCTATTAGGCTCAGCTCTGTACCAACCAGGCATGTAAAATGTTTGTATTATCTTCCTGGGCTCTGTCCCACTTGGGCTCAGCATGTAAAAAAAAAATCATCCCCTCCTGGACTCAGTCCCCCAGTGCTCAAGAGGGGGCTTATTTATTTGAATTAGCTCTCTTTCGACTAGCAACTTGGATCTACTGAGAGCAAGTATAAAAATATATAATACAGCCCATCCTGAGCTCAGCCCTGTTCCATGTGGGCAAGTCAAATATTTGCATACCCTTCATGGGCTGTTTTTCAGTATGACTCCACTTACTCTGCAAACTTGAGTCTCACTTTCTGTGATCGGCCTCTGATATATGCTAACCTGTGTAAATGAACACACTAGGCTCTGCCTTGTGCCTCAGTGCCTACCCAGATAACTGCATATCTTTGCTTGATCACTATGTAGAACTGTGAATGTAGTTATTCTGAAAATCTTCTGTCAAACTATGTGATCAGCCTCTATGTACACCCATCTGGGTTACATGAAGACACTTGTCACTGCCTCATGCCTCACTGCATACCCTGGTAAGTGCATGTTATTCTGCAAACCTTGTGTCACTTTTCTGTGATTGGCTTCTGCTATATGCTCATTTAGGGTACTTGAGCACACTTGTCTGAGAATCTCGTAGGGCCACTGGCAAGCCTATTTAATTGCTCACTGCAGTCAGGCATGGTACCACAGGACTGGAAAACAGCACATGTGGTGCCCCTCCACAAAAGCAGTCCCAAGGATGACTCCGGGAATTACAGACCAGTCAGTCTAACCTCAATCATGTGCAAGCTCATGGAGACCACACTTAAGCAAAGGTTGGTAGAATATCTAGAGGAGCATGGTGTCCAGGATGTGAGGCAGCATGGGTTTCATGGGGAAGACCATGTCAAATGAATCTGATTGACTTCTTTGACTCAGTCATTAAGGCAGTAGACAAGGGCCAAGCATAGACATCCTCTATCTGGATTTCAGCAAGGTCTTTGGCTCTGTGCCCCACAAAAGGTTGATCAGGAGGTTGGCATATCTGGGGGTTGGGGATAAAATGGCCAACTGGGTAGAAAACTAACTGAAGGACAGAACCCAGAGGGTGGTTGTGGGGGAGAGTTATCTGGCAGTAGAGAGGTCACCAGTGGGGTCCTGCAGGGCTCAGTGCTGGGGCCAGAGTTGTTCAATGTCTTCATCAATGATATTGGGGATGGCATTAAGGGCAAAATGTGCCTATTCGTAGATGACACCAAGCTCTGTGGGAGACTGGACACAGCCAAAGGGATACAGAACCTACAGGATGATCTGGATAACATGGGAGGTGGTCCAGGATCTGGCAACTTGGTTTCAATACCAAGAAATGCATAGTTATGCATACTGGAGCCAAGAATCCTAGAACAGAGTACTACCTGGGTGGAGTCCAGGTATCTGCATCAGAGGAGGAAAAGAACCCGGGAGTGATGATTACTAGTGACCTGAAGCACTCCCTGCCATACAAAAAAGCAGCAGTAAGGGCAAACAAGATCCTGGAATGCATAGCTAGGGGGATCAGTAGTAGGAGAGAGGAGGTTGTGCTGCTTTGTACAGGTCACTGGTGAAGCCACATCTTGAGTATGGAGTTTAGTACTGGTGCCCACAACTCAAAAAGGACATTAGCATGCTGTAGAAGGCCCACAGAAGGGCTACAAAGATTATAGTTGGTCAGCAGGGTAAGACATGTGAGGAGAGGTTGAGGACACTGAACATCTACTCCCTTGAGGACAGGAGAGGGAGAGGTGGCATGATTGGGACCTTCAAGTACTTGAAAGGGATAAATAAGGTGAATAAGGAGGGTCTCTTTAAGCTGAGTGGCAACCATAACATGAGGGGGGCACAGCCTTAAGCTGGAGGGGGGGAGGTTTAGGAGGATGTTCAGGAAGCATTTCTTCACAGACAGGGTGGTGGACACTTGGAATGCGCTGCCAGAAAAGGTGGTCTCATTGAAGACACTGGGCAGCTGGTCTCATTGAAGACAGTGGGCAGCCCCAGACTGATTTTTACATCTGCAGCTGAACTTTTCCCTGAGGTGAGAGCCATAGAAAACCAGTGTACCTAAGGTCTGTCCCTCCACTACAAGCTGCACATCTGAAATGCCACCTGTGAGACAAACGATTGCCCCTAACGCTAATACCAGAGGGAGTGTGATAAATAGTGGCGGGCGAAGTGGCCGAAATTCGCTCCGCGAAATGATTACTGCAACACGAAGCGGAGTACTTCGCATCATAATGGGAAACGCGAAGTCCATTGGAAGTAATGACTTTGTGTTATTCCACCTTCCCCAAACCACTTCTTCACCAGTTTTAAGGTGAAGTACATTGAAATCAATGTACTTCACCTCACTTAGCCTTGTTTTTGAGCTCTAAAGGTGAATTTTGCAGTGCTTTATGGGATTGCAGGTCACATGGGCTCTAGATTGTTCTGCACAGCCTCAGTTCTGTGTAGTGTGTATATGTAGTGGAAGATGGAGACAGTTTATTTTCAGAACTCTGCGATTCAAATCCTCTAAAAGCTGTTAAAAAAGTATTTTGGGCTATTTTTTTTTTTTTGCTCACAATTTAGTATATCGATTGTAAGAAACCCTCCTCTGCTCATATCATTGAGCATTTATTGTTTGTGTGTGGATCTTGAATGATAATTTAGAACAGTCAAGTCTGTGTACTGTGAAGTGTGCTTTGAGGGAGGGGCGTATCTGTGGTGTAGGTAGATTAACTGGGAGAAAAAGGTAGTCTTTCTGTTTTGGTTATATTTTTCTTTGTATAACTGTGTTAATGTATGCACAGTAATATTTTCAGTAATTCTTGACATTTATTTGCTGAATGTTGTGGTGCAGCAGTGTATAATTTCAGTTTGTTTAAAACATTTGGCTATATAACTAAAGGTTTTCAATTTACTACTCAATACTTGTAGTGTGTGTGAGTGTGTGAGCGATGCATACCATTAAATCAGACACCTTTTATTATACCACAGAGTAATTGCAGCAGTGTGAACCTGCTATCCACCCCACTTGCATGAATTTTTTTATACTGCTTTGTGTATCTTCACTGGTAGTGGACTGTTACTGCCATGCACTACCCCCCCCCCCCAAACTGGCAAAAGGTATTCTTTTCCAGATTTGGACTTGTGACTTGTCAGCACTGGTTAGGTGTTGTTGTGCCTTTGTGTCTGCTTCTCTTGAGTGCGCAGTGCAATCTTAATCTGTCTGTGCATTTGTAGTACACCATTAATTCTAGGGAGACTTTGCATTTTTTGTTACATTCTCATTTTACTTTGTCAGCACTGGGGAATTTTCTGGAAACAAGACAGTAGCATTTTGGAGGTGGAAATTAATTCTGGTGACTGTGTGTGACCACTGCGCACATGACAGAGTGTGCCATTAATTCTGGGAGACTTTGCATTTCTTGTTACACTCTCATTTCACTTTATCAGCACTGGTGAATTTTCTGGACACAAGACAGTAGCATTTTGCGAATGCACATTAATTCTGGTGACTGTGTGTGACTGCTGCATGCATGACGTCTGAGTGCGCTATTAATTTTGGGAGACTTCACATTTCTTGTGCTCTCATTACACTTCGTCAGCACTGGGGAATTTTCTGGACACAAGACAGTAGCATTTAGGAATGCACATTAATTTGAGTGACTCTGTGTATGTCTGAAGGGCTGCAGTATTGTTGTCCTTCGCCTACTGCGTTAAGGTGGAATGACAACACGAAGTAATAATTACAAGGCAAAGTGAGCCTTTTGCATTGGCCACTTCACGTAGCGGAGTGACAATGTGAAGTGCCCACTTTGCAGGCATTTCACCAGCGGAATTTAAGTTTGCTACATCTCTAGTAATAAGACTGTGCTTCCCACTCTGCACTATTCAACGCATTGAGCAGTATACAGCAAGTAATTGACTCTTGAACTTTTATCACACTGCATGTAAA
The DNA here is from genome assembly GCA_016271365.2 of Neoceratodus forsteri. Taxonomy (NCBI): domain Eukaryota; kingdom Metazoa; phylum Chordata; order Ceratodontiformes; family Ceratodontidae; genus Neoceratodus; species Neoceratodus forsteri. The sequence continues at coordinate 104,127,796 of CM028129.1, read as the reverse complement.
TTGTGATATCTGCAGGGGTACATTTCAGGAGAAACTGAACTTTGGGACTAAAGGTGGCACTGCCATTGTAAAATGGGGCTCGGCAGTGGGCCAATCATGAACAGGTCTGACTTTGGGTGTGGGGCTCTTGGCTCTTTAAATCTCAGAGCCGTGCTACAGCATGAATGCTGGGCGCAAGCATGAGTGCCACTCCCTAGAAATACTTTATTCAGTCATCTATGTGAGTAGGCTGGAAGTATTTTATAGCTTTAAAAGTTATTTCAGTTTTGATTGTAATGGGTTTTTTACTCTGTACTGTATCCATTGACTACTATTAGGTTCCCTGTCTTGGCAGGCAAATGACACCTGTTTTTCAGGAGACATTCATATAAATGGTTTGGTGCTAGGCAGACCAAAGATAGGCACTGATAGTAATGCAATTTCTTTTAAAAGACAGTGGCTGTTTTTAGATAGTGATAAGATCTTATTCCAGGTTTTCTGGCACATGGAATTGGTAGGTTTAGCCCAAATATGCTATGTAAAAACAGGAGTGGGATGGTACCTGGGGCATGTTTTTGCTATTTCTAATAAGTTTGTTTATAGCTGTCTCTTTCCTTAAAATGCTAATCTTTAAGAATCTGCATTTTATTAGGGTAACTTTTGAGTGAGGAGGTTGCACCTAATCCAAAACCCCTGCCCACCTGTTTTAAAAATAAGAAGGGCATTCTTTTACACATGCAAATGTGAGAAGCATGCTACCTAAAATGGATATGATTACTGATTTTGTGGCTGACAATAATTGGAAGGTTCTGCCTATGGTTTGATGGACAAGCAAATGCTGCCAAGGAAGAGAATGTGGGTGGGTGCCCTTTGTATAAAGTAGTCCAAATGTTCCTATTGGGGGCTGGTTGAAGGGTTGACTTCAATGTAGTAAAAAAAAGTTTCTGGAGACCGGCCACTCAGTTCGTCATAAGAAATGTAGTTTTATTTTGATATTTTCTTAGAACACCATGATCCCCTATGTACGCCCAATGTTTCACCCAACACCAGGCTTCCTCAGGGGCTTAGGATCTTGTGTTCCTAAATAAATTCTTTCATTATTGGCTTTATAACAACTAGGATTCAGTTTCCTGTTTGTTTCTAGCTTCAGATTATAACTTTTTATCTGAAACAAGTTACAACCGCTTGGAGTCTGTGCTTAGTTTCATTTCAGACCGCCCAGGGGGTACCATTCCAAACTTCCCTTCACTCAAATTTCTAGCATTACAATGCTCATTTCTTGCCTAAGCTAAATAGCATGTGGTGCAGTTTCAGTTGAGGTGTATCTTGTGAAGACACACAAGGAGCAAACTGAGCCACAGGAAGGGGAATATGTGATGGGAACTGGAGGAAATTTGGGGAGCATGAATACAAGGGGGGGGGGAGAAAAGCACCAGAGGAGATACAGGAATCTTGGACAAGGCAGCAATGGGCACAAGAGAAACCTGGGAAAACTGCAAGTGATACAGTATAAAGGTACAAAGCCTGCACAGAGGGCAAGGGAGGAGGGAGGAAGAGGACTATTGACTAGTGGGGTACAGGCAGTGGGCTTAGAACAGGAGAATAGATTTGCCCCACTAGAGGTGCTAAATGGGTGGGAAGATCAGGAAAAGAGAGCTGAAGAGTACACTGGGGAAGAAGGAGAGGCCAGCATGAAAGAAGGCACATAAAAATTTGAAAAGAGGGAGGCCCTATCAGGTAAGACCAACAGGCAAGCCCAGAAGGAGAGGGGACAGTGTGCTTGGGTTCAGAGGAGCAAATGTTGGATGGGGAGGAAGGGAGGAAAGTTCCCAGGGAAAATCAGTCAGGACATGGGTAGGGACAGATAAACAAGGAGGAGAAAAGTTAGAAAATGGAGGGGTAGAGGTGGTTGGCCTGACAGATAGAACCTGGGGGTTGCAAAGCTGGGGGGGTTGCAGAGTGAAGAAGCTGGGGAAGCACAGAGTGCACATAGTGCTTCAGGAAGTGAAACAGGCAAAGTGGATATTAATAATAAAGTAGTTTGATGTGCTTACACAACTGGAAGAGATAATATAAGATGATGCTTGTGTAACTTGATTTGCTTTGTGGCTTTCCGCCTCTCTATCCATGGGATATACCACCCTATAGGGGTATGATGCAAGGAACCCTAGAGGAGGGTTCCCCCCTACAGGTGCCATGAATTAATGTGTCAGCTAAAGGTAGTTTAGGAAGAAGCCCAAAGAGAATACCCAAGATGTCAAGCTTCGAAGAGGCGAGGATGATGAATGAATTCTGTGAAGAGAAGGACTAACTTCCTAAGGAGAAAGGGGAAAGCCAGGGCCACCGTCTGCCTCCATCCAGTAGCAGAACCTAACTAACATGAAGAAAGCACTAACTCTAACTAATATTATGACTGTTGGCATGGAGGAGAGGGAAAAAACCCCTTTGAGGAGAAAACCTCTGGGGATCCAAGGCTTAGGTCGCCTTCACTCCAGGCTGATGACGTTTGATTTGAGGACATAAGTCGGTAAAGAGAAAGATTCATAGATGAGGATCTAAGTAGTGAAGAGTAATGAAATAGACATGAGTAGGGAGAATAATGACGAAATAGGGAAACTCCCTGAAAGAAAGCGCAATTAAATATGAAACATGAGGCTGTGCATGTATCAAAGGAATGGAGGCAAGGATGAATATGGATGATAATGATTGCCACAAGAGGGTGGCAGGATGATGAGGTAGCATAAGATCGAATGAGAGGTACACCTGATTGAGCAAGGTGAGGATGTAGACACAGAGGCTGATAAGGCATGAACATGTGGGCCTGGATATTCAAACTGCGCCAGGCTGTGGCGCAAGCCTGGGCACAGCTCAACTTTGTTGTGCAGGGGTGTGGCCTGGATGATATTCAACGGAGCTGTGCTATGGCTCAGCAGCTTTGAATATCGCACCCCGTTACTCTCACTGTGACATGATGAGGCACTGTGCCAGCGCAAGTGACCAGAGTGGAGCATGGAGATGCGCTAGCACAAGTGCCATTGTGCCATGCACAGCACCTGTGATATTCAAAAGGGGACATGCAAATGGGTCCATACTGTAATTTATGTAAGGCGCACAGGGGGCCATTTGCATTTCATTATGGTCCCAATTGCATGCCATTAGCATACAGGTGCGCTGATCCCCGACGACTCATGCCTGGCACCCTGCCAGGCAGCAGCCATCAGGGACCGATGCCCCCTGCAGCCCAATCACGGGCATTCATGTAAAAGAAACCCCCCCGTCCAATATCCCTGGGGGTCCAGTGGACTGCTATGTGCCCGATCACGGGCATTGTCTTGAAGATTAAGCCCCTGTCCTATATCACTGGTGGTCCAGTGGACCGTTCGCTGCCCGATCACGGGCATCTGTAACTCATAAAATACCCCTACTACCCTGGTGGTCTAGTGCACCCCCTTCCCCACTGAGCCCCACCACCCCACTCCCCCCCATCAGCCGGCGGGCGACAGCACCCCACCTACCTGCTGCCCCGCCGCCCACTGACTGACAGAGCAGTAGGGCTGCACGCCCATTGGTTCACAGCGTGAGCCAATGGGCATGCAGCCCATACTGTACTACTCAGTCCAGAAGGCGATAGGGAGGTAAGGTGCCTGCCTGGTGCCAAGGCTCAGAGCAGGGGTTCTCAAATGGTGAGGCCAGCCTCCTTGGGGAGGCCCCAACCTGTTCCAGGGGAGGCTCAAGCAAGTCTCAAAAGTACAGTATTTAAATTTAGAGTTTTATGTATTTTGTGTGAAGAGATGAAGCAAACTGAAAGAGGATAACAATAGGTGAATTTTATGTATTTATTTACTAATAGGTGACAAGGGTGTGGAATGAGCCAAGGCTCATTTCAGGCGTACTTGGGAAGGGTAGGTAGTGAATACATTTCAAAAGGTAACTGCAGAACAATCAAGAAGTACACAGTGAACAATATTGTAAACAAATGTAAATGATAAACTGATAATGATTGGTGGTGGTAATTGACCAATCTGTAGACTGATGGCAGAACAGCCCAAATACAATGATTGAGCATAGAAGTTCTAAGAGCAATAGCAGGAAAGAGCAAAGTAATCCCAAAGAAGTTGCTTAGGAGCAGGAAAGAGGGAGAGAGGCAAAGCACGAGGAAGGTTATTTCATATAGAGAGGAAACAGAGAAAGTAGTCTGACCCATGAAGGTACTGCAACAAGGGGTAACAATGGTTCAAGAATGAAAATAGCAGAGCAAGTAGGCTGGCCAGGGGGGGGTTACAATAAACTGAATAATATATTTATTTTATTTGTTATTCGGATAACACCTTTGAGCACAAGAGCTCTTTTTCAAAGGTTCCACATCAGTATAAGACAAAGAACTGAATGAAAGAACTGAATTTGAGCCAAGTACTCAAAGGGGTTTCAATATATTCATGGTGTACTGAGCAAAGCACTGCATGTTATTTTTCCTTGGGGAGGTCCAAGATTATTTCAGTTTTTGGGGGAGGCTCAAAATCTTTTCCATGGATTTGGGGAGGCTCACTGTGACAAAGTCTAAGAACCATTGGCTTAGAGGGACAGGTAGAGAAACCTCAAGATCGTGGGAGCAGCTGCTTGAGGGAGGGAGCTGGATGTCATTGTCCACCTAGGGACAAATGACCTGGCTGTGAATGGGATCAGAGCGGTGAAAGAGAAGTTTGGTGAAGTTGGAGAGGGGCATTAGACAAGTAGCATGTATGGTAACCTTCTCAGAGGTGCTTCCTTTCTATGGCAAGGATGATGCTAGGGTATTCTGCACCATTGGATTCAATGAATGGTTGAAAAACTGGTGTGGAGCTCAGGGTTTTGTCTTCCTTGGGGACTGGGAAGCCACCTGGAGGGATGCAGGCTTATACTGGCGCGATGGTCTGCATCTGTCCAGGGGAACCTGGATCCTAGGTGACAGGTTTAAATGCTTCATTGGCAAGCATTTAAACTAGCCAAGGGGGGAAGGCACTGAAAAGGAACAGGGAAATCCCAGACCCCCCAAAAAAACACAGTAGTTAGAGAGGTAAACACCAAGGTAGAGAAGTCAGTAGGGAGCAGGACAGGGATACATGCAGAAAAGGCAGTAAGGATAGGGATGGGGCTAAAAGGGGTAAAGTCATAAAAAATAAATGGAAGGTGATGAGTTCCAATGCCCACAGTCTGTGCAACAAGCTCCCTGGACTAATGGCCTTGATGGAAGAGGGATGCCTGGATATTGTGGCAGTCACTGAAACATCGTACACAGAACCATGACTGGGATGTTAACATACCAGGATACACAGTCTACAGGAGGGACATGGTGGGTAAAAGAGGAGGAGGAGGAGAAGGAGTAACTTTCTATATAAGGGAAGGGATTAAAGCAACAGAACTAATGAGTAAACAGGAAGTTGATGAGTCACTATGGGTCACCCTGGAGACAGAAAATGGCACCACAATCTGCACAGGGGTTGTGTGCAGACCCCTATCTCAGGGGGAGGAAATGGACAAGGAAATGATAGAAGGCATCTTCAAAATGGCAGTAAAAGGGGAGATATTGATGATGGGGGACCTGAATATGCCAGATGTTAACTGGGAGAACCTTTGCTGCAGGCACTTCCAAGAGCAGGGTCATTCTTGATGCACTACGTGGGACATGCCTTAGACTGTTAGTGTTGGAACCCACTGAGAAAGGAGCAATCTTAGACCTTGTACTCTCAAATGGGAAAGGAGAAAGGATCTCAGATTTAGAAGTGGGTAGCCATCTGGGAACAAGTGACCACCAAACAGTGTGGTTCACAATAAACACAGCCATAGAGTCAAGCCATGCAAAAACAAGAGTATTGGACTTTAGGAAGGCTGACTTTGGGAAAATGAGAGAGTGTCTCAAGAAAAGCACTAGCAAACAATCAAGAAGGAGGGCGGAGGAACAATGGGGAATAATCAAAACAGCCATCACAGAGGCAACAAGTCTTTGTGTGAAGCAAATCAACAAAACAAAACAAAGGAAAAAAACACTATGGTTCTCAAAATAGGTAGCAGGAACGGTTAAGGAGAAAAGGATAGCATTCAGGAAATATAAGGAAACACAGAAGGAGCAGGACAGAGAACTTTATCAGTTAAAAGAGAAGGAGGCGGGGAGGCAGTCAGAATAGCAAAGGCACAAACTGAGGAAAAGATAGCCAGCTGTGTTAAGAAAGGGGATAAAACCTTTTATAGATACATTAGGGAGCATAGAAAGACCAAGAAAGGTATACAGAGACTTAATAAAGGGGAGGGAATGTGGGCAGAGGGTGACAGTGAAAAATCAGGGATACTGAATGAATATTTCTGTTCAGTATTCACAACGTAAGAGGAGGGGGAGGTACCTAAACCAAACAAGAGAGAAACTCTGAATAGGGGGGTCGATACCAGTCCATTCACAGAAGAAAGTATTTTGAAAGAATTCTTGAAACTGAGGGTGGACAAAGCAATGGGATTCACTCAAGAATTCTAAAAGAACTAAGGGTAGAACTAGTAACACCACTGACTACTCTCTTTAACAAATCATTGGAGGATGGGTTGGTACCTGAGGACTGGAGGATGGAAAATGTGATTCCACTTCACAAAAGTGGGAGCAGGGCAGAGGCAGGAAACTACAGACCAGTTAGTTTGACTTCAGTAGAAGGGAAAATGATGGAATCACTTCAGAAGGAAAGAATTGTTGAGTACCTAGAGGCCAGTGGGGCACAGGATCCAAGACAGTATTGTTTCACAGCAGGAAGGTCATGTCAGATGAACCTAATAGATTTCTTAGACTGGGTGACCAAAGTAGTAGACCAGGGAGGGGCTGTGGATATGGCCTACCTAGATTTTAGCAAGGCATTTGACACAGTCTCACACAAAAGATTAATATACAAGTTAGCCAGCCTTGGAGTGGTTCCCAAGGTGGTAGCCTGGATAAAAAACTGGCTGGACAACAGGATGCAAAGGGTAATAGTAAACGGAGTCCACAGTGAAGAAAGGAGGGTAACTAGCAGGGTACCGCAGGGTTCGGTACTGGGACCAGTCCTCTTTAATGTCTTTATAAGTGACATTGGGAGAGCACTGGGAAGGAAAGGTATGTCTCTTTGCAGATAACACAAAGATCTGCAACAGGGTTGATAAGCACGAGGGGGTGGAAAGAATGAAAAGGGACTTGGCAAGGTTGGAGGAATGGTCAAATATGGCAGCTCAGATTCAATGCAAAGAAGTGAAAGGTAATGCATCTGGGAAACAAAAACCCAGGGGAAGAGTACACAATGGGGAGTGAGTTAATAACAACAACAAAAATCGAAAGGGACCTAGGAGTAATTATATCAGATGACCTAAAGGTGGGCAAGCAATGTGAGAAGGCAGTAAGGAGGGCTGGGGGGATACTGGGATGCATAGGGAGAGGCATCAACAGTAGAAAACAAGAAGTTGTTATGCCTCTGTACAGACAGTTAGTGAGACCCCATCTGGAGTACTGCATGCAATTCTGGAGACCACATCTCCGCAAAGACATAGACAGAGTGGAGGCTGTTCAGAGGAGGGCTGCCAAAATGGTGCAGGGTCTGCACCAGAAGTCATACAAGGAGAGACTAAAGCAGCTTAATATGTATACCCTTGAGGAAAGGAGGGAGAGAGGGGACATGATAGAAACGTTCAAGTATCTCAGGGGAATTACTAAAGTACAAGAGGGTAATATCTTTCAGAAGAAGAGATGTGCAAGAACAAGGGGGCACAATTTGGAGATAGAGGGGGGACGGCTCAGAGGTAACATTAGAAAGTATTTTTTCACAGAGAGGATTGTGGATGCATGGAACAGCCTTCCTGAGGAGGTTGTGGAGTCAGGAACAGTAGGAGAATTCAAGAATGCATGGGACAGGTATAAAGCAATTCTAGTGGGGGGAGAAGGAAGTAAGCTGTTGCTTAACTAGAATCTGCAGCTTATCCATCAGGTAGGGAAATGGGCAGACTAGGTGGGCCAAGCAGTCCTTATCTGCCATCACATTCTATGTTTCTATGTTTCTATATGATCAAAACATTAAAACACCTTAAGGGCATTAACAAGGTGAAAGAATCTAACATGTTTCAATATAAGAAAAATAGCAGGACAGGAGGACACAGCATGAGATTAGAGGGAGGTCGATTAAGAGGTAATGTGAGGAAGTTCTTTTTCACAGAAAGGGTGGTGGATGCATGGAACAGCCTACCTCAGGAAGTGGTGAATATGAATACACTACAGGGCTTCAAACAGGCATGGGATAGGCATAAGACAGCAATACAGATGAGCATGAATAGATAGGCCATTGACAGAGGAAAGGCCAATGGCACATTCATAAGGTAGAAAAAGAAATGGGTAGTTTGGATGGGCCTTGCGGTCCTTATCTGCCATCAACTTCTATGTTTCTGTTTCTATGCTTGGTTTAGTTACCTCCTCCTCATCTTCTTTTGTGAATACTGAGCCATAGTATTTATGAAGTATCTGTGCCTTTTCACTGTCACCTTCTCTCCACCTCCCCTCCCCTTTATTAAGCCTCACTATCTCTCCCTTGGTCTTTCTTCGCTCCTTAATGTACCTATAAAAAGTTTTATCCCCCTTCTTAACTGAGTTGGCAGTCTTTTCCTTTGTTTTAGCCTGCGCTATTCTGACTGCCTTCCCCTCTCTTTGTTCTACTTAAACTTGATACAGTTCTCTGTCCTGCTCCTTCTGTGATTTGTTATACTTCCTGAATGCTGTCTTTTTCTCCCTAACCTTTTCCTCACCTCTTTTGAGAATCACAGTCATTTTTTCCTTCATTTAGTTTTGTTCATTTGCTTCACACAAAGGCTATCTTGTGAGGCATAATGGATGTGCTTCTGATCTGTAGAGTTAGAATGGGAAAGGTACATGAGAATGCAAGAGTACTGAATGTCATTGAAGAGACAGATGCAGTGCTATGAAGATGTATTCTAGCTCTTGTAACCTTATTTAAACACGAATAAGGCTAACACCAGAACTGGTAGCATAATACTATGAGCAATAAGGTGTTAAGCACTAAAATGTCAGAAAAGGGAATGAAAGTTCATTTCTTGACAGTTATTAGTAAAAAGCAACAAAGAATAATGGGGCTGTTATATTAGTAGCAATGACATGTAAATACTTGTAAAACAGAAAAGTATAGCATGCTACTGTAAGCATGACATTTGTTCAGCAGACAAAACTGTAAGTAATTGTAAAACAAAAAGTGTTAGCATGGTATTGTCAACATGACAGATGTTCAGGATGAATATATCTAGGAAATGAGTGGTGTTTGATTTACATATAAAGTACCTATGAGTTGAATTATAAATTGGAAAAAGTAGGAGGAAGTGTAATGTAATTTTTTTCCCTTTTCAGTAAAGGAAATGCAAAGAAGTTATACAGAAAAGAATGGCAGCATGCTCATGTGAGCAGGAGAAGTGTTTAGGACACACATGTTATAAAATTAGGGCTGTTAATTTACAGATACCTTTTAGGAGATGTATATAATTGCCAAAAAGCAGCAAAAAATTACATTTTGTTTTGTAGGTTTTGCAAGTAATACATAGAAATTGTTATAAAACGAAATGTGGTAACATGGTACTCGAAGGTGAAAAGTTGCTCAGGGAACAGATATGTACAAAATGAGTGGTGTTTAGTTTATAGATAACTTGAAGTTATTAAGTTATTGTATAAATAGGGAAAAGAAACAGAAAAATGTAAGTGACTATATAATAATATGTTGAAAATAAATAGTAACATTGTACAGGGTTGATATATCACATATGAGAAATATATGTGAGATTTGGAGTACTATTCAATTAACCCTTCTTGTAATGTCATGTATTTGAATGCTGCCTCATGTGGTTCTCTTTCACTATGGTAATTACTCATACTGGTCACCCAAGCCAACTAATATAGTGTGTAATGATTGGCTGTCTACATTGTGTTAATAAAAGGATAGATATTTTCACCATATTATACTGCCTGTTCAAATATGAAAGTAGGTAATGTAGTGCCCCCCTCCAACCATTCCTGTTGCCCAGAACCCTGTCTGAAGCAATCAGTACAATTGCAAAAAGGAGTCATAGCTGTTCCAATTGGGCCTGAAGACCAATGCATTGTGCTGTAACTATTGGTTTGAAAGATATACCCAGTGAAAATCAAATGGTACATCTGTTGTGTGTTTCCCAATTGATATTGCCATTGGCAATTGCTGTTCCAGAAACAAATAGGGAAATACATATAGAAGATTGTGTATTGGCAGTCATACACAACAAGGACATTCTTGTATCCAGAGGTTTCCTTGGTAACAGATGACCTTGAGAGCATAGCTTGAGAGGTGCTCTGTTACCAAGGAAACCTGAACCAGGACACACTTAGATACATCCCTACATGCTTATCTCCTTGTGTCCTCACCCACCACAAATTATCAACATAGGCTCAGTTACTCATTACTCATTATCAGACCCAACCAAAAAATCTGTCAATGCGGATCAAAGGGATACATACATACATACATACACACACACATATACATACATACATACACACATACATACCCACATACTCATAGATACACTTAGACTATATATACATACGCACACACTCAGATACGCACCAGGTACATATGGCAGAAGTCACACGGAAAATTATTTAATGCAGAGCGAGTCCATCCCAAGACAAACTTATGACATATAATTCACAAGCACATAACAATTTCAGAAGAACATTAGTGGATTATTGGATTACTGTATGACATTATCACACTATCACACTATCACACTGTCACTCTTCAACTACAGTAAAACCCTGGTTATCCAAATCTATTGGGGGACATAAAAAACATTCGGATAACTGGGGTTTCAGTTAAATGGGAGACTGTGTTCTAAGACCAAACATTCATTTGGGAGATTTTGTCAGAGGCTGAACATTACAGTACTGTGTGGTTTAAATGCATTACCTAGTACTGAGTTGAGACACAAGAGGGAGCTATACAACAAATTTACTGCACACTGTGTAAAAAAAAAAGTCACAAACCAGGTTGTTGCTGCAGGTCATTCACTTTATTATAGAAAATATATAATTTACTTTACTGTGCAAACTTTACAGAATATGTTATAGAGTATGCCTTATCGAGGGTATCGTCCCTACATGAATGCATGGTCTTACGGCTCTCATGACTGTCCATTGTAGAAGCAAAGTCCTGTATTTTATTTTTAGCCTTTTTTATATCACACATGGTGGCATTTCCAAGTCCAAATTGTCTAGCCACATCAACTATCTTTTGTCCTCTATCTAGGCAGTCTATAATTTGTAGTTTCTGGTTGATGTCTAGAACAGACCGTTTGTGTTTAGCCATCGTGAACACCAGCAATTCAAAGAGCAGTAAGGAATGTGAATGAACAAATGCTGTTAGTAGCAGTTAAATGCAATGCTCATTAACAGCTGCTAACACCTAACAATTACAATTACTTTAATTATCCACAGACCGGCAAGTCTAATTAACTGCAAATGGCCGCGATTATGCAAACATTGCCTGTTTGTTGGAGAAACAAGTGAACAGCAGGGGGACAATCAGGACTTTCGGTTAACTGAGAGTTTCAGTTTTGTGGGGTTCTGTTAAACAGGGTTTTACTGTATTAGGTTTATATATTAGTATAGCACTAGTAGATGATTAAGGTAGGTAGTTAGAATTTTAGATTAAGAAGCCAGAACATATATAATAAACCCATGGTAGAACTCACTTCAAACTTGAGGTACTAATTAACAGATCGGATGCAGAGGAGTAAATCTGAAAGCAACACAGCTAACCATGCAGCACTGAAAAGTATACAATAACCTCGCAGGACGATCGGGCAAGGTGGTCAAGTATGATCTGAATACTAAATATGTAACACCCACAAGGCATCATTTGTTCACTGTAGAAGACAATGTTACAATAACAGTCCAGGACAATCGAGGAAGGTGGTCAAGTATTATCTGAACACTTAACAGGTAGCACCCACAAGGCACCCTTTGTTCACTGTAGGAGACAATGTTACAATAACAGTGCAGGACAATCGAGGAAGGTGGTCAAGTATTATCTGAACACTAAACAGGTAACACCCACAAGGCACCCTTTGTTCACTGTAGGAGACAATGTTACAATAACAGTCCAGGACAATCGAGGAAGGTGGTCAAGTATTATCTGAACACTTAACAGGTAGCACCCACAAGGCACCCTTTGTTCACTGTAGGAGACAATGTTACAATAACAGTGCAGGACAATCGAGGAAGGTGGTCAAGTATTATCTGAACACTAAACAGGTAACACCCACAAGGCACCCTTTGTTCACTGTAGGAGACAATGTTACAATAACAGTGCAGGACAATCGAGGAAGGTGGCCAAGTATTATCTGAACACTAAACAGGTAACACCCACAAGGCACCCTTTGTTCACTGTAGGAGACAATGTTACAATAACAGTGCAGGACAATCGAGGAAGGTGGTCAAGTATTATCTGAACACTAAATAGGTAACACCCACAAGGCACCCTTTGTTCACTGTAGGAGACAATGTTACAATAACAGTGCAGGACAATCGAGGAAGGTGGTCAAGTATTATCTGAACACTAAATATGTAACACCCACAAGGTACCCTTTGTTCACTGTAGGAGACAATGTCAACTATGTGAAGTACAGAGAATTACTGAATGCCCTTGACACATATAATATAAAATATTAAGTAAACTGTTGATGAAGTTCTATTATGATCCCATGCTCCTACCTTCAGTCTGATAAACCTCTTTGTAATATGGCTAAAAATATGTGCCATGAATTTGGCACAACGCCAGGTCTAAACACACCGTGGTACAAAACCAAGCGGTCATTAGTTCCCTAGATATGCCCGCTGGCGTTATCCTCTGAATAGCCATGAGAGGGATCTATCTCTCAGAAATCCACAGCAGTACTTTGTACCCAGCGAAGCAGTGCACACAGAACAGGATGAAGTAGTCACAGCGTGACTGAAACAAAACAAAACAAATAGACCAGTAACCGAGCACCCTCGCGATATTCCCAGTTAGCTATGCAGCACTGAAGCAGTATAAATCAAGTGATCATCCCGTAGCGCAGCATACAGATCAAAATTCACTGGAATGACATGACATGTATTCTAAAACCCCTTTTCAGATGTGGACAGTCAGAGTAACTGCTGCTGTAAAAGTGCAGTAGAAGCGATCTGCAAGTAATATTGCCTGGTACAGAACCTCCGTTGTGAACTGTGATTAAGTGGAACACAGCTCTGTTTCCCTTTGGGAAACGTATGATACAGAAACAGCTGTGCAATGAAATTAGCAGTAAATGACTCGTAAGCATGTTTAACTCTTGTCATAAAAATAATCATGCAGAGTTGATGATCGCAAACTACTATGCCAATTAGCAGCATATCCCATAATGCATACGAAATGGTTACAAGTATACAAATGAGTGTAATAAAAACGTTTCTACCAGTAGAAAAACAGAAATAAAACACTTGTATCTTATAAACATTTCAAGAAAGGAAACAACAACGTTTTGTAAACATGTGCAGTTTATTAATAACTATCTAAACAAGAATGGTTCAACAAACAACATTTGTCATAGTAAAAGAAAAATCTGTTCATATAAAGATAAATAAAAAGAACAAGTGTCTTGTTATATTAACAGAGTACCTGTAACAAAAGTAGTAGCAGTACCTATTTAAGAAGCCATATTACAAGTGCATTAATCCCCTCAACAGGAGGTCATTTCCCAGGAATTAATGCATGGTTGGGTGGTGGGAAGTCCTCTGCCTGCGGCCTCGTGCACCCCCCCCACCATGCATTAATTCCTGGGAAATGACCTCCTGTCTCGGTGAGCAATGCTTACTTAATGATCATTATAATGTTACACATATACAGTATATGTACATAATTACCCTAATCTGTACCCATCCTAAAAATGTATTGTTGTGATGTAAACTTGAAAATCAATAGAAACTATTAACTGCAAAAACTAGTAAGGGATACACATGCCTTGTTGTTCATCACTGTTGTCCTGTGATTAACTGCCCTTGTGCATAGAAGTGAAATGTGTCTGTTGTATAGAATGCTATGTGGGAAGACAGAACAGCACTGTTCAAGCTACTGAGCACATTGTCCCTGTGTGCTGAATTGCCGTTGATTGCTTGTAGGAGCTTGCGAGACCAAATAAGTATAATACACCACACAATTTGTCCACAAATTGCCAAGAACAATATTTACATTTAGTAGCTATGGTATCCCTGGTATCCTTACTGACAGGCAGTCCTGTATGGAAATCAATGGAGCTGTGAAGGGAGATTGTTAGTACGAATGCCTTTCTCAGAATCGGTTGGCAAACTAGGGTGGGGAATAGTTTGGCTTCTGTAATTGAACAATTAGAACCTATTCATATAATGTTGAACATGAATTAATAGTCATTTTTGTGTGTATTTTTAACAGATGTTGCAGTAGTTGTCAGTCCCAATCAATTAATGTCAGAGTAGAACAACGAGACATAAGCATCAGAAGCTGCAGCAGAAGTAGTATGTCTTGCAAAATATCATTCTTTGTAAAAAGAAAATGTTTACAGCTATGAACTAATATGGGGCATTAATGCTAGCTGATACGTATAACAAAAGAACAGTGACTAGCAAAGGATGCATTTGCATGGGGTAAAAAAAATATATAAAAAAAACTGTCCAAATGAAAGTGGTGAAGATGTCACTAAGTGGTGAAACTTTGATTTATTTATTACCTTATTTTCAGAGCACATTGTAATTGTCAGGGCAGAAGCAAAAGGGCAGTTAGCATTCTCGTCGCACATGGAGATAAGATTCCGCTAAGTGCGCCTCTCTGATCATCCATTAAAAAGTACATAATGTTTCCACTCTCTGTTTCAGGCATTGCATTGACTGTGGCTCTACTTTTGGGGTCCTGAACTGTATATAATTGTATATAATGCACTGCTCATAGCCTTGGTGACTCTTGGAGTCTTCAGTTAGAGGTGAATGGGTACAGAAGCTTCTAGCTGGATGCTGTGAGGAAGTAGACATGAAAGATTTGCCTTAGCTGGTTTTCTGTGTGTTTCCAGCAGACAATTTGGTGTTTGTGGGTGTTTAAAAGCAGGAGGCTGTGAGGGTAAGTGGACTTGAATGATTTTCTTAGCTGGTTTTCTGTTTGTTTCTAGCAGACTATTTGGTATATGTGTGTGTGTGTGTGTGTGTGTGTGTTTAAAAGCTGCTGTCTGGCCTGTAAGTGCAAGCATCATATTACAGGGGATTAGAGCTATTTGAAAGTAAGGTGGGACTCTCAACTCAGGCAATCTTCAGTTAGAAGTGAATGGGTACAGAAGCTTCTAGCTGGATGCTGTGAGGAAGTAGACTTGAAAGATTTGTCTTAGCTGGTAGTGCTTGGAGGTGCAGTGAGTGGCAGTCATGGATACATAGACAGTGTCGGCAGATAAGGGCCTATGGCCCACCCAGTCTGCCCATTTGAGCTTGTAAGTTCAGTTTGTTTTCCTAGAAGTCTGTTGCCACATACCCCTGACCTCCAGAATTCCTTTATGTCTATCCCATGCATTCTTAAATCCCGTGATTGTTTCAGCCCCCACCACTTCCTCTGGCAGGGTGTTCCACTTGTCCACCACCCGTTCTGTGAAGAAATTCTTTCTCATGTTTCCTCTGAATCGTCCTCCCTCCAACTTCATCCCATGCCCCTAGTCCTGGAACATCTTTTTCGCTTAAAATAGTGTTTTCCTGCACCCTGTTCCTCCCTGTAAGATACTTGTATGTCTCTATCATATCCCCTTTCTCCCTCCTCTCCTCCAGGGAGTACATGTTCAGTTCCTTCAACCTGTCTTCCTAGGACTTGTGATATAATCCATGCACCATCTTTGTTGCCCTCCTCTGAACCTTCTCTACCCTGTCTATGTCCTTACGTAGGTATGGTCTCCAGAACTGTACACTGTACTCCAGGTGGGGCCTCACTAGTGTCTTGTATAGCGGAATTATGACCTCCCTTTTCCTGCTGGTGATGCCCTGCCTAACATCCCAGCATCCTATTTGCTTCACCTGCTGCCTTGTCACACTGTTTCTACCTTGAGGTCATCTGAGATGATAACCCCAAGATCCCTTTCCTGCTTGGTGCATGCTATCCTCACCCCCAACTGATATATTGTGCCAGGGTTATTGTGCCCCATATGCATTATCTTGCACTTCTTTGCATTGAATTTCAACTGCCAAACCCCTGACCATTCTTCAAGTTTCTGCAGGTCGCTTCATTCTGTCTACACCTCTGGTGTGTCTACTCTGTTACAGAGCTTTGTGTCATCAGCGAACAGTGAAATTCTGCCTTCTAGGTCCTGCACAATGTCACTGATGAAGATGTTGAATAGGACCGGTTCCAGCACTGATTCCTGTGGTACCCCACTGGCCACTCTTCCCTCTGTGGAGTGACAGCCATTTACCACCACCCTCTGTGTCCTGCCACCCAGCCAGTTACCTACCCACCACACTACTGTCCTGCCCACACCCATATTCCCCAGTTTGTGTAATAGTCTTCTATGTGGCACAGTGTCAAAGGCCTTGCTGAAGTCCAGATAGGCTATGTCCACTGCCCTCCCTTGATCCACCTCCCTAGTCACCCAGTCAAAAATTCAACGAGGTTGGTCTGACATGACCTCCCCCTGGTGAAACCATGCTGCCTTGGGTCCTGTAGTCCATTGACAACCAGATGTTCCACCAATCTCTCCTTCAGTAGTGCTTCCATAATCTTCCCCACTCAAGAGGTGAGGCTGACTGGTCTGTAGTTCCCTGCTTCCTCTTTGTTCCCACTTTGTATAAGGGGACTACATCTCTGCTGTCCTCCAGTCTTTGGGCACTTCCCTGTTTCCAGTGATCGCTAAACAGGATAGCCAGAGGTTCAGCCACCACCTCTCTTAGTTCTTTAAGGACCCTGGGTGCACCCATCTGGCCCCATTGCTTTATCAACCCTTATTACTCCAGTTCCTTCAGGACCCTTTCTCGTGTAAAGTGACTTGTGTCCATTTCTGCACCATTCTCACCCCTTTGTACCCCTTCAGACCCATTACCTCCTCTTCCTCAGTAAAGACTGAGCAGAAATACCTGTTCAATATGTCAGCTTTACTGTTGTCATCTTCCATGCGGCCCCCATCCTCCCCCTTCAGTCTCACTATCCCTCCCATTGTCTTTCTTTTTTCACTTATGTACCTGTAAAAGGTTTTGTCCCCTCTACCCACTGATTTTGCAATATGTTCTTCTGTCTGAGCTTTGGCTTCCCTTACTGACCTCCCTGCCTCCCTTTGCTTCTCCTGGTACTTCTCCCTATCCCCTTCACAGGGCAGATACACTCTTGTGAGAGTCGGGTGTAGGCCCTAGTCCCACCCTCCCCCACGCCTCCCTCCCCAGAGCTGGGCTGATTTATAAGGGAACACCTGCCCTGCAACTGGAGGAAAGGGCTTCAGGTGTAGCTCATGTAGTTCTAGCCACTGGGGGCTGGGTTTAAGGGCTGAGAGAGAGGAGCTTAGGAAGTTGTACACTTTCCCTATAAGTTCACTGTGTAGTACTGCACCTAGTATACTGTGGGACTGTATCTAGGTTTAGTGGGTGACCTGATTAGTGGGTAGGGGTGTATCTTGGACTAGTGGGGAACCTGGTAGTTCACCCAAGGAAACCTACTTGGAAAGGGATGGGACCACATGTAATTAGGACCAGCATCTTTGGGAGGGTGGTGGGGTGCACAGGGTGTGGGGCGGCCATGATACTGGACTCGGCTTGGAAGTTCGGTGGTTGCCCACTGTGCAACCAGCTGGCACAGCTTAGGAAGGAGGTTGAGGGGCTTAGGAGAAAGCTGAAGGGGGGGTATGGTTTGGGAAGAGGGCAGGAGCTCTTCCAAGGGGTTGCACCAAGCACTGGGGCAGGGGCATAGGGGAAGGAGTGCAGGAGAGTACTCTGGGGTCACATAGGGACCCTGACAGAGGGGGCCCAAAAGGAGGACACTACCAAGGAAGCAGGCAGGTATCTGGGGACCCTCACAGAGGGGGACCAAAGGGAGGACATTCTCAGGGAAGTAGGCAGATGGTTGGGGGAGGACAGAAGGAATCAAGGGGGGAGGTGGATCAGACCTTAAGCTCAGTAACTGCTTCAATTCTCTTCTTCTGCTTGAGGATGGGGGGGTGATGTAGCCATAACAGGGGCGATTGGAGATGGAAAGGGAGTGGAGGGCAGGAGGCAAGGGCAGGATAGCAGGAAGAATAGGGGGAACTTGGAATGTGGGAAAATGGGGGGAGCGGTGGATCAGAGCAGGAGGAGGAGGAAGAGGGGGGTAGAGAGAGGAAAGCGCAAGGAAAAGGACCAGTTGGGAGGAAAGGGCAAGGAGAGGGACCAGAAGTACAAGGAGGATACAGTAAAGGCACCTGAGGGTATATGCCAGGGGAGCACAACAGGCAAGGAGGGCCTGAATGGAAACGGGAAGGAAGGGAGGATGAGCCAGGCAAGTTTAGCAGATGGGAGGGAAGGCCCAGTCATGAGCAATGACGGGGGGATAGCGGGGTACAAAAGGATACTCAGGAGGAGGAGAGGCATAGGATCAGAGGGGAGGGTCAGGGTAAATAAGGAGGGAGCGGCAGGGGGCACCTAGATAGGGGGAGGAGAAAGGAGCTGGCTGGGGGGAGGGGCCAGTAGAAAGGATGAGGGACATGGAAGAGGGGCAAATGGAGGAAAGGGGGTGGTCAGAGTGATCCTGTTGGGTGATTCCATGATCAGGGGTATCAAATGGGCTAGGCAGGGGGAAGCCTGCCCTGTTAGAACAACATGCTTCCCTGGACTAATGGTGCACAGGGCCAAGCATGAGGTATATCAGCTGGCAAAGGATTGTGGAGGTTCCCCGGATATGCTGGTCCACCTGGGTACCAATGACATTGAGAGAAATAGTGAGCTAGAGATACAGGAAAGGTCAAGGGAGCTTGCCAGGGTCTGTCAAGACATAGGATACGCGATTTCCTTCTCGGAAATCCTGCTGGTGCCAAGGGCTAGTGGGGAACACAAGAGGAAGATTAGGGAGATAAACCAGTGGCTCAGGGAGTGGTGTGGGGGCCAGAGGGTATGGGTTGATGGGGGATTGAGTGGAGACCTGGGAGGATAAGGGGCTATATGCTAGAGATAGGCTCCATCTCAATTTGGAGGGGAGGAAAATCCTTAAGTTGAAAATAGAGGGGTTCGTTGGTGAAAGGTGGGGTTTAAACTTGTGAAAGGGGTAGGGATGGGAGAGAAGGCTGTCAAGGGGGGTCCGCCTGGGGAGCTGGAGGAATGTGGGAAAAGGCCGACTGGTAAGGTGCTGACTGGGGGAAGACAGAATCCCCATGAGAATGAGAGCAGGGGAAATGGAAGTATACGGAAAGGGTGGAAGGTAGTCCTGCTAAATGCCAGGAGCTTGGGCAATAAAATGCCTGAGCTCCAGGTGATGCTAACTGAGGGAGAGGTGGATGTGGCAGTGGTCACTGAGACCTGGGCCACCTCAGGGCATGACTGGGACCTGAACCTGGAGGGTTACACCATGTTCAGGAAGGGCAGGGGGGAGGGAAGGGGAGGAGGAGTAGCAATAATAGTCAAAAACTGCATTGGCATAAGAGGAGTGGAGGAGGCGAGGGGAACTGTGGAGGCAGTTTGGGTCATCTTGATAACAAATGGAGGCAAGAGAGTAAAAATAGAGTGGTGTATAGACCCCCTGCACTGGCGGAGGAGCTAGTGGAGAGTCTGGTGGCAGATGTTGAGAGACACTGCAAATTGGGCAGGGGAAGGTTGGTGGTGTTGGGGGGACTTAAACATGCCAGGAACGGACTGGGAGACTATGACATCCTCGGTGGCCAGGGAACAGAGGTGGATGAATGTCTTTCAGGATGCATTCCTAACTCAGCAGGTGGGGGAACCGACCAGGGCGGCGCAGATACTGGATGTGGTCCTGGCAGACAGTGACCAGATTGGAGGCCTGGAGGTAAGGAACCCATTGGCAGGGAGCTACCATGCCAAGGTCTGGTTCTGCCTGGACCTAGGAGGAGTAGAAGGCTGCACAAAGATGGAGGTAACTGACTTCAGGGGGTGGATTTCAAGGAAATGGGAAGGATCGTTGAGAAGCATTTGGATGGGATTGTGCCAGACATGGACGCTGACAGTAGGTGGGAAATCATCAGGAGGGGGCTGCAGAATGCTACCAGCACCTGTGCAAGAGTAAGACAAAAATGTGGTAGGGTCTGTAAACCCTGCTGGTGGACTAGGGAGGTTCAGGAGGTGGTGAGGGGAAAGACGGTGGCTTATTGGCATTTCAAGTGCTCAAGGAGTGAAAGGGATAGAGAGGAGTACGAGCTGATGGCTAGAAGGACCACTAGGATGGTGAGGGCAGCTAAGGCAAGGAAGGAGCAGAACCTGGCCAGGGAAATTAGGAGAGGGAATAAGGGGTTCTTTAGATACTTTGGGGAAAAACGAAGGGTGAAGGGGCAGATTATCAGGATTAAAATGGGAGGGATGGGCACAAGATCCGTGGAGCAGGCTGAAGTACTAAATGAGTACTTCGCCTCAGTTTTCACCAAGGAAAATGGGGGGGCTGCATCATACATGGGAGGAGATGGTGAAACTGAGGGGGGGACCCTTGACGATCATCGGGTCTGGGGAGAGGATGAACCATCATTGGCAGGAGGGAAGAAGGCAAGGTAGGGGGACGAGGTAGCAGCGGTGGAAATCATGGCAGAGAGAGAGTGAGGGAAGCCCTCACGTCCCTTAAGAAGGAGAAAGCAATGGGGCCAGATAAACTTCATCCCACAGTGCTGAAGGAACTGGTAGATGTCTTGGTGAAACCCCTGGCGGAGCTTTTCAGCATCTCTTTGAGGACAGAGTGGATGCCCCAGGACTGGAAGGTGGTGCATATAGTGCCTATCCACAAGGGGGGATCAAGGGAGGTGGCAGGGAACTACAGGCCCGTCAGCCTGACATCGGTGGTGGGCAAGGTGATGGAGGGCATTGTGAAGGAGAGGCTGGGGGGGACTTGGAAAAGTCGGGGTGCCTGGACGATAGACAGCATGGATCCGTCCCAGGGAAATCGTGTCAGACAAACCTTGTAGAGTTCTATGACTGGGTGGTGAGAGCCTTAGACCTGGGTAGACTGGTGGACATCCTCTATCTTGACTTCAGCAAGGCGTTTGACTCTGTTCCTCATGGGGGCCTGTTGAATAAGCTGGGAGAAATGGGGGTGGGGAACCAGACGATCAGATGGATAGGTAATTGGCTCCAGGACTGGACCCAGAAGGTCATGGTTTGCGGGATAGTCTCATCCCCAAGGAGGGTCATTAGTGGGGTCCCTCAGGGATCAGTCCTTGGGCCTATCCTGTTCAGTGCCTATATCTCTGACATAAGGAAGGGTATCAGGAGTGTGATGAGTCTCTTTTCGGATGACTCAAAACTGGGGGCGGTGGTGGATGGGGAGGAGCGGAGGGTGGCTCTACACTGGGACCTGGAGGCTCTGGAAAGGTGGTCTAGAAAGTGGAAACTGAGGTTTAACGCAGGGAAATGCAAGGTACTGCATCTGGGACCCAGAAACCCAGGCCAAGAGTACACCCTGTGGGGGGGAATGCTACAAGTCTCAATGGCTGAGAGGGACCTGGGAGTGGTGGTGGATGTCAAGATGAACAACTCTGAGACTTGTAGGAGGACAGTGGCCAAGGCCAACAGGATGCTGGGATGCATCGCTAGGAGGATCACCTCCAGAAGGAGGGAAGTGATACTCCCTCTGTATAACTGCTTGGTGAGTCCGCACCTCAAGTACTGCGTGCAGTTTTGGAGGCCACACTTAAAGATGGACATTGAACTCCTGGAGAGGGTCCAGAGGAGGGCAACCAACATGATCTGGGGCTTTGGGGACAGGACCTATAGCAAGAGGCTCGAAGAGCTAAATATGTACACATTGGAGAAAGAAGGGACTGGGGGGACATGATAAAGGTCTTCAAGTACATGAAGGGGTTAAATAGAGGAGAAGCAGTCAAGGTGCTCTGAAGGAAGGAGGGGGGGGCAACTAGAGGGCATGGGTGGAAGCTGGAGGGGGGAGATTCAGGAGAGAAAGGAGGAGGTGCTACTTCACTGAGAGGGCGGTGGAGCCATGGAATGCACTGCCCAGGGGAGCGGAGGCAGAGACAGTGGAGGAGTTCAAGAGGGGGTGGGACAGGTACAGGGGAAGGGTTCTGGATGCAAAGTCCTGTGCAGTGGAATATCTGGGACTGGGAAGAGAGAAGCCAGAGAGGACGAGGGGGGCAGCAAGATCAGCTCCCAGGATGGGGGCTGACCAAACAAGCAGACACGAAATACCTTTTGGCCTATTCTGCTGGCATTTTAGTATGTTAGTATGTATATTTTTCTGTCCATATTTTTAACTGCGTGTACTGACTGATTATGTTATGTTTCCCCTGACTTTGTGTAACTTACTAACTTGTATTATGTTTTCCTCTGTAGTGCACTCGTATTTCCTTGTACTCTCCCGGGTCATAACTGAAAATAGGCAAACGTCTTGTCTAGTGTACCTACCTGGTTAACAAAAGCTAAATAAATTAATAAACATTGCTGGACATAGCAGGCCAAATTACTGCCCCAGATGAGTGCCTAGAAGTCAAATATCCATATAATAAGGAAGGATATGTAGGACGACAGACTAGCAATACTACAGGTACTGAGCACTACGTCTGTGTCGCCCTTGATTGCTTGTGAGAGCAAATAAGCAGAACACGGCACTAACCAGACAATTTGTTGACCAATTGCCAAGAAGCATATTTACAAATAATAGCATATGGTATTCTTCGAAGGACATCACTTTTTTTTTTGTTTTACCAGGTGAGACACTCTAAGCTGAAAGCTTGTTTACAGGTGCAACCTGGGAGCACAGGGAAGTTAAGTGACTTGCTCATGGTCACACAGTATGCAAGTGGGAGATGTGGGATTCAAACCCACGTCTCCAGATTTGCAGCTCATAGCCTTAAACCACTGCACCATACTGCCTCCCTCACTGTGAAGGGTAAATATCTAGCTTTTACAATGGCAAGTTATTATTAGGCTGCACTGTTTGGTACCCAGACTGAGGCAAAGTGATGTTGTTGGAAGCAAACAACATACCATTATTTATAGGTATTTTTTTGTAACACAATCCCTGGTATGCTTACTGAGGGGCAGCCCTGCATGGAAATGAATGGGAGAGTGATTGGGGTTGCCACTATTAATGCATGTGTTGCAATTGGTTGAGAAATTGGGGGTGAGGAATAGTTTGGTTTCTGTAACCAATTAGAACTTAGTGTAATCATGATTAACACAAATTAATAGTAATTTCTGTGTGTATTTTTAACAGATGTAGTAGTGGCCGTCACTCACAAACAATAAATGCCAGAGAAGCAGAATGAGACATATGTGTTCAATAGCTGAGCAGCACTACTCGCTGTTGCAAAATGTCATTCTTTGCAATAAGGACATTTTTACAGTTATGAAGTAATATGGGTCAGTAATCTTGGTTGATATATATAACAAAACAACAGGTAAACATAGAAACATAGAATTTGATGGCAGATAAGGGCCGCTTGGCCCACCTAGTCTGCCCATTTTCCTACCTAACAGATAAGCTGCAGATCCTAGTTAACCAACAGCATACATCCTCTTACCGGCCCCTAGGACTGCCTTATGCCTGTCCCATGCATTCTTGAAGTCCCCCACTGTTCTTGACTCCACGACCTCCTCAGGGAGGCTGTTCCATGCATCCACAACCCTCTCAGTGAAAAATACTTCCTCACATTAACCCTGAGCCGTACCCCTTCTATCTTCGAATTGTGCCCCCTTGTTCTTGCACATCTCTTTTTCTGGAAGATGCTACCCTCTTGGACTTTGTTAATTCCCTTGAGGTACTTGAAAGTTTCTATCATGTCCAAGGCCACTGATTTACGGTGATTAAAACAATTAAATTCCGTTTTCAAGACTTAAGATTCCGGAATTTCACCGGTGATTGTTACTCTAATTTCCGGATTTTACCGGGATTCTGTTATCATTCTTTTAGTATGTACATAAATAATCAGAATTTATGAAGGCTTAATATACAGAGCATTAAATAAAGCAAACTGAAAACAGTACAGGAAGGAATTAAGAGAAAAACAGACTTTTTTGTAGATTTACTGATCTGATAGAAAATGCCAGATTCCATGAAATCTTCATTTTAACCGGTTTTCAGGCAGCCCTAATTCCGGAATTTTACCGGATTTTCCGTTATTTACCGAAAAACAGTGGCCTTGATTCATGTCCTCTCTCTCCCTTCTTTCCTCAAGAGTATACATATTAAGCTCCTTTAGTCTTTCTTTATATGTCTTCTGGTGCAGACCCTGCACCATTTTGGTTGCCCTCCTCTGGACAGCCTCCACTCTGTCTATGTCTTTGCGGAGATGGGGTCTCCAGAACTGCACACAGTACTCCAGATGGGGTCTCACCAACTGTCTGTACAGAGGGATAACAACTTCCTGTTTTCTACTATTGATGCCTCTTCCAGTGCATCCCAGTATCCCCCCAGCCTTTCTTACTGCCTTCTCACATTGCTTGCCCACCTTTAGGTCATCTGATATAATTACCCCGAGGTCCCTTTCTATTTTTACTGTTGTCAGTATCTCACCCCCCATTGTGTATGCTTCCCCGGGGTTTTTGTTTCCCATGTGCATTACCTTGCACTTCTTTGCATTGAATATGAGCTGCCATACATTTGACCATTCCTCCAACCTTGCCAAGTCCCTTCTCATCCTTTCCACTCCATCTTGTGTATCAACCCTGTTGCAGATCTTTGTGTCATCTGCAAAGAGACATACTTTTCCTTCCAGTTCCTCTGCAATGTCACTTATAAAGACATTAAAAAGGACTGGTTCCAGTACTGAACCCTGTGGTACCCCACTAGTAACCATCCTTTCTTCACTATGTACTCCATTTACTACTACCCTTTGTGTCCTGTTGTCTAGCCAATTTTTTATCCAGGCTACCACCTTGGGACCCATTCCAAGGCTGGCTATCTTGTGTATTAATCTTTTGTGTGGGACTGTATCAATGCCTTTAAAATCTAGGTAGACCATGTCCACAGCCCCTCCCTGGTCTACTACTTTGGTCACTCAGTCAAAGAAATCTATTAAATTTGTCTAACATGACCTTCCCATCGTGAATCCATGCTGCCTTGGGTCCTGTGCCCCACTTGCCTCTAGGTACTCAACAATTCTTTCCTTCAGAAGTGATTCCATCATTTTCCTACCACTGAGGTCAAACTAACTGGTCTGTAGTTTCCTGCCTCTGTCCTGCTCCCACTTTTGTGAAGAGGAATCGCATCTGCCCTCCTCCAGTCCTCAGGTACCACCCCATCCTCCCATGATTTGTTAAAGAGAGTAGTCAGCGATGTTACTAGTTCTACCCTTAGTTCTTTTAGATTTCTTGGGTGAATCCCATCAGGCCCCATTGCTTTGTCCACCTTCAATTTTATTAGTTATTTCAGAACCCTTTCTTCTGTAAATGGACTGGTATCAACCCCCATCTTCAGAGTGTTTCTCTTGTTTGGTTTAGGAAACGCCTCATCCTCTTCCTTTGTGAATACTGATCAGAAATATTCGTTCAGTATCCCTGCTTTTTCACTGTCACACTCTACCCACATTCCCTCCCCTTTATTAAGCTTCAGTATCCCTCCTTTGGTCTTTCTTCACTCCCTAATGTACCTATAAAAGGTCTTATCCCCCTTCTTAACAAAATTGGCTATCCTTTCCTCGGTTTGGGCCTTTGCTATTCTGACTGCCTTCCCAGCCTTTTTCTGCTTTAACTGATAAAGTTCTCTGTCCTGCTCCTTCTGTGTTTCCTTGTATTTCCTGAATGCTGTCTATATCTCCTTAACCTTCCCTGCCACCTCTTTTGTGAACCATAACGGTTTTTTTCTTCGTTGTGTTTTATTGATTTTTTTTTACACAAAGGCTTGTTGCCTCTGTGATGGCTGTTTTGATCACTCCCCATTGTTCCTCCACCCCTCCTTCTTGTCTGTTTGCTAGTGCTTTTCTGAGGCACTCTCTCATTTTCCCAAAGTCAGCCCTCCTAAAGTCTAGTACTCTTGCTTTTGTATGGTTTGATTGTATGGCTGTGTTTATCGTGAACCACACTGTTTGGTGGTCGCTTGTTCCCAGATGGCTACCCACTTCTAAATCTGAGATTCTTTCTCCATCCCCATTTGAAAGTACCAGGTCTAAGATTTCTCCCTTCCGAGTGGGTTCCAATACTAGCTGTCTGAGACATGCCCCTGTAGGGCATCAAGAATGACCCTGCTCTTGGATGTGCCTGCAGCAAAGGTGCTCCAGTTAACATCTGGCATATTCAGGTCCCCATCAACAATATCTCCCTTTTTCTGCCATTCTAAGAAAGCCTTCTATCATTTCCTTGTCCATTCCCTCCCCCTGAGATGGGGGTCTGTATACAACCCCCATGCGGATTGTGGTGCCATTTCCTGTCTCCAGGGTGACCCAAAGTGCCTCATCTGCTCCCTGTTTACTCTTTAGTTCTGTTGTTTTGATCCCTTCCTTTACATAGAGAGCTACTCCTCCTTCTCTTTTACTGTCCCTGTTCCTCCTGTAGATTGTGTATCCTGGTATGTTGACATGCCAGTCATGGTTCTCTGTGTACCATATTTCTGTGACTGCCACAATATCCAGGCAACCCTCTTCCATCAAGGCCACTAGTTCAGAGAGCTTGTTACACAGACTATGGGCATTGCTACTCATCACCCTCCACTTTTTGATAGCCTTACCCCTTTTAGCCCCATTTCTGTCCTTACTGCCTTTGCCTTTTTACATTTAAATCTGTTCTGCTCCCTAATAACTTCTGTACCTTGGTGTTTACCTCACTAATCACCATGTTTTGTGGGGGAGGCTCGATTTCTGCTTTTTTCAGTGCCTCGCCCTTGGCTAGTTTAAATGCTTGCCAATGAAGCATTTAAACCTCTCTCACCTAGGATCCTGTTCCCCTGGACAGATGCAGACCATCGCACCAGTATAGGTCTGCATCCCTCCAGGTGGCTCCCCAGTCCCCAATGAAGCCAAAACCCTGAGCTCCACAACAGTTTTTCAACCACTCATTGAATTCCCTGGTGAGAAGTGCCCTAGCATCTCCCTTGCCATAGACAGGCAGCACCTCCGAGAAGGTTACTGTATGCGCTACTTGTCTAAGGCCCCTTCCCAACTCTACAAACTCCTCTTGGACTGCTCTGATCCCATTCCTAGCCAGGTCATTTGTCCCCAGGTGGACAATGACATCCAGCTCCCTCCTTCGCAGTAGCTTCTCCCACGATCCTGAGGATTCGCCTCTGTCCCTCCAAGCTGTGGCGCCAGGAAGGCACCTTACCCCTCTCTCCATCCTCCCCATTTCTACCCCCATAATGATTGAGTCCCCACCAGGAGTTGTTTCTTCCCCTGGGGTCCAATGCCACCTCTTTGGGTCTCCTTTGTGAAGGTTCCCAGCATCCTCCTTGGTCTCCACTGCAGGTGCCTCCATAGGAGCCACTATCCACCAGAAGAGCAATGAATTGTGGAGAGGTACAGCTGGAGGATGCAACTCTGTTCCACCACCTCTCCCTCCTTGAGCCCACCCTGGTCCAGCCTCTCCTCTTCTTGGCAACCTCTGAGGTAGTGGCATTGGCCCTGGTGGTCCCTGGGTCGGGGAAGAGGTTTCACGAACCCTAGCCAGGTCAGTCTGGAGACAGGCAACCTCCTCTCTCAGACCAGATAGGTGCCTGCAAATAGGGCAGCATCGCAGCCTCCAGAATGTCTCCCGGAACACTGCCACCCCATAGCCATTGCACTGCACCACTCCTATCATGTCTTATTTTGTGTCCCCTCTACTGTTTCTCTGGATGCTTACTCTCTCCTCTCCTTACAACCTCACCCTTCCTGTTCTGGGACAGCAACTTCCTATCTTCTTCAGTAGCCTCCTTCTTCCTTGCTCAATATCAGACCACCAGCAGCTGGGAGAGAGCTACTTTTTCTACTTTAGGGTTGACAAAACCAATGTTTCTCTATGATCCTTTCCTTCCTACTTCCAAACAGGAAGTTCCTGTTGACAGTCAAATCCAGTGGCTATAAAAGTAGAACTGGCTTTGGGTGGGATGGAGGGCAATTAGTAAGAAAAAAGACTAGCAACAGGAAGTTGTAATTTGACTCACCTGCTTTTATAGTGTCTAAACCACACCCCCAGGTAAGCTCTCTTTCCTCCTACTGGTTTAGCAAAGTGAGCTGATACAGTACCCTTCACTGCACAGAATACACACTGACTTTCTTTCTTTTCTTTTCTTTTCTTTTTTTTAACCCTAAATAAGTCCCCTTCTACTTCTAATAAAGTTATCTGTCTACTTAATCTTAGCAGACACTGACTCCTGCTGAGATATATGTTTTAAATTAAGAAGAAAATATAGCTTCTTCTAGGTACCAACAAGGCATGCATTTGCATAGGGGTAAAAATCAAACTGGGGAAAGAAAACCTGTCCAAATGGAGCTGGTGAGGATGTCACTAAATGCAAAAGTACACTACACCAAACAAGTGATTTAAAATCCAAATTATCTTAGGTGAGGGAGGGATATAAGAAAAGCGAGGGTAAAATATGAAGTGTAGGGTGAAACTGACTGTACAAATAAATTGTATTGCTCTGGGGCTGTTCTTTACACACATATTATGCAGACAGAGTGATGTTCTTGCAAACATACCGCATACTGTTATTTATAAAAAAATTAAAAATTGTGGCACAGTGCCTGGTTTGCTTACTTATAGTTCTGTATGGAAATGAATGGAGCTGTGATCAGGGCTTGCCAATGTCAATGCATGTCTGGCAATAGTTGACAAATTGGTAACCTGCAATACTTTGGTTTCTGTAACCGGATAATTAGAATTTATTCATAGCATGTTGAACATGATTTAATAGTCATATTTGTGTGTGTTTTTAATCGATGTTATATAGTTGTCACTCACAAGCAATCATTGCCGGTGTAGCACAAGGAGACTGAAGCTGTCAGTAGCTGGAAGAGCGCTACTCAGTCTTGCAATATATCATTCTTTGTAATAGGGATGTTTTTACAGGTATAAAGTAATATGGGCCAGTGATATTGGCCGATATGTATCACAAAAGAGCAGTGACCAGCAAGGGATGCATTTGCATAAGACTAGGAGTAAAAATCAAACTGTACAGGAAAATAACCTGTCCAAATGGAACTGGCGAGGATGTCACTAAAGTAAATTACACCAAACAAGTGATTTTAAAGATCAGTTGCAGACATGTAATTGTTTTTTTTTTTCTTTTTTCACTGGTGTTTCCTGCTGCAGAGCAATAAATTGAATTGTTTGTAAAGAATCTATTTCTCTTGTTATCTTTCTTATTAATTCCTTTTGTTTCTAAGCATTGTAACATGTCACTGTGCTGTCTGCCTGCTCCGTGATTTTTGGCCAAGAATGGGCTGCGATGACAGTTTCTGACATCATTGCTGGAGTGACATCTTACTGACCAGTGCGTGAAACTCCACTTGGTGTGGGCTGAAGAATTCACTACCCCAGCAGTAGGTTCTGTTAAAAATAGTTGTTCATTTGTGATTATAAAGTATTCTGTTTTTTTTTCTTTGTTTGTTTGTTTCGTTTGTTTTTTGTAAAGAAAAATGGGCATTCAGTTACACATTCTCTTTCTCAGTGTAAATAGATGCTGGCAGTTTCACGATGCTGAGTTTATTTTATACATTGTTATGTGCAACCTTGTTCATTTCTTGTGTTAGACACACACAGTAAACAAACAAAAAAAATCAATTTAAAAAATAATTCTCTGAGGTTGTATTGGATTGTGCAGCTATAAAGATAAATGACACTGTTCTGTTGTATTTATTGGCGAGCATCTGGGCTTGACAGGTAATTCTGACCTTTCCTGACAACATAGTCATACAGTCACAGAAATGCCTATCATTTTCCTGCTGTGTACCCGCACTTGCTGCTACAGCAGATCATGAGTGAAAGTCTCAGTCTGGCATACGATTTCGTGACTGTGCCACTCGTGATCTGCTTACTTGAACGCTTGAGGTGTGGATACAGGGTGGCTCTTGCTTGGTATGTGTGTACAGAGAAGCAGCTGAGCGATAGGCTTTATTTGTGTGGTCCCTTTCACCTTGCAATTGATATTTTCCCTATCATTTTTATATCACTCTCCCACCCAAGATCAAAACAAACAAAACAAAATCAGTTTAAAAAAAGTCTCCGAATTTGTACTGGATTGTGCAGCTGTAAAGATAAACGCCACTGTTCTGTTGTATATATTTTGGTGTATCTGGGTTTGACAGGCATTTCTGACATTTCCTGACAACATAGTCATACAGTCACAGAAATGTCTGTCATTTTCCTGCTGCGTGCCTGCACTTGCTGCCACAGTGGATCATGAGTGAAAGTCTCAGAGTGGCGTCTGATTTTATGACTGTGCCACTTATGATCTGCTTACTTGAACAATTTAAGATAAATAAAACAGAATTATCAATCCCCTGCAGATCACAAGTGACAGTTTCAGTGTGGTGTCTGATGTTATAACAAAGACACGCATGATCTGCTTTCTTCTGCACTATGTTTTAGAAAATTAAAATGGAATCATCCACCCCCTGCGGTGGGAAGCATTTGCTGCCACAGCACATCGTATCGTTGAGTTTCATTGTGGTGTCTGACTTTGAGACAGCCACTCTCGATCCGCTTACTTGCACAATTTTTTTAAACCACTCTCGGTGTGGTACAAGGTCAGCCAGCCCAAAACAGCCTGGTTGGATTTGAAAAAAGAAAGGGATATAGTGATAAATACAAATGTTCCCTGTTCAATGACAACACTGACGAGAACATTTAATTTTATTCAGTAAAATATATATGCTGTACCGTTTTGAAGTTTATTATGCCTGTTAAAAAAATAAAGTCCCCAAAACTTATTTTAGTTTTCATAAACGTAATATACTTTCCCCAAGTCGGTGGCACACCACATTGATATCTAGACATATCTTTCTGAGCATTCGCTACCCTAATTGCACTGTTTGGCCATTTATTACTTGTGTGTTCTGCAATTTTTCAAAGCCCCCCTTCCTCTCAGACACCCCACAAAACACTGTCACATCTCCCACCCACATTTTTATGTTGGCTTGCCGTGCTTGCGCACAAGTCAACATCTTGCCATAGTGGCAGATTTTGGAGGTGCATCAGCGTGGGCGAATACAAGGCTCGCATCAGTAGGTGCATCCGGCGGTCCCCAATAAGGCAGCATGCTTGTGCTGACACCAACATTATGTAAAGTGGACAAAACTTCTAAGGAAAGAGCCGCTGCAATCAGAGACAAGCTCCTCATGCAGTGGCACAGATGACAAGCTCTTATGAGCATTTCCTGGTTAACGTTTAAAATGAGACTTAGGTCTCAAAGAGAATACCACTGTAAAGGAATGAGACTGGACACCACTGTTTTCTCTTTAATTGTATTTACCAGAAAAGGCAGCAAATAAAGAAGGTGTTGTCCCTAAATGACTAGTTTTCATGTCCAACTAGATGCTACACAGTTTTGCTTTGTTGTTTGTTTACTTTGGCATTCAGACTTCTAAGATAAATAAAGAAGGTGCTAAAAATGTAAAATGGGTGGGCAGGAGCAAGTCCAGTGGGTGGTGCATTCAGTTTTACCAGCAGAAGGGGGCTCTTGTTAACTGCTGAGAGAGAATGGAGAAGAAGGAATCACATATCAGCCAGCCTCAACTTGCTACTCAATGACTGGCTGCAGTGTAACAGCTTTTCAACTTGGTACCAAAGTCTGCACCGCAGCTCGCTCATTCTAGCTGTCCCGCATTCCCCCGCCTCCTGTCTCCATTCAGCTACACAGTTCTTTGAACGTGCATGGAAATATTACTTTTTACCTGTCTATCAAAGTGCATTCTATTTTGATTCTTTTCTAAACTGTTTTTTCCCCTCACTATCTCCATTTCTGTCAGTCTGTGAAAAAGACCTCCCCAGTCACTCACTTAACTCCTTTGCTAATTACCCTTTCTTCCACCCCCAGGACTTGTTGCCTGCCTGTCTGCAAGCCACCCACCATATTCTGATCGCAAGGAGCTGGCAAAGGATTATCACCCACGTTATTCTTCTGATCCAAACGGAGGCAAAAAAAGGACACCACAGAAGTTATACTAATTTGAAGTACAGCTGTGGAGCACACATTATTGTACTGGATGTTGCCAGTTTGGAGGGTGTCTCGGTCAGAGTGGCAGAGGAGAAAAAGGAACAATAGGAAATGGATGCCGCTGTTCTGAGATTCCGAGCTAGTGGGCGGGTGGATGTGGTGAGGGAGCAGTCCTCCTGCAGCTGAAAGCTGGAGAAAGCACTTGGGAACTGATGGGCTAAGTTGAACTGCATACAACTTTTGTAATTTTTTTCTATTTTTTTAATGAGAAAAACGGGGCTGTTAAACGTTTTGAAGTTTTGGGGAGCTTGGATTAGCACACCAGAATGTAAGAAAGTGATACATTTATTTAATTTGGTATATTCTACATTAAAATGTAATCCCCCTCCCCCCCACGGAAATGGTTTGTTGGATTGTAAAAACCTGCTGTAGCAAAGCAAGAAAAAAAAAGTTTGCTGCCACTTGGGGGGCTGCTGATGATGACAGACGAAAGTGGTAGTAGTCTCTTGCATTTGGTGGGGGAGGAATGTCAGGAATGGTAAAGACATGACGGTTTATTTTGTGACTGTATCCCTTGTTGCATGAAATACCAGTATCCCTTGTTGCATGAAATACCAGTGTAGGAGCAGGGGAAAATAAGTGCATTAAAGTATAATATAAAAAGTTGTGTTACTCAAGAATAATCTTGTTGCAAAATCAAATGTTAGGTCGGTGTAGATTTTGATGTGGTGGCATAGACAGCTACGGAGGAGCTATGTTGCATTTTCTAAGTTTGCAAACCCTTTATTAATTTAGCCTTTGTAATAGTCTATATCTTGCTTTTTTAATATTGCCAAAAACATCTCCATCATGTGTCATGCACAAAGCACCATAAACTAATGAAAGAAAAAGGCTACTATGGGCTTTGTGCTGTTAATAAAGCCTTGCAGTCTAGCAGAGTGAGGAGAGGGTGACGTGTTCTCCTGTTCTTCATATCAGCTGGGAAAGGTTTCTTGTGCAGCTCTTAAGGGTAATTTTCCTCCTCCTGTTTCCCCTTGAAGTACTTCATTTCCTGTAGACCCCTTAGAAACGTCATTATCCTTTACTGACAAGTGCTCTGGTAACTTTTAGTCAGCCACATACTACTGTGATTGGTTGAAGATGCAGCAGTTGCTGTAGATGTGGTAGTCAGGGAGCTGTGAATAAATATATCTTAAATCTCTTTCTGTAAAAGGGCACAAAGAGGAATGGTGCTGCCCTGTATGAGTAGAATTGATTGAAAAAAGTTGTTATACCTTTTATTTGACCAACATAACTTAATACACGAGCGTTTGAAGCCACATAGACACCTATGTCAGGCATTGTGACAACACAGCTACAGGGACATTTTATACAGAACACTCATGTTAATTATTCTTGTATTGTTGAAGGAAAAAGAGGTGACTGTCCTGTTTCAAGTTTTTTCTCTGTGTTGCTGACTTTCTACATCAGGCTGCAAAATGCAATGTCATCCATGCTAGGGTTGCCAGATGTCCTCTTTTAGAGGATGTGTCCTCTTCTCCAGCTGCCAAATATTCTTCATGTGACTTCATCATCCTGTTTTTTATTATTATTATTATTATATTATTATTTTATTGTAATTTTTTTTACACTCTCCTACCTAGGACCCCCTTGTAAATGATCTGTGAAGGTGGTGGAGACTTTAAAACCATTTGCTCAGGGTCTGGCACAAGGGTTCATCGGGGCAGGTACTAAGTGGCGTGTTTTTGGCATCCCAAAATCTGGTACTCCTACATGGTACCAAAAGGGATTGTGCTGTGTCCGTCAGAGAGGAATTTATTTTTTGGACCCCCTTCAGTGCCAAACGTGACTTGGAAAGATGCTCTCAGTCTACCAACATTAAAATGTGTAGCACTGACCTTTAAAAGTCACAGCAAATGGCCAGCATGCATAATAAGAATTATAAGAATAGTTTATTTATTTATTTGCTTTTGTTAACCAGGCAAGCACACTAGACAGCACGTGCCTCTTTTCCGGTGTGACCCGGGAGGATTACAAGTGTACAAATCAGAGTAAACAGGTAGAACAGGGAGCACATTAAGCCATTAAATAATGGTTACAATGAGAGGTACATAGTGCACAGGTTCATACAGGAGCAATATACATGGTGAAATAGGGACGCGGGGTAGAATAGCAATATGTATAGGCAAGGGTGTAAAAACAAAAGTGCATACAACAAACATCACATAGTTGGTGTTGTAGTGTTGTAAAAACTGTTTCAATAACATTAGTTTACTTTTTTAATGGTTTGCATGTGCAGCAAAAGAGCTAACATTATAACAAAATCATGAAATCTTTGTGGAGCAATTTCTGTGTGTGTGTGTGTGTGTGTGTGTGTGTGTGTGTGTGTATATATGAGGTCAACATATTCAAATGATTAGCATGGCACTTACCAAGTTAGCACCACACTAACCGTGTATAGCACCAGCATTTGGGAGGTGCCATATTCAGAGGCGTTAGGTGTGCTGCACTGTCCTGGAAGCATGACAGTGCAGACCATACCATTGCACCTATGCAAATGAGAAATGAGGACTCTTGCATGCATAAGGGGTGCAGTGATATATTAAACAGTTTTGGCAGTGTGCTTATAGTCTGCTCACTTTATTGAATGCAATCAAATTGTATATATTGTGTACCAAATCTTTGTATACTATCCTCATGACCCCCTACCCCTCCCTGTCGCACCAGGAGACAAGCAACTTGTTGCTCAGCATCCCTTTCTGGTGAAATATTTCAGTTAATAAAGAAATAAAAAAATGCCTCATTTCAACAAGATTTAATCTGCGAAAACCCTGCCCTTAACAGTGCACAGTGCTTGCATCCCCCCCAAGCCCATGCTGTAATTATTTGTAATAACCCTGCTGTCAACAGGTTCCCCCAGCAACCCAGTCACCCCTGTTTTACAGTTTCTACAGTCTCCTTAGCATCTAGTGG
Source organism: Neoceratodus forsteri (assembly GCA_016271365.2). Lineage (NCBI taxonomy): Eukaryota > Metazoa > Chordata > Ceratodontiformes > Ceratodontidae > Neoceratodus > Neoceratodus forsteri. The sequence continues at coordinate 104,092,565 of CM028129.1, read as the reverse complement.
TCCCCCCTTCAAGCATCCATGCATGAATATCTTTAATCACCCACACTGTGCATAACCTATATATACCCTGGTGACTAGTGGTCCCCCTTTCCACAAACAGTAACTAATCCCCCCCCAACCTGCTCACTCCATACCAACCCCCACCCCACCACAGAAACCAGTCCACAGACACAGACCGTGGTGGCAACTTGCACAGCCCTTTGCTCACCTCCTCGGCCGGTCACTGTCTGACTGTCAGTGAGTGATCATGAATACAGTGTTAAAGCTAACTATCTGACTGTTGCTTAGGACTAGCTGTGGGCTGTTTACTGCACAGCAGTACTGACTGTGTTGTGGCCAACTCTGAATATTGTGGCTGTAGTGCTGTGCTTGAAATCTAAACTTCTGCTGTTTGCTTAACTGCCCCAAGGTCTCTGAATTGCCTTTTAACAGTTTGTACGGTCTTGTATGAAAACCAAATAATGTTCTGTATATCATCATAATCACCTACTGTCATCATCAGTGTGCAAGTTAGCACAGTGTTCTTAAAGTGCATAGCACTGTTTTTCTTTCAACAACAACAACAACAACAAAAATTCAGAACCAGTCCTGGTCTTTTGAAAGAATTAGTTTTCAATTTACTAGTAACTCTCAAGGGGTCTACCCCCCCTGCAAACACAGCAACATACAGGTACTGTAGGTTATCAGTTCCACTATATGGACTTGAGTGTTACAGGCTCAAAACCTTGAGGGGTGGTCTCTGACTGACTGTTGTCACTTTGTGAATTCTTTTCCCTCCTAACTGTCTGAAGTCAATCAGCAAAGGCCTAGTAGAAATGGTGAACACAATGGTCTCGTACAAAGGGTGAAACCAGTTGCCTCCCAGTAAATGAAGGGACCTGTTATATTTGATGGCTCTGTGTGTGCGAGCAGGGGAGGAAGTGTTGTTATAACCAGCGAGAGCTCAGTCTGTGGTTATTTTGCAAATTGCAGGGTGCTGATTCTATATCTGAAGTTATCGTTCAGTTATGTCTGTGGGTTTTGACCACAGACATTTTTTTAGAAAGTTCATTGTGTGGCATCTTTGCTTGTCTTCTCAGTCCACTGCTGTTCCTGTCTTGCACACATGTATGGAAACTGCTTGCACCTTTTACAGACCTCTACCATGGGATCGTTGCACCCGAGAATTTCAGAGGGTGAGACTTCTTTCCAATTGTGCAAATATGTCAAAGACGAAAGGGACACTGTATTCTACTCTGGCTTACATCAAGTAGAATCTAGTCAGGATCTTTATATGATGTCTTCCATATACTCCATGTCTCAAAGTGTTTCATAGGTCAGTGAGTTACACAGTGGTAGAACATGGGATTATGCAGGCAGACATATGAGTCATTTAGCATTTAACAAATCGATGACCTAAACGCACACCCCAATTCCTGTCAATCTGTGCAGGGTGGGGGTGGGGTTAGTGTCACTTCAATACTTTACTGCCGATCCTATTATGCATCTCTTTAACTCCTGCACTATCAATGCCAATGCCAGCAAGCAACATTCAGCATTGACAAATGCTTATTAATAGTAACACAGTGATCAGGAATGGTCTGATTAACATATATGACACTATGTGCTGATGCTGCAGTGTAGGATACTGGACCGCAGAGGCATAGACATTGACCTTTTCCTTTTTCCCTGTTTACACATTGGTAGACAGTCTCATTTTTACACTCTTACTTCTTTTGTGCTCGTTTTCCTATGACAGTGTGTGGTGGTGGTGGAGGTGGGGGGGGGGTTGAGGACCATATGCCAATCAATACATACCCTACACATCAATAACCACCATCACCTCTCACGTACATATTTTTATTGTGGCATCATGCTGCTTATTATTTAATTTTGAGGTGTGGTCCCTGGGTGGGGTGTCTGTGGATCTTAATGTGGCATGGTATTGCATGGTATGATTAACTCACTGAGCATTTTGTGCTGCTGCTTGCTCTGACTGTATAACAGTAGTGCTGCCACCCACAAAAGAGTCACTTATGCCATTTATCCATTCTGCTAGTTTTGCTGCCTACTCACGAACTCTTGATAGCCAAAGTACACACCTCTGATGGAGCATACTGAAGTAGGAGTTTCATGATTTTTTGCCATTTTCATGTTATTCATTCTTCACCATTTCCTTCATTATTTACCAGTACTTACATTTTTTATGATGTGTTGATGTCGCTCCATGAAGTACATCATACAAAAAGACTAATGGATGAGTAAGTCTCACTTATACAGCTATTGAACCCATTAGTAAATTATAAATAGGTTAGATTGTTTGCTTGTGCTAAACACACTGTGTATTTACTTCTGACTTCTGAGATTAATCCCATTCTGTACTTGAGTCTTGTTAAAAAAAATCAATACTCCTATAATTCATATAGTACATCAGGAGGTGGCAATTAAGATTAGCTGGTGACCCCTCTGAATGTTATTGTATGTATTAGAAAAGTATTCAGCGGTTGTAGACCAAGTTGGACACCCTGATCACCTAGTTCTTGTCACATATTGCCCACCATTTCAAATTGACTATGCCCTAAGAAGTTCCTTTTCCTGTCATTCGAAATATTGTTTTTGGCAATGTTCAAATAGTCTTGTGTTTATGACAAATTGCTTTCTGACATGTGTCCTACCCCCCCACCTCCACCACCCCCCATACTGCACCCACCCCTGATCATGTTCAATTAATTTGGATTTCCCCTGTTTTCAATACTAGTTTATTGTACTAACTTACTCACTATCAAAACTCCATTACAGATGGACACCCTGTCATTAACCAACTGTGAGACTGTATACATGCAGAGTCCCTACTCGTCCACTGAGGAGTCAATTAAACATGCCCATCTGCATATGATGAGGCAATGAGATGAAAACTGACTCTGTCCTGATTAGTGATTCAGTACAAAAGAAAAAAATTCTGTTCTCCACTAATCATAGCATACATCATCCAACCCCCCCAACCCCCCTCCCCCACACACACACACACACACTTTCGGGTTTTGAAGGCTTGACCAAGACAAGAATATATACATGACATAATTACTGTGTGCTATGTCATATCATGCATTAGACTTCATCTTAGCTAAAGTACTCTTTAGCACCAGTTTCCCACTGATATGTGTCATGAAGAAATCTGCTTCCCTTTTTATGAAGGTTAATCATCATTGTGCAGTTTCAAGCAATCCTCTTCCTCCTGTCCAGCTTGTTACGATACTGCTGCTGTCTCAATTCAGACTTCACAGCACATTGCCTTTTTTCCACCCCTTTCAACCCCCATCCCCCCTTCACAACACATACCCTTACATCCACATCATTTTTAGCGGCTCTACAGTCAAGTCTGTTTAGGGTTGGTTTTGGTTCACTTACTGGCCATATTGCAGCATGACAAATGCATCAATAACTACATCTGATAACTGAGGATATGTAGCCACATGTGCAGTTAAGTGACTGCATTATACACAGCGTGCTGTTTGGCTTGTCTGCTATAATTGCAATGTTACTGTCAGTGGTGTCATGCCCACAGGGACTGAGGGGGCATGTGCCCCTCCCAAAAATCATTGCAGAAAATAGTAAAAAAATAAATATAATTGTATTTCATTTTCAGAATTCATGAGGTCCAAAACAAATTATGCTTTGTTTGAATTTGTTGGTGGTGTCTGGGGGACCTCTGAGCACCATTCAGGTACTGTCCATCCCCATCACCATAGTGACATGTGCAGGGTTCATACATGATTGATTCAGCCCCTCAGCACCTGCAATGCTTTCTTTCCTGCTCGAACATGGTAGAGCAGTGTTGCACACACATAGCAAGGTGCACAGCAGAGCAGACAGCACTTACTCTGAGTCAGCTAGGTGGGTCAAATGAATGAGAGGAGACTTGTCTTGAGGCAAGAGTGTGTCAACTTGGATAGGTGACATGTCAGTCAGGGTGGGTTGGTGACAGGTGTAGGTGATGATTTATTTATTCATTTATTTATTTATTTAGTTAAACATCAGTTTAGAAACCTTTGAGCCAGAGGCTCATTTACAAAGGTACCTCGTCACAAAGAGGACATCAGAACAGTAGTACAAGGGACACAGTACTTACAAACAAAAAAAAGTTACAGTTCAATTACAGTTTTGTTACAATAGAGTACAATCTCCAACGAGCAAAAGATAACAAAAGGTGCAAAACTTATGGTCGGGGGAGATCTGGTGGGGGTAGAAGGGAGGGAGATAGGGGAGGAGGAATAAGTAGGGAAAGGAAGGGGGGGAGCTGCTCAGTGAGCATTGTCAAACAGAGTATATATATATATATATTTTTTTTTTTACACTAGGCTTTAGATTAGAGGAGGGAGGCCCAAGCCCTGTCTGCTCATGCCAAGAGCAAAGAAAGACATCCACAGCACACACCGTCCACGGCAGTCGGTAGGCTTGCTGGCCCAGGAGGGAGGACGAACGCGACACTCACAGACATGACTACACACAGTCAGTCATGGATGCAGTCCTCACTTTGACTCCACAGCACCTGCTCGTATCAGCATAGCAGCAAGCCAGCCCCTGCTGAGAGGCACGGGCTCTCACTGAGTAACAAGAAAGAGATGAGCTTTCCAAGTAATGATAAATAGAAGTTTTATTTTGGAAAATTAAGACTTCAGAAATGGGGCTTCCAGTATGTTCTTTTACATTCATGATACAATAGGAACACATACTGAGCTGGGGTTTTGGCTTAAAGGGACACCATTCCATATCCATGAACACTTAATATCAGTGTTTACTAGGGGTCTGTGAGTAACTATTTTTTGAATACTTGGCTAGTATATGTATTCAATAGTACCCACAGATGTTTAGTATTCAGTATTTAGCTGAACAATTCAAGAAAAAATATGTTGAACCAGGCACTAACACATCTCTCTTATCATTGTCCTCCTCTTCCTAGGCTAACACCCCTGTGGGTTCCAAATGACCTTTTGTAATAAAAGACCTTTGCCTCCTGAACTTTAAGCCATGATTTTGGGGTGGAAACAATACAGCAAGTCACAAATCCAGATAGTCCTCTTGGTCCTCCCAATTCTCAGCAAGCCTTCTCATTTTAGTTCAGTCTGTCAGCTAACTGAATCAATTTTGGGGAGGGTGGGATAGAGAGGTCCACAGTACTAGTTATGCTAGACAGATTGATTGGTCAGTGTAGTAGGCCTCAACCATATCAATGACATGAACTGCTCTTTCCTTCTTTCCAGCTGACACACTGTATATGGATTCAGGCAGCTAACAGACTGAATTGTCAAGGGAAGGTGTGCTGCAGATAAGGAAGGGATACTGACTGGCTTAGATGGAATGGTGACTTTTGGCCCCCCATAATCATTTGGAGGTCAGAATCCATGTCTTACCAATTGTCCTATGGGGTGGTTGTGGGGGGGTATTAGGCTTTGGATAGAGATGGTGATAAATATAGGTTAAGAAAACAATAATAAGCTTTGATGTGAGGGTGGACAGAAGATGATTGGGGTGTGGAGTGGTTGTCTAAAGAACCTTTATCTCAAGACCTTTATGTTAGTCACAAAGCCCAGAGTTTAACACCATTTCGTACTGCCTATCCTAGCGGTGTATGGTAAAAGCCACCAACATGCACCATTTCAGTTCAATTTTTACAAAATTTCTTTGAAAACACAAAAGGTCACTGTTCACAGACTGAGCAAAGACAAAAAAAATGTGTCATTGCTCTATCGTTATGATGGCATTTAGCATGTCAGAGAACAGCTTCCTGGCCTGCTAAAAGTCACCAAAATGCACCATTTGATTTCAATTTTTCAAAATATTCCCATGGAGCATGTCTCTGGACACACCTAGAGAGGTTTGGATTTTGTGCCCCTCCAATATTTCTGGTTGCATGATGCCCCTGGTTACAGTTCATTGAAGATGTTTTGAGTGCAAAGTAAAAATGAGTAGCAATGGTAATATCATGTATTACCCTACTGCTCTGATACCACCCAGTGAAATCCTTTTTTTTTGCAGTGCCCACTGTACACAGCATTAGACAATAACTTATTATTCACTTAGTTAAATACTACACATAAAATGTTGACAAAGAGAACAACTCCGAACAAGAAAATATTTAAAAGTCTATGATAAATGTCAATTTCAGCCACTTTATAGATGTATTAGTTCCAGTAGTTCACATTACAAATGGTATTGTTGTAACATAAGAAATTATATATATATATATATATATATATATACACACACAGAGACAGAGAGAGAGAGAGAGAGAGAGAGAAACAGTGGCATCCAATGAATGCAGTATACAAATTTTCAGTTGAAGAATTTCACATGGAAGTGTACAACAGAACCTCAGTGATAGTAGGGGAGAGGATTGACAGGATTGACAGAGACACAATAAAATACACTTATAATGTGGTTATTCATCATCAGCAAATGGCCTAATTAAATCACTTTGTTGATTTAGTTAATGTACAAAAATGATCATTACAAACATTAATTTTGAAACCGGGGTGAATCCATACAGAACATAATGATCACGTATATATGGGATATATAATGGAGATCTGTAAGATAAATGATTTATCTACACAAGTGCTGTTTGACCTCAGGTAACCTCATGAGTGGCTTATGCCATGACTGAGGTGTCCGAGATCAAACAGCACAAGTGTAGATAAATCATTTATCTGACAGCTCACCATTGTATATTTAATTTATGCAATAGGGATGCTTTCTGTCAGTGCAAGGAAATTTGCTTTTGATTGCTTATCTTTTTTTGCATATGTTTGTCAAAAAAGTGAACAAAAAATTGCATTTTCTGCTCTTTTTTGCTAATTATAAAAAAATCTATAAGGTATCTATAAATGAAACACCACTCATTTCGTAGATAATTTTGTGCTGAACAACTTTCATGCTCACAGTACCATGCTATTTTTTTTCGTTTTAAAGTTATTCGCATTTGAATATGGGTAGTACTGCTACTGAGGTCAAACATTCTAAATGAGTTCTGGAGTGATTGTGACATAGCTACTATATGGATAAATGTTATTTATTCAACGGATGTGAAGATAAATGGATTTATTCAACGGCTTCTGAGTCCACGCCTATTGTATAAATGGAAATTATCACAATAATAAATGTCAATGAAACTGTGTTTATTTTTAATGCATCTACTTTTTACAGTTAAACATGACTAGCCAGTGTTATTGTTAAAATATCAGCCTTTCTATAAAAACAAACACCACATCCCGGTCTAGAATGAAAACACTTTTATGGTGAAGGAAGCTGGATAATCAGCAAAGTAATTTGAGGAAACTAGCTGACAAAAATAAAGTTTATTTTGCCAAGCCAGTGTATGCTATGCAAGGGGGCAGAACAAGATGGTAACAGATGCTACCTGGTAAGATACTGGTGTAAATCTACAAGCATACTACAGTATCTTTGCCTCCCAGGCTCAACAAACCATGCTACCAGATCAATAACATACAGTAGCCAAAGAGCATGGACATTTAACTTCAGAATATGTTGAGATTAATGAGGAAAATATTACTGCTCTCGAACCCATCTCTTCACTTGGTCTGGAGTCAAATGTTTAACCCTAACACCACACACCATTTACAAATATGGTTCCACTGACAATGAGGTGCTGTGGAGAGTGGATAACTGATGGCTTAGGCTAAATTTAATTTATTAGATGTACATAAATATGTGGAAGATTATGTATCACATAGCTATTCCTATGCACTTGCAGAAAAATGTTCATGAAAAACGTGAAGTTCAGATGTCCAGCATTTACGAATAGGCAGCTAACTGAACAGAGTGGATAGATGGCATAAGGGATTCTATAGTGGGTCGCAGCACCACTGCTCTATATTCCAAGACTGAACAGCAGGGCCACTACTAGGCAGTTTATAACATTAGAAAATACATGCACAAAATGAAGCATACTCCAGAGTGCCCAGAACACAGATGTGACCATGGGTGTAGGAAGGTATACTCCAATTAAGCCAAGGCTTACATGCTAATCGTACGGGGAGAAGAATGCTGGTCCATTCTCACCAGCGGTTAATGCTGCATACAGGCATGGGGGCACAAGCCCCTTCCCTTTTAAATGACATCTTTATTAACTGGCTATTTGCCAAGCATCACTGCTTGTCAATATAAATTGGCCTGTCTAGCAGCAACAGTTATCCAGTCAAAATGCATAGCATGATAAAGAGAGAGAAATGCATAGCATGATAAAGACAGAGAACGAGAGAGTAATAGGTAGCCTATTCAGCGAGAGCGCAGACAGTCAGTTCGCAGGATACGGACAGAGCAAACAGATGTGAATAAGGATCAATTGTTTTTTTTTCAGGCAAAAAAATCAGAAGGTGACTGTACAGAAAGGTATGTCTAGATATAAATGTGCTAAGCCACTGACTTGGGGAAGAGAATGTTTTTTACAAAATCTGAGCAAAGAAGGGTTGGGGAACTTTTTTTAAACAGGCAGAATAAACTTCAAAACTCCACTGCTTGTATATATTTCTCAATGAAATTCAATTTTCTCATCAGTGAATATCGGGTTACTTAGTAATTGTAGACACTGGTGAGAATAATGATATTAAGACATATAAACGGTATTGTCAAAATAACCGACTGTTTCACAGTTGACCATCCATAATGTCACCACCGTACACCTCCATCGAGCATCTAATGTGAGTGAGTCAATTTCTGTTTATGAGCTAACTACCATATCTGTTATGCTACCATCTGACTAAACTGATTTATATGGCGATAAATTAGGCAAACAGACAGCATCATAGCATTTCGAATTATTAAATATATTGTTGTTGGTATGTAAGTCAGTGGTCAGGATACATTTGTATTTATCGCCACATCCCTTACTTTTTTCCATTCGCACCAGGTTGAACTAACTGGATGTTTGTACTGTTGTGGACTGAAAACCACGACGAGAGTACTCGCAGTTCTAGGTGTGCAGGAGCCTGAGAAGGGGATTATGCCCTTGGGGTTGCAAGGATGACCATGAAAAGAGTTGTTTATCAGTATTCCTCAGGAGCCCTGGATAGATGCATTGGCTAGGGCTCCTCACGAGCCTCTTGGAGATCTTGTCCCTCTTCCTCCTAGTGAGGTGCTAGCAAAATCCCACCCCACAGAACCTATAGTGCAAAACAACCAACTGCACAGTGGTGTCGGTGCTCAGATGTTTGGTTCAGAGTTAACTTGTGAGAGCAAGTGGGATGTCCTGTATCAGTAGCCCTCTAGATGTATTAGTTCTTGAAAACAGTCCTGGCTAATGATAGGTGCATTGTTGTCCTATCGGTCATCAAAATAATCACTATGGTGCCCTTAAACAAATCAATGAGTATCTGTTTTATGCCTTCTGTATGCTGACTATAGAACAGATATTCTTAAAAGGCTGCCAGAGAATTGCAACACACTCCATGTATCAATGTAACAGGCTGAATGCTGACTGTCAACAGCAAGGGAATTTAGGTGGCATTAAAAACTTTAGGACAAAGGTTCCCGGAGCATATTTTCAAAGAAGCATAAGATCATTTGGATTATGTATACATGGAGGGGTGTGTGTGTGTGTGTGTGTTTTGAGGGGGGAGGTCATGGAGAGGAGAGTTTGCCAGGTATTGCTTACTACGTCAGGATGGATGATTGTATTTTACTTTTCTTAAAAAAATGCACAGGTAGTTGTGGGCTGGCTGACCCTGTGCCTTGCACCGACTACACCGAGAGTGGTCTAAATAAATCCCACAATTAAGTGGATCGCGAGTGGCTGTATCAAAATCAGGCACCACAATGAAACTCAAACATACGATGAGCTGTGGCAGCAAATGCTTTCTACCACAGGGTGATTCCATTTTTATTTTCTAAAAACATACTGCAAAAGAAAGCAGATCATGCGTGTCTTTGTCATAACATCAGACACCACACTGAAACTGTCACTCGCGACCTGCAGGGGATTAATAATTCTGTTTTAATTATCGATGGCTGGGGTGATCGAACTGAGAGAGACACACACTGTGCGACTGCGACCACGACCCTGGCCGAACTCGTCTGCTCCCTCGACACAAGTCACCGACACAGAGACAAGAGTCCTCTTCACTCACTCCTCAGGCTGTAGGACTAGACAGTCACAGAAGGAATGGAGGACAAGGTGGAGAAGGAGGAGTGTGTGGACAGATGAACCATGACTGGATGGACCGACGACAGGCTCTGGCTGGCCTGGTTGTGGCCTTGTGGGTCACAGGAATCATATATAGGCCTGCAGTTTGTCTCACCTGCCTACCTAAATTAGCTTTCCCAAGGGGCCACTATTAGTACCACCACCACCTCTGTGTCACTCACGGTATGTGGCAGCAGTGCCTGGATGGAGCCATGCAGTGAACTATGAAGGAGAGGGAGAGTGAGTCTAAGTCTTCTCCTGGTGGTGGTGGGCTGTTCTGCACCACAGGTGGGGAGTGAGGAGAGCAGGCCAGGATGACTGACTGAGCAAATGGCTGGGTTGCCTCAGGTGGACCACGGGTGTGGTGGGCTGCTGACTGGGATTTGGAGGAATTGCCAGGCTTCTGTACCAATGGTGCACAATAAGTATGCATAGTTACGCCACTGTGTGCTGGGACAGGAGAATGGGAGTGAGAGCAGGACAAAACAAGACTACTACATTCAGCCACTGCAACAATCAGGGACCGCAGGCTATTGTACTGTCTGCTTGCCATCTGCACTCTTGAGACCCATGGAGAGGTGGATGGCTGACGCTGCAATGATGTGGCACTCCCTGATTGAGGCAGCTAGTTCATTTTAAGTTGGTGGCAAGCTTGCTAAACCAGTGTCATCAACAGCCTACCACTGCATTGGTTAATGACGGTCAAAGCCAGAAATGCCGCCGCCACAGTGCCGCACCTCCACAACCCACTTCTCTCCTAAGATGCCACATAATGTTTCTTGCACATGCACGCAACAAACATAAAAAGAGTGGAAAATGATCACTTTCTGTTCATGTAATTTTTTTTTTACTTTTTATTATAGTATTTTATCAAATACAGAGTATACCATATTCATGAAATACCAGGAAAGGTAGACAGCCTTCAGACCAAAAAAGCAATGGACAAGACAGAAAGTACGTGAGTCCTTTAAGAATGAATAGATGTCCAACTTGCTGCAGGTCTGGCAGGAACTTCAAAAGGAGTAAAAGTTCAGCAGGATAATGATGTAGAAAAGTCCACTCTCACCATTTTTAAATTGTAGGATTTCTGCCAAAATGTCCTGCTCCTCGTAGGATAGAAGATACAAAGGTGGGAGGCTGAGCTTATCATAATGAAGACCAAAACAAGAAAGCAAACATAGTAGATGTTCTGAGCTCAATTATGTTGACTAGCTGCCCTATCTCAAAGCGCATACCAGATGGCTGATAAGGATACTGGCATTAATAAGACCTTTTTTTAAACAGTTCACAAACTGAGTGGAGCACATATAGCTCTGAAATGCTGAGCTTCATCATGAGAAAAGGATACTATCTAACATAAGGAAGTTGTAAGAGCTAAATCACATGGCTAATATTTTTATAACAGTAAGATATTACAGTAATCGTCTACCACCACAAAGCAGTGTTACAACAATGAATTAAGAACGTTCAAATAGGCAAAAAAGCCAATTTAGTGAAAGACAAAATCCATTTTAGAGTAATTCTCAGTCATTGGGGTCTGAGTCTGAGTAATTGTGCAGAAATGCTATTTTCTAATAGGAGTTTCTTTGTTTCCTGCAGTGCCTTATTCCTTGTCTGAGTCTGCAATGAAATATCGGGGAACAGGGCAATTTGGCTTTCCTCCCACACAAGATTGTCATGCTGCCTTGCATTTTGCAGCAATGGAATACTGACCTCCGAGCTTGAAAGAGTCACTTTCGTTGTGAACGGGCACTCTCTGATGGTGCTTCTTGTTCGAGCCCTGATATGAATTGCAAAGGCCTTAAGGATTGAGACCCCTGAGTCTTCATGCAGCAGGGCTAAATCTGTGAAGAGCAGGCAATGAATCACTGGCAAATGATCCATTTTTCCTGCCAGTTGAGGAGGAAAGCCAACGATGCGAATATTAGCCTGCCCGTAGGAGTTTTCCAGCATCTCTATTTTAGAGCACAGGAACTGAAGGTCCTTCACGATGGCTACATTTTTTTCCCCACTGGCGATCAGCCTCTGAGTGTATGTCGGCTATATGAGAGGCATTCGTCTGCACCTGAGTCTCAGGGTCATTAAATCTGGCTTCCATTGCTGCCAGCCATTGGTTTGTGTCCTCCTCTCTTGCCTGAATTTTTTCTAGGAGAGCCATGATTTGCAGATTCAGGATCTCCACAGGTTGTGGAGCTGGCAAGTTTGGCGGCCTGCTTCCAGCACCTCTAGAGCTTACCAATGATGCAAGGTAGGAGTCTATGTGTTGCACCGCATGTCTGTCTTTTTTGGACCCATTATCAAACAGCAGAGTTAGAAAAGGATCGATTAGTCCCAAAGTAGAGATTTGCTTCCACCAGAATGATAAAAATCATTGTTGCTGACATGATCTGCTGCTAGCAAGAAAGCGTCTGCCATGTTAAGAGCTCCACTGTGCCCCCAACATTCTAAATTCTCACTTTCTGTTCATGTAATAATTTTTAAGTCCTATTATATAGTCCTCGTGTGAAGTCCCTCTGTAGTTCATACAACTAAATCTTCCTTCTGAGTTAGGTGGGAACCTTCCATTATATTTTATTTTATCGAATTCAGGAATTCCAACAATATTTTTATTTTGCTCAGTACTATCAGTGTTTCTCTTATCAAGTGTCTCCCTGCACCGTATACCTAGAATTTCATGTTTTAGTTGAATTTCTGTTTAAATTGTTTGATCAGCGCGCTACTGCATCTGATGTTGAAGTGTCCCCCCAGTAGAACTTCTGCATTATTATACTTTTTTGCATGAAAAGAGTATCATGAATTACTGTATTTAGAATATTTTTATTATCCATATTGCTGATTAACTCTGATGTTAAAATCCTAGCCAAAATTCTGGCTTCTCATTTAGCTTCAGTACTCGGACAGATTATTGGACTACAGCAGGTTGGTTTTATGCAGGGGCGAGTTTCGGCAGATCATATGAGAAAGATACTGTACCTAATAGAGGCGTTGAGGGAGGCCAAGGCCCCGGCAGCTTTGGTATCCCCTCGATGCGGAAAAAGCCTTTGACTGGGTGTCCTGGCATTTCTTGTTCGCATCCCTTCGTGAGTTCGGATTACCTGACAGTTTTATACAATGGGTCAGAATACTCTACTCTTCTCCCAGTGCTAGAGTGTGGGGTAATGGATACCTCTCAGATCCATTTACCCTACAGAGAGGCACCCGCCAGGGTTGCCCACTCTCCCCGCTTCTTTTCAATTGTTATCTTGAGCCTTTACTACGAAGGTTAGTCTCGTCCCCATTAATAAGCGGAGTCCAGATTCAGGAAGAGAAATATCTAGTTTCAGCATATGCAGATGACCTCTTAATACACACTGCGAATCCTAAGGATTCAATCCCAGCTCTACTGGAGGAAATAAATCAATTTTTTTTAGTATCAGGGTATAAATTAGATTTTGCTAAAATAAAAGTCTTTCCACTAAACTACCTCTGTGACAAGAGTATATGTGCTGCTGGTGGCCTTACATGGGAACCTAAGGTCCTATCTTATCTCGGGATTAAAATCTCTAGAAGTGTTCCATCGATGATCAATCTTAACCTAACAAACCTTACACGGGTAATTAAGGTGGATTTGGAGAGATGGAACGCCCTCCCACTATCACTCTGGGGCAGAGTTAATATATTGAAAATGAATATATTACCTAGGCTATTATACCCTTTGAACATGATGGGTATTTCTCTCCCGAAATCCTGGTTTCCGCACATCCAGAGAATATGTAATGGATTTTTGTGGAGGGGCAAAGCTGTGAGAAGAGCATACCTTAAATTAACAGCACCCAGATTCAAAGATGGCCTTGCACTACCATCCTTGTTCCTGTATTATGGGGCCCAACACATAAGTAGAATAGCTTATTGGCTAATTGAGGAAAACCCAAGAGCAGATTTAGCCTATACACCGATATGGCTTGATATTGAGCGTAACCTAGCCCGGAGTGTGTCAATCACTTTACATGCTATGGCGTTCATGAAGCCCGTGTGTCTTCCTAGTCAACTTAAAAGATTCCCAATGGCCTGGTCACTCAAAGCTTTCCAACAAATGCAAATACAGTTTTTAGAAAAGTGGTACTTATCTAGGGCTCAACCACTAGCCAATAATTGGCACTTTCAGATTGGGAAAAGACCTATCCTGCCCTCCTTTCTTCCACAACTGGGACACTGTATTCTGAAGGATCTTCTCCAGGACACAGCTCTGGCCCCGTTTAAAGTATTACAGCATAGATATCAGCTAAAGGATCAAGATTTCTTCAAATATCTACAAATTAAAATGGCTATTTGGGCATTTATAGGAAGGCAAGAATGGGTGCCACAGGTGTCAGAAGGTCTCTTAAAGGCTCTCCAGGGAGCGGGACAATCTCACTCAGTCTCTAGAATTTATGAGCACCTCCAGGCTCTAGATACTCTTCTTCCTAGAGGGGTGTGTTATTATTGGGTGCGAGTGCTGTCACTCCCTGAAGATCCTGCCTATTGGGAAAAAGTTTGGAAGGGAATCTATAAATACATCAAGCAGGACAAACTTAGATTAATTCAGTTTAATATTTTACATAATATCTATTATTCCCCAGAAAGGCTTTTTAGAACAAGCCTAGTATCATCCCCGCTATGTCTGCGAGGTTGCCAGGTACCAGGGTCCCTATACCACATGCTATGGCAATGCCCACTAATACAGAAATTTTGGGCAGTGATACGAACGATCTTAGATCCAATTTTGGAATTGGATGCCCTATTTACCCCAAAGAGCTGTGTGTTGGCATTATTTCCCCAGGGGATTCCCCAGACACATATAGCACACATAGCACTGATTTCAGCCACAGTGAAGCTGGTCATTTTAAGACATTGGAAGGAGAAGTCCCTTCCCGCTGTCATAGAGTGGTACCGAGAAATTTTACTAGCGATCCAAGTGGAGAAACACATATTGAATCTGGGACATACTTATCGCAGATTCATGAGGGTTTGGGAGCCACTCTTATCCTTGCTGGCATTGGCGAAACTCTAAAAGAAGGAATGGATATTGCTGAAGGTAACTGCTCGTATCAATAATCTTTACATTGTAACTAGAGAGTAGACATATACTCCTGGTGATCTTTATATATGTTGATGAGCGCAGGTTGGGGAGGTGGGGGGAGGGTTATTATAACTGAGTCAAATGTCTGGTCTGTGCACCACCTAATGTATGATTGAAATTTTAATAAAGTATACTGAATTATAAAAAAAAAAAGAATATCTTTACTATATATTGGTGACTTTTTGGGTAGATTGCATACATTAATCAAAATTAAGATTTCTTTAACTACTATAATTATGTAATGTTGCTTATCACTGATTATTTGCTTGGCTTCAAAATGTTCAGTTCCTTTAACTTAGATGATTAAACTTCCACTACCTCTACCCCTTTTTGTCAGTTTTTGTGTTGAAATTTGAAACGACTGAAAACCATTTAGATTTATTGAATTTATTTTTTTTTTCTATGCCAGGTTTCTTGCAGACTTATTATATCTTCTGCCTTTGAAAAAATGAGTATTCTGGATCTATTAGCTTTGATGCATGTCCAGCAACATTCCAGGATAGTATACCAATATTTAGTTTATACTTATGCAGAAAGGTAATACAACTATTTTCTATTGCCTGTGTTTGATTTTAATATATTGCCTCATCCCTTATGACCATTCTGCCCTTTTCACTTGTTAAATCTAATAGTCAGTTTACTACAACAGCCAGTGCTTGAAACTTATAGCTGACCAATACATTATATTCCAGTTCAAGTTGTCCCCTTTACTTTATATCAGTTCTTTGTATGCGTTTCTCTTTTTTTTTGCCATGCAATTCATCAACATTAATAATCGGAATACCCAAGCTGTCAAGTTCCTTTACTGCCCTTGATATCTTGTCTACCAACACTTTATTTTGTAGGGTTAGATCAATGTCATCCCCCTGTGTCCAGTTTTTGAAACTTCTCTGGACATCCACTTTATCCTCTATGTAAAACTCTATCCCCAGAAAATTTCCAAGTAGATGACAGATCATGTGTTTTAACTTCTTTCTATTTTCATAACCAATATGTGCAATACCAAATATTGACAGAACTATGTTGGGTGCATTTTATTTTTAATATCATAAAGAAGTTTTCCTAAACTGAGATATTTCACTAGTTCTGTGACCAGCTTGGACTTGGTCACAACTTCTAGATTTCCCACCAGTCCTTATGTTGCTTTCAGTTGTATGGGGTAATCCATTCTTAAATTATATTTATATACTGTAGCTTAGTCATATTGTACCAGGCACAGTGTGTCAGTCTTGTATATTTGACTAAGATCAGATGGTTATTCCTTATTGTAAGATCATCACATCTTGTCATATCACATGTCTTCAAGGAAATTTCAAGCCCTAACAGGTCCACACAAATCCTGTAACAAGGAATTCTAAGTACTTCTCAGTTTTCATAGTCAGTTCTTTGAACCCCTCTTAGTGTAATTATTGCCTCCATTTCTGCTAAGTTATCTAGCTTCAGGGTTTCAGTGTTACATTATTTCTGTGAAGGGGAGGACAGCTCAGTATCAAATTTACAATGGCAAAAAATGGCACTGCGGTGCCAGGGCCTGCACTCAGAGGGAGCCCACTGGACCTCACTGCATCATTGACTCACTGGCAGCTGGAGAAATCAAAGACGCAGTCACCCGACTGAGCTGGGTAGAAGCTAATGAGAGGGATTAGGTGGGTGAGTCATAGGGCTCATGCATATGCATGCAGATCATGATGTCCTCCTCTGCCATGAACCAATCAGCTGGGGACAGGACAGCTCAGAGTCTCTGAATATCAAGTTTCCCTATAGGTCACCACATGATGTGGAGGAGCATGGTCAGGTGATGTGTGGAGAGCTGCAAGACCTCGTGAGTCATGGTCACGCAACACATCTTCCCACCACAGTCACAGTCAGTGAACTTGAACTGACCTCTCAGCCTCTTGGAATTTGTGCAGTGGCAAAGAATTTTGGACCCGGGCTCTGTCTCCCTGACCATCAGTCTCAACGGTCTCCTAGTGGGGCTGGAGGAGAACAAGTAGCTCATCTGCAGCAAGATTCTTCCTCTGTCTTGGGCTGGAAAAAAAATGTAGTAAAAATGGCAGTGTGTTGGGGAGCCCATGACATGGTGGGAGGTAGGAGGTTTGTGCTGTCTGTGAATCTCTATATTTCTAAGCCATACTTGCTGTGCCTGTGTGACTGATGACAGGGTTCTCTGTAGGGTAGTCTGTCATCCTGCCTGCTATGCACCATGCTTATGTATTCTGCTTTCGTATCCCTTCTTATGGTGCTGTTACATACCATATAGCGTTGCTACCTGCTAGTGTATCAGGCCCCTGTGCGGTATTGTTGTTCCCAATCTGGGTAGTCAGGAGGGGGCTTGAAGTGAACATTCAGTGCTGGAAGTTAAAAGAGAGTTGAAGGTCTTGGTTCATAACAGTGTTGTTGTGGGGAGCAGATATTCCCTGTTCAATGAGAGTCAAGTTGGACCACTAACAAGTCCAACTCTATAGAGAAGTAACACCTGCCTCACCCTCAGGTTAGCTTACAATAGCTGTTTTGGTCTGATTTCACTTGTATAAAAAATACTTTACATTTTCTAAGAAAAGTGCTAACCCCTGGACAGAATAGCTACCTCTATAACAAAAGATTCTGGATACACCCATGGTTGGCAGCATAGCCTAGAGATTAGAGTAAAGAGCTGTGAATGAGTTTGGTAGGTCCAGCAGATCTGGGTTTCATTCTCACAACCTCCACTTGCATACTGTGTGACTCTGAGCAAGTCATTCAACCTCCCCAGTGCTTCAGGGTTGCCTCTGAAAACAGGCACTTGTGCCTATGGGCCTTGCCTAGTTACCAAAGAATTTAAAAAGAAAGTGCCCTGTTGCTGCACTGGCTTCAATTTCCTCGGCCGTACGGATCAAGTACAATCGGTGAAAGTAGGTTGTTGAATGTTTAAAAACCTAGTGAGGCACTCAGACAATGTATGCAAAATGAGTAACATGACAAGCCCTGATGGGCTGTAGTCACTGTGTTTGGCAACCTGGTTACCAAAGAATACAAAAAAATAAAAGAAGGGGGTGGGGGACCAACAAAATAATTTGGCACTGGTCCCACAAAAGGTTAATCCAACCCTGGGGCAGCTGCCACTGTTTCTAAAGCAAATGGTTCCTGATTTTTTTTTACTTGATCCCTTTGCATGGACCTTGAAACATCATCTTGTATTTTCTCCAGGGGTTCCCTCTAGTGACCTATTTTGTAAGGTATTAACATTTTTGTTTTTTGTGTTTTCTCTTTTTTCTTCTTTTTCTTTTTCTGCTGTTTCAGAGTAGCTTCCTCTGCATTGTCTATAGCTGTGGAATCCAGCCTCTGTACTTCATTTCCATTACTATCTTGATGTCTTTTGTTGTATATTATGGGTCTTGAGGATTCTTTTTGCCATTATTATTTCTTCTCTAAAACTCTATTAACTCCTCAAATCATGTGCTATTTATTGCAACATCCTCTCATAGAGGTGCTACTTCATTTTTAATTATGTTTGCTTGTACACATGTGCAAGAAACATAGTGCCATCATCCAAGATTTCGGAGGTGTGTCACCTCCTCCTCCAATTCAGTCAGTGTGTTGGCAGGCACAGCCCCTGTAAGCCAATGCATGCTGGAGCTGTCTATGACAAGCTCCAAAATGTAGTGGCATACAGTTGAAAGGGGGAGCATGCTTGGTGAGCAGCGATAAGCTATCGCCTGCTCATCGCAGCTCCCCTACACACACACACACACACAGAAACACACGCATACTGCGTGCTGCCCTCCCCGCCCCAGCACATTGACGTGATAGCCGATGGGGTGCCCAATCCCCATCAAGCAGCGCGCCCCCACAAGTTTTCCACATGCCATGCTGGGTGCCCCCCAGCGTGGCAACTGATAGAATAGCTGATGGGGGTGCCCAATCCCCATTGGCTCCACTGTCCTCACCCCGGTACTGGGTGCCGCGCTGGGAGTCCACCCCAGCGTGGCAAGTAATCATATGGCCGCCGGGGTGCCCAACTCGCCGGCTCCACGACCCCCTTGAACAGTCCTTGTGCCAACGCTGGGAGCCCACCCAAGCGTGGCAACGTCCCACATCATCTTTTTTTTTTACCTGAAAAATAAAATGGTCCCACGGTGCTTCTCCCAGCTCCCTCCCACAACCCGCACTCCACCCACTGCGCACTCCTGCCTCCCCACACCCCTCACTCCATACTTACCTCTGAGTCCGGGCGGACGATCTTCGTGGATGAGGAACACGTCTACACTCTTCAAAGCCGACCGCGAACTGAGGAAATGCCGTAAGCTGTATAATGGGCTAGATAGGGTTTTTCAACTTTATTGCATATCTCAGGCATTTTTGGAATTTTGCACCAAATTTTCAACATGGGGTTTTGGGGCCTTTTCTCTCATGAATGATGTCACTGTCATGGTGTTATTGAGGCCGAAGGGTGATTTTGAGTCACTGCACAGTCACAGCAGAAATCACCCTTCAGGTCCAATAACACCATGACAGTGACATCATTCATGAGAAGGGGTCCCAAAAACCCCATGTTGAAAATTTGGTGCAATAATTCCAAAAAATGACTGTTTTACGAGCGTGCATTGCGCAGTTCCTATGCAGGCTCTTAAGTTTGTGAATTTTCAATATTTTCACTCCAGATTTTCAACATTGCCATTTTACCACACCTTCTTATGAGTAGTACAGCTGTCATTTTTCACATCTCACCCAAAACGTGTTTCCGCCCATGTAACGTACAATGGCGCAGTCAGTGTGCGAAATCAATGTACGGGACAAATTAAGAAAATCACAGTGACACTGTTCATGAGCAGAGGTCTTAAAATGGCTATGTTGAAAATTTGGTGAAAAAATTCCTAAATGTGACTGTTTTACGAGTGTGTGTTGCGCAGTTCCTACGCACGCTCGTAAGTTCACGAACTTTCAATATTTTCACTCCAGATTTTCAACATTACCATTTTACCACACCTTCTTATGAGCAGTACAGCTGTCATTTTTCACATCTCACCCAAAATGCATTTCCGCCCATGTAACGCACAATGGCGCAGTGGGTGTGCGAGATCAATGTACAGGACAAATTAAGAAAATCACAGTGACACTGTTCGTGAGCTGAGGTCTTAAAATGGCTATGTTGAAAATTTGGTGAAAAAATTCCAAAAAATGACTGTTTTACGAGCATGCGTCGTACAGTTCCTACGCACGCTCGTAAGTTCACGAATTTTCAATATTTTCACTCCAGATTTTCAACATTGCCATTTTACCACACCTTCTTATGAGCAGTACAGCTGTCATTTTTCACATCTCACCCAAAATGTGTTTCCACCCATGTAGCGCACAATGGCGCAGTCGGTGTGCGAAATCAATGTACGGGACAAATGAAGAAAGTCACAGTGACACTGCTTATGAGCAAAGGTCTTAAAATGGCTATGTTGAAAATTTGGTGAAAAAAGTCCAAAACATGACTGTTTTACAAGCGTGCATTGCGCAGTTCCTACGCACACTCGTAAGTTTGTGAATTTTCAATATTTTCACTCCAGATTTTCAAAATTGCCATTTTACCACACCTTCTTATGAGTAGTACAGCTGTCATTTTCACATCTCACCAAAATGTGTTTCTGCCCATGAAGACAATGGCTTAGTCGGTGTGCTGAAATCAATGTACGGGACAAATTAAGAAAATCACAGTGACACTGTTCATGAGCAGAGGTCTTAAAATGTCTATGTTGAAAATTTGGTGAAAAATTCTAAAATGACTGTTTTACGAGTGTGCATTGCACAGTTCCTCATGCGCTACCGTAAGTTCACAATTTTCAATATTTTCACTCCAGATTTTCAACATTGCCATTTACCACCTCCTTATGAGCAGTACAGCTGTCATTTTTCACATCTTGCCCAAAATGTGTTTCACCATGTAGTGCACAGTTGTAGTCGAGATGCAAAATCAATGTATGAGACACATTAAGAAAATCACAGTGACACTGTTCATGAGCAGAGGTCTTAAAATGGCTATGTTGAAAATTTGGTGAAAAAATTCCTAAAAATGACTGTTTTATGAGCGTGCGTTGCACAGTTCCTATGCATGCTCGTAAGTTTGCGAATTTAATATTTTCACTCCAGATTTTCAACATTGCCATTTTATTACACTTCCTTATGAACAGTACAGCTGCCATTTTTCATATGTCGCCCAAAATGTGTTTTTGCACATGTAGCGCACAATGGTGCTGTTGGTGTGCGAAAGCAATGTTTAGGACTGATTAAGAAAATCAGTTACACTGTTCATGAGCAGAGGTCTTAAAATGGCTATGTTGAAAATTTGGTGACAAAAGTCCATAAAATGACTGTGCTATGAGTGAGCATTGCACAGTTTCCACGCACCCTCGTAAGTTCATGACTTTGTAATATTTTCAGTCCAGATTTTCACCAGTGGCATTTTTCCACACTTCCTTATGAACAGTACAGCTGTCATTTTTCACAACATGGCTGAAGTGTGTTTTCACACTTTCAGAGCAGAGATGCGTGGTCGGTGTGGGAAATCATTGTTCGGCACAGATAAAGAAAATCACAGCGACACTGTTCATGATCGGAGGCACCAAAATGCCTGAGTTGACAATCTGCTGTAAAAATTCCCCAACCTAATTATATTATGGGTGTGCATTGCACAGTTTCTATGTACGCTCGTGACTTCACCATTTTTTTATATTTTTACTGCAGATTTGCAACATTGCCATTTTTACACCTCCCCCATGAACGGTATACAGCTGTCATTTTTTACATCCTGTTCGAATGTTTTTGCACCTGTGGTGCTAAATGCCATAGTCGCTGTGCATAAGCAGCTTCTGCTAACAAACTGATATTCCCCCTGTTCATGAGGTGGGGTCACAAAAAAAACATGTTGAAAATTTGGAGTGAAAATACCAACAAATGCCTGAGGTATTAGGGTTTCCAACCATAACGTCCAACCCTGTAGAGAATGACAGGCATCAGGGGTGTGACTTGGGATTCTTGCCTGTAATGCTCATACCATTCCACACCCTGCAGCCAGTGAGAGGCATCGAGGTATGCCATGGACTCTTCGGCCTCAAAGTTCACCCCATTCTCCTATATTGCACCCATCTCACCGTATTTCCTAATGAAATGGGGTGCGCATAAGGGCCAAAGATCCCAAGGAACACCGTGACACTTGTCAGTGTCTGCAGGGTGGGGTGTGGTGAAATGGAATGGCCGTTATGCCTGACGACCCAAACGCACACCCCAATGCCTCTCACGCTCTACAGGGTGGTGGTGGGGTTGGCTTCAGTTCAATACTTTACTGCCATTCCTATTACGCAGCTCTGTAACTTCTACACTACCACTGCCAGTGCCAGCAAGCAAACATTCAGCATTGACAAATGCTTGTTTCACTAACTGCTCTAAGATGGCTACACTTTCCATGCATTAGAATTTTTAGAACCTCCACCAGGTTTTCGTCTATAAATGGAGAGTAGGTATTCTGCCTCTCAGTTTTAACCTTACTTGCATGAATTTGTGTTTTGTCAGCAATATCTTTTAATCCCAATATTGTTTCCTGAGGCTCCTGCATTACTGCAGGGATTTCAGTTATAGTTTGATGAAAAGGAGTCCTATTGGGGCCCAGCTTCTCCTTATGTTTTCTTCTTTCTAATGTTAGAATACATTCTGATACCTATCCTGTGATTATTCTTGCTGTTTATTTTTTTGAACCTGCCAGAAGTGGTTCTGTTCTGATGGTTCTTTGCTGATTTTCAAATCTTAATAATGGAGATGTTTCAAGTGAACTGATAATAAGACTCTGCTCTAAAATAGTTTGGGATTGTGTTTCCTTTTGGGCTTCAGGCATCTGAATTTTTCTTTTAATTGTTTGTGTCTTATTGTCAGTTATAGGAGTAGATGTTACATGTATCCCATCAAGACCATGCATCCGAAAAAGTGTGTGGTCAAATAAATTTTGGGTGACTATTTTCACAGGATTGTTCTAAAAACTTTAAGTTTTCATGCTTAATTTATTTCCGGAGGATTTTATCAAACACTTTTGTTAAAATTCCTTGCAAGTTCCTACTTGTGAATGTTACTCATTTATTTCCACAGCACTGATATTAAAATATAGGATTTTTGGGTAATCTCTTAACTCTTCTTTTTGTTCCATTTAAAATGGTCAACAATTAACAACTGACTGGGCTCCGTCCCTTTATAGTAGAGGTGTTACTTTTACTTTTCTCTTTTTTTCTTGTATAACTGGGTTTTTTTTGTAGCTGTTTTTATGTTTTGTTTTTTTTTTACATAATTTCTTTGTGCTCCTTGGTTCATCTGCCCCCATCCACCAGTCCCCCAGCCTCTTCACCCCAGCATCCACTGGGACTTACTTCATCTGGTTCCTTCCCCAGGGCTTCTCCCCCCCAATATGGTTGGTTGGGCCCGTCCCATGGCCCCACTCAGAACAGGATCCAGTTCACCGGAGAAGCCCAGCTGGTCAGGTTCGAAGCCTATGGAGGATTGGTGTCATCCTGCCAGTCAGCTGCCATTTTCCTCCTGATTTTCTTCCCCAGCCCTGAGCATGGCTGCAGCAGCATGCAATGGCCAAGCTGCACATGCTTCCACAAACAGCACACCAGGCATCTTCTCCACCTCCACCCCCTCTATGTGCAGGGCCCATTGATCCAGCCCACCAACCATCACTAGGGGCCAGGCAAGAGCTAGTCTCCAATCCCATCCCTCCCTGGGAGATAAGAGCTGCCCTCTAGATGCTCAATACTCTCCTTCCCCTGCTGACCCCCAGCAACCTGCTTGTACCACGAACACGGGTCACCAGTATGGCCGGAGGTAAAGTGCCAATGCCTCAGCCCTCCATGCCATTGTGCTGGCTAGTTTTTATGGTTTTGTCCTGGCTGATAATTATATATGTTTTTGTAATATTGCCTATTACTCTATTCTATCTCTCTTTCATCTCTAATTAGTTTAGAGTCCTCACTATCCATTTTCTTATTTCTCATTGTCATTTGCAAGTTTTGCTACGTATATATCTATAGTATAACTCTACTTTTAGTAACCATTGTTTAAAGGAAACACAAACAAAAACTTTGATATGCTTTGTAGCATTTTTCTTCTTAATACCATGCTGCATTAGTCAATTATACACAAATATGTAAATGATTGTATAAATATCATAAATAGTCTAAGTAGAAGTATATAAATATTTAAAAAGTATATGGTAAATAGACATATGATTAATAGAAAGACTTTAGCCACCTGTTGAGGTCTGCAATATCTATAAATAAAATATATACTAAATGTATATTTATAAGTAAAATATAACAAGTATATATAATCACGTGCAGTTAATCAATATGAATACTGTAATAGCAAGGTGTCTTTAGAACACCATAATGAGATTGCTCATATAGCTTTCATAAGTATTCCTGCTAGTACAGTGGAGCCTGTTTTGTTAAAAGAAAAGACTGACTTTAGTCTGCTGTTTAATTTTGAATCCTACACCGAAACACACAAAGCAAAAGAAGATTACTGATTTTTTTGAGTAGTATTGTGTTGTAGGACAGGACAGTAATGTAATTTTAACTTGAGGGCCTGGTATTTCACACAGCACATTACAGAAGCAGTGAAATGTGCCTGGAAGTGATTTTCTGGTTAAATGCACAGCCCGTTTAAGTGCACAAAAAACTTTTATCCTGAGGGTGTTGCACTTAAGAGGGCTCCACTGTAGTTGTGTTCGATGATAGCACACCCTCTAGCTGACCCCTGTGTCAGGTAGTAAGTCAAAAAAGTTTTAAAAAGTTTAAGAAATATAATAGGTCCAAATTAACATAAAATTGCCTACTTTTTTTTAACTTCTTTATTGTCATACACAATACATTATACAGACATAAAAATAACACATGGCTATAAAATAGCAAAAACCAAGAATCCTGATGCATATTTCTAACTTAATGTTAGGAACATTGTCCATTATTCACTGTTGGAAAACACTTGTCCAGCTGAAGGTGAATCCATCTCAAGTTCAATACCTGAAGAAATAAAATTCAGATAAAACCTTGAGACTCTTGTGTCATAATTTTTCTTTTTTATGGGGGGGGGGACAAGGCACTTATAAGTCAAACTACATTTCTAAAATTGTACGCCTCATCTAATACACATTAGAATCTAGTACTCTAGTTAGACAATCCACATCCAAACCTAGTCAAGCTGGGGCAGACAAAGGTATCAAGAGGCCTTCTGAATGGTTCAATTGCCAAAGTATGCATGTATGACTACTAGGACTAAAAGAGTAAAAGGCAAAAGAAAAACAAAGCTTAACTGTCAATGGGGTGACATTTCGATTTGTAATAATTACAGCTAGAGCTGTCCTATGAAAAGGCCAAGTTCTGAACACAGTGCTTCTCAAGTAGTTCAGTGTGCCACGTATGATACAAGGCTGATGTTCAATAAGAATTTCACATTCATTGCTTTCAAAATAACAAATAAACAGTGCAGTACAAGTATTGCGCTAATTACCAGACTGCAACTGGGGTTTGAGGGAGATCATCCCTCATGTTTCTTCAAGAATGGTGGGCCACAAAAATCATACTGATGGGTCAGACTTTTGACTTTTCCTTACAGAAAGCTTATCAGATCACTCCAGGGCCACAGCAATGAGGAAAATGAGGTGCGTACCCTGATGTTGGTTACTGATGGTGTTGGAACCCAGGATCGTCTTTTCTATCTGGCCAGGAAACAGGGACCTGTAATACAGTATAGTACAAATATTTATCTCATTCATGACATTAGCTATGTTACTTGACAATGCTGTAAGAAATGCAAAGGGCTCTGCAAACAATACAGGAATGCCTCTGTGATCCATATTATGATTTACCTGGTGTGGCTGTGGATCATAGCTGAGGGAAACTTTTTTTTTTTTTTGACCCAACAGAAGCCGGCAAATGGGCATCCCAGCTCCAGTCGACCTCTTGGGCCACACTGGAAGATGACCTTCTAGAGATGGATTCTGTTCCAGTGGACACTTGACTTTCATGGGTAATGTCCGGTCCACTTTCATATCCCTAGGAACTCTGGTATTCAACTTTATAAATATGGCTTGCCACTAAAGCACTATTGCCATTTTGAATATTATTATATATTGTATGTTGTTATTTTCTATGGTTTAGGCTTTTATTTCACGCATTTGTTTTAGCTGTTAGCATTACAGTTTATTTTAATAGAGTACCAGCTACGATGTGAGGTAGTGATAGTTAATACTGGTTTGGTTAGCTCTCAGCCTGGAGGGGGAGACAAAAAGTTCATTTTGATGTTTATTGTTTCTCCCTTTTGCTACTATATAAATCTTTAGGTATAGGAGCTTTAGATCCACAGTATGACACTAATTAGTCCTTTGATAGGGTGCCTCTGTATAGGAATGTTTATTGCTTAAGATAACATTCGTAATTAGTCATACTGTTCTTGAGGCATGTTTACTGCAATTGTCTTAGTATATTTTATGTAATGTTTTAAAATGAATTTCCCCCACTGTAGTATCATAATGTCATAGATTCAACTTATTTCCTTTAATTAAGGGGCTTCAGCCCTTACAGTTCTATGTATTTACATGGTCTGTCGATTACATGGCATTGATACAGTGTAATTACTTGTCGAAACAAATTAAAAGAAATTAAAACATTCCAAATGTACAGTAACTCTCAGGCTCTCCAGTTAATCCAATTGCTGTTACTTTGCTTTTGAATTTGATCTGAAGCCTGTGACTCACTCTATCTCTTTAACACAGAGATTGCACTGTACTTCTAAAAATAAGTCTTCATTTGTTGCCTCATTAACTTCTGAAATCAGTAAAGCTTCTTTCTTTTGTATAAAATCAGTCTAAAAACATTCAGAGGGCAAAGAATGCTGAAAGTGCGTGATATGTAAAAGAAACCATTAGACTGTTCTGTTGCTCCCACTTTAGAGTCCCAGAGGTAACTAATGATTTTAGTGTGTAACTAAAAGCAAGCTATCATGAGTTTATGCTCATCATGTGATACTAAGGCCAAGAAATTTGAAAACAGTAAAAAAGTGGAATCAGTAATATATATTCTGCCTCACCCACAGTGCTCCCTGTGTATCCTAGCCCCACCTCCTAAGTGATACTGGCAGCCATATCTCCTTGTCCAGTAGGAACCCCATTGTTGTACTGTGTGCCTTGCTCTCTGTATTTCTTTTTGCCCTGACCCAAATTTTATTTAGTGCAATGGCCTGTCATGCAAGTGGACTGTGGTGCTATCTATGATTAAACTGCTTTTTTCTGTAATGTTGTACTCCTGTACCTGGATTTTACCTGCTGTTATGGGTCTAGTAACTGTGACCCTTGATTCTTGTTACTGCTGTGTTTTTGTCTTATGTAAACATACTATTTTTCTCATGTTGCCTTTCCCTTGGGTCTCATCTGGTAATGAGTCTTGGCTCATTGGTGCTTTTCCCGGTTACCAACTTTTAAATAAAAAAATAAAATATATTCATTACATATCTCAGACATCTAAAATATCAGCACTATTGGGCTATATGTCTTATATCCCATGTAAATTTGACCACCATGATAACTCTTCAGATTCTATACACAGTAAACTGTAGTCAGTAACAAATTAGGTGAACAGAATACCAATACTGTTTTTCAGTTTTCCAACAACTTAAAACCTCTACTTCTTTTAGTCTTTTCAGTCATTAAAAAATATATTTGTGGCTTAGTTTCTGGGCCTTTCAGGTCTTTTGTATCTTATAGCTCTTTTTGGTCTTAAAATCTTTGGTTCTGTCTATGATCTCAATTTGCTTTATCTACTTTAAACTAGCATGTATAATGTCACAGCCCCCCCCCCCCAATGTTGTGGCCCACTGTAAATGTTCTGTCCTTGCCTCCTCATCTCTTTTTCTATCTTTGTTTGCTGCCTCTTCTTGGGCCACTCATCACTCCACTTCACTTCTCCACTGACCTTACTGCTCTGTCTCTCTAGGCTAGAAAAAAGTGCTGGGATCCTTCTTTGCACTGATCTCCCAATAGACATAAAAACATAGAAACTTAGAAGCTGATGGCAGATAAGGACCTCAAGGCCCATCCAGTCTGACCATTTCTTTTTCTACCTTATGAATGTGTCAGCAGCCTTTGCTCTGTCAATGGCCTAAAAATCTATTCCTAGGTGGACTTGAACTACCAACCTTTTGATGAAGAGCTTAATGCACTATTGAATTGCGCCACAGAAACAACACTAAATGTATAATAGTACTCCATGCCTTAGACCTCTGTCCAGCTCCTCTACCTCCTTCAGAATGTTGTTTTCGGTATGGTTAGGTCCACAACCCTACCATGCCGTCTGTCTCATCTCACCAGATAAAGGGCTTGCTAAGGGTTAAAAGAAATAAGAAGTGCCAGGAGCTGAGAAGCCAGAGGACTTTGCATAAAGCTGAATCCTGAGAAAGATAAGGCAACAATGGCATACCTTTAATATACAAAGTAAGAGCATATAATCGTAAGAGAGCTTTGCTCATCCACAGCATCAGTGTTGCTTAGTAATTACCTCTACCTTTGTAACAGAAATGTGCATTCCAGAAACCACCTGTTTATAGAAGTCGTCTGTGCTGTGTGCAGCATCCCCCCACCCCCCTTTTCTTTCATTTTTTTATTTTTTAATTTTTCTGTTCT
The DNA here is from genome assembly GCA_016271365.2 of Neoceratodus forsteri. NCBI lineage: Eukaryota > Metazoa > Chordata > Ceratodontiformes > Ceratodontidae > Neoceratodus > Neoceratodus forsteri. The sequence goes on along the minus strand of CM028129.1, from coordinate 104,063,606 downwards.
GGCTTTATAGTTGGAACCCAGTTTGTCGTGGGTTGTTAATGCAGGGCAGAATGCCATTTTGTTATGTTTTTTATGCTGGCTCATGCTTGTGCGCCAGCCAATATATTGCATTAGTAGCAGATTTGGAATTGCGGTCACTTTGGGCGAATGCAGGGCACGCATCACTAGGTGCGTCCCTCATTCCCCAAAAAGCCAGCATGCAGGCACCACATGAGCAATACATAATGTGGTGAGCACATCTAAGGAAAGGTTCGCTGCAATGAGAGCCAAGCTCATCATGCAGCTGCACCAAAACACGCCCTCCCTACATGCCTTTCCTGGTGAAGCCCTTCAATATACATGGCGGCACTGAGTGCCACCACATGGAGAGCCGACTTCAGGGGTGCCCAATCCCCCTGTCAGCATGCTCCGACCCACTTCATTTGCCGACGGGGGAGCCTACTACCCATTGGCATAATGCACCCCCCATTTAAAGTGTGTACCAAGGGGGTGCCCAATCCCCTCAGCATCATGTCCCCCCTTCCCAGTTTAATTTGCCAATGGGGAAGCCCACTCTCTGTTGGCATAATGTCCCCCTTCATTTGTTGTGTGCTGACAGGGGTTCCCAATCCCCCATCAGCTACAGAGCCCCCCAAAAAAACACTCAGGTGGCATGCTTGGAGCCCACCCCAGCATGCCAAATGCCCCAGTAAAACAAAAACAGTCCCTAACTGCAAATCAGAAAACGATCCCTCGTTGAGTCTGGTGGTCCTCCCCCAACCCTCACCCACCCTCTGCACACCCTGCCTCCCCACACCCCCCTCACCCCATACTTACCTCTGGAGTATGGTGTGACAATCTTCAGTGGACCAGGAACATGTCTGCACTCTTCAAAGCCGACCGCGAACTGAAGAAATGCCGGTAAGCTGTATAATGGCATAAATCTTTTTTTTTTCAACTTTGGTGCATATCCTGGGTATTTTGGGGAATTTGGGCACCAAATTTTCAATGTGGGGTTACTGGGACCCCTCCTCATGAATTTAGTCACTGACATGGCATTATTCAGTCCTGAAAGGTGATTTTGTGGTTACTGCATGGAATCTCCTTTCGGGACTGATTAACGAAACGACAGTGCCACTGTTCATGAGGAGGGCTCTCAAAAAGCCTATGTTGCAAATTTGGTGAAAAAAAATCCCAAAAATGTTTCCAAGCGTGCATTGCTGTCCCACACACCCTTGTAACCCTTAAATTTGCAATATTTTCATGCCAGATTTTCAACATTAGCATTTTTCACACCTCCTTATGAACAGTATAGCTGTCATTTTTCACAGCCTGCCCAAGATGTGTTTTCGCACCTGTGGCACACAATGGTGTGGTCGCTGTGGGAAATCAACTTTTGGGACACATTAACAAAATCACAGTGCCACTGTTCATGAGGGGAGGTCCCAAAATGCCTATGTTGAAAATGTAGTTAAAAAAATCCCAAAAATAATTGGGTTATGGACGTGTGTTGCGCAGTTTCTATGCATACCCATGACTTCACCAATTTTTCATATTTTCACTACAGATTTTCAGTGTTGCCATTTTTTTAAATCTCCTCATGAACAATAATGTTGTCATTTTTCACATCCTGCCCAAAATGTGTTTTCTTCCCTGTGTTGCCAAATGGCATAGCCGCAGTGAGAAACCACCTTTCAGCTAACACACTGATTGTGCCACTCTTCATGAGGTGGGGTCACAAAAAGCCTATGTTGAAAATCTGGAGTGAAAATACCAACAAACGCCTATGACGTTAGGGTTTCCAGCTGTAACACCCCAACCTGTAGAGACTGACAGGTGTCAGGGGTGTGACTTGGGATCATTGGCTGTAATGCTCATGCCATTCCTCCCCCACCCACACCCTGCAGCCAGTGAAAGGCATCGAGGTGTGCCTTGGAGTGTTTGGACCTAAAGTTCACCCCATTCTCCTATACTGCACATGTCTCAGTGTATTTCCTTATGGAATGGGGTAAGTATAAGGCCCAAAGACCCAAAAGCACACCCTGACACTTGTCATTGTCTACTGGGTAGAGTGAGGTAAAATGGCATGAGCATTATAGCTGATGCTCCAAAGGCACATCCCAGCGTCTGTCAGTCTCTGCAGGAAGGGGGTGGGGTTGGCATCAGTTCAATACTTCACTGCCATTCCTATTATGCATCTCTAACTCCTGCACTACCAATGCCAATACCAGCGAGACAACATTCGGCATTGACAAATGCTTGTTGTTTGTTGCCACCTACTCCCCCCCCCCCACTGCAATCTCCATTGGAGCTGTACCTGCATACTGATTTTTGTTCAGGATTTGCCTCAGCTGAACATGCATATGTAGATTGTATGGCCTGTATTCTTTCTGACTGCTCTAAAGATGACTCTAGGTGAAGCAGCTGTAAAGTCATACTGAAGCATGTGTGAAATTGCAGATTAAAGTTGGCAAGTTAAATGACCACCTGCCTAAGTCTTTTTTCTTTTCTTTCCCTGTCTGTGCATACTTGCCTGCTGGGCTGCCTCTCAGCTGTTTAGAAAGAGAGAGAGAGAGAGAGAGAGAGCGAGAGAGAGAACAGGAATAAAGTGTGTGAGCCATTCTGTAACCCTGTGCTTTTCTGTTCTCTATTACTTTTTCCTTTTTTATGTTTGCCGTATGCATGCTCACAGCAAATGTCTTGCTGTGATAATGAATTTTATGGGGTGTAACATTGTCAGTCCAATGCAGAGCAGTCTGCAAAGAGCAAGTCAGTGCCACATCAATCATCAGCCAGGCTGATCATGACACAGTTTTGGCTTGCTGGGCAGAGACGTTGTGTATTTCAAAAGAAAAAGCTGACTCAGTGATAGGGCAGCTCTTTCCTTTGATCTGCATGACACTGCCCAGCAAACATTTGCTTGATGTCCTGATCAGCCTGCCTCATGTCACCCAGTTTTGGTTTGCTTGGTGTCTGGTTTCCACTTTGTTCCTGAATTTGTACAGGATGGACTGCTACACTGAAATTATTTTGTCTGAAAGTTCCTTCTTGAGGCATAGTGTGCAGACAGCATGGTAAGAGTCCCCTGTTTCAGGCAACATCATGATTTCAGAATGCCAATGGAAAAAAGTCTCAACCATTACTTGAGTCATACAAGATCTGCTCCACTACTGGAGCAGCATGTGAAGAAACATGAGACTCATCAAATGCAGTATCTTCCTCAGATACGCTCCAGTAACAGAAGCAAATAAAACAAAGTTGTACCATCATAAACAAGAAAAATATTACACAGACATTAACTGGATGCTGTAGCTACATCAACTGATTTCTCAAAAATAAAACATTACTTACTGCAAAAGCCAAGCAGGACTCCGTTAGACTAAACAAGGAAGCTGGAGATAGGGGTACACACAATTACCAGTCAAGTCATTACAATCAGTAAGCCCAAATGTTATCACTTGCTTCCAGCCCTTGTGATACATCATACATATCATCAAAGTGCTCAGTGACCAGTTCAGCTTTCATATTATAGATTACCAAAGTTTAGAATAATTATTTTTGATACCACCCTCTGCTCTATGCACCAGTAGGTTTTTAAGTTCTGAATGAGTTATGACACTATCATACAAAGAAAACCCTATCAAAACTCTAGAGGGTTTGAAGACACAAGAAACCGGACTTGAGTTAGTCATTAGCTTCCCAGGTGGGGTTGCTTCTTCCCGAAAACCATTTGTGAAGTAAGTTAAGCCACGGAGATGATATTTTTTCTTTACTGTACAAAAGCCAGAGAGATCAGGTTTGGGTGGAAGATCAGGTTCCAACTATATGCTAGTGGTGAGATTGCATCCCAGGCTGAATTTAAAAGATTTTTAAATCTCGATGTAATATGTGTCATTTCTTCATGTTTGTGCATACTGTACCTCTCAAATGTCCCTGATTTTCTGGAACATCCCTGGTATTGCCTAATACATTTTCATGCTCCCTCATAAATGTAGCATTTTTGTCACATGTAGAGTAAAAAAAGAAAACCATCCATCAATGCTGGTTACTGCCCTGTCTGTAACTGCCACCCCCAAAGCCCAACCCATATTAGTCTTCTGTTAGTGGCATACAGTCAAGGCCTGGTACAACAGCAATACCAGCGGTGAACATTTGACATTGACAAATGCTTGTTTTAGTTTGTTGCCTAGTTTCAGATACCAGGATACTGGTGCACCCTGTACGTTTGTAAATATTTTAGTAGTTGTAAATAACTTACCTGAAACACCAGAATGCTGGTATATGTGTTTTGAATTCCCCTAGCTTCTCTCTGAAGTCTGTTCCTTTCTACCATTCTCCATTCAGGGAAAAGCCAGCCAATTCACCCCTCCATTTGAATAGTTAGGGTGGCTCTCAGGACTAGCTTAGGTACAATCCTAACTTAGCTAATATTTTGATTATTTTCTTATTATGTTTACTGTGAAAACAAAACATTTCTGTGAATGTGTAGAAAATGAAATAAGTACTTTATTTCATTTAACACTTTTGTAAATTAGGTGATGTCATTGGAAAGACAGTCATATGAGCTAATCAAGGAAACTCTGGGATGGGGAGGGCTATAAAACCCCTCAGATTTTGAACCTGAGTAAGTCTAGTTCAGGGCTACAGAGAGTGCCAAGCTCTGTGTTCCAGCTCAGTTTAAGGAGAACCTGATCAGCTCAGCTTAAGGTGGACCATACCGATTTACTGCTGGACTCAAGAGTGCATATCCTCCATTGGCTCCATCCAGCTCCAGAAGTTGAGTTTGAAGTATTTTGGTGAAATATTTTCGGGCAAAGACTGGTAAATGAACTTGAATCTTTATTTTCGCCTTATTTCCAGACTGGACATTCCCTGTTTTAAACCTGATAAACATTACAGGGGGCTGCCACTCCAGAATCATGTGGCAGGCTCCTCAGGACAAAGTTATGATACATTTTACTGCTAAAAGGCCAGCATTAAAAATGTTGACTTTATTTCTAATCAAGTACAGAAGGGTACGAATAGGGACTTGGGGATGGGGTTTCAAGGAGAGCAGGATAGGGGCTATTTTAAAAGTATCTGTACACCATACCCCCTAGGAATCCCTCATTTCAATTCTTGGTTTCATTAATGAAACTCAGCATTCACTTTTTTGAAAATAAAGAGATCGATCCATCAGTGGCAGACTGGTCTCTCCCAAACTCAGCCTGCTCTGTGTTACTAGCTTTCTCAAACCAGTAGCTGCCACCACTCAGCATAGACACTCTCTCAAGGTATCTCTAGGTTTGAATCCCTCCAGAGCCACTACTCATACAGTACAGTGCTCCTTGCTGATGGGCAACTGACCCACCCCTCTGTCACAAGTGAGAACACCTTACTTTAGAAACAAATTCTGATAACTGTAGCCTCCTCTTCGGTGGCAGAAACACAGCTTTTGTCAGTTATACTGTAAGTCAGTCATCTGTACCTCAGAGGACTCAGTCACAGAAACATGAAGTATAGGAAAAAAATAATATTTTAATTACATCAAGATTTATTTATTTTATTTATTTAAAGATTTGGTCATCGGGAACGGCACATTGAGCCAAGGCTCATTTCCAGGTGTGACCTGGGACGAGGGGTAAGGTGAGATATACTTAAGATACATGATACATAAGATACGTTTGATACAGGATAACACAGCAATTTACAAAAGGTTTGAGGTGAAAACACAGCAGCTTATAGTTATAGCCAAAGCAAAATTTACATATGGTACAGGAATGAGGTCACAGTAGCTTACAATGATGCAGGAATGATATCAGTAGCAATTATGATACTATATAAACAAGAGCAGTTGGCATGTGACAAGAGCAGGTTGTTGGGTTTAGAATGAGGAAGGGATAGGAGCCAGAGGGGGTCAACACAAAGGAGGAATGCATCTAGGGAGGGAGGAGACATAGGCAGAGGGGGATGGGGAGTTGACTGAAGTACTTTTTGATTGGGCAGGGAGATGGTGAGTGAAGGCGTGTTTCCCAGCCAGTGAGTGCAGAGTGGCAAAGACAAAAGAATGCTGATCTCGTGACCGCAAGGCATAGCCAGTACTGTGTATATTTACACATATAATACAGGATACTACACACAGACTATGGGGAACAGTAATTCTACAGAGATAAAAAGAAAATTAAGGAACTCAGATGGTGGTATTTAGTAAAGGAAGCTATGTCTTTTTAAAAATTATGGTTGGATGTTTTGCAGCATAATGAATATTCTAACTCCCCTTGGAGAGAGAGATTGAAGCCATCATAACACCATTAATAACATTATAAACTGAGTCAAGATATCAGTTATTATGGATATTATGAATTGTTTAGAAGGCCTCCTGTCTATGGTTTTTGTATGGTTTTGAGTTTTTTGTAAATGTAATGTTGCTGTGTTTTGGTATATTGGGAATCACTGATGTCTATCCAAAACATAATAAAATTTGTTTAACAAAAAAACAAAAAGAAATCAAAAGAAAATGCTTGAACAGTAGGTGACACACAGGAAAAAGGGCAACAAGACCAACACTGCATGATGCTGAAAGATGCAAAAATATTTATTAATAAATTCAAAACATATGTACCACCATGCAGTGTCCAGAACAATCAACCCCAACCAGTGTCACAATGAATGTGTCATCATGGGGAAGGGAATTGAGGGAGACATGGAGCTTTTAATCTTCTCTCTTAAAGTTGCAGTGCTAAATTCAGTTCAAGTCAATTTTATTTTATCAGGATAACACCATTGAGACAGCTCATTTGCAAGGAGGTCCTGGGGAACACAGATACAAATACAGATAGGACTAACATCAAACACAAATGCCAATTCAGTGAACTCAAATACATATACAGGTAAAACAAAAGCATATACAAAATGCAATTTCAGCAAATACAGTAAGTTCTGGAAAATTCAGAAAAGTGCTGTGTGCAAGTGCAAAAAACTAACAGACTGTGTACAAAGTGAAACAATAAATACTTATAAATGTACAGCATTAAAAACAGCAAGAATTATTATTTTTGCAGCAGGAGAGGTTATATGGAACAGATCACAGTAGATCCAGATATCCGGGCTGGACATTTTGACAGTTACTGACACTACAGCGACTACAGTACCAGATCTCTGTAGTGTCAGCGCTGGACCCCAGCACTGTATTCTGGGGGTCTTGCACCCCCTCCACTAATCAGCTCCAACTCAGAGTTGATTATATTTAGTTGGGGGGTGCGGGGGGCATGGCCCTCTGCATGGGACATTATGGAGCAAAGCCCCCAAAAGAAAACATGTTAGCTAGTGGGAAAATGTATGCTGACCGCAAATGCGGTTGACATGATGGTTTCGCTGTACGGTCGTTCGATAAAATTTTTGTCGACGACTGATCGGAGATCCATCCAGGCCCACTTGTTCATACATTCAGCAGGTGCCTGAGTTCAATTATTTCTCGCATTCTCTTCACTCTAAAGTAAAGAAAAGAGAATCATATAAAAAATACTAATCACATATTACACATTAAGAACAAATCTCGTTAATAACGCATACATTTAAATAACATCATTTTCATTTTTTAAGGAACCACAAGAACCACAAAATGTCAACTCAGTCATTAAGACACAGAAAAAAAAACTATCTCACTCTTTTCTATTTACCAGAATGAGAACAGCTTATGACACAGGACGCCTTGATGAATCACTGCAAACTTAAACCTTAGATGTTAGCAGTTCAGAGTATCAAGCCTGACTGCCTTGCTGTCACAAAACTCAGGTTAACAAGGTTTTCCAAAAAGCAGCCCCTCCCGCCCCCGACACACAGGTCCTATAACATCACTCCCATACCACCACTTCTTGGAGTCTTGAAAGCTGAGTCTTCTCAGGGAACTGGTCTAATCAGGAATTGGGACTTGTATATACAAATACATCTGGGTTTTGTCCTGAGTCCTGTGTAGCCCAGAAGAAGTGACTGCTTTACTCATTAGCCAGGGCCCTTCACTAAACATGAAAGGGATGTTTCTGCTTTCAACACTCTTATTACTTGGCCAAATAGATTGATATCATTCTCCAGAACCATCAGGCATGCCTCTGACAGCAAACTTTATCAGACAGTTTTCATCTCAGCTGAAATATTGATAAGAGTTCTAGATGATAGAAATTCTGCACAGAAACAAGAAAAAAAAAATAATTTACACAAAAGTTCTTACATCCCCGAAATGAAAACAAATTCTTTAGCCTACCACTAAATGATGTTTACTTCTCATTTGAGCTGGCTGACTCCACCTGCTATTCCCTCGGTTCGCTGTCTGGTGAACCCCACATTAGTTTCTCAAGCATCTCTCCTACTTAAAAAAAGTTACTATTACCTGGACAGTCTGTCTACATTATTACGTGCTGCAGTGCCTAATGTCCATATTATAGCCCTGTAGCACCAGGCTGCACCTGAGCAATTTTAAGTTTTGTCCACTGGTTTAATGCAACCATGTAAGGGAGTTGTGGTCAGTGACCATGGTGAACTACCTCCCATAAAAACAAGTTTGCACTGAACACTGAACACTTATGGTCATATCATCCATTTGAACTACACTCCAGCTCTTCTGGGGAAAAGAATCAAGCTGGGTTACTAGTCAGATAAACAGCTATTCTACATTATATTATGTTAGTCACAACTGAAAGAGGTGCCATTTTTTGTGGTTGATCGGACAAAGATTTAGTATAGACTATAAAGAATATAGGACAGAACTAGGAACAATGATTTATTTATTTTTATTTTGGGCAGATGTATCTACTCTATGCTGTGGCTCCTTTGACTGTTGGCAGCCACGCCACCCAGAATTATGCTCAAGAAATCTCTGTACCATGCCCTGAATCAGGCGTTATACTCCATGACACATCAAGTTTTTTGGTCACTGACACCAGGATTGTAAGCCAGAGGATATTTTTGTCCCTCAGTCCTGAGGCTGTGACCTAGAAGATGCTATAAAAGCCTAGCACAAATCTAGAGTTTGTCAAGTGGTTTGCTGAATATAGTGGACATGTTTGGTCAGAGATATCAAACATTTGGGCCCAGTCAGTAAAAATCCTGAATTATTTAAGTCAAGGAGAATATTTTAACCACAAGAAAAGAGTGGTTCTAGCTGTTATCCTGATGATAGTTAATAGACTCACTTCCCTTGTTAGTGCTGGTACTTCTGCTGCCATGATCACCTCTACATATTCTTTAAAGTCCAGTATGGAAACCCTCCAACAGGACATGGTAGCTATTTGAGAACAGATTATCAGACAGAAAAAGGACCTAGTAGAGTATAGAAAAAATTTGCAGGATACTGTAGTGCTAGTCAGAACACGGTCTGCTCAGTACCACTACACAGAGAGCAGTAGACCTTAGTCAAGACACTCGGAAATAACAGCTATGCAGGCTACAGCATTTTTGTACGAGGAGCTAGTGAGGAAAGCCACTACCAGTGTTAGTAATTTAATCAATGGGAAGATTCTGCTGTATTTTCTACCAGAAGATCTTGTTAGACTTATATTGAGTAAAGTACCATTTACACCAATGCAGCCTATGCAATTACATGTAGCATAAAACCTGGGTAGTGCCATTCCTATGTATGTGCAGTAGATGTGGAACAATTAGAAGTAACCTTCTTTTTAAATTTGCCCTTTAGGAAAATAAATAACATTTACAGGCCGTGTTCAGTCTAGAATGTTGGGAATTGGAAGCATAATGTATTCACAAGAATGGAACTTTCCCCAGTCATTACATACCAAGACCACTATCCTGATTATTTTATTGTTCCTCATCTAGTGCCAAAAGGTGAAAGACATCCCCAGGGTATGCTCTGGTAAACTCTTTCTAAAAGATGCTTCTGAAATGGTCTGTGGCCTAACACCAGGGTACATTACATGAGGCTTGTAAGATTACCTTCACCAAATCCTAGCGAACCTCGGTCACTGCAGATGCTTGCTGGCTAGTTTTCACACCAGTCAGGGAGATGATGATATTCTATCACCAGCATGGCGCTATAGCTAAAACAGCACTTAGCAGTAATGTCACTTTAATTCAAGTACCTGAAGATGTCTCAGTGCAACCTGATGATGTACAGTAGTTCTCTATTATCTAGATCAGAAGCTGCAGTGGCAGAGGCTTAGATGGTGGATGCTTTCCAGGGTCAATATGTACCTGCTGACGATTTACAGTCTACTGTGGAGGTAGGGGAAGCCAGACTTCTGGGAGGTTCTGTGTGATGTAACAGCTTCAGGCAATCTCTGTTTTGTAACTGTTTCAGTTAAATTGAGTTTAAATTGATGTGAGCTGAGCTTCTTTGCCTCAGTCTACTGTGGAGGTGGGGGAAGTCAGACTTCTGTGAGGTTCTGTGTGATGTTCCTGTGTATTTGATGGAGTGGGGTGAGGTACAATCCTGAGGGAACTGGGTTGGGCAGTGGGAGCTAGATGGGACTGATTGACTCTCTCGAGAGTCAGATAGACCCAACCCACCCTCTCCCAACCCTCCCTCCCTGGGCTTATTTGCCTTTATAGGGGAGGTGCTGGGTCAGGATTGGCAGACGATACACACTGGTACAATCTCGAGCAGATTGGTCATTCCTGACTAGTTCAAAAGGACAGTAAGAGAAAGACAATAACATGATTAGCCCTAGTAAAGGGGAGACATCTCAAGGGATGGGGCAGACAGTATGAAGTGAGGATAAGCTGAAAGAGAGGTAGAGGGTCAAGTTGAGGCATGGGGAGGGTAGTAGGATGCAACAACTGTGGGGCAGCTATCTTTTCAGGGTTCACATGAGGAGCAGGGGGATGCCTGGTGTGCAGGCAACTTAAGCAGCTCAAGGAGGAGATTAGGTGGTTATGGGCAGAGATAAAAAGAGAAAAGGGAACAGAGTGGTGGTACAATCCAGGGCTGGGGACACACAGGAGTGCCTCAGAGGACTGAAGGCAAACCAGACAAGGGTGGTGAGGGGGAAGGGTAAATGGATCAATATTGCCACCTCAGGAACCACTGGGTACAGATGAATGGGGTTGGAAGAGGATAGGGAACAGGGGCAGGAATGGCCCTAGAACAGGTAGCAAATGCAGGCCACTCAATAGTATGCCAGGGAGAACTCAGAGCAGGGGGGAGGTGTCAAGCAACAGGTTCTCAGTGCTAGCTACACTGGAGGAGATGAATCAGGAGGACCTTGTAGACCCTTTTATTTCAAGGTCATCTCCCCCAAGACGACACTCAAGCTCCTCCGAGGCTTGCCAAACCAAGGCAGTCCAGGATCAGATCGGCTCTCCCCTGCTTTCCTCAAATTTGTGTCACCAGCAATAGCAAAACCCCTCACCTACATTTTCAACCTTGCCCTGACAACCTCCTCCATCCCTCCATGGAAAACTGCCAAGGTAATCCCCATCTTCAAGACCGGTGATCCCCTCTCAGAGGACAATTACCAGCCAATATCCATTCTCTCACACCTGAGTAAACTGCTCAAGAAAATGGTCCACTGGCAGCTATCAGAATACCTCACCAAACATGATATGTTAAAAAACCAGCAACATGGGTTCCACAAGCAACATAGCACAGCCACTGCCCTAGCCTTATTTACCAACCACATATACACCAACATGGACCAGGGCATGCCACTGGTGCTACATCTGTTGACCTATCAAAGATGTTCAACCTGGTCATCCACTCCCTACTCCTCTCCAAACTAATTTTAACTGGATCATCCCCCAAAACTACTCACTGGTTCCGGAGTTACCTTTCACTTGTTTCGGACTGCCTTTCCTGCAAATCCCTTCTCAATGCCAATGATCTGGTCATATACCACAGTGATAAATCCCTTCCTCACATATCTTCTATACTCACTAGTGGTGGGCAAAATTTGAGAATTCTGCTTTTGCCGAACTTCCATGCAATTTTGGAAATTTTGCACAAATTTCTAAACTTTCGCTATTGGCGAAACTAGGATTTTGGATAGATTTTCACCGAGTTCTACTGACTATTTTTGTGAACTGCAGAAAAATGCATATAAACTGCAGACTTTATTCTATCCATAGTTTAATGAACTGTAAGTGAATGAGCGCCTGCTTGTACAACCATGCGGTCATTCACTGACAATTCAGTGGGCCACTGGTAGTGGGGGACAGAGAAGGGCTGTGCTGGTGGCCTGCTCAGGGGCAGGGTGGGGGAAGCAGGGTGGTGGTGATGGATGAACTTTAAGGGTGGGGGGTCCACTAGACACCAGGGAATTGGGATTATTTTTTTATAAGGGATCAGGGATGGGGAGGTCCACTAGACACCAGGAAATACTGGGGATAGAGAGGGATGAGTTGGTGGACAGCCGGCTGTTTTTTTTTTTTTTTTTTTGTGGATTAAGGAATCCAGGATATGGAGGAGGCTCCACAAGACATCAGGGAAATAAAATGTTTTGGGGGGCCATGATCGGTGGGTGGGGGGCCACTAGAAACCAGGAGGGTCCAAGGAAGGTATTTATTTACTGGGACCCCTGATCAGTGGGGGGTGGATTAATGAATTAAACTGTGGTTAAAAAAAAGCCTCAGAACTGACCACTGGCAGTGATCTTTTCTGCGGATTTTTTCCCACAGTTTAAAAAAATTAACCCACAGTCTGTATATTTATTCCACAGTTTTAAGGCTAAATTTCCATGAAAGTTTTGAAAATGACTTACAAATTTTTGCGGAAGTGAAATTCGCACCTTTGCCCAAATTCCACCAGTGGAAAATGTTTTTCACATACCCCTAATACTCACCCAGAACTACAGCGCTGCCCACAACTGGTTCACCAAAAACCTGATGCTGATAAACACTAAAAAAACAAAAGCGATGCAGTTTGGATCTAAACCTTACTTGGCCAAATCCCTTAAATCAAGTTCTTCACTCCAGGTCCACTCACCCAATGGCCCCGCCATTGACATCGTCCTCTCTTTCAAGTGCTTTGGAGTTATGCTGAACTCCACCCTCTCCTTCACTGACCATGTAAACTCAGTAGTTTGTGGAATTAACCAAAACCTTGCTGAGGCATACCGTATCAAGCCCTTCCTCACCAAGGATGCTCACCTGTCTATTGCCAGAGAAAACCTCTTCCCCATACTAGACTATTGTTCCCTGTTTACTCTTGCATCTCCTTCTCCCTCCGGTACAGACTAGAGATCATATACAATAGCATCTGCTGATTTGCCGTGTCTGGCCCTTACTCAGCACACCACTGTGACCTCTACTGCCTCCTGAACTGGCTCCCCCTACAAGGTTGCTTTGACTTTACTACTGGCTGCCTCACTGACTCTAGTCTTAGGAGTGGTCCTACCTCCCCCCTATCCACCTTCCTCAAGCCTTGCATTCTGTCAAGGCCTCTCTGTTCCTCCCTTGACCCCCCCATTGAAAACTTGGCATACCACCACTAATATGGGTAGTAAAGCCCTGTTGGTCGTGGCCTCCATCCTATGGAACAGACTGCCTGACCCCTTAGATCTACTAGCAAACCTCATGTATTCAAGTGTGACTACAATGTCTGACTCCTTGCTAGGGACACCTGCACCTGTAAGCGCAAAGTGACTGCCCCCCCCCGAGCCTTCTCTTGCCATGTCCCGCAATCATCCTCCCCCATTTTCTTGCTCTTGCCCTACAGAGCCGGGACCTGACACAAGCGGGTATGATTAGATTCATAACCTCTTACTAGCTTTTCTACTGCTTAATCTGCACATGTTCTCTCTCTCTCTCTCTCTTGCTCCCACATCTGTGTTCTCTGCTACCTCAGAGGAGAGCACTGCTGCAACTATTGCCATCTTACCTGCTACTTCATTCCATGTCTGCTGTCCTAACATAACTTCCTGCTATCTCACTTGTCATTGCTTCTGCTACAGCCTTCTGGGCCAGGAACGGTTGATTATATAGCTGCCAAATGTTAGCGTATGGAAAGTACATATCTGTACTAATTTGTATTATCTGCTACTATTTGTAACTACAGTATCATATATTTATATGTGTACATATCTGTACTAATTTGTACTATCTACTATTTGTAACTACTGCATCATATGTGTATTTACTTACTATTTATGTTATCTGCTACTGTAAATTATTTACCCTGTTTGTGCCTCTGGCCCGGGTTATGTCTGAAAATGGTCCGTTGGACCAACGCACCCTACCCGGTTAACAAAGTCATAAATAAATAAAAATAAATAAAAGGCTGGTGAGGAAGAGATTGCTCACAGCCCAGAGGGCACTAGTAGGGTGACTGAAGGGGGGCAGGGCTTCAGTGGGTAAGGATAAGGGTGCGTGAGCTGGAGACCAAACAGGGGGACAGTAGCTAAGGAGAGGAAGGAGGGGAATTATGAAGAGATTAGGAGAGGGATGCATCAGAGGGTGGGGGCAGGTGGAGCCCGGTGCAGAAGGGAGTTGAAATCAGGAGAAAATGGGAAAGGGAAGGGCAGGGCAGGTCAGAGACAGGGGTGGAAGGGGAAACAGCTGTGATGCATTTGGGAATGGAAGACCTGGCAGAGAGGGATAAGGGCTGGACAAGGTGAGTAAAACAAGAAAATGAGAGTGGGATCCTAGTGCTGGGGATTCAGTTCTGAAGGGGATTGGGGGGGGGCACAAGGGGGAGAACCATAGTCTGATATGGGTGGAGGACATGTCAGGCATGATAGCAGAAAGGGTGGGTCAATCAGTCCTGAAGTATGCCAGGAGAGGTAGGGAGAAACCTCACATAGTTCTGCATTTTAGAACCAATGACCTGGCTGGTCATATGGTAGATGTAGACCAGGGAAGGTTTGAGGAGCTGGGTTTGATTTGTGAGGAAGCAGGAAGATCAGTAACCTTCTTGGAGGTCCTTTTGGTACCCAGGGTGAGCACAGCGAGGAAGCTGAGGATAGAGGAATTTAACACATAGCTAAGGGAGTGGTGTCCATCAAAAGAGTATGGGCTGGTGGGCGGTTGGAAAAGGACATAGGAGGACAAGAATCTCTATACCAAGGACAGGCTTCACTTAAGTGGGAAGGGAATGAAGGTCCTGAAACAGAAATTGGAGGAATACTTAGCAAACAATGATCATTTAAAATGGTAATAGGGGGTGGCAAGTGGGCAGGAGTCAGGCAGGATCCTCAGACAGGGAAGCCTAACAAGCTTACCCCCCCATACTAGCAAAAGGGGACTTTGGGAGAGGTCAGAAGGAGGTACAAAAATGGAAGAGCAAGTAGGGTGAGGGGCAAAGGAATCAGGGTGGAGGGTGGTTACCTTGAAAGCTAGAAGTCTAGGGAGCAAAACAACAGAACTACAGGCTCTCATGGCAGATGGGAAGGTGGATATGATGGCCATAACCGAGACATGGGCCAACCATTACCATGACTGGGACCTGGCAGTACCAGGATATAGGATAGTTCAGAGGGACAGGGTAAAAGGGAATGGGGGGTGGCACTGTATGTGAGGGAAGGTCTGAAGTGTGTCAGGGAGGAAGGGGAGGAAGGCAACACAGAGTCATTACAGGTGCAGCTCCAGAACTCCAAAGTTGGACCCTAAGGATGGGAGTGGTGTACAGGCCACAATCTCAGACCAAGGAGTTAGACAGGGAACTAGCAGAGCAAATCAGAAGGACCTGCAGAAGGGGCAGTATGGTGATTATAGGGGACGTCAACCTGCCAGAAGTAGATTGGAGCACCCCAGCCACCATAAATAGGATGGAGCAGGTACTTGTGGAAGCCTTTCAGGACAGCTTTCTATTGCAGATGGTCAACAAGCCAACCAGGTTAGTGAATACCCTTGACCTAGTACTGGCAAATGGGGAATTTGTGAGGGGGCTGAGGATGGAGGAGCCACTGCCAGGGAGTGACCACCACTTGGTATGGTTCAGGTTAAACATGGGGAAGTAGGGAGTAGGATCAGAAACAAGGATGTTAGAATTCAGAAGAGTCAACTTTGGGAGGATGAGGGAAATAGTACATGGGTATCTGGCCAGGATCAGTCCAGATATGGGCACTAATCAGAGGTGGGAGGTCATTAAACGGGGTACTGAGGAGGCAACCGCAACATGTACAAGGGGCCAGAGTAAGAGGCCTAGGGCCAAGAAGACTATCTGGGTGAGCAGGGGAGTCATGGAGAAAGTAAGAAAGAAAAGAGCTGCCTTTAGAAGGTACAAAAGAACAGGGAGGGGGAGGACAGAGAGGATTTCCTGAAGGAGTCAAGGGAGGCAACAAGGGCAGTCAGGGCAGCCTAGGCATCCCGGGAACTCAGGCTAGCACAGGGCATTAAATATGGAGAGAACAACTTCTTCAGGTACATCAAGGAGAAATGGTGCTGCAGGGACCAAATAGTAAGGACAAAAAGGGATGGGGGTAGGGTGGAGAAAGGAGCAGAAAAGGGAGAAGCATTAAACAAGTACTTCTGCTCAGTATTTACGAAAAAGAAAGAGGGAACAATACCCAAGGCAGTTGAGGGGATGAGAGGTTTGGAGGAGACAGACAGGGAAATCCCAGTGGGCAGGGTATTGGAGAGTCTGAGAGCACTGAGGGTGGACAAGGTACTGGGGTCAGATGGCATACACCCCAGGGTGCAAAGCGAGCTAGCAGAATTCCTGGCAAAACCCCTGGCAGCTCTGTTTAATGCATCACTGGAGTTGGAGAGTGTTCAGTAGGACTGGAGGATAGCACAAGTGGTTCCCCTCCACAAGAGTGGCCCCAAAGATGGGCTGGGGAACTAAGGACTAGTCAGCCTCACATCCATCGTGGGAAAGCTGATGGAGATGATCCTGAAGGAGAGGCTGGTTTCCCTCCTAGAGGCTAATGGGCTGCAGGACAGCAGGCAGCATGGATTTGTCTCGGGCAGATCCTGTCAGACCAACTTAGTGGAGTACTATGACTGGGTAACCAGGCAATTAGATAGGGGCCATGCAGTGGATGTCCTGGACCTGGACTTCAATAAGACATTTGATTTAGTGCCATTTGAGAGGCTCGGTAGTAAGCTGAACGACCCAGGGGTAGGGGCGAAGATGGTGGGATGGATAGTCAACTGGCTGCAAGGGAGACAGCAGAGTGTGGTGGTGGGAGGGAAGCTCTCATCACCCAGGGCAGTGACAAGCAGAGTGCCGCAGGGCTCTGTACTGGGGCCGGTGTTGTTTGGGATTTTCATAGCAGACATCTCAATAGGCATCAAAAGCAAGATCAGTCTGTTTGCAGATGACACGCTGATGGGAGCAGTAGTGGATGACTTGGAGGGGTGGCAGGGGTTGCAAGAGGATCTGGCAGTATTGGAGCACTAGTCACACACTTGGCAGCTGGAGTTCAGTGCCAAGAAATGCAAGGTGCTACATTTCGGAGCAAAAAACCCAAGGAGGAGCTGCCAACTGGGTGGGGCTTCAGCTAGCCAAAATAGAGGAAGAGAAGGATCTGGGGGTGATCATAATGGTAGCAATGAACAACTCCACACAGTGTAGAAAGGCTGCTACAAAGGCTAATAGGATGCTGGGTTGTATTGCCAGAGGCGTATCCTCTGGGGGGGGGAGGTGATCCTGCTGCCATATAGATCACTGGTTAGACCACACCTGGAGTACTGCATGCAGTTCTGGCATCCATACCTGAAGAAGGACATTAGGTTACTGGAGGCGGTCCAATGCAGAGCAACAAAAATGATCCTGGGGCTATGGGACTTTCCCTATGGGAGTAGGATGAGGGGGTTGAACATGTACTCCCTGGAGGGGGGATAGGGGGTACATGATTGAAACCTTCAAGTACATAATCAGAAGATCTTCATTGCCACAGCAATACTTCCTACTCATTGCACTGCAAACAGCAGAATTTCAAACAACTTCCTAAACATTTTAACTTACTACCTTCCTAAAAGATTTCCTAAATGTTGCCTAATCTTTTACTCATTCTCCACCATTTGACTCCGATCACCAGCAGACTTCTACAAGCTACTCCACTGGACTTAAAGAACTCTTGGACTCCTGGTATTAAAACAATTTAAACTTCTGCATTTTAAGACAAGAAAATTTGTACTGTTCCTCATAGTTTTTAACATTTAGAAAAAGTATACCAAAATCAGTTTAAGAAAGCCTGTTCTGTTATATGACGTTAATATAAAACCAGTTCTGAACAAAAACCAGGATCTTTTTTTCCCTATAAAAAAATGTTGGCTAAGACTGTACCAATAATTATAAAAAATAAAAGATAGGCAAGTGTGTAACTATGAATATTTTTTTCACACCCTCAGTGTGTGATGATTATATAGACCCCTCGAGTTTCGACCTCGAGGTTTATGGGTCATCACACACCTCGGGTGTGAAAAAAAATATTCATAACACACACTTGCCTATCCATTATTTCTCTATATACTGTATATCATTCCATCAACTTTGTATTTTGTATTCTTTGTTCTTGGTGGAACTACGAAAGATAATTTTAGCATCTCCTCGTTTCTGGGAAAGGGTCATGTGGGACCTATGGGCAGGTCCCCTACTTTTCTGCGGCACAGTAGGACCAAGTTCTGCAGCAAGACTACCATTTGCCGCAGAACTTCTGCTGCGGTGGTTTGTAATTTCTGTGGAAGTTCTGCGGCACTAACAAACTACCACATCACAGTGTCAGCTTGTCATCCTGACTTCACTTTCATGGCAGTGGTTATAGCAATTAGGATGGTGGAAAGCACAGCAACACTAGTTCAAAAAATAAGACTTATAAAAATAATTTTATGCCTAAAAAAGCAAAACAAATGTCTCTCCCTTAAGGTCCCAGCCTGTTGCATAAATGACATATGCAGAGGGAATCTTATGTGATAAAGCAGGTATTTCTATATGCATGCTATCTATCCCGCTAATGAGGTTTCCACTGTCTATCACTTACATATTTGTATGTGCTTTCTACACCACTCATGAGGTTCCCATTTTGTATTACTTATATATTTATATGAAATCTGTAACATACATACAAATGTGTGTGTGTGTGTGTTTGTGGTGAGACAGAGATACCGTATGTGAGTGTGTGTGTGTGTGTGTGTGCGCATGTATATATATATATATAAAAGACAAAGAACCTCTGTGCACAAACACCGAGGCAAGGGTTACCTCAAAGGGCATTTGGCTGGGAAGCCAAGTTTCAAGAAAATACAAAATCACACATGCCCCCACAATGCAAAGCATCATGGGCTGCATATGCAAATCACCACAGAATGTTATGCTGGTTCAACTTTAAGCAGAATTGCATGGTGCTGAAAGGCCTCTCACACAGTTTGCAAAGGGTGCTAACAGATGACATAGACACGTGTTTCATCCTACCAGGACTCATCAGTATGCCTCATCTGTTTGACACCCCAGTGGAATGAACCAGCTACCCTAAGACAGTGTGTCTTGGTTATGTTGTGGTGAACCCATTAAAATAAAAAACTATTTAAAAGACAAAGAACCTCTGTGCACAAACACCGAGGCAAGGGTTACCCCAAAGGGCATTTGGCTGGGAAGCCAAGTTTCAAGAAAATACAAAATCACAAATGCCCCACAATGCAAAGCATCATGGGCTGCATATGCAAATCACCACAGAATGTTATGCTGGTTCAACTTTAAGCAGAATTGCATGGTGCCGAAAGGCCTCTCACACAGTTTGCAAAGGGTGCTAACAGATGACATAGACACGTGTTTCATCCTACCAGGACTCATCAGTATGCTTCATCTGTTTGACACCCCAGTGGAATGAACCAGCTACCCTAAGACAGTGTGTCTTGGTTATGTTGTGGTGAACCCATTAAAATAAAAAACTATTTAAAAGACAAAGAACCTCTGTGCGCATACACCGAGGCAAGGGTTACCCCAAAGGGCATTTGGCTGGGAAGCCAAGTTTCAAGAAAATACAAAATCACACATGCCCCCACAATGCAAAGCATGTCTATGTCATCTGTTAGCAGCCTTTGCAAACTGTGTGAGAGGCCTTTTGGCACCATGCAATTCTGCTTAAAGTTGAACCAGCATAACATTCTGTGGTGGCATGTGTGATTGTGTATTTTCTTGAAACTTGGCTTCCCAGCCAGATGCCCTTTGGGGTAACCCTTGCCTCAGTGTTTGTGCACAGAGGTTATTTGTCTTTTAAATAGTTTATTATTTTAATGGGTTCACCACAACATAACCAAGACACACTGTCTTAGGGTAGCTGGTTCATTCCACTGGGGTGTCAAACAGACGAGGCATACTGATGAGTCCTGGTAGGATGAAACACGGTCTATGTCATCTGTTAGCACCCTTTCAAACTGTGTGAGAGGCCTTTCGCACCATGCAATTCTGCTTAAAGTTGGAACCAGCATAACATTCTGTGGTGATTTGCATATGCAGCCCATGATGCTTTGCATTGTGGGGCATGTGTGATTTTGTATTTTCTTGAAACTTGGCTTCCCAGCCAAATGCCCTTTGGGTAACCCTTGCCTCAGTGTTTGTGCACAGAGGTTCGTTGTCTTTTAAATAGTTTTTTATTTTAATGGGTTCACCACAACATAACCAAGACACACTGTCTTAGGGTAGCTGGTTCATTCCACTGGGGTGTCAAACAGACGAGGCATACTGATGAGTCCTGGTAGGATGAAACACATGTCTATGTCATCTGTTAGCACCCTTGGCAAACTGTGTGAGAGGCCTTTCGGCATCATGCAATTCTGCTTAAAGTTGAACCAGCATAACATTCTGTGGTGATTTGCATATGCAGCCCATGATGCTTTGCATTGTGGGGGCATGTGTGATTTTGTATTTTATATGTATATATATATATATTTTTTTTATTCCATGAACTTGCATCCTCATTCATGCAGGTCCCATTGGAAATGGAATAGAGGAGTTATTGCGAAACTAATTTTTCATGTTAACCGGCTTACCCTGACACACTGTGTAACACTATCAGGCCATGACATGCATGTGAAACAATTGTGAGATAGAGCTTTCAAGACCATCACAATGTGTCGACTGTGTGACAGAACACTGCACCATACCTACCCAGGCTCTGAGCAGCGATGTGTTCCACCAATCCTTGTGCTGCCCAGCCAGCTCCCAGAGCTAATCTCTGAACCTGAGTTGCCGGCACGGAAACACAGCATACTACTCTCTGGCCCAACAGTTATCCCTGCATGCAACATTTCTCCATAACTTTTAGGTGATTCTATCAACCAAGGATGATATGTAATCAATAACTCTGGCAAAAATGTGTACAGTGCAATTTATTTAACAGGTCTAGCCTTTCAGCAGGTCTACACATCATTATAGTCCCCTTTTCTGGGCATAATTACTTTATTTTTCTTAAAAATGACAGTTAAATTCATTTTACCAGTTATTCATTTCAAATGGCATCTCTATATCTTAAAGGCTCAAATAGGTTTGTACAAAGTGAGGTATGGACTTAACAAGTCTGTGCTATTGACAAGGTTTTGTTTAAGTTGGCCCTAGCGCAATAATGTAAGACTGAAAACTGCATTAGGATATAGTGCAGGTTGAGCAAATATCACCATGCATGATGTGCTGTGCCACCATCTCTGGCAGTGGGAGCTGTGGTAAAGTGACTGTTCATTTCTGTTGCAGAATGCAGCCATTTCGTTAGCTAATGTATGATATAGCAATGATAACATCACATTCTGAGCATATAGGGGGGTTTTGGATATAAAAAGAGGGGAAGGGAACCAGATTCTATGGATAAACAGAAATATTAATAAAAAATCACCAAGAAGAGTGAATTCTGAGGCACCATGAAGTTGTCTGATGTAGATTGCAAGTTCTAGAAATTCCTGCAAGCCGCAGAGATTCTAGGGCCTTACCTATGAGTTCAGATTGACCAGTTCTATGTGATAACGGTAAACGCAAAAGGTGATCGCTGTTACAGCGAATGTACCTTGACAAAAATCAATTCCATTGATGTACACCCCGGCACATGGCAAAAGGGTGCCGGGGACTTGCATTTTTTATGTTTATGTGGTGGGCTGTGCCCCTCCACACCCCCCTACTAAAGGATTCTCAACTCCAGGAGGGAGTGCATGTCGGGTGGGGGTGCAAATTCAATAAAAAAAAAATTTGGGCCAGGCGCAACAAAATGTATGTGTGCACGGACCTGAACCCGGCACCCTCCCAGCTGAAGCCTGTGACCCACCCACCACACCACAGGGCAGCTCGTCAGCTCATCGACGCAACACACCGCACAAACCCTCCTTCCCCTTCCACTGTGCTCACTGCCCCCCTTCCCCACGTGTGTGTGTTCATATAGAGATGGGATATCAGTATACCTGCAGTCGCCCACCCCATCCAGTAGCCGTCTGATAAAGCGTCGCTATTGAGTCACCCTTTCTGGTATTTGCTCAATAGCGAGCGCCCTTATCACTGGATACCACGTTGACCCATCTGTAAACCTGATTTGTTAATTTGCAGACAGACCAACCAATGCTTGATTTAAATTGCTAAGAGAATGAATAACATGATATTTTTGTTTCTCTGCCCTTGTATCATCCCAATTCTTATGTTTGCTGAAGGGACCAAAGGATTTTTGTTAACAGTATATGCAAGTTTTGTTAGTGTCTACAATGGAACCTAATCTGCAGTCTTTGTTCACTTTTTACGAATAAACTGCTAAGCAATGCTGAATTGTGCATAAGCAGGTGCCTAACTAATACATTACATTAGTACCCTCTGTTGGTCATATTATAAATGTGTGAAAATGTTAAAACATTTGTTTTATATAAGGTATAATTCACACCTTGTGAAATAACTGAGATGTATTTTTGTAACAACTGTTTCACTTCCAAGATCTGTGACTATTATATTGGTAAGATGCTCTTGCTATATGTATATCATTATCTGACAGTGTTGAAACCCTAAGAAACTATAATAACTTTCAGACTCCATTTTGCGGACTTCGCCAAAAGAATCATCAAATAACTCTCGGTGGAATGTCAACAAAATGCAGGTGGACACACCTAGGTCTGATGAGGAAGGAGAAGAGATGCTGCTTCATGGACATTTTAGTGTATAAAGATATGAACATTTTCTGAAGAACGAAAACCGTGGGTATGTGCGTGTGTGTAGTATTTCTCAAAATCTTGCTACCATCTCATCAAGTGGTATTTTCAACATCTAACAATACTATAATGTTCTAACACTAAACCACAGCTGGTAGAAAGACAAAAATAACATATCTTCAGTGTCAGTGGCTCAATAGGTAGCACTCTTGCCACTGAGGCTGGGAGATCAGAGGGCTGTGGGTTCAGTTCCCACATCTGGCACTTCGGTTAATATCCCAGTACTGACACTGTAGTGCAGCATGAGAGGGGTGCTGCACTTCTGAGGTGCTATCTTTCAGATGAGACATTAAACTGATTTCCCATCTGCCTGGATTGGTGGTAGTTCAGGTAGATGTTAATGATCCCATGGCACTTATCAAAAAGAGTAGGGGAATTTTTATTAAAACACCAAAAACATACAATCATGAAAAACATACATCAACACTTTTTTTTTATCATAGAATAATTGTTATTATTATTCATTGAGTGTATTCCACAAACATTAGAGCATACATACATAAGAGGAGGGATTATGCAGAACTTCATTATTTGTTTTGTTTTTATATGTTTACTGAAATTGTATAAGTCAATTTAGTTTTAGTTTTTGGTTTATTTTTGTTTTATTTTAGTCAAGCAGTGTCATGTGCTGGCCTCTATCTCACACGGCGGTGCGCTATTCATCCTCCTCTCTTAGCACCCTCCGACCCTTTTGTACTCCTCCCCTGCAACCTGATGTTTATCGGTGATGTAGAGCACTGGGGATTGCTCACGGGAGAGTGGGTGGGGTGGGGGTCGCTGGGGGATGAATGAGCAGGGCCATCGTATTGGGTTATAAAGTCCAGAAGGCACCCTGGGGCGAAATGGAATCCTGATCGGGGTTCGCCCTGTCTGGTATCCATACCCAAGGGCACTACTGATTTTAGTAGGCAGATAGGGCTGACAACCTCCGAGGTTTGTCCAACTCGGGCAGTGTTATGCAATGCCAGATCTGTTAGGAATAAGACTGCTATTATTGCCGACCTTGTTGGTTCGGCTGACCTGGCTTGCATTACCGAGACCTGGCTGGATGAAAATTCTGGCCCTATAGTGAGGTATGACCCCGGCAGGTACTCGTAATACCCGTAAGATTGGACCGCGGGGAGGGGTTGCAGTCTGTTTTAAGACTGAATTGGGTCTCACAGGTGTGGTAGTAGGAGGCTGAGTCCTTTGAATGTTCAGTCGTAGCAGGTGTTGGCGTTCGAGATCGTTCTCATTTATCCACCCGGTGATGGGAAACGCTTCTTACAGGAAGTAGCAGACTTCCTCGTTGACATGTCATTTGAGTCACCCAGATTGATGGTGCTGGGTGACTTCAATGCCTGGGTCAACGATGAACTCTCACAATTTGGTAGTTACTTCCTCCAATTAATGTCTTCTTTGGGCCTTACACAGGTAGTTTCCGCCGCTACGCATAAATCTGGGCACTCTTTGGACTTAGTTTTCCTTCTAGGGATTGATGCATCCGACATGGGGGTGGAACCAGTCGCTTGGTCTGACCACTACACCGTGAGGTTCAATTTTTGCACCCCCCTTAGGAGGCCATCCCCTGTAGAGATGGTCAGGTACCACCCCTTACGGAATGTTACTTCACAAGGCCTAGCGGGGGTCCTTGACCTCTCATCCCCAGTGTTGGTAAGCAGTAATCCAGAGGCACTGGTGGTGGCCTATAATAAGGCCATCATGGTTGCCCTGGATTCTATTGCTCCTGTTCACGAACGCCCTTTTTCACTGCACCCCAGGGCCCCTTGGTTTGATGGGACTCTGAGGGAGATGCGGAGGGAAGGGCGAAGGTTAGAGCGTTGTTGGCGTAGATCGGCCCTTGATGCTGACCGCCTTAGATTGATGGAACATTATGCTAGCTACCAATCTGCAATCACCCATAAGAAGGCAGAGTTCCTGTCCAGAAAGATTGCAGTTGCTCAGAATTGACCGGCTCAGCTGTTTCGAACTGTAGACAGACTGTTCAACCCAGCCTGTCTGCAAGTTCGGAAAGCCTTTTCGCAAATAGAGTGTAATGAGCTCGCTCGTTACTTTGCAACTAAGGTGGCTGACATCAGGGCTGATCTGTGTCTGACAACCTCTAAGGGTGATGTTGTGGGGATGTGCGAGAACGCAGTGCCTTGTTTCTCTTGGAGTTCTTTTTATCGACCTGAGTTTGTGGATATTATGAGGCTTATCCATAGTGTGCGCCCTACTTATTGTAGCTTGGATCCTGGACCAACTACCCTAATTTTAGGTTGTATTGATATCATCGGTCCAGTTTTGGTGCAAATAGTCTGGTGCTTCCTGGAGTCAGGTGAGTTTCCTAGCTCCCTGAAGGAGGCGGTGGTGACACCTCCCTTGAAGAAAGCTTCCTTAGACCCAGACTGTTTTTCTAGCTACAGACCTATCTCTAACCTTCCCTTTATTGGGAAGGTTATTGAAAATGTTGTAGCTACTCAATTGGATGACCATTTAACCATCCATAGTATCTACGAGTCCTTCCAGTCACGTTTCCGTAAAAGACATAGTACCGAGACTGCTCTGGTTCGGGTGCGAAATGATCTTCTGAGGGCGAGGGATCAAAAGAGATGTTCCATTCTGGTTCTCCTTGATCTCTCCTCAGCATCTGACACTGTGGACCATGTGATGTTGTTGGCACGCCTGAGGCAAATTTGTGGAATGTCGGGAACCGTTCTGCAATGGTTCATGTCATTCCTTACCGGGAGATCACAAAGGGTTGTGTCTGGGATTTTTTCCTCTGGCCCAGTCTCTTTGTTGTGTGGAGTGCCTCAGGGTTCTGTGCTGTCACCCATGTTGTTTGCAGTGTATATGCTGCCCCTCGGAAACATTATAAGATGGTATGGGCTGAGGTTTCATTGCTATGCAGATGATACCCAGCCATACCTGTCTTTAGCACCCGACCAGGATGGAGCTTTCTCGATGTTCAACAACTGTCTGAGAGAAATCCAAGACTGGATGGATTCTAGTTGGTTAAAATTGAACTCGGAGAAGACTGAGGTGTTGGTGGTGGATCCGGGTGGTCAGATTGAGAGGTCGTGTATTGGCACGCCTTCTGGAATATTTCTTGGCGGCGTGTCACTGCCGGCCTCTGAACGGGTGCGTAACCTTGGGGTGATTTTTGACGACAAGCTGACTTTACAATCTCAGGTGTCAGCTGTCATCAGTACTTCCTTTTACCACCTTAGGAATATTGCCAGGGTTAGGCACCTCATTCCGTCTGACTCTTTGCCAGCGTTGGTCCATGCTTTTGTGTCCTCACACTTGGACTACTGCAATGCCCTTTACTTTGGGCTTTCTGGGGTTGAAATCTGCTGCCTGTAGTTGGTGCAGAACGCTGCTGCCCGGGTTTTGACTGGGACAAGTAGGTCCTGTCATATTACCCCGGTGCTGCGCGAACTGCACTGGTTGCCTGTTCAGTGGCGGATCACCTTTAAAGTCATTTTATTGATTTTCAAAGCCCTTCACGATCAGGGTCCGTCCTATCTGAAAGACCTTCTGATTCACTATTGCCCTGGCCAATTGCTCCTCTCGGCCAACATGGGGTTGCTGGAGATTCCAAGAGTGAGTTTAAAAACCTCTGGCAGCAGAGCTTTTTCTCATGCTGCCCCCACTCTTTGGAATTCTCTACCACGCCGGTAACGGGAGTGCACCTCCGTGGAGATTTTTAAGAAAGAAAGTAAAAACTTTTTTGTGGAAAAAGGCCTTTGTGGAGGATTAAAATGTCAGTATCTGACTGGATTTTATTGTAATTTATTAAGTCTTTTGATGTATTTATGATGCGCTTTTATAAGTCTATGTGTGAATGGCTATGTGTATTGTTGTTATTAACTTGTTCAGCGTCTTGATAATTTGAAAGGCTCTATACAAATAAAATTATTATTATTATTATTACATACTTTTTGTCACTTAAAGTAGTGTTTCCATTGCAAAAAAGTACATCTGCATACATCTTGGAAAGAATTACACAAACTGGTCTATTTGCATATAAGAGACTTGGGGTTATAATCACATATCCTTCTACACAGTTGGTATAACAAGTCTAAGGTCAATTATTCTCTGCTTTAGGAGTCCTTGCAAAGGAGACAGGGTGAGGCCATGAAGTCTGATTGTCAGTGTAAGCAAATCTCTCACTTGGCACCTTGGAACATGGCCTGTGAGTGCCAGAAGGTGACAGAAGGAAAAGAAAAGAGTGAAAGCGGGAGATGGTGTGGAGGAGCTCCAGCATGTAGGGAAAGTCTATAATAATGTACTTCAATATCCTAATGGTCATACTAACCATCTGGAGGCCTAGTTTTGAAGACTTTTTAGGTGGGAGGGTTACTAGGAGGGGGAAGTGGTACTTGACAAAGTGATGAGTTAAGGTATGCTTCCAATTTACAGTAGTACAGTGAAAGCTGTCCTCTACTAGCATAGGTAAGCCTTTCAAAGGTAGCAAGCCTGGCTAGGGCAGAGTGCCATAGGGAGATGGCAGATGGGGAGGGTTGCCACCAGGTCATCAATAAGAGTCATTTGGCTTCCAAGAGGGCTGCCAGGATCCAGTTCCTGTGCTGTGGCTCAAGTTGTTTCAGGGGGGTAGTATCTCCCGAAAGAAGCGTAGGGTTGGAGAGATCAATAGGCTGCCCCAGCACCCCAGAACAATCCATTGCTATCATGGACCAGAAGGAGACCAGTGCAGGACATTGCCACAGGAAGTGAAAGATATTGGCTGGACTGCACTGACACCTCCAACATTCTGCATGCGGGAGGATACACCATTTGTGAAAGGCCGCTGGAGTACGATGCCAGCGGAGGAGAATCTTGAGCTGGATTAGTTGGCTCTTGACATCTTTATAGGTGGAGTGAGCCTTGTGTAGGCAGTGAGACCATACTGGTGTAATGGGGCGGTTTAAGTCTTGACTCCATGCAACTCTACAGGTTTCTGTGTGGTCATTCTGCGCCTAATGCCAGGTGCTGTAAAACTTACCAGCTAGACCCAGGGAGGAGGATTTTAGATGCAAAGTGGACAGCCAGTGCCATTTCAGATCGGTTACATGAGACCAACTAAGGGACTGTACCGTGTTGCGGAGCTGTAAGTATTTCCAAAAATCTTGGGACTGAAGAGAGTAGCGGGTTTTAAGCTGCTCAAATGACATGAGTGTGGTGGAGTTGGGTAAATACAGATCTTGGACAATGTGTATCCCTTTCCTGTCCCATGACGGCCAATTAAATGGTTTGTTGTCCATCACTAGGAGCCGATTGTGCCATAGGTTAAGGTACCAGAATGGCAACGAGCACACTTGCTTCTTGGTTTTCGCTGCAGCCATAAGTCGAAACCACGCTCTCTTGGTTTTGGCCATGACCAGCGTGAGCTTGTTGAGAGGTAAGGGGGTGTTGGCCAGAAGGAAGCTAAGGGAGATCCCTTGTAAGATTTGGGCTTCCAGCTGTACCCATAGTGCAGGTGGGGAGGAGGAAGGGACAAATCATTTGATGATCTGAGCTGAGAGGAAGGACCAATGGTAACCCTGCAGCCCGAGAAGTCCTAGGCCTTACTGAGACCAGTGGGCTCGTAGTTTGTGAATGCTCCACCGCGGCTTTTAACCCTCCCAAAGAAAGCAGGAAATTAGCTTGTCTAATGGGCGAAAAACCTTATCTGACAAGGTGATGGGTTAGTTGTTGAGAAGATATGTTACTCTAGGTAAGAGGAGCATTTGGATTGCAGCAACGTCACCCGGGAGGGAGAGGTAAAGTTGGCGCCAGCGGGATATTTTGACTGATAGTTGTGCTAGGAGGGGAGAGAAATT
This sequence comes from Neoceratodus forsteri, assembly GCA_016271365.2. Classification (NCBI taxonomy): domain Eukaryota; kingdom Metazoa; phylum Chordata; order Ceratodontiformes; family Ceratodontidae; genus Neoceratodus; species Neoceratodus forsteri. The sequence continues at coordinate 104,034,786 of CM028129.1, read as the reverse complement.
TCTGGATTCAATCTTCTTCCAGTCAAAGATTATATGAATACCCAGGTAGGACAGACTGTTGGGGGCCCAGGACTACCCCAAACCTTGTAGACAATCTTTAGAACAAGCCGCATTTAGGGGGATAACACTGTTTTTTTTTTAATTAATTTGTAGGCCAGACATGTGGGCAAATGCATGCAGTATCTCCAAAACTGTATGGAGGGATTCCCATGGATGGGCAAGTGTAAGGAGTAAGTCGTCCACATAAGAGGCCGTCAGGTATGAGTGTTCCCCCTCCTGTATGCCCCTGTTCTCTTTGGTGGTCTGTAGTTTCTGAGCGAAGGGGTCCAGTGCCACCAAAAATAGCAGAGGAGAGAGCGGGCACTCTTGCCGAGTGCCTTGCTGTAGACAGAAGGGTGGGGAGATGTCCTTATTGGTTAAGATTCTGGCTAGGGGCTCATTATACAGTACTTGGATCCACTGTCTGAAGTATGGGCCAAATCCACAGAGTCAAAGTACCACATGTAGGTAAGGCCACTCGACTGAATCGAAAGCTTTCGAGAATCCACCGCCATTGCGGCCATGAGGGTGGGGGAATGCAGGGCCAGCCATTTAAGATTGAGGACCAATCTGATGTTATCAGCTGAAGCCCTACCTTTGGTAAACCGAACCTGAGATGAGTGTACTATGGAGGGTAGGACCTCCATCATCTGGCTGGCGAGTATCTTAGCTGTGATCTTATTGTCAACAGTTATAAGGGAGATGGGATGATAGTTGACGCAATTCAGCAAATCATCTGATTTTTTTGGGATAAGAGTGATCAGAGCCTCTTGCATAGTGGGTGGGAGGATACCAGCCACATGGGCCTTTTGAAGAGCTGATAGCAGTGGGGTGCTGATTTCCGAGCTCATGAGCTGATACAGCTCAGTAGTCATGCCATCCAGCCCTGGAGATTTACCTTTAGCAAGCTGGGAAAGCGCAGACCGTAGCTCTGTCTCAGTAATAATAATAATAATAATATTCTTTATTTATAGTGCGCTTTTCAAAAAATCAAAGTGCAGTACAAGTTATGAAATCACAACATAATAAAACATTAATATAAAATACAATAAATAAATAATACATTACAACAAACTTCATGAAATAGTAATAAAATCAAACCCAGTAAAGGGCTTGTCTAATGCAGCCTTCATAGGTTCTGCCAATTGAAGGACATTAGCTGTGGAACAAAATTCTCTCAGCTGGTGCTCCAGTTGGCTTTGCTCTAGGGATGCATATGACTGGTATGGTTGCTGGTAGAACTGTTGCATACATTCATTGATCTGTTTAGGATCAGTGACCACTTCCTCCCTAGAGTTCCTAAGGGTGTGGATGCGGAAGGTAGCTTACTGCTTCTTTAATTGAAAGGCCAGGAGTTTACCTCCTCTGTCCCCCCTTCCCAATAGGCATGTTTGGTCCTGGCCATCAGCCACTCAGCTTGTTGTTGGAGCATTGTATTGATGTGGTATTTTAGGCCAACTATCTCTCGGAGAATCATCGGGTCAGGGCTTCCTGCCATAGAGGCCTTGAACTTAGCCTCTAAAGCTGACAGTTCAGTCTGGAGGTGGGTCAGGTCAGCCCTTCTAGCCTTATTTCTTTGAGCTACAAATGCGATGATATGCCCCCACAAAACAGCCTTGAATGCTTCCCAAACCATAGCAGCAGATGTATCTGTGGCACTGTTATTAGCGAAGTAGTCCTGAGCTGTGCTCTGTATCATGGCCAGAAATGAGGGATCCCGAATTAGCAAAGGGTTACAGTGCCATCTGGCGCCTGAACCACCTTGTCCCAAAGGCATGTAGGTGCAAGAAATGGGGGCATGGTCAGAGACAAGAATATTGTCTATTTTTAAGGAAACAATGTCCTGGGCAGCGGGAGAATTAGCCAGCCAAAGTCTATTCGGCTATAGGTTGTGTGCACTGTGGAGAAAAAGAATAATCCCTCCCTAAGGGATGATCTCTCTGCCATACATCAGTCATTCCCCACTCTTTCATCACATCTTGCAATGTCAACACTGCTTTAGGGTGTGTTTGGGGAGTGAGTTTGGATTTATCCAGAAATATGTCTAAGGTTAAGTTAAAGTTCCCACCTACCATGATGGGGATATTGGGGTACTGCCAAAAATGGGGCCCACTAAGGTGTCTCTTTCAAACTGTTGTACTTAATCCAAAACCTATGTAAAGCTTCTACTGTTTTGAAACTGATATCATAATTACTTTTGTCAGTATGAATCAAAGCAAACACTTCAGAGGTATAAAACTTTAAAGAATCTGTCAATAATTTTCTCCCAATATACACCCTATCCGGTGGATCCTCCAGGCCTCCCTTGTACATCAAGTGAATTGCATTCCTCCTCAGGCAGGTTCCCTAGCGTTAGACTTAAATAAATCAGCCATCCCAAGTAAAGGCTCAAACATTTTTGGTTTTTGTGGGTCTTGCAATAAGTCCACCCCTACCCCTACTGACAAAGTCTCAGTCTGTTCTAGGGGGTTTGAAAATAGAGGAACAGCATTATTTTCAGTAACAGGTAATGTTGCAGTTGATTGCTTATTTTCTGAAACCCCCCAGTCATCTGCAGTGACATACTCCACTGCACCTTCCCTCATTCTTCGTTCATCAGAATTTGCACTTGTTATTTGACCTACGGCAGCAGGTACTCTAACACTTGTCCCAGGCAATGGAAGAGCCCCCTGTTCTTTGGGAATCATTTTCCCCATTGCAGTGACATACTGTCCATTATAGTCTTGAATCTTAGGATCTACAGGGTCTGGCAAACAACCATTTTCTCCCTGTATCCGGCCCGCAGCCGCTAAGGCTTTCTCCAGACATTTCCCATCCTTGTCCCCTAGTGGAGGTAGCGCTTTCCTTTTCTGACTTTTCCCTGTCATCCCCAAAGTTTTACTTATCTGAATTCACTCTGCAGCAGCTCATCTGTGTGTGTCAGGGTGTAAAAATGCCTCCGGTTCCACGCCATGCAAACAATCCCGCACTTCCTCCTTAGTGACCGAACATACGGGCACCTGCCGTCCTATCGAGATCCCGGTGCTCGTACTCGCAGCTGAATAAGACTGCTCTCCTTGCGGTACATCCAGAAACAAAACGTTCACTTTCCCCAAATCTGAAATCAGAGGTTCCCTTCTTTCACTGACCTGCTCGCGTTTGCCATCATAAACCAAGTCAACGCCAACTGATAAGTCGGCATCCAGAACAATACAGGAATTCTCCATAGATTCAGACAATAACAGTGAAAAGCTAACTCTACTCTCTTCGGCCTCTAAGTTTGCCAAGGCTTGGGAGGAGACCCTCTCCCCTGCCTCCCGCATATCCTCCTCTTCCAAAGTCCGGGACACAGTGGCCATCCTGAAAATGGACAGCAGCTCCCCCTACCAATAAGTAGGGAAAATTCCCCGGTGTCTTGACCAAATTTCCCTCATTCACTAAAAATACCACCAACAGCTTAATCCGGTTCAATTTCAGTTGCTTACCATCTGTATCCCCCACCCCCCGCCCCTGAAAAAGGGATTTCTAGGCCCAGTGGGCTTACCGGGTCAACAAAATTCAATGAACAACAAACAAACATACGTCTTCCCATGGCTCTAAAAGCAAGAGCCAACCCACAATGAAGTACCACCAGGAGGAGTTCACCTTACATTTGCCTGAAGATGCTTGTGTCAGAGCTGAAACAAGGTAATATGACAGTATCAGGACTGTAAGCCTTTGCCAAACAGTAATAATTAAAGCTAATAGCCTATGTAATATTTTGATCTTTATCAGGTGAAAGGGACTGGAAATAAGTTTTACCTGAGGACAGAAAACTGAGAGTTGCAGTGAGGTGTGCGCAAAGATTTTACTAAGAGCTGTTAAACTGGTACACTACAATCTGGACTCTGCCTGTTGCCAAGTTTCATTCATTATGGATGCCAGCTTGCAACCAATATATTGCCTCATACCAAGTTTGATAGATGTGATTTTCAAGAACAGATTTACAAGCTGTTTACACACCGTTGCAAGCTGCAAACAGGCAAATTCAGCAGACACTCCCTCAAAGACTGTTACTACTGTATCAATTTCATACTAATGTGTATAGATAGGTACCGCTCTACTTTCATATTTACCTGCTAATTACGTATATAGAAATTGTTCTTTTTTTCTTTTCAAGCCTATGTTGCTTAAATAAAATGCAAATGAATAACTGAACATTCTTTTCTATTGAGTGATATACCACGGTTAAAAGACTGTCCAGGACCTTTGGCACCTCCCAGAGCCAGGCAAGGCTATCACCTCCCCCAGCCTTCTCCATGGCACCCACCTGGAGTCCATGCCTGCCTTCAAATACCTTGGCATCTGGCTGAACAGCAAACTAGTTTTTCCATCCACATTGATGCCATTTACGCCAAACCCCACTCCAAGCTCGGCATCCTTTATTGAAACAAGGACTGCTTCCACACCCACATTCACTGAGAACTGTAAACCCAAATGATTCTCCCAATATTTGATTATGCTGATGTGGTATATAGCTCTGCCCATTCCTCCTCTCTTGTCTGACTGGATATCCTCTACAATGCCTTCTGTCGCTTTGCCTCTAACTCTCCTCCCCGCACCCACCATTGCTCCCTATACTCATATACTCATCCCTTTCCATCCCTCCTCTACCCCTTCATCACCAGTACCACTGCACCTCTTTTATTGGCAAATACTGATTTGGCTATCTTCCCTCTTACTTATCTTCCCTCTTCTCCCATACCCCCCTCCTCCTCCTACTCTCTATGCTTCAGGGACCCCCACACCTTCTTACCACACCACCTCTTATACTTCAGCCAAGCTGCCTTCTCCTACCGGTTCCCCTCCCTATGGAACCTGCTCCCTTATCCTATTTGCCTTCCCCCTCTCCACTCTCTTGAACATCTACTCAGGCTCTCTTCTCCTCCCTGTTCCTGTTACCCCCCTCCTGATTCCTCATCTCTCTTTCTCACTGCTGCCTCCCCACCACCTCTGTCCATTAGTTCCTACAACTGGAGTCCCCTTTCCCTGCCTGTCTCCCTCATATGTGTGCATTATCCTACCCACTCCATATCAACTCGATTTTGTACCCACAAGATTTGCTGTATGCTTCTCAATTTGTATCCCCTGTATTTTTGTAGCTTTGCATTGTTGCTAATTGTATACTGCACTTATTTTTACTGCTGCAGTAGGCAGAGCCTGTAGACGTTTTGCATGTACAAAAGGAGTGATGTCATGTTTTCTGTCTGTGGAACTGACTGAAGGCGTAAATAGTCTCCTCCACCTTACCCTCCTCCAAGAAATGTTTTCCACCCTCAAATAAATACACTTTCATATTAGTCAATGGTTGCACTGCACTATTTTCTTTCTTAAGTGGGAGGTACAAGAACTGGAACCTGAGTAGTGGGAGGCAGCATTAGATTTTTGGAGGAGTAAGATCCACCCCTACCTCCACCCAAGAAGCTCCTAAAAATCCACCCCACCTTTTTTTTGGTTCATATGGGAGGGACATGAGGTGGATCTATCATGCTGGAACAATTGACTATCAGAGCTGCCTGGGGCATCAGAGCTTAAGCTTCAGAAGGAAATGCCTGAAACTGCATCCCTATACAGCACTTGCTTAGGGAAAGGGAATGGGAACATTGTTTAACCAGGAGTAGCACACTAAGCCGAAGCTTGTTTCCAGATACGTGCTGGGAGCACAAGGAAGTTAAGTGACTTGTTCAGAATCACACAGTATGAACAGCATTGAACAGCACTGGCTCAGCTTACATTCCTCTCCTGGTCACACATTTTCACAAATATATTCTAAGAGATGGAAAGTCCCTCCTGGTGGGTATATGGTGTTATTCAGACCTGACCTCCAACCCTGCCCCCACCACCTTATTCTGTATTTTGCATCAGCTGAAGCATGTCAGTATAGCAAGATGTGGCAGTGTATATTTTTTACTGAGCTTGTAGTTTTAAAGGAGTAGTCCACTCAGAATTTGCAAAAACTTATGTTATGCAGAGTATTTTGATTTGTATGTTAAGTCCTAGTGTGTCCCTCCCTCTGTCTGCTGTTAGGAGTTTTTCCTAAATTAGCCTATTAGCAGATACCTGAGAGCTAGCTAACTGGGGTTTCTGCAAGAAAACCCCTACTAAATTAAGTTCTAATTCACTATTGTTGTTTTCTGTGTGTGTCAGGTCTAGCTTGCAGGAGTGTTTTAATTTTAAAACTTTTAATTTCATCAAACTATACACAACCATAAAAGCACAGAAATTATCCAGATCATTAACACAATAATTAGTTAAGACTCCAGCTGTTTTCTTACAGAAAACCCACTCCGTTAGATTTCAAGTATTTGCTGAACTATGAATGCAGGTACCAGCTTTCTATTAGGTAGAACTAGCATTTAGCATGCATTTGGTCTGTGACTTGATTTTCTTTTTTTTTACAAATGAAGTATATGGTATGAAGCTGCAGCCTAGAAACTGCAAAATACTTTAAAGTCACTTTTTCTCCTATGTGTGGTATAGCATGAACACAACAGGATGACAGTGACTATTTCAGCTACACATTTGATACCATTTTACAATGGTTCATTGCACTACACATTTAGTAGCTTACATTCCTCTCCTGGTCACACATTTTCACAAATACATTCCAAGAGATGGAAAGTCCCTCCTGGTGGGTATATGATGTTATTCAGACCGTCCTCCAACCCTGCCCCCACCACCTTACTCTGTATTTTGCATCAGCTGAAGCAGGTCAGTATAGCAAGAGGTGGCAGTGGATATTTTTTACTGAGCTTGCAGTTTTAAAGGAGTCGTCCACTCAGAATTTACAAAAACATATGTTATGCACAGTGTTTTGATTTGTATGTTAAGTCCTAGTGTGTCCTTCCGTCTGTCTGCTATTAGGAGTTTTTCCTAAATTAGCCTATTAGCAGTCACCTGAGAGTGAGCTAACTGGAGTTTCTGTAAGAAAACTGCTACTAAATTAAGCTCTAATTCACTATTGTTGTTTTCTATGTGTGTCAGGTCTAGCTTGCAGGAATGTTTTAATTTTAAAACTTTTAATTTCATCAAACTATACACAACCATAAATGCACAGAAATTGCCCAGATTGCTATAATTAATTAAGACTCTAGCTGTTTTCTTACAGAAAACCCACTCGGTTAGAGTTCAAGTATTTGCTAAACTATAACTGTAGGTACCAGCATTCTATTAGACAGAATTAACATTTAGTGCAGATTTTGCTCTGTGACATGATTTTCATTTTTTTTTACAAATTAAGTATATGGCATGAAGCTGCAGCCTAGAAACTGCAAAATACTTTAATGTCACTTTTTCTCCTGTGTGTGGTATAGCATGAAAACAACAGGATGACAGTGACTATTTCAGCTACACATTTGATCCCATTTTACAATGGTTCATTGCACTACACATTTAGTGTATCCCACTTTTTCAAATAATAAAACAAATATTCGCCAAACTAAATAACTCACACATACATATTTTTATACTTTATTAAAAAGATACTTCACATTTGTAACCAAAAAAAATTGAAAATCATGTCACAGAGCAAAATCAGCACTAACTGCCAGTTCTACCCATTAGAATAGAGGAGGCAGTATAGTGCGCTGTTCTAAGGCTCTGAGCTGCAAACCTGGTGTCTTGGGCTTGAATCCCACAGCCTCCACATGTGTACTTTGTGTCCCTGAGCAAATCACTTAACTTCCTTGTGCTCCCAAGTCACACCCATAAACAAGCTTTAGTGTGTTTCTCCTGCTAAAAAAAAAGAATGCTGGTACCTACATTTACAATTTAGCAAATACTTTAGAGCTAACTGAGTTAGTTTTCTGTAGGAAAACTGCTATTGTCTTTACTAATTATAGCAATGATGATCTGGGGCAATTTCTGTGCTTTTTATTGTTGTGCGTAGTTTGATGAAATTACATTTTAAAATGAAAACACATACAGTATTACTGCTAGCTAGACATGACACACCCAAAAAACACAAATAGTGAATTAGAGCTATTTAGTAGCTGTTTTCTTACAGAAACCCCAGTTAGGTAGCTCTCAGGCATGTGCTAAATTGTAACTGTTGTCATTTGTGCTCACTGGATAAGAACAGTTACAAAGCTCTGCTGTTGTGACCTGATTTTAAAAAGCACTGCATATGCTAAATCTATGGGCCTGGCTACATCACTGTCACATGAGACAGAGTGCATTGTAGGAGGCAGAAGGCAATAAACCTGTTTGTGATGGAGATCCCCCGAGGTCATAAAATTACCCTAAAGCTAGCAACCTAATTTAGGAAAAACTCCTAATAGCAGACAGAGGGAAGGACACACTAGGACTTTACATACAAATCAAAACACTCTGCATAACATATGTTTTTGCTAATTCTGGGTGGACTACTCCTTTAATTGAGCCATCCCCAATCTGTATCCTTCCAATAACCACTTTGTAGTGTGAATACCAGCATGGTTACCTCACTCTTATTTACAGCTTTACACCTTTATCAGTTTTTAATTGCAATTGTGTCTAAATGCTCCACCATGTAGCCTCCAGTCTCCCACTATACAAAAATCAGGTTGCCTCCCACACATTTGGCTACTAAGCTTGGGTTTGAGTAACTACAAGTGGGTCATTCCACTCACAATACTATGAGGCTTCAGGGACATTTGTACTGCTGTGCATGTGAACTGGGTTCACAATAAATCTGTCTGTATTTGCCATTGGTGAGTGCTCTTCATTTTTATGTTTCTCAGTGGAAGAATGATGGACAGATAGCTCCCTCCTTCCTTGAGTGCTCAGCGCCTTGCCTACATAACATCTCCAAAGCATGCCTAAGTGTGAAGATTTTAAGGCTTGCACAGGAACTCTGTCTTCCTTATTGTATGTTTTAAGTTCTTTAGTACAATAAAGACACACATAAACTTCCTTTTAATCATAACATGTTATGTCCTGATATGTCATGATGACATAAAGCAGTAGCCTAATGCAGAATGATCCTTTTGTTTGTGCTCTGGCATCTAAAGGGACTCATTTATTTAAATATTTTTTCTTATTCAGTTTACTTTATTGGCACAGTGATATTGTATAAGTTATACAGCCCTAATCAGGCTGACACTTGCAAGTTAAACATGCCATTATCATGAATACGTGTTAGCAAAAGCAATATTATTGAAAGAAACAAGATTGACATAACACTCAGCAAAGTAGCCTAATAAAACTTTACCCAAAGCCCATCCCTACCCAACACCCACCACCCCAGCAGCATCTACAACCAAATTGGTGCACCATGAGGATTCTCAATAAAAAGAAGAAGCAAGGACTCAAAAGATACATCTAGCAGAGGGGTGTTTCTTACAGCTAAAGAGATTAAGCTTGCCTAGTGGCTAGGACAGCATCCTACAGGCCCCAATTGGAGCCATAGGATTGGATCCTGTTATTCATTTTGGCTATATGTAGCTCCAATTGTAGTGCCAGTATAATCTCCTTATACCATTCTAGGATTGGTGGAGTATGACCGCTTTGGCCGTAGCCAATATGATAGCCATGTACAACTTCTTTTGCTAAGTCATGCCTCTGGGTAAGCTACTCAATAGACAAATTTCTGGTGTAAACAGGAGATCCAGGCCTATTATTGGTGGTAATGAGGAGCAAATTGCCCTCCAGAAAGGCTGAATCTTGGCACACTCCCACAGTACGTGGTACAGGTCCCTTTCTTTGGCTTCACACCTGCTACAACAATGTGATGATAGTTTACCCATCTTTATAAATGACATGATATTATACAAATTGCTGTAGTTTATATCTATCCTGCCTAATATATTTATGGTTGTTTACCCATATCTGCTCCCATACTCCCCTGTCTGCTGTCATCTCTAATCTCTGTCTCCAGTAGTGACTAACATTAGAGGGTAAACCTTCATCTATCCTCTGTAATTCATTATAAACTCTAGAAACAGAATGGGGTTGGTCTGCAACCTTGAGCAGCCAGGACAGTTCGGTCCTGTTTTCCACCCATGCTTTCGTCCTCATGGAGGTGAGCTTTATTGAATCAAATTTGCGGAATTTGAAATTATACCCTTTAGATCTGGGGAATTGATACAGGCTTGTTCGTATGATATTAGTTTCCCTTGGGGTGCCAAATACCCCAGTCATAACACAGCTATCAGCCCCCAAAATGTAGAAGGGATCGGGGCCCGCTGTATTAAAAAGTGGATGTTATGTACCAAGAATTGTTCCAGTGAATTCTGCCAGTTCACCTTTAGAAGCTTCTGAGCTTGATGGAGAGCTTTTAATGACCACCCAATAGGCGTATTTTTAAGTGGTTTAGGGAGGAGTTTTAGAGTGGTATAGGCAATTGAATTTAGAGTTAATGAATACTTAAGAACTAAGTCGCTCTCAATATGGACCCAGGGAGGCACATAAGAGTTCGGGGCTACTGAGCTATTCAGTTGGTTCCAAGATACTAATTTACTAATATGTGAGGCAATGTAGTATTTAAAGAAAGAGGGGAATGCAAGGCCTCCTGATTTCTTTGATCCTGTGAGTTTCGGGTAGGATCTTCTAACAGTCTTCCCTTTCCATAAAAATACATTAAGTAATTTTTGCACGCTCCCAAACCAAGTTTTGGGCAGGTAGCACCATAGCATGTTTAAAGGATAGAAAATCATTGGTAATATATTCATTTTCACTGTTTCTATCCTAGCACAGAGTGACAAAGGCAGTAAACTCCATCTGGCCAGGTCTTGCTTATTTGTTTTAATAAGGTTATAAAGGTTTTCTCTAATCATCGAGCTTATCTCTCTGGTAATTTTGATGCCAAGATATGTCAACATCTTTGGTTTCCCAGCTTAACTCATATTCCCTTGCTGAGTTGGGATAGCATCTGATATTTAACAGGAAAAGCTTTGTCTTGGAGATATTAAGTTTATAGTTCAAAACTTTGGAAAACTTTGTGATTTCTTGCAGTACTACTGGTATACAGTTTTCTGGATCCTCTAAGTGCATAAGCAAATCATCAGCATAGGCTGAAATTAAGAACTGCCTGTTTCCCCACCTTTTTTCCCCTAATCTCTTGCAATGCGAGTAATCTGCAAATCAGGTTCCAGATATAAATTAAATAGGAGCGGGGAAAGTGGGCATCCCTGTCTTGTGCCACAGGATAGGGGGAAAGGATCCGATAATATACCATTGCACCAAATCAGTGGGGTGGGTGTACTATATAATACTCGGACCCAATTCAAAAAGTTTTCAGATAGACCAAATCTGGTTAAGACAGCAAATAGGAAGTTCCATGACACCTGGTCGAATGCCTTTTCGGCGTCCAGTGCAAGTAGGGCTGCCGGGGTCTGTAAATTACAGTATGTGCATGCACAATTAGGTGATGGAGTTTACATAGATGGTCACTGGACACCCTACCATTCATGAATCCCACTTGTACATCACTTACCAGCTTACGCATTAATGGACTAAGTCAGTTGGCTAAAACTTTAGCCAGTATCTTAATATCGATGTTTAACAGTGAAATTGGGCGATAACTGCCAGGAAGCACAGGGTCTCACTCCGGCTTAGGAATGAAAGTTATGAGGGCCTCTAAGAAACTTGTTTCCGAGTGACCCTCACGAAACCAAAAGTTATATACCTTGGTTATGATTGGACAGATTATTTCCACGCAAGCCTTATATAAATTAGTAGTCCGACCATAAGGTCCAGGGGACTTGCCCACGGTAAGTTGGGTAACCACTTGCTTTACTTCCCACTCTTGTATAGGTGATCCTAACTGATTCACCTCTAAGTTTGTGATCCTGGTCAGGGTAACTGAGTCTAGGAATTCTTGAATTTCCTAGGGAGCCGATCTATCAACAGGTGGGATGCAGTATACTCGCTGAAAGTATTCTCTGAAAGTCGTGGCAATTTCTCTAGGTTCGCTGATTATAGCATCTCCCCTATTATTTTGTAGAGCGGCTATAAATCTATTAGAATCTAATTGTTTAAGTCTAAGGGCTAGGAGTTTGCCTGATCTTTCCCCAGAGTCCAGATACCTGATTTTAGTTCTCCAGATGGCCAATTCTGCTTTCTGCATCATAATTGAGGAATATTGAGTTTGCAATTGATGCAGTCTAATCCAATCCGCTTCGGTTGAATAATGGGTAATATTATTTTCCATGGTCCTAATAGCATTAATGATTTCATTTAACTGTGATCTAACTTTCTTGGCCCTAGTAGAGGTTATTCTGATGCACTCATCCCTTAGCACACACTTCAAGGCTGCCCAAATATATCGATGTTGGGGACTGAGCTGAGATTTCTATCGAGAAAATGGGATATAAAATTCTTCAGATGTTCATGGGTAAAGGAATCCTGCAACAACTGGTTATTGAATCTCCACATAAAGTTCCTCTTTATACTGGAATTGGGTTCAAATAAGATGGACACTGGGGAGTAATCCGATATAACCCTGGTATAAATCCTAGCATCTGTGACAGAGGGAAGTGCATTAATGCTAACTAGAAAGTAATCAATTCTGGAACTCGTTTCGTGCGGCATTGAAAAAAAGTGTATTGCCTAACTCCCACATTATTCAGTCTCCAAATGTCGATGAGGCCTAAGCTCTCCATTAACTCCTTTAAGGCTCTCTGAGCAGAAGATAACCCTACTCACTTATTGTCAGATCTGTCGAGAAGCAACTGTGGAGTTATGTTCCAATCCCCCCATATTAACAATGTCATGGACACATAGGTGTTTAGCAAATCCAAGAACTGCATAAAAAATTTCGGGGAGTCCACATTGGGACCATAGATGGACCCAATAACCACTTGTTTTGTTATTAAAGTCCCAACCAGAAAGAGATATCGGCCCTGTGTGTCCCATATTTCCTTCTCTAGTTGGAAAGGTATCCTTTTGTGAAATAAAATGGCGACTCCACCTTTATTCGAGGACGCACCTGCACCATATGCTTGACCACCCAGTATTTAATGAATAACTGGATATCTTCTCTATGAAGATGCGTTTCCTGTATGCAGGCAATGTCGCAGTTTAAAGCAGCAAGGTGCTTTAACACAATTTGCCTTTTGCATCTATCCCGAGCTCCTTTAATGTTCCAACTCAGAAAACGAATACCCCCCAATATCGTCCTCTGAATTTTGATAATAAAATACCCTTACATATTTTACTTGTGTGTATTTAAGCCTGTTGGCAGAGGTGTCCTTGTCTTCCAGTGACCAAGTATGTAGTTGCTGCACCTTCCAAGCCCCACTCCCCCAATTTATTTATTATTTATTGAAAACTGGTAACTAGGAAAGGCGCACTGAGGCAAGGTTTATTTCAAGATGCAACTTGGTGGAGGGAGAAAGGGAGTATAGACAGCATAAAAATTGCAAATCATCAGACTGCATTTACATAGGCAGCACCACAGCTGTATGAGTAAATGTGGTGATCAGGTATATTAACAAAACAGTATGGATTTGAGCAGTGATATGTGGAAAAAGTTGCAAGAATACAATAAAGTGCACAGTGCCTGTTTGGGAGAGCGACTCATTGCAACATGTAGAAAATAATGCACGAGCAACCATGCAGAAAAGCACTGTGTTTCAATCAAGAGATTCTGGTAACATCATAGGGACTTCAAGAGCAAAGCTCAAGAAGTCTCTGATGTCATCAGAGCCGAGATGGAAATATTGATGAGTTCTGCAAGATTGACCTACTGTATGTAAGAACATACGAATGTTGCCAGCAGAAGAGAGCCCTGAGAGCTATCTAGTCTGTTCATGTTGCAGAGTCCTTAGTGGCAACTAAGGACTCCAGCCCTACCTCCCCAGCTGCCACCTCCCATTTTTGCCCACTACCCCTTGACCCTGACCTTCCCCATTACCCTGTCCCATCCTCTTTTGAATCCTTCCATCATATCCACTGAAACCACCTCCTCTGGAAGCTCATCCACCATGCAACCACCATCTCTGTGAATTAACTGCGCTAATCTATGCAAACAGGTCTTTGGCCCATGGACTTTTCCAGATTTTAAATAAACAAAACAAAAACAAATGCCTCCTGAACTCTCTCCTGAACATTTCCCCTTTCTATTTGAGACAATGCCCCTCATAGTTTTGCTTTCACTGAGACCGAAGAGCCTCTATTTGTTTACCGTGTTGATGCCCTTCATGTTCCTAAAGGTCTCAATCATGTCCCCCCTTTCCCTACTCTCCTCCAGGGTGCACCTATTTAGGCAATCCAGCCTCTCCTCATATGGCCTACCCTGCTGACCTGTAACTATTTTCACTGCCCTCTTTTAGAATGCCTCTAGCAACTTAATGTTCTTTTTCAGGTAGAGACATCAGTACTACCCACTATACCATGTTTTATTTAGTATAGTATATGGTTTCAAACATAAAATAAAAATCTCTCCCCAAAAAACTTTGGTTTTATACTTTTTTGTGATTTTTAAAAGAAAAATCAGAAACCCACTTTCAATAAGCTGCCACAAACCAACGGGGGTGACAGGCAAGCTTCATAAAAAGATGGAAACATAGAATTTGTTGGCAGAAAAGGACCACTTGGCCTAGCCAGTCTGCTCAGATGGCCCCTACCTAGTCTGTCTCTATGGACCCTAGCTGGTCTCCTGTGATCCACCCTTTTCCCTGCCTATTTACTATGATTTCCCTATGCCTATTCTATGCATGTTTGAGGCCCCTGTTTTGGTCCCCACCACTTCCGCTGACAGATTGTGTTAGGCATCCACCACCCTTTCAGTGAAACAGTACTTCCTCACATCCCTGCTAAACTTCCCCCCTTCCAGCTTCATTGCACGCCCCTTGGTCCTGGTGTTCTTTCTCATTTGACAGAGGCTCCTATCCCTTGTAGGTCTCTATCATGTCCCTACTCACTCTCCTTTTTTCTGCCATGTACATACTGAAATCCCTCTGCATCACCTTGTAGAGCTTATGGTGTAACCCCTGCACTATCTTAGTCATCCTCCTCTGGACTGTTTCCACCCAGTCTATGTCCTTTCTGAGGTGCAGCCTCGAGAACTGAACACAGTTCTCCAGATAAGGTCTCACCAGTGAATGATAAAGGAATAGTGCATGACAGGGTGCCTGTCATGCTGGGATAACATCACACCTTGGGTAGTTGGGCACAAAGCCACAAGTCAAGTGCGTCCAGCTACTGAGAAGTGACATTATCTCTTCACGACACACACCCTGGAGTGCATTATTACTATTATACAATGGCTCGTGTGTGTATGTAAAAAAAAAAGAGATGAAAAAGTACATTTAAAAGTGTATTTTTGTCCTGTTTTGTACTGGGCAAATATACTTTTTTATAAAGCAGTGCTGATTTACAGCACTGGCCAGTAGGTGGAGCTGTTATTGTGGCTCTGCAGTCCACCACAATAACCCCTCTCTCTTATCCCAGCATGTAACACATACCCCCCCCCCACCCATGTCTTTTTTGTCATCGTTTTTTCTAGCAGAAGACTGAAGTTGGAGACAGAAATCTCTCCTGGTTTTGATGTGGGACCCTAAAGTTTACTGACGCTGTCTGTCCACCCGGCTACCAAAGAGTAAGCTGTTCAATGAGTACACACTTTAAAGATTGTGGATTGTTCTGCATGTTTTATTACATTTTGAAAGGTCTCCCGATACAGCTGCTCGTATTGTTTATCTGGCTCTTCGTCAAAAGCATGCTCCGTGTTTTAAAAAAAATAAATGCTCTGTCCTTAGATAGTGAAACGCCTGCTGCGTCTCCAAAGTGGCAAGTAACAGACTGCCATGAAGTCATCTGTAATCACAGCCTTTTCATTTGCCATTGGGGAGTCTCTGGAGAGTTAGCGGCAGTGTCACAAGTGATATATAAAGCTGATCTTATGTCTACACATTTCACTGTGACTTAAATAGTTTTTTTAAGTAAACAAAAAACTGGATGTTGTGGGAGTGGGAAGTCTGCGTTCAGTAAGGGGTGAGAAGTCGATTGCAAATGTAGCTTTCACTTTCTGCTGACCAGAGGAGTGGAGTAGTAGTGGACTCCGGGCTCGGCTTCCTTTTCATTTAACTTTTCATTTTTTTTTTTAAATTAGGGCTCAGCTGAAAACTTGGGGCTATGTGTGGACACTGTATATTGAAGGAACAAGTGAACGTTTAACTGAAGGATGACTGCTGGCACTGTGAGTAGACAGGGCAGTGCTGCTACTGGTCAGTGGGCAGTGATTCATTTTATATGCTGCCATGTGTGATGCAATTATGTATGTGCTGGGACTACATCAGTGATGTTATGCCAGGATAACATCACAGGTCCCATCCTAGATGGACCAATGAGAGGCCAACATTCTTTCTTGCCATTGTATAATGCAGTGGTAACACCACCTCCCTCGTCCTGCTGGTAATACCTCTCTCAATGGATACCAGTGTCCCACTGGCCCTACCCACTGCCTTTTCACACTGCCTTGCCACTTTGAGGTCATCAGATATGATAACCCCACAGTCCCTTTCCTGCTTAGTTATTGTCAATACCTGTTCCCCATCCTATATTCATCTCTTGGACCTCCATACCCTAGGTGCATGATTTCGTACTTTTTTGGCAATGAACTCCAGCTGCCATGCCCTTGACCACCCCTCAAGTTTCCCAAGGTCTCTACACATTCTCGCCACGCCTCCTGCGCATCTAATTACAGATTTTAGTGTCATCTGCAAAACAAAAAAAAATATCATTCCTTCCAGTTCATCTGCAGTATCACTTATGAAGACATTGAAGAGGACCAGTCTCAGTACTGAGCCCTGTGGCACCACACTAGTCACTCTTCCCGCATTTGAAGGAGTGCCATTTACCACCACCCTCTGTTGCCTAGCCATCAATCAGTTTCTTACCTAACTCACCACTTTGGATCCCACCCCTAGGCTGCCTAATTTCTTTAGCAGTCTCCAGTATGGCACACCTCTCACCCTTTTGTCCCCCCAAATGTGGAACATTGCCTCTCAAAATGTGGAACACTTAATCAAATCTTTACCTAAGAAGTTCAGAACACTGTAAAAATGTTTGTATTTATGTTCAGAAAGTCTGTTATTAATTGAATAATATATTTTTTGCATCATGTACTATAGATTTTGGCTTTAAAATGTCAACACTGAATGTGGGATAAGTCCTCACAATGTGGAACAGGGAGCTTTTGTGAAGTAAAATGAGGAACATTCCTCATAATGTGGTACAGTTGAGAGGTATGCTGTATGGTACAGTGTCGAAGGCCTTGTTAAAGATCAAACCAGCCACATCCACTGCCCTCCCCTGATCTATTTCCCTGGCCAGCCAGTTGATAAAATCAATCAAATTCATCTGGCATGATCTCCTCCCCCCATGAACCCCTGCTGCTTTCGAGGCCGATTCTCAAAGCCTTGCGTCTGATGCAAGGTGCTTGCACCGAACAGATTTGGTGCAAGGGACACCTTGCATCCAGGGCTGCCTCCACGCACTTCACAAAGGTGGTCTGCATTGACCACAGGCCACCTGCCCCAAATGGGGCTTGCACCGTACCTGCGCCCAGAGCTGGACTGTGACAAGGCGCAAGAGGCATTGCGGCAGATGCAAGCTGCCACAGTCCTGGCATGGGATTCACAAACTGTGCCCTGAAGGCAGAATTCTAAGTACCCTTAGACCAGCCAGGGCTGGTCTAAGGGGACTTTCAAAATGCTCTGCTGGGCGCAACCCCTGTATGCGGCACAAAGTCCTCCAGTAGTGCTAGGGCCCATGTCATGCCCATGGTAATGTACACTCCCCCATCCCCTGTGCAGTCCATGATACTAGTACTGTCCCTTCCCCACCCCGAACCCTGATGCTACCCCAGTACATTTCCGCTAGTGCCACCCACATGGTGGAATAGTGCCCCCACCCCAACAAATAGTGCCAACCCCATTCCCAGATAAAGCAGGAGACCAGCATAGCCCCACACTCATCTCAGGATCCCTGACTGCTCAGAATGTGCAGCAGACTGCACAGTGTACACGCTAAAAATTAGCATGTACACTGTACAGTCCTCTGCACATTCTGGGCAGTCGGGGATCTCCGCAGAGGTGTGTGGGGGGCTATGCTGGTCTCCTCCTCTATCTGGGGATGGGTTGGGCACTATCTGTTGGGGTGGGAGATTGACCACCACCGGGAGGGTCATTGACCTGCATTGGGGCCATCGGGATAGGGGGTACCAGCTGGGCATTGCCGAAAGGGGCTTGTGGCACACCCCATCCATGCGCCATGCGTTGGATGCATGGGGGGTGCTGCCATGCGTAAGGGGACTTAGACTCCGGGACACATCCCATACCTGAATCGGGTCAAGGTCCCTGGCACAGGGAGCTTTGGCACAAGCTTCAGTTTGCCTCAGCTTGCGCCGAACGCAGACCCCTTTGAGAATCGGGCCAATGACCTCTAGATGCTCTACTGATATTTCCTTCAACAGTGTTTCCATTAATTTCCCCACTACTGATGTGAGACCAGTGGCCTATAGTTGCTAATCTCTTCCCTGTTGCCACTCTTAGAGAGGGGGACCACATCTTTTTTCCTCCAGTCCTCTGAAACCACACCTGCTTCTATTGAGTTGTTGAATAGGGCCATTAATGGTGCAGCTAGCACCTCCCTGAGTTCCTTTAGTAGTACCCTTGGTGTGTCCCATCCTGTCCCATAGCCTTGTCCACTTTCAGAGCTGCAAGTTCCTTCAGCACTCTTTCCTCTGAAAATGGACTTGTGTTCGCCTCCCCCCACTTTGTTCCTGCTGCTCCCTTGTGGTCCATCCTGCCTCCCTCCACTGTGAAGACTGAGCAGATGTACCTATTCAGGATGTCTGTTTTTTCTTGATCCTCCTCAGAACAGTCTCCCTCTGTTGTCCTCCTTATCCTCACTATCTCCCCCTTACTTTCCTCTTCTTGCTTATGTACCTGAAGAAAGTCTTATCCTCTTTAGTTACCTCATTGGCTATCCCTTCATCTGTCTGCACCTTGGCTCCCCTCACTGCCTTACCTGCGTCCCTCTGTCTTAGCTGGTATACATCCATGTTTTCCTCCCTCTGTGTTTCTTTGTGTCTTCTGAATGCCACCCTTTCTTTTCTTCACTATCTTGGCTACTTCCCTGAAGTACTATAACAGTCTTTTTGCAATTTCCTTTTACTCACTCCTTTCATGCAGAGGTTCAATGCCTTGATTATGCCCTCCCTTATTCTTCCCACCCATTCCTCTCCTTGCTGGCAATCCACCCAACAAAACATTTTCTAAGGCAGCCTCCCATTCCTTTAATATCTGTTCTCCTAAAGTCCTGGACTCTCATCCTTGTGTGGTTTTCTGTTTGTTTTAAATGTCGAAATAACAGAACATATTGTGTTGGGGAATATGTGAGTTCTGTGTGTGGAGGGGGGGGAATGAGAGTAAAATGGCAAGTAGTAAGAGTTTCCATTCTGATTAGAAAAGTTATTTTACCACAAAAGGGCATACCATCATTATATGGCCTTTGAACTGTGGTACAAGAGCTTCTTAGTTAGGATGGAAATCCAAGCACAACAAGGATAACCATATACAATATAAGAATACAATACTATATACTGTTTTATAAGCCCATTAGGTTTTTCTGAGCAAACTGCTTGATTAACAATGTAATCATGTGTGCAATGTTGCTTAAAAGACTTTTCTTTGGTAATATTGTGTAGCACTTAGTTTGGTACATACAGTACTTGTTGAATAACAAGCAGAAGTATACCTAAGCAACATTTATTTAGACATGCACATCAGTGATGACAGACAAATTCATTGTCTCTCCCTGTGGTGGTCTTCTTTTTTACGTGGGGACCCCAGCGTATTATTTTATTTCTCCATTATTCCAAGAACACAGCTCCATGTAACTATAATCTTGTTCCTTTCTCTCTGTCTTACTCTTCATGAAAGGAGAGGTGGGGTGGGCAAAATCTCCGGGGAGCTCAGTAATAGAATCCTCAGAAAATTGTAGCAGCAAACAGAAGCAGATTACATTCAGCTTCACTGATGCCAGGTACGCCAGCTCTATTGTAAGTTAATTTAGAAATTTCATTGCAAAGAGCCATAAAGACGAATTAGAAAAGAAATTGCTGCAGCACACTGAAGACGCATGTGTCTGCGGCTGGGCTGCTGTTTGTTCTATAATACTGTCAGTTTGATTTCTTCCAAGGAATGTTTTCCTTAAGAATGTAAAAGTGAGCATAATTGCTTGCCTTTGATAGCGGGCTTTTAGGCTTTTTCTAAAGCTTTCATGCAGGGTTTAAATCAATTCACCTATCTACTTATGTTTCTCAATACATTCATCAAGTCTTTTTCAAAATAACTTTAACATTATGTGCCAAGGATAGTCCATTTCAGACACAGTACCTCATTCTCATGGAGGTCCTGCTTCTGCTCAGCACATCAAGGTCAAGGGGACCTTTCTCAAGGTTGTTCAGTGATCTATTAATTTATTTTCTTCCAGTAGGCCACTCTGCTGTATTTAATTTACAGTTGCACACAGACCTTCTGCACCAGTATTGGGGATGTTTTAGGTGACTTTCATAAGTGAGGAAAGATCACATCATGAGAAAAAAAAACATTGTTAGTACCATGCTACATGTATAAAATGGCTATATGGCTATATAATATGGGTACATGGCTCTGCCACAGATAACAGCCCTCCAGTGTATAAAAACTGCCCTTAACAGTGCCTGCAGGCTCACCTTAGGGGTACACTGACTAACCCACACCTGCGATCTCTATGCAAAGGCTCACTGGCTAACACTCTTTGGTCACTTAAAATATCAGTCCTGCCTCCTGGCCAAAAAGATCTGCCTTGGTCAGCTCCCAACTGGGGTCTGACAACTCTTAGTTCCCAGCACTAATCCCAGGCCCACCCGAAATTCAGAACTGCAGTCCTTCCTGACTCCAAAATGTCAGACATCTTAGGGACAAAGGTCCTTTGCCTATCAGGCACCATTGTGGTTCAGCTCCCTCCATGAGAACATTATTAGCCTGCCCACTCTGTAGCCCTTCAAAAAGAACCTAAAGAACCATTTAATACAGGAATATCAATGTGTCTGCCATCGCTAGCACCTAGCAAAGGCATCTCCTACCATCTGCCCTTTTGCCAAACAGATCTCTCTCTCTCTCTCTCTCTCTCTCTCTCTCTCTCGCTCTCTCTCTCGGACACCCTGCACTTCGGGGTCAACCCCTTCTCTGTCTCTCCAGCACTTCTATGCACTAACCCCCTCGTGTAGCTGACAACTAACAGGTTCCTGTTGGGCACAGTTGTTTAGTCTGTTCCTATATGTATCTGACTGTGTTTACTTATTCCAGTTTTAGTTTTTGCATTCCTTTGTTTAAAGACCAAATGTTCCTAATTGTTCTCATTCTAATTCTATTGCCTTCTTTGTCTCAGTCCTCTGTATTATCACCTACTTGTTCTAAATGTACTAATGTGAAACCTATGTAAAGAGCTCTGAGCTCAAATGGTTAATCTGAGATCAGAAATAAATAAATAAATAAATAAAATAATCATTGCACATGTTGTTCATGATATGGAGTTTCAACTAAAAATGAGGCATTTAGATAGTTTTCTAGCGATAAACTGCTCTTTCCAATAGGATCATGGCAATAGAATTAATCAGGCAGGATTGGCCAGGAGAACACACAGTATAAACCTCCTTAGCAGCATTGACTTGGGCAGAGAAGTAACGCAGTGATTCAGGGACAGCAATGAGAAAGGACTATCCTTAAAAACACCTTCACGGGCAATGGTGGACCAATACAGCACACATAAGGAGCACATTATATACAAAGTACAATATTACAGGGATGCAAGGAGATCAAACTAGAACACATAGCAGTAGAACAAACATTACAGGCAAGGTAGAAACAGTACAGCCAAATACTGCTGAACACCTGTCTACAATGTATACCACAGGAGTGCAAATGTTATCTTGATCCAATATAAGCAAAATAAACTAAATAGGGAAATAGGGAGGCAGTATAGCACAGTGGTTTAATTCTTTACGCTGTGAATTTGGTGACATTCAGCAGACCAGACCTGGGTTTGAATCCCACAGCTTCTACTTGCATACTGTATGACCCTAAACAAATCACTTAACTTTCCTGTGCTCCTAGGTCACTCCTGTAAAAAAGCATTCAGCTTAATGGGCTACTACGGGTTAAAGAAAATGGTCAATGAGCATACTCAGAAATTTAGCTCACACAATTTGCCAAACTCAACAGGTACAGAAATATAAACTCACATATTTTGGCCACACTGAGCATGCTCAGAAATTTAGCTCGCACACTTTGGCCACACTGAGCATGCTCAGATATGTAAGCTCACATATGAGATGCCACATAGCTATTGATCATTATGGATTAACATCCCTCATGCTGAGCCATTGGACACAGCCACATAGTTTACATTCTGTACTTTTTCTTTTTGTAACTTTTTATAATTTCTGTCACTAAAAATGCCCTCAAAAATCCATATATACATAGCATACCTATGAGGCTGCTCAAAATATGATTGCTATTTGGTGTAAAATGTTGTTGCTATTCTTCCCATGCACTCATGGCTCTGCTTTGCTCAGCTACTCGTGCAAGGGAACAGTAACACTAACATTCACTTCAGCAACTCGTTCAAAGTACAGTACCAATAACAGCAACATTCCACACCAAATAACAATCATATTTTTATACCTTTTCTCCCCTTATCCCCTCTCCTTCAAGTCTCCCAGGAAACGTGCCTCAGCTCGGTTTGCCACTCCCTGTTACCAAACTTTAAATAAATAAATATTTTTCACTGCCTTGTGGGATATTCCTATTTATGCAATATATGTGGGCAGATAAACAGTGGAATAAATTAATTTATTCTCACTGCCATGGGATAAATGGTGGTTCTAATATTTATCCCACACCCTGCCGTCAATCAACCATTTATCCTACACCCTGCCATCAATCATCACCCCCTCCTGCCGGCACTACTTCCACTTACTTTCATTTTCTTTCTAACCCCACACACACACACTCTCTCTCATCCCTTCAGCAGCTCCTTCCATACCAATTTATATATTAGCACCATAAAAAATCCATCACTTCAGCACCTCCACTTAATGCACACAACTGTTCTTTCCCTTTTAAAACAGGATTCCTGTTGTCTCTTTTTTCTTCATTCCTCCACACTGCAACTAATCCTGTATTTTGCGACAACCACACTTGTTTATTTTTCCCATCCCTCCAACCACGTACACCCACCAGAATGGATAACTGCTCCCTCCAAAACCACAGTCCGGTCACCAAAAACAAATTTTTATTCAGCAATCACTGGCCCCATAACAGATACATTTTTCCTTCTCCCTGAAGCCACTCCAAGTTCATTTCATCTTTACTCAGCATACCCTCTGCCCCGTGTGCATGCGCACACACACATCTCACTCTCCACTCCAGCCCCAAAATTTTGTCCCATAACTAAACATTCCACAAGAACAATATCTGTTTATTTAAGACATGTTATTGACCACTTCTCAACTAATGGTCTCTTCTTGTTCTTACATGTTTCCTGCCACCCACAGTGTTCACATCTCTCCTCGATCTCTCCACCAGCTTCTTCTGCTACTTGCCATAGGCCAGAACGATTCCAACTAAAATGGCACAATTTACAATAAGTCTGATAAATACTCCTCTGTACAGGATCAACCAGCTACTAAGCACCATCTCTACGTTAAAATAAAATAAAATAAAAAAAGAACTGCCACAGTAAAACAATAGCGGCTCCTCACTAAGCGAGAAATGAACTGCCATCTTTTCAGAAATATCTGCTCTGCCCACAAATCACTAACAGCCACTAATAACATGTGCTACAGCTCTTCCAACATACACTCCATGGCAACCTTACACCCACCCCCAGCAACCTCTTCCGAAACACGCACTAACACACTGGGCACCAGAATATAAACCCTACTATCTCATCTCAAAAAAACACACAGAAAACCAAAAACAAAATCAAAAACTGCTCATCAAAAACATCCCTATTGCATAAATCAAATACGCAATGTGGACATCATGGAACACATGCTTTATCTACACATGCGCAGTTTGACTTCGGACACCTCACTCGTGGCTACGCCAGTCATGAGGTTACCCGGGGTCAAACTGCTCTTGTGTGGATAAATAATGTATTCCACTCATCCTCATTGCATATCCCCTATTTATCCAACACTTGCGAGGACATTTGGTGCCAGATATCAGTAATATCTTTGTGATCTGTGACTGTAGAGTGAGAATATTTCAGTATCCTCTCTGTAGGTCCCCATGCCAAAAAATATCCTCTCTGTAGCTTTTGATTGCTGTAGGAGCTAGCAGCATGAGCAGGAGAGGTCTAATTTTTGAACTCCAATATGCACCTGCATGCTGCCTGGCTCCCACCAAGTAGTTTCATTTCAACCAGAGCACATTAACAGGACTTTTGTTTTCTGTTTGTCTAATTCTTCTCTTTAATTCATTTTCAGCCAGAACTGTCTCTTTCAGTCTAAGTAGATAAACCAGTGAACCCTTCCTCACATGCCCATCAGAAATGTACCTCCTATCTGTGCCACAGTAGAAACTGGCATCTTGCACCTCCCACCACATCGCCAATTCCTGCTATGACCGCCAGCTCCCTCAGCCTCTTTCTGATATCTACATCTAGTGCATGGCTTCACTTGCTCACAATTACTGCCCGCTCGGTCTTCTGAGTCACAGCACTCTCTGTCTTTCTAAGACACTGATGTACTGATGCACAAAAAAGCGTCTCTTGTATCATGCATCACCTGCCAGTTGGCCATCCGAACACAGCAGTACACTACTGAACAGTAAAAAAGAACAATTTAAAAAAACACTGTAACAGAGGGAAAAAATAAATAAAATGTAACAAAGAAAGAAATGTTGGATAAATTGGATATGCCATGGCCCCATGAGAAATATCGGTAATAGTTCTCACTTGTGCTGTTTGACCTTAGGCATCACTCATGGCTCGGCTACTCGTGATGTCAAAGGTCAAACAGCACTCATGACAAATATCAGCAACATTTCTCATGGGGTCATGGCATATCCCTTATAGATAACAGTACAAAGAATGCTGGCTGCTGATTGACTGACATAAGCTGGCATCTATACTTTTCCCTCAGCCTAATTCGTAGGTGGTAAGTACCTGTGCCAGCTTGCCTGCTTATCTAATTACCACACATTATAAACTGGGTAGGGAAGATCCTGCTGCTTGATTGGTGTGTTTCAGGAATACTACTAGCACCAGCAATGCTTTGCACTTTTCATTATTTTTTTAGTACTTGACCCATTTTATAAGCACAATAAGCCACTGTAGGGTGTGTATTACTATTCCTGAACTGCCCTTCCAAGTGGTTGAAGTCACTTGACAGAGTTGACGCTAGGGCCTCTTGCATTTATAATGTACCTGATACGTGGTTCAGGAGTGGTAACCCACATCCTGTCCTGATTTATTGCTTACATATAAAATATGTATGTATGAATGTTACCGGGGCATGTTAAGTGTGCAGATTTCTTCATTGTCTAAATATCCATAAAAACTCCTTTAAAGCAGCAGCATATGTTAGTTACCATGTAGGCCATGTAGTTTTTTTTTTTTTTTTCTTTATAGCAGTAATGTTTTTGTGGCAAAAATATTACTATATCAATTTTCTTCTTTCTATTTTTTTTAATTCCTGAACTAAAATGCAAGATTTTAAAGTTTTTAAAATGTTCTGCTCCTATGCCAGGCTCACCATGAAAAAAATGAAATACTGTAGTAGTCATGAGCTGTTATTCAGTGCCTGTGGTTCAGTGGGTGGAGCAACCAACCACTCCTCCTCCTGAGCTTTGGGTTTGGCAGTTGAAATTCAATGCAAAGAAGTGCAAGATAATGCATATGGGGCACAGAAACTCCAGAACAACATATCAGTTGGGGGTGAAGATATAGCATGCACCAAGCAGGAAAGGGACCTTGGGGTTATCATCTCTGATGACCTCAAGGTAGGGAAACAGTGCGACAAGGCAGCAGGTAAAGCAAATAGGATGCTGGGATGCAGGGGCATCACCAGCAGGAAAAGGGAGGTCATAATTCCACTATACAAGACACTAGTGAGGCCCAACCAGGAGTACAGTGTACAGTTCTGGAGACCTTACCTATGTAAGGACAGACAGGGTACAGAAGGTTCAGAGGAGGGCAACAAAGACGGTACATGGATCACAAGTCCTATGAGGTCAGGCTGAAGGACTTGAATATGTACTGCCTGGAGAAAGGAGAGAGGGGATATGATAGAGACATACAAGTAAGTACCTTACACGCAGGAACAGGGTGCAGGAATACACTATTTTCCAGTGAAAAAAATGTTCCAGGACTAGAGGGCATGGGATAAAGTAGGAAGGAAGGTGATTCAGAGGAAACGTGAGGAAGAATTTCTTCACAGAAAGGGTGGTGGACAAGTGAAACACCTTGCCAGAGGAAGTGGTGGGGGCTGAACAATCATGGGATTTAAGAATGCATGGGATAGACATAAGGGAATTCTGGAGGTCAGGGGTAAGGGGCAACAGACTTCTAGAAAAACATAAAGTGAACTTGCAAGCTCAAATGGGCAGAATGGGTGGGCCATAGGCCCTTATCTGCCGACAGTGTCTATATATCTATGAGCTATATGAGTCAGCTCTTTGCAGCTTCCCTCAGAAGCACTTTTTCTTTGCTGCAGCTGGAGGCTGTGCCGGGGCTTTGCCCCCTTCCCCTGGCATTTGTCTCCTGACTCTTTTGTGCTTTGGTCTTCTGCTTGGTTCATGTTTCTCCAGTTTTCTAGGGCAGTATTTTGCTTTCTTCCTCCTTGGCTGCAGTTTTGCATCTGTTTTCGTTTGTTGAGCTCCAGTTCTGTGCTTTTGTTTCTTCCTGTTTTGTTTCTTCTTTTCTTGGGGGGGCTTTCTAGTTTTCCTAGTGTCCTGCTGTCCCTTTTGCCTGCCTTGTGCTATTCAGGCTCCTACTGCTGTTTTCCATACCTTGAGCAATTCCTCAGTTCAACTACATGCATTAACTGTTTCCACCTGGCCTACCAGGCAGCCACCCCCTTCTGGGTTCTTGATCACTGCAGCAGCTCTGCTACCTAGTTTTCAGTTCCCTTCTACCTACTGCTTCCCTAGCAGTTTCAATTATTACTTTTCCTGCCTCAGCCTCCTGTTCTCCTGGGCCTTGTGTTTCTTTCACTTTTGCTTCTTGGGCTTTCTAGTTTTCCTAGCATCTTGCTTCCCCCATTTGCTTTAACATGTGTTATTCTGGCTCCTGTTTTGCTGTTTTTTCTATGCCTTTAGCAGTCTGTCTGTTCAACTACAATTGTTAACTGCTTACATATGGAGAGGAGCCTGGAGGAGAGCAGCAGGTCCTTCCTGGCTGCTAGGAAGTGGGTCTGAGTCTGCGGAGAGTGGCACACAGAGGAGCCTGAATGACAGGAGATCAGTGGGTCCTTTGTGGCTGCTAGGAAGTGAGCCAGGGTGAACAGGAGTGGCATGAAGGGGAGCCCAAGACAGCGGCTAGCAGTGGGTACTTCCCAGCCATGAGGAAGTGGGCCAGGGTCTGAGGTGACCTGAGGATCCAGGAGGGTAAGGCAGAAATCCAGAGGCTGAGACCAGCCATCATACCAAGGGCATGAAAGGAGCTGCAGTAACATTTTCATCCCACACCACAGCCCTGACCTCTGTTAAATGGGCATACTAAGGGGTGGGGGCCTGGACTCAGGGAGAAGGAGGTGACCTGGGCTCAGGGTGGGTTGCTGCTTTGGTACAGCCTGTGAGGGGGAGGTGGTACTCAGTTTGGTACTGCCAATGTTAAATGTGGATTTTCTCACTGTACTTGGGAGAGGTATTCTTGCTATGTACAGCTTGAGTTGAGGAGGGCTACTTTGCTTGGTACTGCCTGTGTTTAGGGGAGTCTTTAACAAAATTGCAAAAGGTATTCTTGGTTTTGGTGGCTGGCATAGTGGGGCATTGGTGGGAGGTCAACAGGAGCTCTGGCATGACTTGGTCATTTACAAGGATTAAGAATGGGGCAACTGACTGGGACAGGACAATGGCATGGGGAAGGGACTGGTAGGGGGTAAGGTCCACAGATCATGAGGACTGGTATCTTTGGAAGGGTGGTGGGGTGTGTAGGGTGTGGGTCAGCCATGGTATTTTCCTTGGCATGAAGGATGGGGGCCTTGCATGGTGTGCCAGCAACTGGCACAACTCAAAGAGGAGGTCATGTGGTTAAGGTGGACACTGGGTATGGAGGGGGAGTGAAATGGATAGAGACCCTACTGTGGGGGAAGACCAGGGGAGGGCAAGCAGAGAACAAAAGGGATGGGGGAGAGCGAGCGTAGAGGTGATGCCAAAATGGGGAAGATGCTGCCTGGAGGGCAATGATATGGGCACAGGAGACTGCGTCATCAATAGGGGAAGAGGTAGGTTGGGCTCTATTGGGGGCACCTGAGGACATGGGGGAGACCAGGGGACCTGGAAGGTGGTTGGGGACAAGGGCAGAGGTACAGAAAAGGGGGGACTAATTGGGGGGAGACTAGCTGGTGAGGACAGGACACTGGAAGTGGAGCATGGCAATAGTTTTGCACCCCTGGTGCAGTCAGATCAGGAGGAGGGGGTGTCTTCAGGGACAAAGGAGGCTCCAGAGGGGGCAGGTAAACTGGAGGTGGCAGGAACATTGGCAGAAAAGAGAGGTGGAGAAACTCCAATACAAGCGGACTCAGTGAGGGTGGTTGGAAGTAGGGAATTCGAGAGTAATGGAAGATGGGGGGGGTTGGGAGCCAGGACTAGAGGGGCGAGGGAGGAGTTGGGGATGGAAAAGTAGGGAAGCCTCGAAGGGATGGGGCCAGGGAAGGACAGAGGAATCAAGAGAAGGATGGAGGGATGAGGAATTACAGGGGGGGAGGGATATGGGAGAGGGGAGCTAGAGCAGGCTACAGTGGGGAAGGGGGGTCCCCTTGTCATGGGGGTAGTATTGAGTTGGGCCTGGGAGCCACAGAGGGAGGCATAGTGGCTAAGGAGACCTGATCAGTGAGAAGGTAGAGCTGGAAAGGGGAGCAGGATGGAAGTAGGTGTGCAGAAGAGGGGGGATGGAAAAACTGATGGGTAGAGGGGGTTAGGGGGAGCAACTCGGAGGGGGACCAAGAAAAAAGGAGGTGGTAAAAGTACTCCTCTTGGGGAATCCATGGTTAGGGGGATCAGGTGGGGAGGACAGGGGGAAGAGGAGACATCCAATGGTGTTATGAGCAAGAGTATATCAGGTATGATGGTGCACAGGGGCAAGCATCTGGTCTATGGTCTGGCACTGGAGTTTGGAGGAACTCCTGACATATTAGTTCACCTAGGATATAGAGGGGAACAGTGTGAGGGAAATTCAGGCTAGGATCCATGAGCTGGCTAAGGTCTGTCAGGATGGGGTGCTTGGTCTCCTTCTCAGAGATACTACCGGTGTCTAGGGCCAGTGTGGAAAACAAGATAAAAATAACGGAAGTAGATATATGGCTCAGGGAATGGTGTGAGGCCTGTGGGGTACAGGCGGGTGGGGGACTGGGGTGCTACCAGGGAGGACAAGGAACTGTACACAGGAGACAGGCTCCACCTTAGCTCAGAGGGGAAAGAGGCCCTGCTGCTTTGACTGGTGAATTCATCTGCTCCAGGTGGGGTTTGAACTTGTGAGGGGGGAAGGAGAGGGCTCCCTGCAGGCCAGGCCAGATTGGCCCTGGCCTTCTCCCACAAGCGGGGGGAAGGGGGCACAGAGCAGGAGCACCCGGTGGTACACGGGGGAATACTTGTAGGCAGGACACAGTGAAAACTCAGGGCAGGGGAGGGGGTGCAAAGGGGCATGTTGAAGGGTGGTCCTGATTAACACCAGAAGCATGGGAAACAAGATGCCAGAGCTTCAGGCACTGTTAGTGGACAGGGTGGATGTGGCGGCTGCAAAGAGACTTGAGCCACTTCCAGACATGACTGGGACCTAAACCTACTAGGATACACCACGTACAGAAGGGATAGGGTGGAGGGAAGGGAAGAGGGGTAGCAGAGGACCAAGTCATCGGCCTCAAGATGGCCACCATGTTGGGCACGCCGTGAAGTGTATGAGCTCTCCATTTATCCCCGCCACCACTTGTTTTTTGCTTGTTTTCCACTCCCCATTTGAAGAGTTGAAGATCCCCCTCATCAGAAATCTGTCCTACCTTGCCTCCTAGTTCGTTCTGTTTTGTTTAGCCATTTGCAAGTTGTTTGCTCCAGGCTAGATGCTAGTGTTGTAAGTACTGTGTACTGTCGCACGTTGCAGGGGTCACTACTGATGACCCCGCAGTGTACACTGAGATCATCTGGCGTTGCCCTGGTGCTGCTCTGGTTGTTGGCGGGAGCCCTGAAATTCAGTTGTGCCTGAAGTTTTGAGAGAACGCCAAGATTGGGGATGTGCCTATTTTTTGATGGGCTCTCATGAAGAAAGATAGCAGGAGTGAGGCCTTGGACTGCATTGTTGTGAGCCAAGGAGAACTTAGATGTAAACAAGAAGGTGATTGGATTTATGAGGAGGAGAGTTTTTATTGTATAAGCTTACTTCATGGTGTAGAGTTTGTCCTGCTGAACTGCTGAATTGCTGAATTTGAACTCGTTTGTTTGGATATTGAACTTTGCATTTTGTGATAGTTTGATTGCCGAATTGGCGCTTTCTCACTTGGACAGTAGATCCTGCATTTTGTGATTGTCTGGCTGCTGAATTCTACTCTGCTCGGGTTGGCTGGACTGGTTGGGTTGGGGAGCTGGCTGGTAGGTGTGTAGCCTGCCTAGGACTTCTGCCAAGCCAGCTTGAGTAGAGTGCCATAGCTGCAGTTTAGTTATTTTCTGGTGGCGGACCTTCACAGGCAGGGTTCTTACGTTGTGGATTACTACCTGACTGGACTGTGTACTATTAGAAAACCATCCATTCGCTCCGGGATCACAGTCAGACCTTTATTCTTTTAGACAGCACTCCCTGGCAGTGAGAGGGCCTGGTTGTCCTTTATATTACTAATTTCTTTATCGTTGTTCTGTATGTCCAGTGAAAGGGGACTACTAGACTGCATTTTCTTTCTTTTTTCCAGTCCCTGCATACCCAGTGAAAGGGGGCTGCTGGGGAATTACTATTTTGTGTCTTCTTTTATGATTGTTACTTCGCTTATTTTTTAGTTTAATTCTTAATTTACGGTCTTTAAAGTGGCAGTCCTTTACTGGATCTCCACCTTTTTGGTTTGTATTTTCTTTATTTTAGACTACATAGAAACATAGAAGTTGATGGCAGATAAGGACCGCAAGGCCCATCCAGTCTGCCCATTTCTTTTTCTACCTTATAAATGTGCCATCTGCCTTTGCTCTGTCAGTGGCCTATCTATTCATAGTCATTTGTATTGCTCCCTAATGCCTATCCCATGCCTGTTTGAAGCCCTGCACTGTATTCATAGCCACCACTTCCTGTGGTAAGCCATTCCATGCATCCACCACCCTTTCTGTGAAAAGAATTTCCTCACATTCCCCTTAATCGCCCCCTCTAATCTCATGCTGTGTCCTCTTGTCCTGCTATTTTTCTTTATATTTAAAACATGTTAGACTCTTTCACCTTGTTAATGCCCTTAAGGTGTTTGAATGCCCCCGATCATATCACCTCTCTCCCTCCTTTGCTCAAGGGTATACATATTGAGCTCTGTTAATCTGTCCTCATATGTCTTCTGATGCAGTCCCTGCACCATTTTGGTTGCCCTTCTCTGGACTGCCTCAATTTGGTTAATGTCCTTGTGAAGGTGTGGCCTCCAATACTGCACGCAGTACTCCAGATGGGACCTAACCAGTGTCTTGTAAAGAGTGATTATTACCTCCCTCTTACAACTTGTGATACCCCTACTAATACACCCTAACACCCCTAGCCTTACCTACTGCTTTAGAGGTCTGCTTGATGATTTCAGGTCATCAGTGATGATGCCCAAGTTTTTCTTCCTTTGTGACTGCTTCAACTCCCTCCCAGCCTATAGGTGGCTTCAGGGTTTCTCTTCCCTATGTGCATGATTTTGCACTTCTTTGCATTAAATCCCAGTTGCCACTCTTTTGACCATTTTGCTAGTTTATCCAGATCTCTTCTCATTCTGCCCACCCCATCTGGATCATCTACTCTGTTGCAGATCTTAGTGTCATCTGCAAACAGACAAGCCTTACCCTCTAGTCCATCTGCAAGGTCACTAATGAAGATGTTGAAGAGGACTGGCCCCAGGACTGATCCCTGAGGTACCCCACTTGTGACTTGCATCTCTTCTGACTGTATACCATTTACCACCACTCTCTGTTTCTACCCGTCAACCAGTTTGCCACCCAGTTGACCAACTTCTGACCCACCGAGCCTACCAGCTTATTTATCAATCTTCTATGTGGAACAGTGTCAAAAGCTTTGCTGAAGTCAAGGTAGGCGACATCAACTGCTCCCCCTTGGTCCACCACTCTGGTTACCCAGTCAAAGAAATCTATGAGATTAGTTTGACAGGACCTTCCTTTTGTAAACCCATGCTGTCTTGGATCCTGTGCCCCTATGGATTTCAGGTGTTGCACTATCCTTTCCTTAAGAAGTGCCTCCATAATCTTGCCCACTACTGAGGTAAGACTGACTGGTCTGTAGTTCCCTGCCTCCTCCCTGCTGCCACTCTTGTGGAGTGGGATCACATGAGCCCTTCTCCAGTCTTCTGGGACCTCTCCTGTGCTCAGAGACTCACTAAACAGTTCTGCTAATGGCTCTGCTAGTTCCACCTTTAGTTCCTTAAGTACCCTGGGATGTATGCCATCAGGTCCCATTGCCTTATCCACCCTGAGCTTAGCACGCTCTTGTAGGACCCTTTCTTTTGTGAAGGGAGTAGTGCTCACCTCCTCTCCCCCGTGTCCATGATGCTGAGCTGTGGGCCCTGCCTACCTTCTCTTCAGTAAATACTGAGCAAAGTATCTATTTAGGATAGATGCCTTTACAGGGTCCTCCTCCTCACATGCTCCTTTTCTCCATTAAGCTTAGCTATACCCCTCTGAACTTTCTCCTTTCACTAATGTATCTATAGAAAGTCTTGTCACCTTCTTTTACTGTTCGTGCTAGTGTTTCCTCAGTTTGGGACTTTGCCTGCCTTACTGCCTTCCCCTGCTTCCCTTAGGGCAGTTTGGTATGCCTCCCTATCTTCATCCCACTGTGTTTCCTTATATTTCCTGAAGGCCAGCCTTTTGGCTCTGACCTTTTCTGCTACTGTATTTGAGAACCAAAGTGGTTTCCTTCTTCTTTTGCACTTCCTTTTCTGTCTAACACAAGGGATGTTGCTTCAAGTATTGCATCCTTAATGCTTGCCTACTTTGCCTGTACCCCCTCACCTGTGTTTCTTTTTGCCAGGGCTAGCTTAACTCTGTTGGCCATTTTATCAAAGTCAGCTCCTCTGAAGTCCCATATTTTTGACTTGGAATGGGATGATTTAGATGTAGTAGCCAAATTGAACCATACCATGTGATGGTCACTGGCCCCCAGGTGACCTTCTACCTGGAGATCTGTGATCCTTTCCTTCTTAGTCAGTACTAGATCTAGGATAGCCCTGTCTCTTGTGGGTTGCTGTACCAGTTGTTTGAGGCCCTCCCCCTGCAGGGAATCCACTATGTGTCTAGTTCTGGCAGATGTTCCTGCTGGTATTGACCAATCTGTATCCGGCATGTTGAAGTCTCCCATTATCAGAACCTCCGCTTTAGCTGTCATGTTTTGTATATCTTCTAACAGTAATGTGTCTATGTTCTCCCTCTGGTCTGGGGGCCTGTAGACAACCCCAGTTCTTATGGCTGTCCCATTTCCTGTTTCCAGGGTGACCCACAGTTCTTCTGGCTCCTTATGTTTATTCTGAATTTCTGTAGCTTTGATATTTTCATTGACATACAGGGCCACTCCTCCCCCTTTTGCTTCTCGCCTTCTGAACAATACATAGCCAGGCACTGAAGTCTCCCAGTGTGTTACTGGTAAACCACGCCTCACTAATTGCTACTATGTCCAGTTTAGCCTCTGACATTATTGCCTGCAGGTCTGGGATCTTATTTCCCAGGCTGTGAGCATTTGTACATGATTTTCCATTGGCCAGATTTGGTGTGTTAGTTGTTGGGTGAGGTTTGGCATTACCCCTGTGCGTCGTATGGGGAGACAAACCTTTTTTCTTACCTGGTGATGCAAATGAACTGCAAACATGCTGAATCCCTGTTTGACCACTAGCTGAGGGGGGAGGGGTGTTCTTCCCATTCGACGTATGGGGTACTGCACCCCTCTACCCATTTGCTAGTTTAAATATTCTGCGAAGACATCAAACTTCTGCCCCAATGCACTGACTCCCTCCATAGTCAGATGCAGTCCATCAAATTTAAAGAACTTTCGCTCCCAGAACTGTTGCCAGTTCCCTACAAATCTGTGTCCTTTTTCCTGGCACCAGCCCTTGAGCCACGTGTTTAGCTCCCCTATCTCCCCTTCTCTGACCTTCAGTCCATCTGCTCCCCTCTCCCAGACTGGCAGGATCTCAGAGAAGGAGATGCCGGATGAAATAGATGATAGTTTGTCACCCAGCCTGGTCAGGTGTTTCTTGGTCTCCACAACTGACCGGCTGGCAAGATCATTAGTCCCTATGTGTACTAGGACATCAATGTTTTCTCCTGCTTTGTGAACAATTTTAGCAATGCGGTCAGTGTCTCTCCATGCTGATGTACCTGGGAGACATCTGACCATTACCCCTGGCTGGAGATGGGTATCAACTCCCCGAATCATGGAGTCTCCTATGATCAGAAGTTTTTTGGATTTTCTTTTTGCTTTTTTTGTTTTGGTTCCTGATTTGGATGAGTTTTGTTGTGCTAGCTCCTGTGCTGCAGTGTCCTGCTCTGCAGTGTCTTCTGCCTCTTTGTTTGATTTCAGAGATAGAGGCAGATACCTGTTTGTAGTGTTTATATGGACTGACTGTGTTTATTCATGAACTGAGTGTTGAACTGAAATATTTGCGCAGTTTCAGAAGGGGTTTGTTTTTTAATTTGCATTTTAATAGGAAGTGTTGGGAGGGGTGGTTATTGTTGTCTTATTTTTGTTTATTATTATATTTGGGGTATATTATAGTTTATTGTTTAAAGTTAGGTTGTTATTTTAATTGTACTACTGAATGTCTCTCCTTTGTGAGAGAAGAGTGGGAGAGCCTCAAATAGGGGGTTATGTTAATTGTTTAGTGTTAGGCTGCTTTTTCTTTGCATAGTTCATATTTATAGTTTTGAAAGAGTAAATTATTGGGTTGAGTGTTGTCCTGTCTTTGGTTCGTTAAGGGGTTTCTTTTTTATGGGCCTGGTGCATTTTGACTTTGTTAAGCCTGCAGAATGTGTCGTAGGCCTTCCCCCAGTTGTGCGCTATTCATCTTCTGCTCTCCGTGCCCTCCGCGCGTTCCCCCACCTTTGACGTTGTCAACCTACTAGTGCTGCAGAGCGCTAGGTATCGCCTGAGGGGGTGGGGATGGGGGTGCAGACATTGGAGGGCAGGCAAACAGGACTCTTAAATTGGGGTAGTCAGATCCAGAAGATGCCCTGGGGCAAAATGGAGTCTAGAATGTGGTCCACCATGTCTGGTCCCCATACCCAAGGGCACTGCCAATTTTTATGGGCAAGTAGCCAGGGTGACCCTAAAAACCTGTGAAACTCGAGCAGTGTTATGCAACACCAGATCAGTTAAGAATAAGACTACAGTTATTGCAGATCTTGTCGGAACAACTGATCTCGCGTGCATCACCGAGACCTGGCTGGATGAAAATGCTGGCCCCATTTTGGAGGCTGCAATCCTGGCTGGGCACTCGACGATATACTGCTCAAGACTGGACTGTGGGGGAAGGGGAGGTTGCAGTCTGTTTCAAGACCGATTTGGACCTCACGAGTGTACTGGTAGAGGAGGCTGATTCATTCGAGTGTACCATGGTAGTAGGTGTAGGTTGTAGGATAGCTCTCATCTACTGTCCCCCAGAGGATGAGAAGAGATTCCTCCAGGAAGTCACAGACTTTGTGATCGACATGGCGTTTGAGTCGCCCAGACTGATGGTCTTGGGTGACTTCAATACCTGGGTCAATGACAGACTTTCACAATTTGGACAACACTTCCTCCAGCTAATGACATCTTTAGGCCTTACACAGATTGTTACCTCTGCTACCCATAAACATGGTCACTCCCTTGACTTGGTTTTCCTCCTGGGGATCGAAGCCTCCGATTGGGGGTGGAACCTGTCAGTTGGTCCAATCACTATACCGTGAGGTTCAATTTCTGTGCCCCCCCTCACAGGCCTACCCCTGTGGAGATGATCAGTTACTGCCCTTTATGGGATGTGAGCCCTGATGTTCT
Source organism: Neoceratodus forsteri (assembly GCA_016271365.2). NCBI lineage: Eukaryota > Metazoa > Chordata > Ceratodontiformes > Ceratodontidae > Neoceratodus > Neoceratodus forsteri. The sequence continues at coordinate 103,998,339 of CM028129.1, read as the reverse complement.
AGTGGCAGTGACTGACCTCTCAGAGTTCCCTGTGGCAAGCAGGAATCCAGAGGCTTTGGTGTTGGCCTATAATAAGGCCAACTCCACTGCGCTGGATTCTGTTGCTCCAGTCCAAGTTCACCCTCTCTATCTCTTTGCCCGTGGGCCTCTTGGTTTGATGGGAGCCTGAGGGAGCTGCGGAGATGAAGGTTAGAGTGGCGCTGGAGGAAATCCACCCTGGAAACCAACCACCTTAGGTTGGTAGAACATTATCAAGCCTACCAATCTGCGATCTCTGTAAGAAGGCAGAATTTCTGTCCAGGGAGATTGCTGCTGCTCAGAACTGACCGGCTCAGCTCTTTCAAACTGTGGACAGGCTGTGCAACCCAGCCTGTGCACAGTCTCAAAGAGCCTTTTCGCAAATAGAGTGTGATGAGCTCACTCGGTTCTTTGCAAATAAGGTGGCCGACATCAGGGTTGAGATCCTCTTGACTTGCTCTATCAGGGACGCTATAGATTGGTGCCTGGTCACTGTCCCTCTTATTTCCTGGAGCACCTTTTTTTCCCCCAATTGTTTAATCAGGTGAGACACACTAAGCTGAAAGCTTTTTTACAGGTGTAACCTGGGAGCACTGGGAAGTTAAGTGACTTGCTCAGGGTCACACAGTATATGCAAGTGGGGGCTGTGGGATTCAAACCCAGGTCTACAGATTTGCAGCTCAGATCCTTAAACCACTGCACTATACAGCCTCCCTAAGGCTGCTGTTTTTTTTTTCTTTGACCAGCCAGAGTTCGCGGATGTCATGCGAATTGACCAGAGTGTGCACCCTACGTGCTGTAGTTTGGATCCGGGCCCAACTTCCCTGATTATGAGTTGTGACATTATCAGCCTGGTCCTGGCACAGATAGTCTGGAGCTCCCTTGATTCAGATGAGTTTCCTAGCTCCCTGAAGGAGTCAGTGGTGACATCCCTCCTGAAGAAGGCTTCTTTGGACCCAGACTCCCTGTCCAACTACAGACCTGTCTCAAACCTTCCCTTTCTAGGGAAGGTTATTGAGAAAGTAGTGGCGGTACAATTGGAGAACCACTTGACCATCCACAACATCTATGAACCTCTTCAGTCCAGTTTTCAAAAGAGGCATAGTACCGAGACTGCACTGGTTAGAGTGTTCAATGATCTCCTGATGGCTAGAGATCAGAGAATCTGCTCCATCTTGGTGCTCCTTGATCTCTCTTCAACTTTTGCCACCATGGACCATGGGGAGCTGCTTGAATGCTTGAGGTTCATCTGTGGCCTGACTAGTACAGTCCTCCGGTGGTTTAAATCTTTCCACACTGGCAGAACTCAGAGCGTGGTATCTGGGATTTATTCCTCTGACCCTCTCTCTCTCTCTCTGTCACGTGGGGGTTCCTCACAGTTCGGTGCTATCTCCCATGTTGTTTGCAGTGTATATGCTGCCCCTTGGAGACATTGTAAGACGCTATGGGCTGAGGTTTTACCACTATGCTGATGATACCCAGCTCTACCTGTCTTTCGCACCTAACCTGGATAGTGCCTCTCTCGATATTTAACAACTGCCTCACTGAAATCCAGGAGCGGATGAATTCCAGCTGGCTGAAGTTGAATGCGGAAAGACCAAGGTGATGGTCATTGACCCAGGTCACTGGATAGAGAGGTTGAGGACTGGCCAGCCTTCTGGACTTTTTCTGGGGGGGATCCTAGATCCTTACCTCCGAATGGGTGCGCGACCTGATGGTAGTGCTTGACGATGATCTGACACTGCGATCTCAAGTGTCGGCAGTCATCAAGTCATCCTTTTACTATCTTAGGAATATCGCCAAAGTCAAGCACCTTGTTCAGTTTGGTGACCTCCCTACGCTGAGCCACACCTTTGTTTCTTTGCGCCTTGATTATTGCAACTCCCTTTACCTAGGGCTACCGGGGGGTTGATATCCACTGCTTGCAGCTAGTGCAGAAAGCTGCAGCATGGTTGTTGATGGGGACCTGTCAGTTCTCCCATATTACACTAGTGCTGTGCGATCTGCACTGGCAGCCTATTCGGTGGCGGATCACCTTCAAAGTCGGATTACTGATGTATAAAGCTGTACAGGGACTTGGCCCTCACTACTTGAAAGAACTGGTTCCTTACTCCCCCAAGTGACAGCTCCATTCGGCTGACAAGGGGTTGCAAGAGATTCCAAGGGTACCGTTAAAATCTTCAGGGGCCCATACATTTACATATGCGACCCTGGCTCTGTGGAACTCTACCCTGTCAGCTCTGAAAGTGTGACCGTGGGAGACTTTAAAAAGGTACTTAAAACGTCTGTGGCATCAGGCTTACCCTAATTTAACTGACTTAATGGATCTCTATGGACCTTTTATTGTCTGTATTGATGATTTTATTATTGTTTTATCATTTTTGTACAGCGCCTTGATATTACAAAAGGTGCTTAACCTAAATAAAGATGATTGTTATTATTATTAAACACATACTGATGTCCTTTTTGAATCTCATAACAGTTACAAGGAGTTTCCCCTTGTTTCTATTGTGTTTGCACTCAGTGTGAGCAATTTCTTACTGCCCATTGTTTATTCTATGTAGAAACATGCACAGTACATCTCCTTCATGGATCCCCTCTGTCTGGCCACCAATCTGCACATGATGAGATCCTCTAGCCTTTCCTTATCAGGCTTACATTGCTGTCCCTGGATCATTTTGGTAGCCCTCCTGTGCTGTGCCTCCACCCTGTCTCTAGCCTTCCTCAAGTGTGGAATCCAGAACTGCGCGCAGTCTTCCAAGTGGAGTCACACCAGGTATCTGTAGAGGGGCAGGACTGCATACGAAAGGCACTTAACCTAAATAAAGATTATTATTATTATTTATCATTAGGGATGGCATAGGGACAAACAAGGTTAAAGAAGTGGGGAATCAGGTGGAGGCTTTATGGGTCACCTTGTAGGCTCCAGGGGGTAAGCGGGTAAAGATGGGGGTAGTATATAGACCACCAGAGCAAGGGGAGGAACAGGAGGAAGGCCCGGTGGCTAACCTTAGGGATCACTGTGGTGGGGGAGAAAGGGAAAACAGTGGTGCTGGGAGACCTGAATATGCCAGGAACAGACTGGGTAACTATGGCATCCTCATTGGGCAGGGAGCAGCATCTGCTGGATGTCTTCCAGGATGCATTTCTTGCTCAGCTGGTGACTGATCCAACAAGGGAGGGGAACATCCTGGTTGTGGTCCTGTCAGACGGTGAGCTCAATAGGGACCTAGTTGTGGGGACCTACTGGCAGGATCTGATCACGCCATGGTTTGGTTCTCTCTTGATCTAGGGGGTGTGGTACAAAACACAAAAATGTCAGTGGTTGATTTTAGAAGGGTAGACTTCAGTGGTGATGGAGCAGATCCTTAGGGACTACCTAGATGAGATTAGGCCAAGCATGGGCATGGAGGCCCAGTGGTGGATTATTAAAAAGGGGCTCCTGGAGGCTATTAAGGCCTGCAAGAGACAGAGACACAAGTGGGGCAAAGCAAAGAGGCCAAGCTAGTGGACAAGGGAGGTACAGGACACAGTGAAGGAGAAGAAGGCTACTTATGACAGATACAAATGTTCTCGGGGGGCTATAAATCAAGGGGAAGTATGATAAGGCAGCCAGGAGAGTCACCAGGGTAGTGAGGGCAGCCAAGGCGGGGGAGGAGCTGAGATTGGCATAAGGGATTAGAAGGGGGAAAAGGGTTCTTTGGGTACTGTATATCAGGGAAAGAAGAAAAGGGAGGGGACAGAGTAGCCTGAGAATGGGGAGTGGGTAGGTGGAGGAGGCGGGGGGGGCAGGCAGAGGTACTAAAATTACTTTTTTGCCTCTGTCTTCACCAAGGAGGATGGGGGGGACTCTGCAAGAAGAGAGGGATAGGGGACCAGATGGTGAAGTGGGGGAAGTAGATGATGAAATCCCCAGGTGCAGGGTGTGGGACACCCTAAAGGCCCTAAAAGTGGATAAAGCACTAGGCCCAGATGAGATCCATCCCAAGGTGCTTCAAGAGCTGGCTGATATCCTGGCTGCTCCCTTGATTGACTTTTTAAATCCTCCCTACAGTCGGCGTGGGTGCCTCATGACTGGAGGATGGCCCATATTGTGCCTATACGCAAGGGTGGCTCATGAGAGGAGCCAGGAAACTATAGACCAGTTAGCCTGATGTCAGTGGTGGGCAAAGTGATGGAGGTCATCTTGAAGGAGAGGCTGGAGGAGATTCTGAAGGCAAAGGGTCATCTAGATGATCACCAGCATGGCTCAGTTAGGGGCAGATCATGTCAGACCAACCTGGTGGAGTTCTATGAAGGGGTGACAAGTGTGCTGGATCAGAGCAGGCCAGTGGATGTCCCCTTTCGAGACTTCAGCAGGGTATGTGACTTGGTGCCACATCCCTGGCTGCTGGAGAAGCTGGAGGATATGGGGGTGGGGGCAGATGGTCAGGTGGATAGGTAACTGACTAGAGGGGCATGTACAGAAGGTAAGAGTTAAGGGGGAAGTTTTATTCCCCAGGACACTCAATAGCAGGGTCCCACAGGGGTCGGTATTGGGCACACTCCTGTTTAATGCCTGTATCTCAGACATCAGAAGCAGAATTAGGAGCGGGATGAGCATCTTTACAGAAGACTCAAAGCTGTGGGTGGTGGTAGAGGGGGAGAGGGGAATCTGGCTTTCCAGGAGGACCTGGAGACTCTGGGGAGGTGGTCACGAGCCTGGAAGCTAAAGTTTAGTGCAGGGAAGTGCAGGGTTCTGCACCTGGGGGCCAAAAACCCAGTTCATGTGTACACCTTGGGGGATAGATCCTGCAGGTTTCTAGGGGAGAGAAGGACATCAGGGTGGTGGTGGATGTCAAAATGAATAACTGGGAGCAGTGCAGGAGAGCAGCGGCACAAGCAAACAAAATGCTGGGCTGCATAGCCAGGAAGATAACCTCAAGGAGTCGAGAGGTGCTCCTTCCACTGAACAATTGCCTGGTTAGATCACACCTTGAATACTGCATGCAGTTTTGGCAGCCCTACTTAAAGAGAGACATTGCTCTTCTGGAGAGGGTCAAGAGGAGCGCAACCAGGACGATACTGTTATGGGGAAAAGGCCCTATGAGGAGAGACTGGAGCAGCTCAACCTGTAGTCACTGGAGGAGAGAAGGAACGGGAGGATATGATAGAGGTCTTCAAATATCTCAAGGGAATGAATAGGGTAAGCCTTGAGGGGGTGCTTCAGCTGATGGAGGTAGTGCCCACCAGAGGAAACTCAATGAGGCTGAATGGGGGAGACTGGGGGGAAACAAGGAGACATTATTTCACTTAGAGGGTGGTGGAGCTCTGGAATGAGGGATGCCCAGGGATTTGGTGGCTGCTATGACTGTGGAGGGGTTCAAGAGGGGCTGGGATATGTATAGGGGGAGGGTGCATCCTGGAGTCCCACTGTGGGTTAGGGATGGGGGACCTTGTAGGGAGGAAGGGGGGAGGCTAAAAACAGTGCTGGGGGGGAGGCACTGAGAATTGAGCAAATGTGGTAGATGTTAGGTGTTATGTTCTAACATTTATTCTGGTCTTGTTCAACAAACTCACCCTGCAACAGGAATAGAGCAGCTTTCATTTTAATTCAGGAGCCTCTCTAGTCTCAACAACAACACTCCCTGTCTGCTCTCTTTCTAGCTTACACATATCGGAATGCTGCCCTCAAGTGGCAGAAGTAACACAATGCATTCCCATTTCAAATACATAACATTTCCTCCCCACTAAATTATATTGTTACCAAATGAACAAGTATTAGCATTATTCGCTATTATTAAGATGGTTTATACTATGCTAGAGGTAGGTGGGTAGACTGCCCCAGGCCTCGAACCAGTCAAGGGGATTATTCTGCCCCAATAATCTGATCTGGCTCTCTAACTACACAAAACATTTTGTTCCTTTTAAATGTCTCACAGGTTTAAACGATCTGGAGGTTTTGAAATTCGGGATGGATAACGTTTCTTGTGAGCAACCCTTGGCATGGCTGCCCTGTCTGGTACCTCCCTCCGATCCTCGGTTGGTGGTTGTACAGCCTCACCATTGCTCCTCTCCACCTCCTCCTTTACATCTTCAGAAGGTATTGAGACTTCCATAGTGGGGCTTCTGTAAGCTACAGCAGATGGAATCCACCTTTCCCGTGGGTTTTCTTCCCTGGAGGTGTCCCCATCTGTGCGCTGCTGAAGATCTAGGAGCTGTTCAGCATGACGTTTCCATTTCACTCCAGATTCAACATCAACTGTATACGACACTGGACCCGTCTGAGATGTCACCATACCAGGGGTCCACTTTTCCCCCTTCCGGTAATCTCGAACAAGCACTTATTGACCAACAATGAACTGCCTGTCCTTTGAATGAGCTTGCCGGCGTAGTATTTGAGATTCTTGGTTCTTCAAAACCTCTGCTTCCACATCTGGCTTAAGCAAATCAAGATGGGAGCGAAGCTTACCCCGAAAAAACAACATTGCTGGAGATTCATTTGTTGTAGCAAGGGGTGTATTTCGGTATGCCAACAGGAAGTTATCCAACTTGTGTTGTAAGGTCAAAGACCCCCCCCCCGCCGATTTCAGCGCATTCTTCATGGTTTGCACAAAACGCTCCGCTAGACCATTAGTCGAGGGGTGATATGGGGCACTAAGAATATGTCTCACACCATTGGACTTCAAAAATGCTGCAAAGTCACTAGAAATAAATTGTGGTCCATTATCACTGACCAGCTGTTCAGGAATCCCGTATTGGCTAAATAGTCCTCGCAGCACTTGAATGGTTTTACTGGTAGTAGTGGTGTCCATGACTTGAATTTTGGGCCACTTTGAGTGGGCATCAACAACAATTAAGTACATGTGTCCCTCCCACAGGCCTGCAAAATCTACATGAATGCGCTGCCACGGTGCACCTGGCCACATCCAGGGATGCTTGGCAGAAGACACCAGGAGAAAGGACTGCTGTGTGACTGGACTTCTCTGCTGGGACTAAAGTAGAGGAACTTTTGTATTTGACCTTTAATTTAGGGTAAAAAAACTAACACACACAAAAAAAAAGTGTGTGTTTGGGTTAACTGAACTGAATGGGTATCTGAAGAGTTATCTAGGTGTAAATCTCAGGTGACTGAAAGGACTTAACTGCTGTGAGGTTTAAATTACTTGTAGAAAGATCTGGTAAGTAGGGGGAGTGGCTTAGCTAGAAGGAAGCTACATTTAAAGACTGCCTTAGAAAGTTTCTGCTAATAGCTTGGCAGAAGACACCAGGAGAAAGGACTGCTGTGTGACTGGACTTCTCTGCTGGGTCTATATTGCCCTCCTTCCCTCCCCTCCACCCAAAGCTAGTTCTAGTTTTATAGGCACAGGATTTGACTGACAACAGGAACTTCCTGTTTAGGGGCAGGAAGTGAGTGATCACAGAACCACCAAGGACCCACCATCCTAGAAGGGCAAGAGTTGCTCTCCGGCCCCCTCTAGCTTCTGGAGGTCTGCATCTGAGCAAGTAAGTGGTCTACTGCGAAATATAGGATATTCTTGTCTCAGAACAGGACAATCAGGAGCTTAAAGGGCACACAGGCAGTAAGTAAGGAGAGAGAGAGAAAAAAACAGAGGAAAGAGTAAGGATTGCAAACAGTTAAGGGGCCAGAAATAAGACATGATTGGAGTGGTGCAGTGCAGTGGCTGTGGAGCAGCAGTCTTCCGGGAGATGTTCTGGAGGATGCGGTGTTGTCCCATCTGCAGGCACCTCTCTGGGCTGAGGGGAGGTTGCTCATCTCCAGGCTGAGTTGGCCAGGATTTGTGGGACCTCCTCTTCCATCCAGGAACCACCAGTGCCACTGTTGCCTCAGAGGTTGCCAAGAAAGAGGAACGGTTGGACCACAGTGGGCTCAGGGAGGGTGAGGTGGTGGAACAGAGGCACATCCCTCCCATTGTACCTCCACAATTCCTATGCCATTCTGGCAAAGTGTGGTTCCTCTATGGAGGCACCCACAGTGGAGACCAAGGAGGATGCTGGGAACCTCCACAAAGAAGACCCACAGGAGGGTGGCAGGGACCCTGCAGGGAAGAAAACAACTCCTGGTGGGGGAATCCATTGTTAGGAAGGTAGAACTGGGGAGAAGGGAGGGAGGTAAGGTGACTGCCTGGCGCCATGGCTTGCAGGGACAGGAAGCGAATCCTCAGGATTGCCGGAGCAGCTGCACAGGGGGGAGCTGGATGTCATTGTCCACCTAGGGACAAATGACCTGGCTTAGAAAGGGATTAGAGAAGTGCAGGAAGAGTTTGTGGAATTGGGGAGGGGCCTTAGTCAAGTAGCACGCATGGTAACCTTCTCGGAGGTGCTACCCATCTATGGCATAGGAGAGGCTAGGGTGTTCCGCACCATGGGATTCAATCAGTGGTTGAAAAATTGGTGTGGAGCTCAGGGATTTGGCTTCATTGGGGACTGGGGTCCACCTGGAGTGATGCAAGCCTATACTGGCATGATGGGCTGCATCTGTCCGGGAGGGAAACCAGGATCCTAGGTGATAGGTTTAAATGCTTCATTGGCAAGCTTTTAAACTAGCCAAGGGGGGAGGCACTGGAAAGGAGAAGGAAAATCCTAGCCCCCAAATAATCATGGTAGTAAGTGCAGCAAACACCAACATAGAGGTGTCGATAGGGAGAAGGGCAGGGGTAAATGGAGAAAGTGACAAGGGCAAGAAGGACAGGGATGGGGCAAAAGGGAGTAAGGCCATCAGGAAATGGAGGGTAATGAGTACCAATGCCCGTAGTCTGGGCAACAAACTCCCTGAGCTGATGGCCTTAATGGAAGAGGGATGCCTGGATATCGTAGCAGTCACAGAAACATGGTACACAGAGAACCATGACTGGGATGTTAACATACCAGGGTGCATAACCTACAGGAGAGACAGGCAGGGGAGAAGAGGGGGAGGAGTAGCTCTCTATGTAAAGGAAGGGATAAAAGCAACTGAACAAAAGAGTAAACAGGGAGGAGAGGAGGCACTGTGGGTCACCTTGGAGACTGGAAAGGGCACCACAATCCGCACAGGGGTTGTGTACAGACCCCCATGTCAGGGGAAGGAATGGACAAGGATATGATAGAAGGCATTCTTAGAATGGCAGAGAAAGGGAGATACTGTTGATGGGGACCTGAATATGCCAGATGTTAACTGGAGCACATTTGCTGCAGCCACATCCAAGAGCAGGGCCATTCTTGATGCCCTACAGGTGGCAGGCATTAGACAGCTAGTTTCGGAACCCACTCATGAGGGAGCAATCTTAGACCTCATACTCTCAAACGGGGCAGTGAGAGGATCTCAGATCTAGAAGTGGGTTGCCATCTGGGGACAAGTGACCATCAAACAGTGTGGTTCACGTTAAATTCAGCTACAGAGTCAAGCCATACAAAAGTGAGGGTACTGGACTTTAGGAGGGCTGACTTTGGCAAGATGGGAGTGCCTCAGAAAAGCACTAGCAAACAGGCTAGAAGGAGGTGTGGAGCAACAATGGGGAATTATCAAAACTGCCATCACAGAGGCAACAAGCCTTTGTGTGAAGCAAATAAACAAATCAAAATGCAAGAAAAAGCCACTGTGGTTCTCAAAAGAGGTGGCTGTGAAAGTCAGGAAGAAAAAGATAGCATTCCGGAAGTATAAGGAAACACAGAAGGAGCAGGACAGAGAGCTGTACCAGTTAAGACAGAAGGAAGCAGGGAGGGAAGTCAGAATAGCAAAGGCCCAAACTGAGGAAAAGATAGCCAACTCAGTTAAGAAGGGGATAAAACCTTTATAGGTTCATCAGCGACGTGAGAAAGACAAAGGGAGGGATAGTGAGGCTAAATAGAATGAGCGGTGGGTGGGCAGAGGGGACAGTGAAAAGCAGGAATACTGAATGAATATTTCTGCTCAGTATTCACAAAGAGGAGGGGAAGTGCCTAATCCAATTAACAGAAGCACTCTTGATAGGGGGTTGATCCCAGTCCTTTCACAGAAAAAAGGGTTCTGCAAGAACTCCTAAAACTGAAGGTGGACAAAGCAATGGATCCTGATGGAATTCACCCCAGAATTCTAAAAGAATTAAGGAGAAACTAGTGAAACCACTGGCTACTCTTTTAAATAAATCATGGGAGGATGGTGTGGTACCCGAGGACTGGAGAAAGGCGGATGTGATTCCCTTCACAAAAGTGGGTCCAAGACAGAGGCAGGAAACTACAGACCTGTCAGTCTGACCTCTGTGGTAGGGAAAGTGATGGAGTCACTTGAAGGAAAGAATAGTCGAGTACCTAGAGGCCAGTGGAGCACAGGACCCAAGGCAGCATGGGTTCATAATGGAAGGTCATGTCAGACGAATCTAATAGATTTCTTTGACTGGATGACCAAAGTAGTAGACCAGGGAGGGCTGTGGACATGGCCTACCTAGACTTTAGCAAGGCATTTGACACAGTCCTACAAAAAGATTAATAGTCAAATTAACCAGCCTGGGAGTGGGACCCAGGGTGGTAGCCTGGTAAAACATTGGCTGGACAACAGGACACAGAAGGTAATTGTAAATGGAGTCCACTCTGAAGAAAGGGGGTTACTAGTGAGGTACCGCAGGGTTCAGTATTGGGTCCAGTCCTTTTTAATGTCTTCATCAGTGACATTGCAGAGGGACTGGAAGGAAAAGTATGCCTTTTTGCAGATGACACAAAGATCTGCAACAGGGTTGATACACAAGGAGGCGTGAAAAGGATGAAAAGGGACTTGGCAAGGTTGGAGGAATGGTCAGAAGTATGGCAGCTAGGATTCAATGCAAAGAAGTGCAAAATAATGCACCTGGGAAACAAGAACCCAGGGGAAGAATACACAATGGGTGGGGAGGTAGTAACAACAACAAAAGGAAAGGGACCTGGGGTAATCATATCAGATTACCTTAAGGTTAGCAAGCAATGTGAGAAGGCAGTAGGGAGGGCTGGGGTATACTAGGATGTATAGGAGAGGCAACATCAGCAGAAAACAGGAAGTTGTTATCTCTCTGTACAAACAGTTGGTGAGACCCCATCTGGAGTACTGTGTCCAGTTCTGGAGACCCCATCTCCGCAAGGACATAGACAGGATAGAGGCAGTCCAGAGGAGGGCAACTAAAATGGTGCAGGGTCTGCAAGAGAAGCCGTATGAGGAGAGACTAAAGGAGCTTAATATGTATACCTTGAGGAAAGAAGGGAGAGGGGGACATGATAGAAGCTTTAAGTACCTCAGTGGAATCAACAAAGTCCAAGAGGGTAGCATCTTTCAGAAAAAAGAGACTTGCAAGAACAAGGGACACACAATTTAAAGATAGAAGGAGGGCGGTTCAGGAGCAATGTGAGGAAGTATTATTTCACAGAGAGGGTAGTGGATGCATGGAACAGCCTTCCTGAGGAGGTTGTGGGGTCTAAAACTGTGGGAGAATTCAAGAATGCATGGGACAGACGTAAGGCAGTTCTTGTGGGGGGTAGGAAGAAATATGCTGTTGGTTAACTAGGATCTGTGGCCTATCCTGTAGGTAGGGAAATGGGCAGACTAGATGGGCCTAGCGGTCCTTATCTGCCGTCAAAGTCTATGTTTCTATGTTTCTATGTCTATGGATGTAGAGGTGAGGGACACGGCATTTTCTGAACACGCTGACAAGTAGTGCATGTTTTTGCTTGTTGCTCAATTTGCAAATCAATCCCTGGCCACCAAATGTAGCTTCTAGCTAAAGCTTTCATTCTCACTACACCCGGGTGTCCCACATGTAGTTCTTCCAAAACACGGGTGCGTAGATTTGAAGGGACAATCACCTGGACATCCCACGTCAAGCAATCTTGCTGTACTGAAAGCTCATTACATCTGGTGTAGAATGGTGATAACTCACCGTGAATGTCCTGGTTCACAGTAAAAGTCCCTTTTGTTACTAAGTCCAAGACTTGAGACAACACAGGATCAACTTTAGTCTCCTTTTTAATTTCAGAACTTGTGATAGGTAATTTATCAAGCTGACTAATGTAGAAGTCATCGACAGTGTCCACCTTGTCACTGTGGGCTACCTGCAGAGGCAATCTTGAGAGCCCATCAGCATTGCCATGAAGAGCCGCCTTCTTGTATTCAATGCGGTAGTTGTGAGTTGATAACAAGAGAGCCCAACATTGCATTCTAGCTGCTGCCATGGAAGGAATATCTTTGTGGGGGCTGAAAATGGTCGTGAGGGGGATGGTGATCAGTGAGGAGTGTGAATTCCCGACCATAAAGGTATTGGTGGAATTTGCGAACTCCGAACACTATTGCCAAATCTTCTCTCTCAATTTGGGCATAGTTCTGTTCAGCTTTGCTGAGAGTTCTGGATGCAAAGGCAATTGGCTTTTCATCCCCATTCGGTAGAACATGAGAAAGAACTGCTCCCACCCCATAAGGAGAGGCATCACATGCCAGTCTGATGCTCAGCTGTGGATTATAGTGAATGAGCACATCTTGAGAAACAAGCTGCTTTTTAGCCTTCTTAAACGCACTCTCACAGTCCTTTGTCCAACACCAGGACTTCCCCTTGCAAAGCAAGCCATTTAGTGGGTTGAGAATCATAGCCAGATTGGGAATAAACCTGCCATAATAATTTAACAGGCCCAAGAACGACCATAACTGGCTCACATTTTCCGGTACTGGGGCGTCCACAATCGCTTTTTCTTTCTCAGGCGATTTGTGTAAGCCCGCTGCATCTATGGTATGGCCCAAGTACTCCAATGAAGTCTTGAAAAATTCACACTTCTCCTTCTGGACACACAAGCCAAAATCTTCCAATCGCTGCAGAACTGCATCCAGGTTCTTCAGGTGCTCTGCATCATTTCTTCCAGTCACCAGTATATCGTCTAGGTAACAGTGAACATTTGGAAGATCTCGTAAAACCTGGTCCATAGCTCACTGAAATATGGCTGGAGCTGATGTAATGCCAAAAGGTAGGCGATTATAGCAGAAAAGACCCTTTTGGGTGGTTATTGTGAGATATTTCCTTGACTTTTCATCTACTCTCATTTGTAGATAAGCATGTGACAAATCCAGCTTACTGAAGCGTTGGCCCTGTGCTAGGGATGCAAACAAGTCTGCGATGCATGGAATCGGATACTGTTCCACACACAAAACTTGATTTATGGTTACTTTAAAGTCTCCACATATTCGCACAGAACCGTCTTTCTTTACCACTGGCACTACTGGCGTTGCCCAGTCACTACACTGTACAGGTGACAAGACTCCAGCTCGGTTAGGTAGTATCGGCCTCCACTTTTGGTCTGAGTGCATAAGGTACTGGGCGAGGTTGACAAAACTTTGGTTTGTGCTGCGTCCTCAGAGACACTTTTGCCTCAATGCCCTTCATTGTGCCTAGCTCCCCTTTGAATAAAGGAGCATGTTTGTGCAACACTGCTTCTAGAGTGTTGGGGTCACCCGTATTAACAGTCCTTATCTCCTGCCAGTTGAGGCATATTTTCTTCAGCCATTCTCAGCCTAAGAGTGAAGGGTAGTTACCTTTAACCACGTACAGAGGCAGTAGTGCAGTTTGCCCATTTATTTTTACCTGCACCTTGATGACACCTTCAGGTGAAATTGCCTCGCCAGTGTATGTCCTCAGTACAACGTCAGTCGTTTGCAGGGGTAGATGTCTCAACATAGTTTCATACTTGTCTGTAGAAATCAATGAGACTACAGCCCCTGTGTCCAATTCCATTTTCAGTGGTTTCCCTTCAATTTCAGGTGTTACACAGATGGTTGCCGTTTCCCCTTCAAGACTCAGCACATGCAATGCTAATTCAGTATCAGTGTCATCACTGCATGTTCCCTGTGTTTCCACACAATGTACTTCTCTCTTTCTACATTTCGCAAATTGCTTCCCTTTGCTTCCATTGATTTCCCCTCCTTTCTTTTTCCCTCTGCACACTCGCCCAATGTGACCTTTCTTCCCACAGCTATGACATGTCTGTTCTTTAAACCAGCAGTCCTTATCACTGTGGTTAGCCTTGCCACAACGACCACATTTATTAGGCTCCCTGGGAGAAGAGAAGGATAAAGCATTTACTTTCAGGGAATCACTTAGGTGCTGAGCCTCCCGTGCAGCTGTTTCTATCGATACAGCAATCTCTATCGCTTTCTTGTATGTCAGTCCCGTCTCCATTAAGAGACGCTTCTGTGTCACTTCACTTTTCAAACAGCACACAAATCTGTCTCAGAGGGCATCGTCTAAATGGGTGCCAAACTCACAATGCTCAGTTAATTTCTTTAGAACAGCCACAAACTGCGCAACAGACTCACCCTCTGCTTGGTTTCGTTTGTGAAAGCGAAATCTTTCAGCAATCACCAGAGGCTTAGGAGAGAAATGTGTCTGTAAGACCTCCACAATACTGGCAAACGTTTTCTCCCCGGGCTTTTCTGGCGCTATTAGACTTCTCACCAAACTGTACGTTGTGCTGCCCATGACACTCAGTAACACCGCCACTTGTTTTTCATCACTTATATCATTTGCTGTGACAAAATGTCCAAATCTCTCAATATAAGTTGTCCACTGTTCCACATTTTCATCAAAGGCATCAATATGTCCTATAGTCACGGCCATCTTTTCGTGTTTCTCTCAGGTTCACTCATGGGTCCAAAAGTTACGTCTCAGGAAAACCCTCACAGCAGTAATTTGTTCTGGTAAGGTACAGGAAAGTAACTAAACACCGAGTCTCCAATTATGTTATGTTCTAACATTTATTCTGGTCTTGTTCAACAAACTCACCCTGCAACAGGAATAGAACAGCTTTCATTTTTATTCAGGAGCCTCTCTAGTCTCAACAACAACACTCCCTGTCCGCTCTCTTTCTAGATTACATATATCGGAATGCTGCCCTCAAGTGGCAGAAGTAACGCAATGCATTCCCATTTCAAATACATAACATTAGGGTCTAATCTGGTGGCTTCTTAGTATGTTAGTACACCTGGCTCCTAGCCAGGTGTCCACGCCCTTCTGGGTTCTTTGTTTCCTGTATCTTCTCTGCTACCTAATTGTTAGTTTCCATTTACCTTTTATTTATTTGAAAAGGTTTCACTAGGAAAGACAACATGATCTGCAAACAGCTCATTTCCAGACGTGTCCTGGGAGGAGGGGTTACATAATATGGGAGAACAAACATAGACATAGTAAAATAAAATGCCTACAGTGTAGTACAGTTACATACGAGGGTACTAATACAAATGAGCTCAATCCTAGGCAACAGATAATTCCGTAATGATAAAAATATAGGCTAGCAACGTAATAGCTGGGACAAAAAGAGGCATGGGGGTTAAATACAACAATGTGCAGATAAGCTTGTGTAGTGGCAACCCGGGAAGTGGTAGGCCATGGGGGACCAAAAGTAACAGGCTGAGCTCTTCGATTAATAAGTGTTAATTAGGGCAAGGTGGGTACTAAGTGCTCGGTGAGTAAAGAAGAAAGGAGATTATAACACAAGTGGATGAGGGTATGTGGGAAGGATGGAGGGAGGAAGAACAGGGTAGGAGTGAATGAAGGGCAGACAGGAGATATTTCCCTTCAGGGCGTTGAAGAACCCTGTAAGGGGATAGGCCCTAACAGAGAGGGAGAGAGAGTAAGGGAGTGAAGAGGAGGTAGGAGAGAGAGGGTGTAGGGGTAACCCCAAGAACACTTTCCCCTTCAGGAAGTGAAAAAAACCTGTACAGGGACAGGGCCCAGCATAGAAGGAGAAAAGAGAGGAGGGGCGGAACAGGGAAGAAGGATGGGGGGGTAGACCAAGACCTAAACAACATGGGTTGCTGAGACCCTCCATGAGAAGTGAGAGGGAGGTGGGCCAGGAAATTATACACCCACTGCACACTTCGTCTCTCCATGTGGAACCCCTCACAGACAGAGACAGATAAGTGTCCCTTTTTCCGAGGGCAAGGCAGGGGTTTGGACATTGGGGAATGCTTCTGTTAGCTAAATGGGAAGGTCTAAGGCTGTTAGTTTTTCCTCTGCTATCCTATGTCCTGATACCCTTACCTTGTCGCCTGAGGAATAATATCTGGGACACTGGAATTCAGTGTTTTAATTTATAAGCAAAAGTCTATTTGATGTAAACAGCAGCAACGTGGAGGATTGTGATTTCATAACCCACCTCTTAGGCAGATACCCCTCTCCAAATCCCTTGCACCCCATCTGGGAAGGATTCCTGTAATGGCCCTCCCCTCGTATGCTGGTAAGCAATACCCAGGAGAATAGTTGCACTTAACATATGGGAGAGCTGACATCTCAGATGGAACAAAGTGCTATCATCATTAGTCAGATTAACTGATCAGCCACTCCTAAAGGCTTATAAACCCACCCGGTAGATCAACATGCAGAACCAGACACCAGTATAGGTGCAACCTACTAATATCCTTTTCTTTGGACATCCCCTCCCCCACCCCAGTCTGGCCAGACAAGTGCAGAGCTGGCATTGCATTTGGTTTGTGTTTCCCTCCTACATTTGCTTAACTTAGTGGAGCACCCTCATTCTCATCTATCCCACCCAATGGACAGCCGTCTGGAGCTAATAGAGGATAGATATTCCTTGCTCCATGAACTGACTGACACCAATACACATATTAGCGCAACGTATGTAGATAGTTTCAGTGTCACTGGTTTGATATTAGTGTTACTGTTTTTTTTTATGTACAATATGCTGTAATCTCTCTGCTAACTCCAATTTGCCATGTTGTATATTGCTGGAAGAATTTGCTTAAAGTATTAGCACTGTTGGTTATGTGGGATCTATGTCCGATCTCATCTGGTGATTTTGACCCCCTGGAGCCCTTCAATTGTTTCAAGCACAAATCTCATTATTTTCCATAGACCCTTGGACTAAGGCTGAAATATCCTTCATAACATGGAATGTTAGGGGTCTAAACACTCTGGTGAAACAGAAAAAAGTGCTGACACACTTGAAAAGATTGAAGGCTCAGGTCGCCTTCCTGCAGGAGACAAATCTAACCAGACACGATCATGCACAACTGTTAAGAGATTGGATGGGCAGGAGATCCACGCAGGTGCCCCTACAAAAAAGAGAGGTGTAGCTATTTTGTTCTATAAGGCTCTGTTATGGAATATATTACAGAGTATATCTGACCCCCAGAGTTGCTGGGTTATAGCGCAAGTTGCTACCCTAAGTGGCAATATCCTTCTGGTCAACATATGCCCCAAACAAGAACAATCCTCTTTTCTTTCTCCATCTAACTGCAAAGATAGAGGCCATGATTGCTCCAGATACCCCTATTATAGCCGGTGGAGACTTTAACCTTACTGTGATCCCTATACAGGACAGGAGTGACCTGAGTAAAGAAACTCACAATAGGGGATCCTAAGCTGTCCACAACTAATGCTTAGAATACCAACTGGTGGATATCTGGCGCCTTGCGCACCCCAAAGAACAGGACAACACATTTCAATCTGGAGTTCATGGCTCCTTTAGCAGGCTAGATTTTTGGTTGATTTCACAAACTTTAACACATTTGGTGACTACCTCTATCACTTTTCCCACTGTCATTTCTGACCACGCCCCAGTTCATCTGCTTATAGCGTGGGGTGACCCAGCTCCTAGATCGTCCTCCTGGAGGCTTGACCCCTTCCTAATGCAGGACCCAAACTTCTTGTGCTGGGCTAAATCTGAAACTGAGCTTTTACTACTCAAAAATCCTATCTCGGATGCCTCAGCACAAAACACTTGGGAAACCTACAAGACTACAATGAAGGGGGAAGATTATAGGGTATGCCACCAACAGAATAAAGAAGAGAGAAAAAGAACTGACCAGACTAGAAGGAGAGCTTGTTCTAGCTGAGCAAGCTGTAAAGACCTGCCCATGCCCCACGCTGCAATCCCACAGGTCCTAACCCTCAGACTTAAGATAAATGAACTCATGTCCCGAAAGGCAGATTTAGCCATGCTGAGAGTCTGGCACACCGATTGAGAAGGAGGAGACAAATGCAGGAAAGCCCTGGTTTACCAGAACAGACAGCAGCAGGCTGCTTGGTTTATTGCTAGTTTAAAAGACCCAGTATTGGGAACGATAACATCTAAGGCGCCTGAGGTGAATAAGATTATGACTAACTTCTATGCTTAGCTTTATACCTCATCCCGTCCTGATGCACACTCAGATGCCCAAGCATTTTTGGACAAATTAACCATCCCTAAACTGTCCCACGGCCAAAGAGATAAACTAGATGCCCCCTTCACTGTCCAAGAAATAACAACTGCCCTATTAGCTTTAAGACCGGGAAGGCACCTGGAGGGGACGGATTCCCAGTAGAATTTCTACAAGCCATGGCCCCAATGATCACTCCCATCCTAGGCCAAATGTTTACTGAATCCAAGGACAAGGGAGTGCTGCCCCCCTCTCTCAGAGAAGCCACCATAACTGTATTACCTAAGAAAGGTAAAGATCCTACTGCTCCCTCTAGCTATCGCCCTATTTCCTTAATAAATTCAGACAGTAAGGTTTTTGCCAAGGTTTTGGCTAAAAGATTAAGCCCCCTTCTCCTTTCTCTGATCCACCCCTCCCAAGTGGGTTTCATTCCAGACCAATACAGTACTGACCATACCCAAACTCTTCTTAATCTTATTTACATAGCCAAGCAACTTAGTACCCCCATCAGCTGCGTTGGCAATTGATTTTGAAAAGACATTTGATTCGGTTGAATGGGATTACCTGCATACTGTACTGGACCATTTTGACTTTGGACTGCAGTTTTTGGCTAACATTCAGGCCTTATACGCACTCCCATAAGCTCGAGTGAGAACCAGCTCCTCACTGTCTACTCCCTTTCCACTCTAAAGAGGCACCAGACAGGGTTGCCCTCTTTCCCCTCTACTTTTCATCCTGGCAGTAGAACCCCTAGTCTCCACCATCCGGCAAGCTGAAAATATCACAGGGATTCAGCTGGGAAACTCCTGTTTCACAACCTTGATGTATGCAGACAATCTGCTAGTGACTCTGGCAGATGTCAGTGCTTCCATACCCCCCTCACTATCCCTTTTAGACTGGTTCACACACACATCTCCGGTCTGAAAGTCAATCAAACAAAAAACGAAATTCTCCCCCCTAACTCAGCTTGCCATGTGGAATGTATCCCCCAAACGGGTCTTAAATGGTCCCAAAACATTATTACTTACCTGGGGGTCAAGATAGGTGCCAACATTGACAAATGGTGGGATAATAATCTGAACCCTTTGATATCCGAATGTAAGAGAGATCTGGAGTGCTGGACCTGCCTGCACCGCAACATGGCTGGGAAAATCACAGCTTTTAAAATGTCCAGGGCACCAGCAATTTTCTATATCCTGTCTCATATCCCCCTCTTTCTTCCTCAACACTTTTACCAAACACTAGACAGGATGGGAGGCTACTTTCTCTGGGGCTCCTCTCGCCCTCGCTTCAGCCGAAATGCTCTTAGGGCACATTGGAGCGGGGGGGGGGGAGTTGGGGCTTCAAAGTCTGGAACGGTATAAAATGGCATATCAGTGTTCCCAGACTTTAAAATGGTTTCAGTTCACTTCCAATAGCTCCCCTCAATGTCAAAAAATAGAACAAATGCTTGAACATACATCCCTGTTAGCTTCCTTACTATGGCTCCCCAAAAGTCCCACTCTCTCAAAGCATCCCACGATAGCCCCCTCTATCCACTACTGGGAAGTGGATCATAAGAAGCTTAAAAAACATCCACACCCCCTACCTCACACTCCTCTATGGCATAACTCTCATATACAAATAGGTGGCCGCCCAGTATACTGGCAGTCCTGGTATGATAAAGGTATACATTTCCTCAGTGATCTTCTGCTCCCCAACACTGAGACAATTGTGACCTTTCAATATATGCAAGATCACTGGTATCTGCCTGATTCAGACTTTTGACGTTACCTACAGTTAAGGGATGCAGTTATACCAATTATAACTCAGGATAAACTCCGACCGGTTGAGGTATCTCCTATTCAAAAGTGGGCCCTACAAAAAAGAGGAGTAGCTGGAGCTATCTGCACCTCACTAAGAAACACTTTACCTAATCCAGCGTCCCCCCTTAATGCTAGATGGGAGGCGGCCTTGCACGTTCAAATCTCTGATAGCCAGTGGAAAAAAATGCTGGAACACAGCCCATACTGCCTACAGAGTCACCCGTAGTAGACTGATTCAAAATAAAATCATACGTTTTTGGTACCAAACTCCCATAGTACTCTATAAGGCCAAGGTCCTCCCACATGACAAATGCTGGAGATGTCTCCAGCCAGGAGGAGATCTAGTTCATATACTGTGGAATGCTCTTTGATATCACCTCTTTGGCTAAACATAGCACAGTTAGCAAGTCGAATCTTAAGCTATAACATTGTCCTGTCAGCCCCTCTGATGTTGCTCGGACTGCAGCTCACTACCCGCTTCTCCCCCTCCCCATTTTAGATGGCTAATGCTACTATGCATACAGGTAAAATGTTCCATTTTGCGTAACTGGGGAAGCCCAACTATACCTTCACTGGCAGTTATTATGCCCTCTCTTACATCCCTGTATGAATCAGACAGACGTTCCCATGTATCCTTAGGACAAAGGGATAAGTTACACATGTGCTGGGCCCCATACATGGCATACCTAGACCCCAGAGTGGGTATAGGGTGAAGCATATAGCCAGAACCTTTTGTTTTTCTTGTTAATGAACCAGCAATGACTTTTTGACCTCTCTTTAAACAGCAAGCCTTTTTCATTTCCTTTGCTTTAGATGCAGCTACCATTAATATGGATTTCTGCCAAGTTATGTTTATAGCAGTTGTGTAAATAGTTGTCACTGGGACATTTTAGTTAGTGTATGATTTTGCATTCAGACACATACTGAAGCCAGGTATCTTATCTATCTAAAGTCTTGTTACTTTGTGGTACTCTTTTTTTTTTTTCTTTCCATTACAAATTGTGGCCACATTGACCACTGGAAGGTGCCACTTTCTGAACATCGAACCCCTGTCTAACCTCAGCAATGGTACCTCCTACTTGGTCTGGACCGTAAGCCTTTAGAGCATTGAGGTAAGTGGTAAAACATACCCACTTCAGACTATCTATGCTGCCCTTACCAGTGCTTGGGCATTCAACTTGTCCAAATTACAAGATATGAATCATATGCAGTCTCTGAGATTGTAGTACCATGCATATACTGGTCATGTGATATTTTTTGTCTACCTACAATGTCTCTATGAATGATATTGTTCATAATTTGTTAGATCTGCTTACTGCACAGACTACATTATGTATGTTCCCTTTTTTTTTTTTTTTTGTATTGGTTGTATCTATGAAAATTAATAAAACATTTAACTCTAAGAAATTATACAAAAACTGGTTGCTTGAACTCCTAAGGGGTGCGGGGCTGGAGGAGATGGGGATGAGGGGTGGAGGAGGAGAGCTTCAGAGGGGGGATGGGCATGGCAACAAATGTTCCCCATCAGGATGTTAAGAACCCTGCAAGGGGGTTGACCCTCCAGAGAAGGAGAGAGAGAAAGATAGAAGGAAGAGCCAAATTTAAGCAGAGTGGATGGGGTAGGGGGCAGGAAGAAGAGCAGGGGGTGCAGGAGGTTAACAGCAAAAGATAGCCTAGGGTAGAAGAGGACTTGGAGGGGGAAGCCAGGAAGTGTTCTTCTCTAGGGTGCAATGAACCCTGCTAGGGGGCAAGTCCTGGCAGAAAAGGATAGAGAATATAGGAGGGGGGAGGTGAAGTAGAGGTGGGGTGGAGTAGTGGGGATAGGAGTTGGGTAGAGGAGAGGAGGTGCAGGTGGCACAAACTAGAGGTAACCAAGGGGAAGGGAGGGTGATGAGGGGGTGGAGGGGGTACTGTGGGAAGTAGATTGGGAGAGAAAGGAAAATTAGGTGCAGTTACATATGTGACCTCCTAGCAGTTTAATTTGTTAATTTTATAACCTTAGACTTCTGTCTTGCAATGCGTCAGCAAATACCACTAACCTCCTTTATGGAACTGGTTGGCCTGCATACTTCATTCAGTCCAAGCTCGTGTGATGTTTTGTCTGCCATTCTATGTCACTAGCGGTAGCCATGCAGTACTCAGTGCTAACTGTTGCACTCCAACTCATGCAATCTCTTATGTCCTCAGTGCTAACAGTCCTTACTTATGTTCCATTTCCTTTATGTGCTCAAGGCCCTCAGGCTTTGCCATGACCTCCCACCGCTCCTGCATTCAGTTAAAAGTGGCATGCAGCCTTACTTGCATTTTGTTTCTTCCATGTGCACACACCATCAGGCTTCACCATGGCTTCCTATC
Source organism: Neoceratodus forsteri (assembly GCA_016271365.2). Taxonomy (NCBI): domain Eukaryota; kingdom Metazoa; phylum Chordata; order Ceratodontiformes; family Ceratodontidae; genus Neoceratodus; species Neoceratodus forsteri. Next base: position 103,976,046 of record CM028129.1, on the reverse strand, counting down.
ATGTCCTGGTTTTCTTTTTCTGTTTTAACTAGCACTTTCACCCTGTAATCCATTTAGCAAGCAGCCTTCTAGGGATCTGGGCATCACATAAGCAATAATACCCAACAGGGTGGGCGGTATTGTGCTATACCAGACCACCCAGGGGCGTAATGAGGCCCAACACCGCAGGCGGAGGGCCGTATAGCTCCCTCAAAGGTCCGGTATAGCACAAGACTGCCCACCCTGGAAGATATTAATGAGTTTAGAAAATGGGCAATTAGTTGAGTAACAATAATATATAATAAATAATTACTCTGAGCTGTAAAGATTTACATTTAACAGTATATTTATTGACAGGAGAGAAAAAATAGTCCCTTTCTGTTACATGACAATACAGATTTTCATAGATTTTACACATGACAGCTGTACTGCTCATGAGGAGGTGTGGTAAAATAGCAATGTTAAAAATTTGGACTGCAAATATTAAAAATTCACAAACCTACGAGGCGTGCGTAGGAACTGTGTAACGCACGCTCATAAAACAGTAATTTTTAAGAATTTTTGCACCAGATTTTCAACATAGCCATTTTAAGACCTCTGCTCATGAACAGTGTCACTGTGATTTTCTTAATCTGTCCCGGACACTGAATTCGTGCAACGACCACACCATTGTGCATTGCACATGCAAGAACATGTTTCGGGTGAGATGTGAGAAATGTCAAGTTGTACTGTTCATAAGAAGGTGTGGTGAAATGGCAATGCTGAAAATCTGGAGTGAAAATATTGAAAATTCTCGAAGTTATGAGCGTGTGTAGGAACTGCGCAATGCACGCTTGTAAAACAGTCAATTTTGGGAATTTCTTCACCAAATTTTCAACGTAGGCTTTTTTGGGGTCTACCTCAAGAACTGCAACACTGTCATTTCATTTATCAGTCCTGAAAGGTGGTTTCACACAGTGACCGCGAAATCACCTTTTGCGGCCGAATAACAGAATTTCAGTGTCACAGTTCATGAGGTGGGCCCTCAAAAAACTATGTTGAAAATTTGGTGAACAAATTCCCAAAAATGACTGGGTTATGCACTAAAGTTGTAAATTGTCCATTTATGCCATTCTACAGCTTACCGGCATTTCTTCAGTTCACAGTCTGCTTTGAAGAGTGCAGACGTGTTCCCGGTCCACTAAAGATCATTGTGCTGGGCTCCAGAGGTAAGTATGAGTTAAGGTGGGGGTGTGGGAGGTGGGGTACGTAGAGGGTAGGCGCGGGCTGGGGGGGTAAAGAATCAACGAGGGAAGGTTTTCTGTTTTTTCAGGTATTTTGCATTCTTTTTTTGACTATGGGGGACTTTTGCCATGCTGGGGTGGTTTAGCATCTTTCAGAAAAAGAGACTTGCAAGAACAAGGGGACACAATTTAAAGATAGAAGGAGGGCGGTTCAGGGGCAATGTGAGGAAGTATTATTTCACAGAGAGGGTAGTGGATGCATGGAACAGCCTTCCTGAGGAAGTTGTGGGGTCTAAAACTGTGGGAGAATTCAAGAATGCATGGGACAGACATAAGGCAATTCTTGTGGGGGGCAGGAAGATATAGGCTGTTGGTTAACTAGGATCTGCGGCCTATCCTGTAGGTAGGGGAAATGGGCAGACTAGATGGGCCTAGCGGTCCTTATCTGCCGTCAAAGTCTATGTTTCTATGTTTCCCAGTGTGGCATTCAGACATTTTGGGGAGGCAATGAAACTGACACGGGATTGGGCACCTCTGTCAGAAAATAACATTTCTGCCAAGCTGGAGTGGGCTCCAGCATGACATAGAGTCATTTGGGGGGGCAGTGAAGCCGATGGGGGGGTTTTGGGCACCCTAATTCAGAAAATGACATTGCTGTCATGCTGGAGTGGGCTCCCAGTGTGGCATTGAGGCATTTTTTTGGGAGGGAGCAGTAAGCCTTTTTTGCTTTGTGGGGTATTACACTTGTAGAGAGGACTGGATGTGACCAGGAAAGAGCTGGGTCAAACTCCATAGGAGAGTACCAGTATTTTCTTCATCTTCCATACTGCAGATGGACGTGCATCTGCGGTATGGAAATCTAAGAAAATACCGATGTTCTGATGTTCGATCCCGGTGGTACACATTACACGCTGCCAGACTTTTCAATACTGGGTGATTTTTAAACCAGAAAGCAGTTATGGCACTAACATTCTGTATTCAGCCCCCAAAACTGCCTGTTGGTTTATACTTTCAGCCGGTGGGAGTGAGAATGGCCTAACCACTATTTTTTCCTGATGCCTTTGCGAGTGAGGCAAAATGGTGGATCTATTTACTGAACATTCGAGGTGCCCACTGATTAAATTGGTAATGGGGCACTCTGAATAGGCCCTAGTTTTTATGTGGGCTCTATTGGAAAATAAATGAATCTCTCTTAAGACACTTCAACCAATGAGATTCATTTATTTTCTGAGACCATTTTCTAATGAAATATAGGCAGCAGTAGAGCGTGCCCTGCTGATGTGGTAGGCAGATGCCCTAGGCAGGGATCTTGGATGCGGCTGAAATGTAGGCAGTGGTACAGCCCTGCTGATGTGGTAGGTGGATTCTCTATGCAGGAATCTTGAGCACCACAGAAATGTCGACAGCAGTACAGCCTGCTGATGCAGTACATGGATGCCCTAGGTAGGGATCTTGGGCTCTGCAAAAATGTGGACAGCGGTACAACATACCCTACCAATGTGGTAGGTGAATTTCATAGGCACGGATTTTGGGTGCTGCTGAAATGTAGGTGACAGTACACCATGCCCTGCTGAGGTGGTAGGCTGATGCTCTAGACAGAGATCTGGGGTGCCGCTGAAATGCAGGCAGTGGTACAGTGTGTCCTGCTGAACCAGTTGGCGGATGCCATAGGTAGGATAAAGTTCTCTACCACGGAACTCATATGCAACAGCAGTTCTTGCACTGCTTAAATACAGTAGTAGGCAGTATGTCATCATTCAGGTTCCAACATGGCAGTAGCCATATTGGCACTAATTTATCCCAAGCCTGGAGTGAAGGCGACCAAGGCCTTGGATTCCTCTAGGTTTCCTCCTCTTAGGGGTTTTTCCTCTCCTCTGTGCTGAAGGTCATAAAAGTTAGGTAATTCATTACATAGTACATTCCATTAGTTTAACCAGCTAGGTTTTGACTTTTGGATGTAGTTGGATGGTGTTACTTCTTCGTTGCCATTCCCTAGCTCAGGTCACTGACCTGCTTGTTGGAGGGGTCAGTTGCAATAACCCACACACCATTGCAAACACCTTCAACTCCTTGTTTTCCGAACTTCCCCTCCTCCCTTCCCCAGCCCCCAGTTGTCTGTCCCCCTGGTGCCCCCTCTCCCGGTCTCAACCCCCGGCCCCCATTCCAACTGACACAAGTGACATCTATGGAGACCCAGAAGCTGCTCTCAGGCCTCTCCCCCCAGAGCGGAGCAGGACATGACAGCCGTGAGCTGAAACTGCTCAGCCTGGGGGCCCACCTCCTTGACAAACCCGTCTCGCACCTGTTCAATTTCTCCATTAACACCGGGATCATTCCCGACCTGTGGAAAGTGGCCAAGGTCTTTACTGTCTTAAAACAGGGGAATCCCAAGGACCCTCAGAACTACCGCCCCATTGCCATACTGTCCACCACCAGTAAACTGCTCGAGAAAGCTGTTGCCTCCCAGCTCTCCCAATACATCCAGGACTATAACATCCTCTCTCCTGCTCAGCATGGCTTCAGTAAAGGGCACAGCACATCCACCGCCCTTGCTGTTGTCACTTCACTGATTAGGACAGGTGCTGACCAAGGCAATCTCACTGGGGCAATTTTCGTGGACCTTTCAAAAGCTTTTACAGGGTTGATCACTCCTTCCTCGGCTCCATGCTCCAATCCCTCGGGTTCTCCTTTTCTGCCCACGCTTGGTTCCTAAACTACCTCTCCAACTGACAGCAATACACCAACTTCAATCGGACCTTCTTCAAACTCTCACCAGTCCTCTGTGGGGTCCCTCAAAGATCCGTCCTTGGTCCGACCCTATTCTCACTATTTATCAATGACCTACCATCCATCACAACCCATGCCCACTCCACCCCATACGTGGACGACCTCGTCCTCCTGGCCAGCTCTCGGGACATCTCCACAATAAACTCCCAACTGAACACCAACTTTGAATGCATCCATACTTGGCTGGGGGACCACAGGCTCACCCTCAGTCTCAATAAAACCCAAGTCATGCTGTTTGGGTCCTTGAACAAAACAAAATCCTGCCTTCTTCCCTCTGTTCCTGCTCCTTGTAGCCTACTGCATTGCTCCTTTCCTTCCTCTAGCCCAGTTCGTCGGGGGCCTCATCCCCATACTCAGCCTCAGCCCTACTTGCACTTCTTCTCCAGTTCCAGCCCAGCAACCTGGTTCCGACCTCTTGCCAATGGGCACCTCCCCCCGCAGGCACTTACCATTGTCTCTGCTATTGTTTATGCACTGTGTCAACCTTGTCCTAGAGCCAGTCTTGAAATGCTTGTTATGTTAGGTATTTTTCTTGCCTCCTCAACTGTCCATGTGTGAACTTTTGCCAGCTGTGCTCTAGAGCTAGCCTTGTCATGCCTGTTTATTTCCTATGTATTTTTCTCGAATTCCGCAACTGTCTATGTACGAATTTTCTCAACACCCTGCCTCAGAGTCACCCCTGAAATGCCTGGTTTTCCTATGTATTTCTTCCTATTCCTCTACTGTATGATGTTTTTCACCTGTAACTCTCCCGGGTCACACCTGAAAATAGGCACATGGCTGTCTAGTGTGCTGACCCAGTTAACTAAAGCAAATAAATAAATAAATAAATATCTCCTTCAGAAGCCATGCCCCTCTGCTATTAGTTCCAATATCGGTTAGCTTCCGCTTGTCTTAGTCTGCATCTGTTTCCAGTCGTACTGGTTCTGTCACTCTTTCCTCAGACTCAGTGATCTCCACTTGTTGCAGTGCTCAGTCTTTTTGGAGCTCCTTCCTAAGATACCTTTAGCCTAAGGGAATCTTTCTTGCTGACCTCTAAAGGTGGACTCCTTCTTGAGGGTTCCTTGCCTTCACAGTACCCTGACAGGATAACAGTTCCCCAAGGAACAGAGAGAGTGAACAGACAAAGTCTAACAACAGTAGTACAGGCATAACTCCACTCTAAGTTGCATAAGTCCATTATTTGAAAGGCTATGCCTGTAGTTCAATGGGTGGAGCAACCAACCACTCCCTCTTCTGAGCTATATAAGTTAGCTCTTTCCAGCCTCACTCAGAAGAACTTTTTCTGTGCTGCACCATCTCCCCTCCTCCTCCTCCTGCAATGACATGCTTCTCTCCATGGGGCTCCTTCCTAAGGTACCTTTAGCCTAAGGGAATCCTTTCCACAGCACCTCGAGGGGTGGAACCCTCCTCGAGGGATCTATGCCTTCATAGTACCCTGACAGGTTGGTATTTCTCCATGGAACTGAGAAAGCAAATGACCAAAAGACTGTCAACAGTTGTTGTTTTTTTTTTGCTTCTATTTTCCCCCCCCAGGGCCGCTGATCTGCTTACCTGCCATGTCCTGGCATCACCCGCAGGTCTGTCCGGCCGCTATCCCCTTGAACTCCCCCGGCCACCTAATTAGGCCACATGGCTACCCCCGCGGCTTGCCCCCCACGACAGGGGGGTGGGGAGCACTCCCTCTGGAGCTCAACCCACCCATTTCCAGATCCAGTATTGCCATGCACCCAGGTACCAGGAGAGTCCGCACAGAGACGGGCACCATGCCGCTGCAACCAGTGCCTTCTTTTTTTCCCCACTTTTCCACCCGAGCCGGCAGGCGTGCACTGACGCCAATGGCCATGAGCGTGCGTGCATCTGCCCACGTTCTGGCCAGGCGTCTGCCTCCGGCTGTGCTTGTGCTCCCAGCAGTGGAAGTACTTCCAGTCTCCACCAGGGGTCTCTCCTGCGCCGGGATGCCCCTGGATCCCCCCCCAGGGAGAGGAGAACTGTCCTACGGATGCTCGATCCTACTCCCTCCCCGCCGACCCCCAGCACCTGGGCTCGTTCCTGAACCCGGGTCGCTGGTGTGACGCGAGGTGTGGCGTCCAGTGCCTCAACCCTCAGCGCCACCGGGCCGACGACTGTCAACAGTTGTACAGGCATAACTCCACTCTAAGCCATGTAAGCCCATTGAAACCATCAGAAACAAATGGTAACACTGTCCTAGTACATTCACAGTCACCCTGGTACTGCGTGCACTGCACTGGCTGCTGATCAGGTGGAGGATTCTCTTTAAGGTGGGCTTGCTCACCTTTAAGTCCCTACAAGGCCTGGGCCCTGGTTATCTGGTGGACCTCCTTATGCCTGCTGCCTCAGTCTGCTCCCTTCGCTCCTCCGTCAGGGGCCTCCTTATGATTCCCAGGATGAGGTTAAAAAACTGCTGCTGATAGAGCTTTTAGCATCACCGGCCCCATCCTGTAGAATTTGCTTTCTCCATCAATAAGGAAGGCCCCTTTGGTGGAGGTTTTTAAGGCATGCCTCAAGGCCTTCTTGTTTGAGCAGGCTTTTCCCAACTCAGCATGGTAAATATTGTTTTAGACTGACCTGTTTTTACTGACTGCCCCAACTTTTTACATTATTTATTGTATTTTCTGTAATTACATTGTAGTTTTATGTTTATTTTATTTACTGATGTTGTAATACTTAGTTTTATGCATGGCACCCATAGCCTCCAGGATTGGGTGTCTTTTAAATAAAATTCACCTTGCCTTGCCAGTATGAATCTAGTATGTGCATTCAACAGGTAACCTCAATAGAAGAATTTTTAAAAATTGCGAATGGCCATGTCTAAGGACTTAAATTAGGTATGAAAGCAGTCTTAAATGTATCTGTGAAAACTGAAAATGCATTGAGGATGAATCTAAGGATGTCAGAAATACAGGTTTGCTATTAAAAAAACTATGATAAAATCTGTTGTTGACAAACACTGCTGCTTTAAACAAGGTGTTAATTATAGAATTACATGTCATTGGACAACATTACAAACATACAAAAGGTGCAACTTATAATTGAAAGAAATGTCAATTTCTTTGTAAAAAGATAGAAGTAAATCTATAGTTTCCCCTGAGGAATCCTCTTGGTCGATGCATAGGGGTGCTTTATTTTGCTTTTGCATTTGGGTGTGCCATGCAAAATGTGGAGCATTTAATAGAAACATAGAAACGTAGAATGTGACGGCAGATAAGGACCACTTGGCCCACCCAGTCTGCCCATTTCCCTACCTAATGGATAAGCTGCAGATCCTAGTTAACCAGCAGCCTACTTCTTCCTGCCCCAACCCCCTAGAATTGCCTTATGTCCCATGTATGCTTGAATTCCACCACCATTTTTGACTCCACAACCTCCTCCGGAAGGCCATTCCATGCATCCACAACCCTCTCTGTGAAAAAATACTTCCTTAAATTACCTCTGAGCCACCCCCCTCTATCTTCAAATTGTGCCCCCTTGCTCTTGCACACCCCTTTTTTTGAAAGATGCTACCCTCTTGGACTTTTTTGATGCTCCTGAGGTACTTGAAAGTTTCTATCATGTCCCCCCTCTCCCTCCTTTCCTCGAGGCTATACATATTAAGCACCTTAAGTCTCTCTTCATATGTCTTCCGGTGCAGACCCTGCACCATTTTAGTTGCCCTCCTCTGGACAGCTTCCATCCTGTCTATGTCTTTCCGGAGATTGGGTCTCCAGAACTGCATGCAGTACTCCAGATGGGGTCTGACCAGCTGTCTGTATAGAGGATAATAACTTCCTGTTTTCTACTGGTGATGCCTCCTCATGCATCCCAGTATCCCCCAACCCTCCTGCTGCCCTCTCCATTGCTTGCCCACCTTTAGGTCATCTGATATGACAACCACAGGTCCTTTGCATTTTGCTGTTGTTAGTATCTCACCCCCATTGTGTACTCTTCCCCTGGGTTTTTGTTTCCCAGGTGCATTACCTTGCACTTCTTAGCATTGAATCTAAGCTGCCATGCATTTGACCATTCCCCTAACCTTGCCAAGTCCCTTCTCATCCTTTCCACCCCACCTTGTGCATCAACTCTGTTGCAGATCTTTGTGTCATCTGCAAAGAGACATACTTTTCCTTCCAGTCCCTCTGCAATGTCACTTATAAAGACATTGAAGAGGACAGATCAACTGCCTGAACCCTCATGTACCCACTAGTAGCCCCTTTGTTCAGAGTGGACTCCATTTACTTATTACTCTCTGTGTCCTATTCTCCAGCCAATTCTTTACCCAGGCTGTCATCTTGGGACCACTCCCAGGCTGGCTAACTTGTATATTAATCTTTTGTGTGGGACTGTGTCAAATACCTTGCTAAAGTCTAGGTAGGCCATGTCACAGCCCTCCCTGATCTACTACTTTGGTCACCCAGTCAAAGAAATCTATCAGATTCATCTGGCATGACCTTCCCACTGAATCCATGCTGCCTACGGTCCTGTGCCCCTCTGGCCTCTAGATACTCGACAATTCTTTCCTTCAGAAGTGATTCCATCATTTTCCCTACCACTGAGGATAGACTAACAGGTCTGTAGTTTCCTGCTTCTGCCTTGCTCCCACTTATGTGAAAGGGAATCACATCTGCCCTCCTCCAGTTCCCGGGTACCACCCCATCCTCCCATGATTTGTTAAAAAGGGTAGTCAGTGGTGTCACTAGTTCTACCCTTAGTTCTTTTAGAATTCTGGGATGAATCCCATCAAGCCCCATTGCTTTGTCCATCTTCAGTTTTAAGAGTTCTTTCAGAACCCTTTCTTCTGTAAATGGGCTGGTATCACTTCTGTATCCAGAGTGTTTCTACTGTTTGTTTTAGGTACCTCCCCTCTTCCTTTGTAAATACTGAGCAAAAATATTTGTTTAGTATCTCTGCCTTTTCAAAGTCACCCTCTGCGCACCCTCTCTCCCCTTTATTAAGCCTCACTATCCCTCTCTTGGTCTTCCTTTGCTCCCTGATGTACCTATAAAAGGTTTTATCCCCCTTCTTAACCGAGTTGGCTATCTTTTCCTCGGTTTGGGACTTTGTTGTTCTGACTGCCTTCCCAGCTTGGTTTGTAATTAAATATTTCTCTCCATAAGTGCTGGTGTGTGAGCTATTTATTTTTATTATACTTCGTGCTTCCATTGTAGTTTGGATTTTCTGACACAGGAATACCATAATTCTGTTGAATTCTTTTTATTAGCAGGATATGGTTCCAATTTACAAACACTTTAGAAGAACTATTGCTCTTCCCGCCTCCTTTCCTTGTGCACATATTCAGGCTGAGTTAGGCTTTGAGAATATAAAAACTGTAATGATATGAGAAAACTGTCTTTTTGGCTCAGGTTGACTAGATTATCACAAGACAGAATTACAAAAATGTGTTTATTAGAAAAAGAAAAGTTGGTTGGCCTAGGATGTTACGCTTCCTCTTGGCTTAGAAATATTTATTTATTATTGAAAATATATGATCTAAAAGTCTTGAAAAGTTACGTGGATCAGAAAATTGTTTGGGGTCTACAATACAAGTCTTATAGAAAAGGTCAGACAATTTGGCCTGATGCAGATGGAAATTGGATTACAGACTCAAGATATTCCTTGTGGTTTGTCATTAATAATCAAAGTGAAGTTAAGCTCCAGTACTATTTTGAATGTTTGTCAGATCCAAAATTAAGATCTGCTTTTACTAGATACAAATCTAGTTCAATCTTGTTCAACATTTTAAGTACCTTGGTATCACCCTTGACAACCTTCTGTCATATAATCTCCAAACTGACGACACGGCCAAAGCTGTCAACCAGCGCCTAGAGCTGCTATACCATCACAAATGAAGTCTGACCCCTGAAGCCCCCAGAGTAGCAGTTCACCATTCTGTGGGCTCCCTTGTGGACTATGGCCCACCCATATATGGCTCTGCCACTCACACAGCCCTCCTGCGCTTAAAAACTGCATTAAACAAAGCCTGCCGGCTAACCTTAGGTATGCACAGGCTGATGCACATATGCGATCTCTATGCAGAAGCACACTGGCTCACGCTTACTGGCCAATTAAAATACCAAACTTGCCTGCTGTCCAAAAAAATCAGCCTTGATACACTTCCACCGGGGTCCGACAACTTCTGGTGCCTTGCATAAACCCATGGCACACACGAAACTCTGAGCACCTGTTCTACATAACATCGAAATGTCAATCTTCACAAGTACAAAGATCCTTTGCTCACTGTGCTCCACTTTGTTTCAACTCCCTACAAGAAGATGTTGTGTACCTGCCCACGTTGTGTTCCTTCAAAGTCCACCTCAAATGCCTTTTGATAAATGAATCCCATTGTGACTGTCATCGCTAACTCCACCATCCCACCACCCTCATCGCTACTCCCATCTGCAGCATCACAATTTCCTAATCCCCATCCTACCTTAGCCCATCCTCCTTTTCCCCACCCCCTCACCTATTGCACTCACCATCTGCCTCCATGCTAGTCCCACCACCTTCCCTCCTGCTAGCCAATTACCTCTCTTTCTCGTTGCTCTTGGCACTTGGGCCCCCCCCCACCCTTGTGCTTAGCGCCTTTCTAACCAACCTCACTGCTGCCAACTGACTGGTATTCACCATTGGGCATCATAACCTGTCTGTATGCTGACCTTTAAGACTTTTACTGTGTCTTGATTTTATAATACCTGTTGTATACCCTGTATGTTGCAATCCTGTGTACAAACTCACATAACTGTTATATTGTAAACTCCTGACACAGAAGACAGTTCTGCTCTAAAAGCTTTAGCAAACGACTTTTCAAATACAGAAAAAATAAGGAAGAATAGGCGTGCAATAGCGAGGCCAGTCATTCCCTGAATACTTAAGGGATGTAGTGAATGAGACCTTTTTATTAGATGCTTTTTTTTTAAAATAATGGATTTTTAATATGTACTTATATGTACTGTCACTTGGATGAATGTTATAATTTTATTTTCTAAATGTATTTTTATTTGTATTTGTATTTTGTAATGACTAATTTGTCAAACAAACAAACTACTACTACTTTATTAGCAGTTTTAAAAGTAAATGTGAAAACTCATAATTTATTGTACAAATGAATTAATATAACAACAGAAAGTACTCTATTAACACATTAAAACACAGTTACTAAAACAGGCAATTTCCTATTTAATACAAATAAGCATCAGGGGCCATGCATTCAAAAAGGTTTGCCATAGGTACAGAACTGGAGAAATATTTTTGTAACCTGGGCACTCAGACTCTTTAAACATGACTTTTTCATCAGTGACATCACTTCCTCTTTCACATCAACATGATATGGCTGCTGCCTTATGTAAAATATAGTTGGTTTCGATGTAGATAGTGCCAAACTGCTGGCACTTACAGTTAAGCCCAACTCCTAGACTACCAGGGATAGTTTGTATTAAAATATTAGCACTGGGATCAGGTGAGGGTGAGGGACCCTCTAGACTACCAGGGATAGGTTGTATTTGAATATTAACACTGGGATCAGGTGAGAGCAGGGTTTTAAATAATTGATTAGCAGTTTTTTTCTTGGGACTATGTTAACTGTACAGAAAGTATTTATATAGGTTTTCTAGAAGTGCTGTGTTTGTTAAACACAGTGAGGCAAGAACTATGCATTTTCACAAAGATTTAGCACTTTTATGAGCAAAACACTAATCAATTTTTAGAGTTATATAAATCCCTGTGAGGGTGAGGGGCCCTCTTGACTATCAGAGATAGGTTGCATTGGAATGCTGGCACTGGAAGTGCAGGAGGGTGGGGGCTGCTTGGTTACCAGGGATAGTTTGTATTAGAATACTATCATTAAAATCAGGTGAGTGTGGGAGTTCTGTTAGATTACCAGGATACATTGTATTAGAATACTGGCACTGGAATTACATAAGGATATGGGTCACTTGTCTACCAGTGATAGTTTGTATTAAAATACTGAAAGTGGGGTTGGGTGTGGGGCCTCTAGACTACCAGGAATAGGTTGTATTAGAATGCTGGTACTGTACTGAGATTGGGTGTGGGGCCCCCTGCACTACCAGGGATAGGCTGTATTACAATACTGGTACTGGGATTATGTGTGGGCAGGGGCCCTCTAGACTACCAGGTATAGGTTGTATAAGAATACTGGTACTGGGATTGGGTGTGGATGGGGGCCAACTACCTTAAAGAGTCCCTCATGGGTCCCCATGCCCATGCCCATCCCCAGAAATGACATCCAAATCCTTGCTGCCAAAGTACTTCTCAGAATTCATAACAAGATCCTGACTATTGCCTCTGTCTATATACCACCCAAGTAGAGCAATCTGGGCTTTCACTCCCTGCTTGACTGTATCAACTCCTTAGATCAGAATGCAGAAGCTATCCTACTTGGTGATTTCAACATCAACTGGCTGGCTTCCAGCTCAAATAGTTATAAGGATGCCCTAGCTGCTGCTAACTTCTCACAAATAGTCAAATCACCTACTAGAGTAAACTACAGAACAGGGACCTGTACACTTTTAGACTGGTTGCTAACTAATAGTCCAGAGCACATCTCCGAAGCAACAGTCCTCCCAGACTCCTTAAGTGATCATTCCCCTATCTTGTGTATCTAGACCAACAAATACACCAAACTCCCACCCAAAATTATTAACAGGAGAATGCTGACCCCCTGTCATCTTGAGTCACTTAAAACACTCCTTCATGAACATGACTGGTCACCAATTGATATAGCCCCTGATGTAGAAACAGCACTTGAATACTTTATCACCTATTTCAACTCAGCTTGCGATGTTCATGCTCCGTTCAAGAAGCGTAAGATCAAGGGTGTCAATAACCCATGGATGACACTAGGCCTGCTTACACAAATGAAATCTTGAGACCAGCTGTGGTATCGTGCTAAGGCTACTGGCACCCAGGCTGATATCCAGGCCTACAAAACAGCAAGGAATGCATGTACCAGAGCAATCCACCACGAGAAAGCTAGCTATTACAGGAACGCCTTAGTCAGCACCTGGAATGACGGGAGTAAATTTTGGCGTAGCCTTGCTGAAGTGACTGGAAAGGATCCCAAACCAACACCCACAATGTTGAACATAGATGGTACCATCACTCATGACCACATAATCATTGCCAATGCATTTAACACCACTTTTGCTGATCTTAGTCATGTGCTACCCCCATACTTTTTTTATCCCACCACAGTCAGTCCAGCTCCTGTTAGTTCAGGTTTGCCACCAGGGCACCCTCCTTTCCATTTCAAAGCAATCCCAGAAAGCATAGCTAAAAATCACATTCTTAAAGTGCTTGGAAAGTCTAGGGTCAGTGGCGATTCACTGGATATGAAACTTCTCACCCTCACCATTGATGAAGTCCTGCTCCCACTAACCAAAATCCTCAACCATTTCCTCATGCTCTCCCAGTTCCTCCAAAAGTGGAAACTGGCAGTGGTGACTCCAGTCCATAAAAGTGGTGACAAGACTCTCACAAACGTCTACAGGCCTATATCCATCCTCCCTCCTCTGTCCAAAGCCTTGGAATGGATAGTGGCTGATCAGCTCACTGAGCACCTTGTAAAATACAGCCTGCAATGTTCCCAGAAGCATGGCTTCCATGAAGGGCACAGCATTACCACAGCACTCCTCGAATTCACCACACATATCCATCATGCACTTGATCAGGGCCAGTTGGTCGGTGCCTCTTTTATTGACCTGACTAAGGCATTTGACACTGTCAATCACTCCATTCTCCTCAAACAATTATCCCTCCTTGGTCTTTCAAGTGAAACTACCCTCTGGTTTCAAAGTTACCTCAGTAACTGGACCCAGTAGGTCAGGATTGGTGAATTCCTCTCGTCATCCCTACCAATCCACTCTGGAGTTCCCCAAGGTTCTATCCTGGGTCCCTTGTTATTCAGCATACTCCTGAACAATCTCCCTGCCTCCTGCCATGACAGAATGTTACCGTATGCAGATGATGCAGTAGTCTTCACTTGCCACACCGACCTCACCTCCCTTCAGTCTCAACTACAGAAAAGTTTCACAGAAGTGGAAGACTGGTTTTGCTCACATAAACTCATCCTTAACCACAAAGAAACTAAAACAATGTTGTTCCATGGAACTCACAACAAGTACAAGGACCATGAGCTCACAATTAACAACCGCGAAGGTGTCACTCTTGAGCAGGTGGATATGTTTAAATATCTGGGCCTGACCCTTGACTGCTCCCTCTTATATACCAAACACATTGACAATATTGCTAAAACTGTGAACTCCCATATAGGGCTACTATACAAGCATAAACATTGCCTAACGGCTGAAGCCTTGAACCTTGCTATCCAGAGCTCTGTTATCTCAACTATTGACTAGGGGCTTGTTATCTATGGATCCACTACTGATACTGCACTCTGGCACATAGCTGTGGCCCTTAATAAGGCATGTAGACACCTTATTTCAGCTGCCCTCCTTTCTCACATGTGTGACATTTATGAGCAGGCTAACTGGCTCCAGCTATCCGGCAGGCTAAAGTACCTGATCTGCATCCTAGCTAAGAAGACATCACTGGGCCTTATGCCCCCTGAAGTACAATCAATATTGACCCTGCAGCGTGTCCGCCGCCTAACTAGAAGATTGGACAGTCTAACCTTTGCAATACCTCACTATCCGACCTCTCAGGCTCAGCGTTCTTACCTTGTCAGAGCCTCCACCTGGTTTAACTTGCTACCTACAGAAATCTCCAACATTGCCACGATTGGTGCTTTCAAGTATAAACTGTGTCAGCACCTCATGGCTAGTGCCTTCTGTGATTGCTTCTTATAATCCCCTCCAGGCATACTATCCTCAAGCATCCCTCCTCACTGCCTTAGCTCCTCCTCCTCCTCTCCTACCCCCATTACTGGGTATAGGATGACTCTATCTCCTTTTCTTTTTCATCCCCCCCTTTCCTCCTCCCTTGCTGTTTCCCATCTACCACATACCCAGTGCAATACCCTCCCCATTTCTCCCCTCCTCCCTCTCTCTGTCTCCCATACCACCCCCTCACCACCACTCTTCTTTCTCTTTTCCCACTAACCCACTCCTAACAAAGCTTCACTGAGTTGCTTATGACTTGTACTGTACAATTAACTTGCAACACAATTCCTTGACAATGTCTTTGGCTGCTATTATTGTAACCTTATTTGTCTTTTTTTTTTGTAAGTTCCATTGTAATGATCATGTTATGTTTTGTACCTTATTGTCCTTATTGCCTTGACGTGGAACCTTTGTAAAAGAGCCCTCGGCTCAAAGGTGTCATCTGAAATACAAATAAATAAATAAAACACAACCAGGTATGGTTTGTATTAGAATATTGCCAGTGGGAATGGGCATGGGGGCCCCCTAAACTACCCAGGATAGGCAGTATTAAAATACTGGTACTGAGACTGGGTGTGGGTAGCAGGCCGTCTACTCTGTCAGAGACAGGTCATAGTAGAATACTGGTGCTGAGACTGGGTGTGGGTGGGGAAGCTCTTTATATGACCAGGTATAGTTTGCATTAGAATACTGGCATTGGGACTGGGTGTGAGTATGGTGCCCACTAGACTATCAGGGATAGGTCATATTAGAATTTTAGCATTGGGATTGGGTATGGGTGAAGGGCCCTCTAGACTACCAAGAACAGGTTGTATTACAATAATGACACTAGGATGAGGTTTGGGTGTGGGTCACTAGACTCTGGGTTGTATCCGAGGATACTCAGGGAATTGACGGTGGTACTGGCTTTTCCCCTGATAGGTCTGTTCAACAACTGTCTAAGAACAGGGGTAGTCCCAAAGGATTGGAGGATTGGGAAAGTAGTTCTATTCCATAAGTGTCGGCACAAGGAGCAAACAGGGAACTATAAGCCTGTCAGTCTTACATCTATTCTAGGGAAGCTGATGGAATTTTTTATTTATTTGTTTAAAAGTTTTACCAGGGAGGCATACTGAGCGGTGCAACACTCGATTCCAGATGTGTTCTGGGGGGTAGGGGAAAACAGCAAAATACTATGTCACAGGATATACAGACAAATTGTATTGTAGAGAACACACTAGGTAAAGACACTGTGCAGTTATAATACACGGGATGACTTAGTATTGCATAGTGTCTAAGTGCAGCAGCAAGAAAAATACAGAATATACTAACTTACACCTAGTCATGGTGAGGGTGGAGTTAGGACATTGGGCCATCCTGCGGAACTAGGTGAATGAGCAGGAGGAGGAGGAGGAGAAGTATAACTAGAGTAGGGAATTTAGCTGCTGGGTGCTGGCATATTGTCTATTGTCTCCTGGCAGGGAGTTCCATGCTTTAGGCATATGGCACTTGAAAGCATTTTGTCCTTTAGAAGAGGACATATGTGGGACAGAGAGAAGCCAGGAGTCAGAGTTTCGGAGAGAGTATGAGGGAGGAGATTGCGCTATAAGGTCAGTTACAAGATAAGGGGGTAGGTACTGGTCCCAGAATTTTGCTGTGAACCTAGCGCAGTGCGCCTGCCTCTGATCCTAGAGTGAGGGTAGGTCTAGGGACCTGTAGAGGTCACAGTGATGGGTTGTGGGAGGGTAGTCCAGTACAAAATGGCAGAAGGAGTGGAAGAGAGGGTCAAGTCGGGCTAAGGAGGTCTTAGAAGCCGTGCTGTATACTATGTCTGCATAGTCAAATATTGGCAATCGCTGATCAAAGAGGACAATGTGGATTACTTGATGAGTAATAGTCTCCAGAATAGTAAACAGCACAGATTCATAGCAAGAAGGTTTTGTCAGACTAACCTGATAGTTTTCTTTGACTGAGAATGAGAGAACTGGATTGGGGCAATGCTGTGGATTTGTTCTACTTTGACTTTTGACTCAGTGCCTCACAGATGCTTGCTGAAGAAAACAGGGGATCTGATGGCAGTTAAGGTCATAGTAACCTGGGAGGAAACTGGCTTAATGGGAGGCAGCAGACGGTAGTGGTCAACCAGGTTAGATCAGAAGAGAGGGAGGTCACAAGTGAGGTTTCACAAGAATCTGTCCTGAGACCAGTTCTTTTTAACATGTTCATCATTGACATCAATGAGGGGATCTAGGGCAGGTTGTGTCTCTTTGCAGACAACACTAAGCTCTGTGGAAGGGTAGACAGTGAGGAAGGAATAAAGGAAATGCCTGGGACTTGCAAAAGCTGAAGGGGTGATCAGGGCTTTGGCAGATGAAATTCAACACCAAAAAGTCCAAGTTGATGCATCTTGGGAACAGGAACCCTAGGACAGAGTACTAGAGGAGAGGCGTGAGACTAAGTATTACAACTGAAGAACAAGACGTTGGAGTTATCATAAGTGACTCCCTAAAGCAAGGCAGCCGGGCCAATATCCAAGCCTTCAAAGAAGCAAGAAATGCCTGAACAAGAGCAATTCACAACAAAAAGGCCAGATGCTATGAGATTGCTCTAATCAACACATAGAAACATGAGAAAAGTTCTAGGACAACCATACCAAACTTGCAGGGAAAACCCCCAAAACATTACCCTCTAAAGGTCAACCTAAATGGCAACATCACCTTAGATCAAGTCACCATGGACAATGCAATTTACTGCAGCCTTTACTGACCTTAGCACTGTGCTTCCTCCTACCTTCTTTGACCCACCACCAGACTCACCAGTTTCTGACAAAGCAAGCACCATGGAGGGGCACCCTCAGTTCTACTATAAAACCATTTCCAGGGACCTAACTAAAAAACATCTTTTCAAAGTGCTTGGGCAGTCAAGAACTAGTGGTGATTCCCTTAATTGGAAACTCCTCACTCTCACCATAGATGAAGTCCTGACCCCACTCTCCAAAATCCTAAACCACTCCCTCATGCTATCACAGTTTCCTCAAAAATGAAAATCTGCAGTGGTAACATCAATCCTCAAAAGTGGTAATAAAATCATGACTAGCAAATACAGACCCATCTCCATTCTCCTTCCCCTCTCCAAAGCTCTGGAGAGAATAGTTGCTGACCAACTTGCAGAATACCTTGCAAGCTACAACCTGCTACATCAAGAACAGCATGGTTTTTGCAAAGGGCACAGCATCACCATGGCCCTCCTAGATTTCACCTCTTATATCCACAATGCTGTGGACCAAGGACATCTAGTTAGCGCAACCTTTATCAATTTGACAAAGGCATTTGACACTGTCAATCATTCATTGCTGCTTGAACAACTATCTCTCCTAGGACTGTCAAATGACACCTCTCAGTGGTTTCAAAGCTACCTCAGTGACCAAACCCAACAAGTTAGAATTGGCAAATCCCTCTCAACACCCCTCGCGGTCCACTCTGGAGTCTCTCAACGTTCCATCTTGGGTCCTATGCTCTACAGTAGTTTTCTAAACAGTCTCCCTTCATCCTGCCCTGATAAAATCCTACTTTATGCTGATAATGTAGTCATCTATTCCTTCCATACTGAGCCCTCCTTTCTTCAGTCACAGCTGCAAGCAAGCTTTGCCAAAGTGGAGACCTGGTTTAAATAACATAAACTCATTCTTACCTACAAAAAAATGAAATCGATGTTGTTTCATGGTACCCACAGCAAATACGAAAACGAAGGCCTCACTATCACTAGCAGCAATGGGGCAATACTCAAACAAGTTCATCTGTTTAAACATCTGGGGGCGATCCTTGACAGTACACTTGCCTACTCGGACCACATTGACTACTAAGCACTAAGTACTGCTATCCAGAGCTCTGTTATCTCCATAATTGATTATGGTCTAGTGATATATGGATCTGCCACTGACACTGCCCTTTGACGCATTACCATAGCCCTAAACAAGGCCTGACATCTCCTGACATCAGCCCACCACCTTTCACACACCTGCGACATCTACGGACAAGCAAACTGGCTCCAACTATCTGGTAGAATAAAGTATCAAACCTGCATCCTAGCAAAAAAGTCCACCTTAGAATTCCTACCCCAGGGGTCCAGTCCCTGCTGGCCTCTAATTGTGGTCCACGCCTAACCAGAAACTCAGAAAACCTTACATTTTCCATTCCCTGATGCCGACCTACCCAAGGTCCATGCTCTTTCAAATACAGAGCTTCATCTTGGTTCAACTCACTTCCACCAGAAGTTACCGACAATACCACATTGGGCTCCTTTAAGCACAGTCTTCGTCAGCACCTTGACACCAGGGCCTCTTGTGACTGCTTCTCATAACTAGCCAGTTCCACCCTCCCTCCTGCTTTGGTCCCATAATGTCTCCGCCCACTTCCTCCCCTCCTTGCTCCTGCCCTTCCGCCCACTCCACCTTGACAATGCTCAATGTGCTGCTCTGCTCCCAACCTCCCTTACCTCTACCTCTTTGCTGTTGCCCTACTGACGTTCTGCCTGTCTCTTACCCTACATAAGCCTGTGACCTTACTGCTATAAAACTGTACATATGACTTTGAAGTGTATTTGCTAATATTTTCCCTGACAAAGCTCCCTGGCTGCTCGTTTAGGTTGTTTCATTGTTGTTTGTCTGTGTTTCTGTTCTTGTTTGCTGATCTGGAAACTTTGTAAAAGAGCTTTGGCTCAAAGGCGTATCTGATATCCTGAAATAAATAAATAAAATCAGTGCAACAAGACTTATGGCAAAGCAAGTAGGATGATTGGTTGTCTTGGGAGGGGTATTGATAAGCAGAAAATAAGCATTTGTCAATGCTAAATGTTTACTTGTTGGCATTGGCATTGATAGTATAGGAGTTAGAGAGTTGCATAATAGGAATGGCAGTGAAATATTGAACTGAAGCCAACCCCACCACCACCCTGCAGAGACTGACAGGCATTGGAGTGTGCCTTTGGGTCATCAGGCATAACAGCCATGCCATTTCACCACACCCTACCCTGCAGACATTGACAAGTGTCACGGTGTGCCTTGGGGTCTTTGGCCCTTATGTTCACCCCATTCCATCAGTAAATACAGTGAGATGGGTCCTGTATAGGAGAATGGGGTGAACTTTGGGGACAAAGAGTCCAAGGCACACCTCGCTGCCTCTCACTGGCTGCAGGGTGTGAAATGGCATGAGCATTACAGGCGAGAATCCCAAGTCACACTCCTGATGCCTGTCAATCTCTACAGACTGGGGCGTTATGGTTGGAAACCCTAATGCCTCAGGTGTTCGTTGGCATTTTCATTTCAAATTTTCAACATGGGTTTTTTGTGACCCCCCACCTTATGAACAGTGGCAGTATCAGTTTGTTAGCCATAAACTGATTTTGCACAATGACTACTCCATTTGGCACCACAAGTGCAAAAACACATTTCGAACAGGATGTGAAAAATGACAGCTGTACTGTTCATGGGGAGGTACAAAAAAATGGCAATGTTGAAATTCTGCAGTGAAAATATTAAAAAAACTGGTGAAGTCACGAGTGTGCATAGAAAATGTACAATGCACACCCGTAATGCAATTAGCTTGGGAATTTTTTACAGCAGATTGTCAACACAGGAATTTTGGAACCTCCGCTCACGAACAGTGTCACTGTGATTTTCTTAACCTGTCCCGAACAGTGATTTCCTGCAGCAACCACGCATTTCTGCACTTGAAAGTGCGAAAACACATTTCAGCCATAGTGTGAAAAAGGACAGCATTACTGTTCATAAGGAAGTGTGTGAAAATGCCAGTGGTGAAAATCTGGACTGAAAATATTAGAAATCCATGAAGTTATGAGGGTGCATGGAAACTGCACAATGGTTGCTCATAACACAGTCATTTTGTGGACTTTTTTCACCAAATTTTTAACATAGCCATTTTGACACCTCTGCTCATGAACAGTGTCACTGTGATTTTCTTAATCTGTCCTGAACATTGATTTTGCGCACCGACTGCGCCATTGTGCACTACATTGGTGGAAACATGTTTTGGGTGAGATGTTATAAATGACAGCTGCACTGCTCATAAGGAGATATAGTAAAATGAAAATGTTAAAAATCTGGAGTGAGCATACTGAAAATTTGCAAACTTACGAGCGTGCATAGGAACAGCGCAACGCATGCTCGTAAAACAGTAATTTTGGGGATTTTTTTGCCACATTTTCAACATAGGGTTTTTGGGGCCTTCCTCATGAACTGTGACACTGTCATTTCATAAATCAGTTCCAAAAGGTGGTTCTGTGCAGTGACCTCGAAATCACCTTTCGGGGCTGACTAACACCATGACAGTGACAGAATTCATGAGGTGGAGTCCCTAAAACCCCATGTTGAAAATTTGGTGAAAAAATTCCCCAAAATGCCCAAGATAGGCACTAAAGTTGAAAAAACCCTATTTATTACATTATAAAGATTACCTGCATTTCCTCAGTTCCCGGTCAGCCCCGCTGGCCTCTAGGTACTCAACAATTCTTTCTTTCAGAAGTGATTCCATCATTTTCCCTACCACTGAGGTCAAACTTACAGGTCTGTAGTTTCCTGCTTCTGCCTTGCTCCCACTTTTGTGAAGGGGAATCATATCTGCCCTCCTCCAGTCCTCAGGTACCATCCCATCATCCCATGATTTGTTAAAAAGTGTGATCAGTGGTGTCACTAGGTCTTCCCTTAGTTCTTTTAGAAATCTGGAGTGAATCCCAACAGGCTCCATTGCTTTGCCCACCTTGAGTTTTAGGAGTTCTTTTAAGACTCTTTCTTCTGAAAATGGACTGCTGTCAACCCCCCTACCCAGAGTGCTTCTATTGTCTGGTTTAGGCAACTCCTCATCTTCTTTTGTGAATACTAAGCAAAAGTATTCATTCAGTAACACTGCCTTTTCAATGTCTCCCTCTGCCCACCTCCCTTCTCGCTTATTAATCTTCACTATTCCTCCCTTAACCTTTCTATGCTCCCTAATGTACCTATAAAAGGTTTTATTCCCCTTCTTGACTGAATTGGCTATTTTTTCCATGGTTTGGTCTTTTGCTATTCTGACTGCCTTCCCCGCTTCTTTTTGCTTTAATTGATACAGTTCACTGTTGTGCTCCTTCTGTGATTCCTTATACTTTTTGACTGCAGCATTTTTCTTCTTAACCTTCCCTGCCACCTCTTTTGAGAACTATAGTGGTTTTTTACTCTGCTTTGTTTTCTTTATCTGTTTCACACAAAGGCTTGTTGCCTTCTTAATGGCAGTTTTGATGGTCAACCTCCCTTCCTCAGAGTGAACTCCATTTAATACCATCCTCTGATGCTTTTTCCTCCAACCAATTTCCTACCCAGTTTACCACTTTTGGCCCCACTGTCAGGCTGCCCAGCTTGTTTGCTAGTCACCTATGTAGAACAGTGTTGAAGGCCTTACTGAAATCTAGGTAGACCACATCCACTGCTCCACTCTAACCTACTTCCCTGGTAACCCAGTCAAATAAATCTATCACATTTGTTTGACATGATGTCCACTCTTGAATTCATGCTGCCTCGGATCCTGTAAGTTGCTGGTACCAAGATATTCCACAGTCCTTTCCTTCAGCAGTGACTACATTAATTTCCCCACCACTGAGGTCAAGCTTACTGGCCTATAATTTTCAGCTTCCTCCCTGCTATCACTTTTGTGAAGTGGGACTACATCTGCTGTCCTCCAGTCCCCTGGGACCACTCCTGTCTCCAGTGAGTGGTTGAATAGAACTGTCAAAGGTGTAGCCAGCACCTCTCTGAGCTCTTTCAATATCCTTGGATGGATCCCGTTTGGCTCCATTTCATTGTCCACTTTCAGATTTGTGAGATTCTTCAGGACTCTTTCCTCTGTAAATGGACTAGAGTCCCCCACCCTTCCTTCAATGCATCTGTCACATAACTGTGGTCCCTCACCTTCCCGTTCCGCCATGAATACCTGCTTAATGTTGTAACTGCACACTAATACCACTTGTTAGTTGATGTCTTTCTGTTCTGCAATGTTTCATCACCTGCAAATGTCTTGTATTCCTTGTTGACTTGGAGCCTTTGTAAATGAGCCCCTGGCTCAAAGGTATTAATCCGAACCTGAAATAAATAAATAAAATAAATAAATAAATACTGAACAAAAATATTTGTTCAGGAAGTCTGCTTTTCCTGGTCCCCCTCCACACACTTGTCCCCTTCTCTCCTTAGCCTTATAATTCCTCCCCTAGTTTTACTCCTTTCATTCACATATCTGAAAAAAGTCGTATCTGCTTTCTTTACTGCCTGTGCTATTTTCTCCTCTGTTTGTGTCTTTGCACTTCTATCTGTTTTTGTTGCCTCCCTCTGCATCTCATCATACACCTCCCTATCCTTCTTCATCTGTGTCTTCTTATATCTCCTGAATACTAACCTTTTTGTCCTTACTTTCCCAGCCACCTCTTTTGGGAACCATAGCAGTCTCTTTTTTTGCTCATGCATTTGCTTACTTGCCTGACACAGTGGTTTGTTGCCTTCTCTATGGCCTGTTTTAGTTTCACCCACTATTCCTCCACTCAACTCATGTCCTACACCCAGCCAGGGCATCCTTGAAGTATTTCCCCATGTTTGTAAAGTTGGCACTCCTGATGTCCAGAACCCTCATCCTAGTGTGGTTCATTTCTAGCTCAGTAGTTATTTTAAGCCACACTGTATGGGACTCACTGGTCCTCAGGTTGTCACCCACCTTGACATCTGAGTAATGCTGTCACTGTTGGAGGAGTACCAGGTCCAACGCTACTCCTTCTCAAGTGGGCTCCTTTACTAGTTGCCTGAGGAATGCCCCATACAATGAGTCCAGGATGTTCCTGCTCCTAGCTAAAGCTACTACTAATCTGGCAGATTCAAATCTCCCACCAGCAGCACCTCCCCCCTGGTCGCTATATTTTCCATGACTTCCACCAGTACATTATTGCTCCCCCCCCCCCCATGCTGGAGGTCTGTAAATTACACCAGTGTGAACAGCTGTTCCTTTCCCCATCTCTAGGGTAATCCAGAGTGCCTCTGTCACGCCCTGTATTCCCTGTGTCTTTGTAGCTTTAATGCTGTTCCTTACATAAAGAGCCACCCCTCTCCTTTTCTTCCTCTTACTTTCCTTCCTGAACAGAGTATAGAGAGTGTATAGCCTGTGACAGTATGGCTATGTCCCAGTCATGGTTATTATTGCAGCATGACTCGATGAGGGCAACAATGTCCAGGTCAGCCTCTGCCATAATGGCTACAAGGTCCAAGATTTTGTTTCCCAGACTTTGTGCATTTGTGCACATGACCTCCCAAATTCTTCTTCGCCCTTCTTGTCAGTCCCCTTTTTCTCATTTGCCTACTCTCCTTATCCCTTCTGACTTTATTCCCACCCCTCCTCATTTCTACCATTCTGCTGTTCCTGCTATTAGAAACCCTTGGGTATTTCTCTCCCTTGGTTTCCCTATTAACTACTTCAGCTTGTAGGGGTGAACATTTCATGTATCGCTGCTTCCTTCTGCAACCCCCCTTGGCTAATTCAAATGCTAACAAAATGAAGCATTTAAACCATCTGCTGAAGACTGTGGTTCCCCTCCCAAATGGATGCAGGCAATCTTCTCTGTATAGGCCTCTATCCCTCCAGGTGTGACCCCAGTCCTCAATGTAGCCAAAACCCTTCACTCTATACAACTCCTTCAACCATTGGTTGAAGCTCTTTGTACAAAGTACCCTATCCTCCCCTCTGTCATTGATAGGCAACACTCTCAGAAAATGCCACTGAATGTTCTACCTGTCTAAGACTCCTCCCCAGTTTTCTGAACTCCTCCTGTACTCTCCTAACCTCATCCCTAGCCAGGCCATTGGTCCCTTGGTGGACAATGACATCCAGTTCTCTCTCCCTCCTATCCTGCTGCCATAGCAATCTCCAGGATCCACTTCCCATCCCTCCAAGCCATGGCACTGGGTAGGCACCTAACCTCCCTCTCCCCCTTCCTAACAGTCCCCAAATCTATCACCTAACAATTGAGTCTCCCAATAGGAACTGCTTCCTCCTCTTCCCCCCTGGGGTCCTCTAACACTCACCTTGGGGCATCCCATATGGAGGACTCCACATCCTCCCTGGCCACTACTGCAGGTGGCTCTGCGGGACACTCCCACCCAGCCAGAGTGGCATATGAGTTGCATAGTGGTACCATTTGGGGGCTGTGGCTCCAACCCACCACCTTGACCCTTCATGAGCTCACTGTAGTCCAGTCACCCCTCCCTTATGGTGACCTTTGAGGTAACAGTGACAGACTTGGTGGTCCCTGGGTGGGAGAGGAGGTCTCCCGAATCCTAGCCAACTTGGATTGGAGAAGAGCAACCTCCACCCTCAGCCCAGAGAGGTGCACACAAACAAGGCAGCACTTTAGAGACCTGCCTTATGTATGTGGTAGTAGTAGTAGTAGTAGTAACATTTATTATGATTTACAAAATACCATAAACATGATCAACCCCAATTGAGCAAGAAGCTCATTTTCAATGGGTACCATTAACACATACATAAATATCAACATTTAGAAACATGTAGATAAAAACAACAATATTATAATACAAGTCTCAGTTACAATAATGTTCAATACATACAGTGAAATAAAGACTAATTTAAAGTTAAAAGCAGACACACAGGGCCAGATTTTCGAATGTTAATGCATGCCACAAGTCCCCAGTGCACTGAACATACGGCGCACGGGGCTTGCAGCATTTGCAGGGTGACAATTGATAATTTCCATCCCTTCCACTTGGCATAGGTCCTTAGACCACAGTTTCACAGTCTTGCTTGCGCCGCCCCTCCAGGGCAAAGTTACAGTGTTTGTGCCAGATATGTGGTGCAAGCTGATGTAAATCAGGAAACCTGTAGAAACTGCACCCGAGGTTCAAAAATCCAGTACAGTTGTGGCACAGGGGTTCAGCGCACTGCCACTTCCAAAGTCCCCTGGTGCAGGGCTCATCACAAGCCCTGCATCTTCATTTGAAAATCCTGCCCACAATGTTTAACCAACATCATAATCATAATTTGCTAAAGGACCTTTACGTGTAAAGTGATTGGTCAAAGTAATTAATTAGCAAACAGTGTATGAAACCATGACCAAAAAATGGTCAGGCTCTCTTCTTTACAAAGTAGATCTATTTAAACAAAACACACACCTCAGAACACATAAACGCTGTATTAAAGCATACTGCTCAATCCTGTTACTTAAAGTTATGCAGTGACTGCTAATTAGAAAAGAAGTCCCTTGCATATATTGTAAAAATGGGTTTAAGCCACACAGTTCTTGCAATTATGCTATGATCAAAAATTAATATACTCAATAAACTGAAATATATTGTAGCAACGTGCATATTTTAGATCATAGTACAACCAATGTTTGAAATCGTGCTACCACCACTTTCTAATGAAGACGATATATGATAAATTAGAAAGAAATATGTAAACGATGGCATGTATATGCATCTTATAGTCCACTAAGGTGTAAAATAAAATATTATAAACCCCCTAGTATTAGTGAACAATGTGGGAAGCTGCAGTACATACTGAAAAAGGGGGCATAAATGTTAAAATATTAAATAGACTGAGATGCTTATTACTATCAACCAATGAGGTTTATTTAAAGAAAAGCGGCTAGATCTATGTTCTGGGGCAGCATATGTGAGCACTGAATATAATGGTCGCCTGAGAAACCATGCTAGTCCAGTCAATTTATTTTTTTAAAATCACAGTAAATTATAGCAACATGCGCTAAAAGTAGTATAGTTCAATGCAGAAACATGTCAAGAGTAAACTGATAACTTCTGATCGCTTTGTCATTAGAAGATGGCCCCATTAGCTTGAGTTCAAATTTACCTCTGACTGAAATTTACAACTGCGACTGATAAACCTACAGAGGACCACAAGAAGCTGTAGCACTCAGCCTGTCACAAATCCAACCCACATGGATGTAACCAAAGTAAATCAGACATTCAGCAAATAAAAAATGTGATTGCTGAAATAAAAATTGATAGTAAATCTGATATTGCTGAAGTCGTAAAAGACAAAGTGAGCCTACAAGTAGAAACTAACTGTGTAAAAAAATCTGTAAATAAATCCATACAACAGCTGGGCGATCTTAAGGAAACAGTAGCCCAGTTTAGTAAAATCACACAGCAACAGTCTAAACAAATATCTTTCCTCTTAGAAAAAGTTGAAGACTTGGAGAATCGGGACAGGATGAAAAACCTCAGGGTAACTGGACTGCCAGAAGGCTGGGAGGGGAACAATATGATTAACTTCTTGCAAACTTTCATTCCAGAAATTCTTAACTTTCTGTGGCTATACCCACTTGAGATTGAACATGCCTACAGGGCTTTGGGCCACAAATCTCCCCAGAACAAACTCCCCAGGACAATTGTAGCTTATTTTTTAGATACTCTGTTAAAGAACAAATACTAAAGATTGCCACAGACCGAAGATCACTGCAGTGTCAGGATTAAAAAGATTCTCATTTTTAAAGACTTTTTTCACAAAGTGGTAAAAAAAAGAGAAAAGGTTTTTATGAAGTCAATCAAGAGTGTCAAAAACTTGGAATATTGTACAGTTTGAAATTCCCTGCTATATTTGTTATAAGAGAAAAAGGAGGCGGTTTGGTCACTTCTACTATGGAAGATGCTTGGGACTATTTACAAATGGTTTTGGAGTAATCCAACATTAAAACCAAAAACAGCCATTGGGATTTGAAAAAACACAGGCCTGTGCATGAAGCACCCAAGAAGTCTCGATCCTCAACTCCTCTCCCCCCGAACATAAATATTCCATGGACACTAAACCTTCCATTCCTGCCACCCTCCCATCAGAAGGAAGAGCTTAGACCTACAGAGTGTACCCCCATCAGTATTCCAGTGCAGCCAAAATGAACCCTGCAGTGAACAATAACCATATGTCATCCAATGTCAGGAAAATAAAATCTACCTATAGATCATCAATTCTGATTAGAAGGCAAGGCAGACAACCAGTGCAGACTCCATCCAGGCAAAGAAGTAGAAGTAGGAGCAGATGACACACCCGAGGTTCCTCCGGCAGTGCATCATCACATAACAACTCATTTGAGGTGGAGTCAGAAAAAGATCTACCTAATAGCGTCACCACAGATATGAGTACAAGATTTAACTCTCCTAAAATGCACCAAAGGTTAGTTCAGCAGGAACAACGAAACAGTAAGGGGTCAGTCAATAACCAAGAAGCAGGGAACATAACTTCCGGCTTCCGTCTATACATCACACTGGAGCAATAAATGCTAAAAGCCAAGCCCTCTTCATTTTTTTGTTACATGTGCCATTGTTGCAGCTCTGAATTAAAGAAAGAATAGGTCTAGCTAATGTTCCTGTTATCGGTGAGTCTATTAACTATATCTAATGTAAATGGGAAACTCTCAAAAGTGCTAATAAGATAACATACATTAACTGGTGCACAGTTTGGCAACAGATCAAATTGTAGGCAGCCTCTCAACTACAAAAACAGAAGTTTCTGAAGCCAATTTTCTCTTGACTTTGGAGGATGTTAAAGAGATCTATTTAATATGTTAAATGTTTAGTGGAATAATTTGCTCTTTTTTAAACTACAATATATTCCTGTTTAAGCTTATATGTGTTTAACTAAATGGATATGTTATTAAAGTTTAAAAAAAATGAAAAAGTATTAGAGCCAAGGGATGCTACAGGGTGATATAGAATACCATTGCAGAAATAGAAGAGGCATCTGAGTATTTTGAGCTGCTCAATCTCCTGCCATTAGAAACTTACACCTCCCTGGAAAACATATGGAATACTACCTCTCACAGTTCCAAATCAGGCGAGGCATTTATACTATGCCCCACCCCACACACACATATATCTTTTCAGGCTCTTAATACGTCAAGGTCGGCTGGCAGATTTTGTTTTGATGATAGGTGCTAGGAGTGGAGTTGATGCCCCCTCACCCCCAAATAACTGAAATTCAAGATTATTATTCTTAAAAATCACCCTTGCCTAAAGGATTTACAAGCCCGCTGGTTAGGCTTACCAGGGTGACTCAGAAATTTGAATCACTTTAGTTTGATCCAATGTTGTCCTTAAAGTGTGATTTGGACCAGTCAATGTATCGGGGTAGTTTTTCTGCCTCAATGCCTGCAGGGCCTTCTCCACTCCAGTTGCATATAAAGATCTACCCGCTTAGTTATGTCTGAAGCTGTGGGCCACTTGGCGGTGGGGCAGAGATGCATACTGGTGCTTAGTCATATAGCAAACTTCCTACAAAATGTGGACTGAGGGCTCTTCTAGGGACACCAACTGGGGGCAGGAGTAGTGTTCTCTGGCTAAGAGTTGCCTTGAACATAAAAAACTGATGAGCAGATTTTCAAATATTTCTTTTGACACAGCCCCCATCAGAAAAAAATAGGAAGGGTGGACATAGCACTTGATTAGACACTCCAGTATACCCATGAATCCATTGGCTCTGTACTTTGACTATAAAATCAATCACCAATTAATTCAACATAAAATGAGGAGGGTTTTATTTTTCTCTATGACTCTCTAATATAGTCTATTGCTTCTGGTTGCTGATCAAATAACAAATAGCCATATGTTGTGACCATCTTCGATTATCTATTATATTAGTGCATATTTTATGTTGTAAGGTTAAGCACTTTTTAAAATGTTTTTTTTTTCACTTTTGTTAACTTAATTCAAATGAACCAAACATTTTCTTTAATTTTATTTTCTCAGGTATATCTCAAGAAGTTTAAGGCCACTTTTCCTCACCATTGTGGACATGAGTTTGGTGATAATAGGCCCATTAGTAGATAACAACCTGTTGTTTTTAGTGTAAAGTTATTCCTTCCTTTTTCTTCTTTTTTTATATATATATATATTCCCCTTCCCCCTTCCTTTGTTTATATTTATAGATAGTAGGACAGCCATATTGTCTTAGTTTTCACTTTTAGGCATTCAAGTCCAATATAAGTTAATAAGTTAAACAATACCTAAACAAGCAGTTTTTGAAAACTGCAAACTCCTCAATCTGGCTTCATTACGAGGTAAAGTAAAGGCTACTGTTTACATTTATGCTAAAATTGCATTTATGTAAATAACATAAAAGCAGTTTTGTAGCTTTGGAAAAATGTAAACATCAGCCTTTCACTTACAAAAAGCAGCCTTGCCTTCTCCCTAAGATGTCTGCCAACTGTGTTAAGTGATGAATCATGATGACATCATCAGAGCCAGAGCTAGAGACCAATATAAATTCCTATAGGCTAACTAGTTCATCTTTCTCTCTTTGTTTTGAATTGTTTTTCAAGAATGATCAACACCATGTGTTAACATATGGATTATTTTGATCAGTACACATGTTAGGCTATGATTTTGTTCATTTTATTTACTTTAACTGGTTGAAAATGTTTTGCAATCTAGCTGACTTTCTCTTTGGCAAACTGTGGAACAGTACAACCTTTCAAATACCTGATGATCTAGAGGTTTTGTGATGATCTGAATTTTTTTTTGTTAACCAGGGGAGACACACTATGCTGAAACCTTGTTTACTGATGTAGCATGGCAGCAAAATGAAGTTAAGTGACTTGCTTAGGGTCACACAGTGACATACCGGTCTGGTCCAATTCCAAAGCTCATGCTTTCTTGATAATCCACAAAAAAAGCTTCTTTTGTATTCTATTTCCAAGTGACCCCCCTGTACCTAGCCTGTCTTCTGTTAAACACCCCACCATCCATACTGTGTCCTTAGTAGTGCCTGGGGCTTCATATGAGCTTGTGGTCTCATGAAGAGAATTATCACACCTTAGCTTGTAATCTTGTGCCTCAGAGAATTGTGCACACCTATACTGATATGCATTATCAGCTGGCACTGTTAAAAATACCTCCCAATTCACATTTAAGTCCACTTTTTCAATGTTTGACTTCTGCTCCCAAAGTAAACATTGAGTGGATCACTACCCTTCTGCTCAGTGAAGGCAGTATGTACTGTTCCCCTGATGTGTTTTTGTCCCGCCTCATTAACCAACAACTGGGTTTTTGTGGAAGGCCAAGCAATAAGCCTCAGGACTCACCAGAAAAACTGCTGTTCATGCCCTCATAAGAGCTGTACTAACTATAGATAACAACATTATTAGCAGGAGAGGCATACTAATGCCTTGAGCGAATCCACAAAACTTCCCATGTCAGTCTACTCCTTTACCTGTGATCTGCAGAATCCCGCAGGACAGTTCCCTGCAAATCTTCTCCAGTACTTTTTAGTGCTCTACTCCACAGTACAAGCTGGTTGGCTATCACCCTTCAAAATCTTTAATGATCTATACACAGCTCCCTCAATACTGTCCTAACAAATGTCAACCCCCCCCACCTGAGGATAATCTCAAGTAGCACTTTAAGTGCAGCCCTGCCACTGAGAATTTGTCATTGTTGGCTGCTCTCATTCGCAGTCAGGTAGTGATCATGGTGCTGGCAGCCCTACTTTTCAGATCTCAAAATGATCTGCTAAACATCCCCTTTCCTGTCATCCCCTAACCTGACTATAGCTGTACCCTGCTGGAATGGCCTCTTCAGTCCCTCTCTGGCATTCGTTCTTCACTTCTGCTCCCCACACCAAAAACTGGTGAGCTCAGCCTCTTCAGTCCCTCTCTGGCATTTGTTCTTCACTTCTGCTCCCCACACCAAAAACTGGTGAGCTCACTACCCTTCTGCATCATGAATGCAGTTAATACAGTCACCCGTGTCATTTTTGCATATTAATAATAAACATGATCTTCTGGTAAGCCAGGCTGATAGCAGCAGGGCACATGGAGAAACATAGGCATTCCTACCCATATAAGATCTAATCCACCTATAATTAGGTACAATTAAATGACATGCATAATGATGTGCACATCCATCATTTAATAGTGCCTAATCAAAGTAGCCTAGACCTTTAAAGGATAGGAAAGCCTATACTTCCCCTTGTCCCCTGCTGCTATCAGCCTGACTTACTGGAAAGATTTGTTTATTTTTGATATATCAAAAAACCTGGCAAATGCACTACCTACATTTGTGATGCACAAGGGTGATGAGCTCACCAGTTTTTGGTGTGAGGAGCAGTAGTGAGAATGAATACCAGAGGGGGACTGAGAAGGCCACTCCTGCAAGATACTGCTATATTCAGGGAAGGGGGAAGACAGAAGGGGAGAAATTTGAGCAGATCACTGTGTAAAATAAGATGTGGGTCTGACAGCACCATGATCACTACCTGACCCTATTGTCCTGGCCAACATTCCGCTTCCCATAAAACTGTTCATTCAATTGTCCAAGGGTGTGTGTGGGTATTAATGTATGAATTGGCTGCCACTACATATTCAGTCACTTCACTACCAGTCTAGCATTGCTTGTAAAGCACTTTGGTATACAATGTGTATGAAAGCACTACATAAATACTGATTCTTTTTATTATTATTTTCCCATGGATAAAGAAGCGAAGACAAGACAAGCATATTTTTGATTTCCAAGAAAGAATGAACTCTGGCTTTGGACTACAGAAGAACTTTGCTACAAACAAGTGGTGGATCTATGGGGTGGTGAAGGGTGCGGCTATAACCCACCCCCCATTGTAAAGTACTTGCTTGCTGCTGCTGCATTTCACTTTGTTGAAGAAGTCTGATTTATCGATTGTGCAAATGTTTACATTCAAAAATATGGACTGCATTTGTAGTTTAAGTCAAAAGCATACTACAAAAGCATAATCGCAGAAAATATAAAGGTTTCATAAAACTGTTAAAAAGTGCATATCAAGTATGCACACACTCCCAGCACACACCCCCCCCCCACATTGTAGCATCCTGAATCCACCATAACCCATTAGACCACCAGGTTATTCAAGATGTGTACTGTATTGTGGTTTGCCAAAGAGAAAGTCGGTTGGATTAAAACAATTTCAGCATGTTAAAGTAAGCAAAATGAACAGAATCATAGCCTAACATGCGTATTGATCTAAAAAATGCACATGGTTTTGACCATATTGGAGAAACAATTCTATACAAAGGGAAAAAAGCACTAGTTAACACTATAGATCCAGAAGCAAATGATTTGATACCTTTTAATGGACCAACATAGATGTAACAACAAGAACAAAGTGCTCTAGCTTTCGGACCAACCAGTCCTTCTTCAGAAGCTCATGGCAGTTGTTTAGAAAATACAATACTTATAACAGCTAGATAATGCAGAGAAAAACAGAAAAATATCCCCATTGGTTTAAAATACTCATTTAAAAAAAAAAAAAAAACAGATGATGTCAGAGAAGTTTAACAGTACAATACTGCCCTCAGTCCGAATGAACCTTGGGTTCAGATGTTCCTGGTGCAAGACACATACAAAGAATCCTACTGCACATAAATTTAATTGACATAAGATAACACTGCTGAAGCAGATAACTCCCAAATCAAGCCATGAGTGTCACAGTTAGTATAAGGATGTGATTACTGAAAGGCAACCCCCACCCAGCTTAAAGACAGACTGAGATAGTTATAGGGCTCATGAAATTACAATGTATGCATTAAAGACAAGAATTACCAGTAAAGTTGTCTAAAAAACATCAGTGCTCACTGTGTGATGTGTAAAACCTAGCTGGACATGCCACCCAGCTGTATTCTCAAGCTAAATAAAAGGCCCAAGAGATTACAAAAACCTCAGGACTATATAAATGATAATTAAAATATAAATAGATAATATTAGTGTTAAGCAAAAAATTCTAATCGAGGAACCTCAAGGAATTCAGACCATGCAGCCTGATATGTACTGATGTCAATATATACTGAGAATGTAGCAACTTCATGTACCACAAGTGTCTAGGGAATCTGAAAAAGAGATAAAAATGTAATTTATCTCCTCCTGTTCATACAAACAATACAACCTAACCCACCCCACATCACAATAATGTGGGTGAGGGAGATACATAGCTTAAACGAGATGTTGTCTCTCTCTCTCTCTCTCTCTCTCTCTCTCTCCCCACCCTCCTCTCTCTCTCTCTCTCTCTCTCTGTCTCCCACAGACAGACACACACACACACACACACACTCTCAATCTCTCTCCTAGTGAACCTATATTAACTTCCGTTTAAAAGACAAAGAACCTCTGTGCGCAAACACTGAGGCAAGGGTTACCCCAAAGGGCATTTGGCTGGGAAGCCAAGTTTCAAGAAAATACAAAATCACACATGCCCCCACAATGCAAAGCATCATGGGCTGCATATGCAAATCACCACAGAATGTTATGCTAGTAAGTCCAACTTTAAGCAGAATTGCATGGTGCCGAAAGGCCTCTCACACAGTTTGCAAAGGGTGCTAACAGGGTGCTATATTAACTTCAGTCGCTGTAATTGTTCCCCAAAGGAATACAACTTGTCATGAAATCCTGAGTAAAGTACTATAATATTAGCCTAATGTAAAAAGATATGTGCAGGGCCCCCAAGCAAATGAGATCACACATCCCAATATGTACAGAGTTACAAAAATTATATATAACAGTATAAGATAACACTCCTGTATGTACACTAGCAGGCTGGGTAATCTGAATATGGTGCAATGGAATCAATCCCCCCCCCCCCCACAGGCAAAGATAAAAAGTAAGGAGAAATTCTTTATGTGTGAAATAAAATAGTAACACATTATAACTCCATATAGCTAAATAGAGACTTACCTCAATGTGACAGCAAGCCCCACATCTGTTATATCACATACCTCACAGCACAGACCCACACACATGCATACACACATGCATCCACATCTCACATATGCTGAAGTCCTATAATATGTCAGTTTGAAGAAGAAAAGGTCTGTGGATGTTAGTTTCTGTAGTGTCCCATAAAGCCAATATCCAAGTTCATCCCATCTGCTACCATATTGAGATGTAAGATAAGTTTAATCTCAAAAGCTCGTCTCTGTTGTGTGTTTTTGAGATTTCCTTTTAAGACCATTACTGACATATCTGAGATTGAGTGGTCAGGCTGGGAGAAGTGATGCCCCACTGGTTTGTCAGTCTTCCTTGCTGTAATAGTATGTCTGTGTGAGTTCATCCTAGTGCGGAGCTGTTGGCGTGTCTCTCCTACATAACCTGTTTGTGGACATCTCTTGCACTGAATGAAATAAACAACATATCGTGACTTGCATGTATAACTCCCATGCACCTGGAATTGTCTGTTTTGTGATGTAACCACACAGTCTGAGGTAGAAATGAGCCTACAGGTCTTGCAGGGGCGTTGATTGTAGAGTCGTGTGCCATTGTGTGACATAGCATTGTGTGACATGGTAGTTAACACTATAGAGAGCCATATAGCTCTCTGACTTTGGCTCCGATAATGTCATCACTTAACACATTTGGCAGCCATTTTAAGAAGCAGGTAAGGCAGTTTTTTTGAAATTGGAAGGCTGATTTTATATTTTTCAAATGCTTTGGAACCACATTTAGGTAACCTATGTAAATGTAGTTTTAGCATTAACAAATTCAGCAGCCTTTCCTTTAGTCCTGTTTGAGGTCAGATTTTTGAATAGTTTGTTGTCAAAATGTTGTTAAGGTATCCTTTAAGTTGGTTCTATTTAAGGTATTTAGTAATATAGCACTTTGTGTTCTTTCTAATTTAGAAAAAATATATATTTTTTTTATAATTCTATATATATCCAAGGCAAACAAAGCACGGAGAAGCTGGTGTTGCAAACTAAAGTACTGTGCAGTTGTTCTGGTGAAAATCTATGCTTAATATTATTATAGTACACTGTTGTACATTTGAAACTAGAAGACTCTTTTCTTCTAAAGGGGAGTATTTAAGGGGCTACTGGGTTTGATCCTTTGTCCCCAAAGTTAATCATTTTTTGAACTGTCCCTACATACATACAAGATTGTCTCATGGAATGTTAATGGTACTGGCTCCCCTATCAAAAGAAAGAAAACCTTCACCTACTTAAACAGAAACAAAGCTGGCATCACCCTACTCCAAGAAACACATTACAGGCAGATGAGGTAACTAAACTGGCTAGATTCTGGGTGGCTTCGATTGAATTTAACTCATTTTCTTCTAAAAAAAAGGGGAGCAGCCATTTTAATTTGAAAGTGGATTAATTTTGTGAAGGACAGACATCAGGCAGATCCATAAGGCAGATTTCAGATTTTATCAGGAGCTATAGATGGAGAGAAAATAGCCATATGTAATGTTTATGCCCCAAACTCTTGCCAAGATGACTTCTTCCTTGCCCTGACAGAAACAATGAGTAGATTAGTAGAATATGAAATCATATTGGGAGACTTTAGTGAAACTGTTGACCCAATTCTAGACAAACAACCCTGAGCAAGACATATGAGACAAACTAAAACAAGACAGGCCCTAGTTGATCTAATATGCTCACTAAATCTCATCAACATCTAGTGCCTGTCTCACCCCAAGGACAGAGATTATTCCTTCTTCTCACACAGGCACCTATCATTTAGCAAACTATACATGTTCCTCATGGCCAACTCATAACCAACTCAGTAACAGACTCAAATATAAATCCCACCATTATTTCTGACCGTAGCGTCGTTGAACTATACTTGCAACTATGGGAAAAAAGACATAAACAAATCACATGGAGAATGAATATTCATTTATGCCAGGATAATAAGTTATCCAAATGGCTAGCGGAGGAAACCAAAATCTTTTTTCATATAAATGATAATGGTGACGTATCACAAAGTTGCCTTTGGGAAATTTTCAAGATATACATTAGAGGAAGAATTATCGATTTTACATCAGCAAGAAAAAAGGCTAGACAGAAAATTCTTAAAGAAAAACAGGACCTGTAGAATGGGATCACAAACGTATTTATTTATTTGTTTATTTATTTATTTGAGCCTAGGATGACAAGTACCTTTGAGCCAAGGCTGTTTTACAAAGGTTCCACGTCAGATGAAGTACAGTACAAAACAGGAAAATTTAGTAACAAGGCAGGATAAGAGGGTAACAATCATTTACATGAACATGAATACATACATTTTGGTGGTACTAAACACCAGAAGCAATTCTGGGTACACATTGTTAGCAAGTCTTCATAGAGACACAATTGTAGGTGCAGCCAGAGGCATTGTCAGATCACACAGAGAAGTGCAGGTGGTGTGGGGGGGTATAAAGGGAGAGTGGGGGGATGTGGTTGTAGGAGGTTATTTGAGGATTAGATAAGTGCTAGGTAGAAAAAGCAGATTAGAGGAGACAGTCGCAGGAGCTAGAGGCAGAGAAGTGGAGGTTGGATTTGAATGGGCATAGCTTTGGTAGGGAGGAGATGTCACTGTTGAGACCATTCAACCAGCTAGGAGCTTTGTCTGCAAAAGATCTTTGTCCCTGTAAGGTACGGTATTGTGGGGTATGTAGTAGTTGAGATTCAGAGCCCCTAGTAGGATGAGGATTATGTGTGGTGCAGAGGAGAGCTTGAACTCCAGAGGGTGCAAGGCCCAAAGTTATTTTCTTAGCCATTATGCAGGTTAGGTACTTGATGTGGTTTGAGAGTTGAAACCAGCCAGTTTGGGCATAAAGGTCACACATGTCAGTGAGATGGTGAGATCCAGTGATGAGTCGACAATCTATGTTAAGGGCTGTGGATATGTGTCTAAGGGCAGTGGCAGAAGCAGAGCCATAAACGATCAGGCCATAGTCGATTAATGAGACCACCAAACTCTGAACTGCGATCCTTAAGACATATGGGGTAAGGTATTGCCTGTGCCTGTAGAGTAGCCCAATGCATGTATTAGCAGCTTTGGCGATGTAATCAATGTGTGCACCATTTGATAGATTACTGTCGATTGTGACTCCAAGATATTTAAAGGATTGCACCTGTTCGAGGAAAGCACCAAGGCAATTTGTAATAGTCAGGGGGTGAAGCCTGTGCTTGTTGTCTGAGCTGCAGAAAAGCATTGTCTTGTTTTTTTTTTATGGTTGAGGACCAATTTATGTTTACTAAACCAGTTTTGACTGAGGCAAAGCCAAGTTGTAGTTTGTTTTGAAGAAGGTGGGGGTCCTTATGGGTGGAGTGGATGACATCTTCGTCGGCGTAGTGTAGGATTTATTCCAGACAAGATTGTGGAAGACTATTCAGAAAGAGATTGAAAAGAAGTGACTTGAGAATGGATCCTTGTGAGACTCCTGAGCGTACAGGTCTTGCATCAGAGCGGACATTTACTATTTTCACTCTTTGGGAATGGTTTTCCAGGTAGATCTTAAACCAAGTCATAGACTTGTGGGAGAGTCTGGCATTAAGCAACTGCATGATTAGTAGATGATGATGGATGGTGTCAAAAGCCTTAGTCAGGTCTATGAAGACTGACCCAGTTTGATGACCATTGTCCAGAAAACTGTGGATAGCAATAGTGCATTCAAGGATGGCAGATGTAGTACTGTGTCCTTTTCAGAACCCATGTTGTTGCATGCACAGGATATTGTGATTGTCCAGGTATTCCTTAAGCTGGTCAGCTACTATACATTCCATGGCCTTGGGGGGGGTAATATGGAGATAGGCCAATAGTTCACATGAAGGGCCCTGTCCCCACTTTTGTGGACCGGTGTAATAGTGGTAGATTTCCATCTGTCAGGGAACTGGTTTAGGGTGAGGGAGAGGTTAAAGATCTTTGTTAATGGTGCTAGCACTTCGTCGAGGGTGAGAGGCAGCAGTTTGACATTGAGTGAATCCCCACTTGTTCTGAACCTGGCAATTGCTTTACTAATGTATTTTTGGACTTCGTGCATTCTGACTGCTTTAAAGTAGAATGGAGGGCATTTAGAAGAAGGCAGGAGGATAGAGGAGATTGTTGGAGAGTTGTCTTTATCGAAAATGTCAGGTGGGAGAACACTACTGATGTCTGTGAACGTGGTAACTTAAACAATCTTCAGAGTTAGACCACTCACTTGACCACTCACTTCTCTACAGGGTAACCCAGCTCAGATATGAAATTAATGCTATGTTATCTGAACAAGCAGAATATGCATTATTCTGGACTAGGCAAAAATACTGGGAGGCAAGGGAGAAATCGGGTAAGTTATTAGCATCCAGACTAAAACCCCACACTCGCAAAATATTATCCCAGGCATCAAAGATAAGACAGGAAAATTGCTAACCAAGAATTCTGATATAAATAAAGCATTCAGAGACTTTTATCAAACATTATAAAAGGAAAAGGGGCAAGTCGACAAAAGTGCAGCTTTGTAGTTTCTAGAAGTAGCTACCCCTCCCTAAAATTTCTAAAATACAACAAGAAACCCTGAGTAAACAAGTGTCCCCTCTGGAAATTGAGGAGGCCATTTCCTCTTTACCCCATGGCAAAGCTCCAGGCCTAGATGGATTACCATGTGAATTCTATTCCAAACTAAACTTTAAAATGATCCCATTCATGTTAGCAATGTTTGAGGAAGCTTGGGGCAAGAAATGTTTGCCTGCTTCTGTAACACAGGCCATGATCACTCTGATTTATAAGGGAAAAAAAAGATCCATTAGACTGTACAAGCTACCGCTCCATCTCACTTATGAATATGAATTACAAGATCCTAGCCAAAATTTTAACTTCTTGAATCCAGGTTGTCATTGGAAAACTGGTGGGCAGGGAACAAATGGGTTTTCTGCCAGGAAGGTCGGGTTCTGACAGTGTAAGAAGGCTTCTAAATGTTATTTGGCTGCAAATGTAAACAAACAACTCTAAGCAATATTATCATTAAACCTTCTAAAAGCATTTGACTCCCTTGACTGGTCCTTTATGCAAATTGCATTGGCAGAATTTGGATGAGGGATAAATCTGGAAAATGGGTTTCTATAGAATACAATGGTGCAAGAGCACATATTCTTATAAATGGAGTCCTATCTGAAACAATCCTGCTATCCAAAGGGACCAGACAAGGATACCCACTATCCCTCTATCTATTTATATTATCAATGGAACCACTTATTAGATATGTTCAAGCAAACAAAGAAATTCATGGAATACAAGTAATTAAGAAAATCCACAAGGTTTTTGCTTTTGCAGATGACCTGCTATTAATACTAACAAGACCATTGCAATCATGTGAAGTACTAAAAGAATTGTTCACAACCTTCCATGCTCTGACAAGACTTCAATTAAACTGGCAAAAAACACAGGCCCTAGTGAAGTTTCAAAGCACCACCCTAGCCTCACAGATTGCTAACGCCTAGGTCCCAGACTGGATAACTAAACAAATAACATTTTTAGGTTTACAAATTAGTCCCAATCTAGATAATTTGAAAGAAATCGACTTTAAACCTTTGCTAACTGAAATTGAAATGTATTTATCAAAATGGAGTCATCTCAATCTCTCCCTTTGGGGAAAAATCAATGCAATTAAAAAGATTACAGCCCCAAAATTATTCTATGTGTTCCAAAACATACCAATACTAATGAGTAAAACACATTTTAAAAAATTACATTCCCTGATCAGGACCTTTCTATGGAAGAATAAAAAGCCCAGACTTAGTCTTAAGAAATGACAAGCACCGCATAATGCAGGTGGGTTGGCACTACTGTGTTGAGAGAACTATCACATGGCTTTTATCTTCAAGCAAATATCTCTCCATTTCCAAAGCATTTCTCCCCTGGAATACTATCCCGTATGGTTGGACATGGAAAGAGAAATTTTGTCACCCAATGCACTGGCTGATTACATATGCTACTCCACACCTTCTAAGTTTTGGGGTAATTGTTGTCTATCTACCTACTTCAGATTGCTAAAAAAAAAATTAACTAAGAAGTTAATCCAGAATCCTCCCCACTTCATTTTGCCCCCCATGGGGCAATTGAAAAGTGTTCAAGGACAAAACTAAGTTGGTAAATGTAGCATGGGAAAACACTGGAGTGAGATACCTAGGATATTTACAAACCAGAGTCAAATATTTTAATGTCATTCTCAGACCTAAGAGAGCAGTACAAAATTCAAAAAATACAGTTTCATTATACAGTGAGCATGTTGTTTTTACTGAACAGATAAAAATTATATCCTGTCTTCTGATGTACCCAATTCATAAATAAAAATTTATCTTATGAATCGGGGATGTCACTCCAATTATCCTCACATTCCAGTACGTCACAATCACGGATTCTTCATATGATGATCAGATTTTTTTTTTGTTGTTGTTGTTTCCAGCCACAAAACATACGTTTTCAAAAATGCTGAATTATAAAGGGCAGCTATAGGTTGCTATCATCGTGTTGGTGGCAACTCATGCCTGACTACCCATGCAGCATTGCCTTATTCAACTGTACATGTGAAAAGTTTTACAACAAAAAAAGGCCATTTCTGTCAGCATGTACACTTGCCTTCTCAGCCATCCCTCCATAAATTAAAAAAAAACTGACCACAGTAGCACGGATAGTGGCAAGTAGCAAAGAGAGAGTTAAACACTGATTTCAGAGCTGCATTTTTTTTCTTGTTTCAGTAATTAAAATCAAATCATCTTGGCGTTTGTTGGTAAGGATCCCATTCAGGTAGCTAAGTTATGCCTTCCTGATGACAGATTGAGCCTAAGCATCTTTCCGTGACCTTATCAGTGTAGGAGGCCATTTTAAAAAAGGACACCCCCCAAGCAAAACTCAATTCTGTTAAGAAGAAAACAGCAACAGACTGTAAATAATTAATTTTAAAAACATAGCACTCATTGTATAAAGCAGATATGTGATATGCATCAGTGTCATATGCATTTTATCTTCACTCATGGACTGTGACCCCATATCTCTCACTCGTGGCTACGCCACTCATGAGAGATCAAGGGGCAGCAGTCCGTTTGCGAAGATGAAACACATATGACACTGTCACCCATCACATATCCCCTATTTATTATCTTCGGCTGAAATCGTGCCTGTCAAAACATGTCCTTCACTCAGACTTTACTATTACTAACAACCCTCAATCAGAACAATTAATAAAGTGGGGATTTCTTAAAAAAGGGGCAAGTTACATTTATAAAATGTTATCTAATATATCTGATCCACACCTTCTGTCCTTGCCAGCTAAAGACAAATGGGGAAAAGGAACTGAACAATTTGATAGCAGAAGAAGACTGGCTTGATGCATGGACATTAGCATACCAGAGCAGTAGAGACACAAGGTAAGCTAATTCAATTTAAAGTACTACACCACTACTATTTGTTTCTAATGAAGATGTTTGAAATGGGATATGAAAATAAAAATAGTTGTACAAGTTGTGGAAAAGAGATGGGGACCCTACTGCATATGCTATGGAGTTGTCAAGATGTGTTAGCTCTGTGGAAAGAGGTGCATAGAGTGACCACTAAGTGTATTAAAATAAACTTAGATCTCTCTCCAGAAGCATACTTATTAGGTATCTTCCAGGAGAACTGTGCTCTTACCCATTCTCAAAAGCTATGGTTACTAGCTGCTGCTCTAGCAGCTAAAAGGATAATATTGATACATTTGAAAAACCTAGTAGCCCCAACAATAAAAGAATGGTACAATATGATGGCGTTTGTCACTAACAACAAGAAAATTAGTTATACCATATTAGATAAAAGAGAGAAATTTGGGAAGATCTGGGGACCTTTTCTTTGGTTAACTTATTAATGAAAAGTAGTTCTGTAAACGGAAGAACAAAAACAAGCATAACTGCCTATTACTGTGATATATTCTAGAATGTTTATGGGTTTCTTTTGTTAAGACAAATGGATACAAATATATTTTTAATATCAGTTCTGGGGTGGGGAGATGTGATTTTGTAGTTTAGCAATGTTTAGCACTGTATTTAGCTTACATTATGATGAGTAGCCAGTTGTTTGAAAAGTTGTTTTGTGTATTTGTCTTTCAAGATATTTATGATATATGTATGCATGCAAACAAGTTCATTTTTAAATAAAAATTATGATGAGAAAAAAATGATCTATGTTCTCATTCAAGCCTCTGTCTACTAGGGTCCAAATTTATAAATACAAAAGCTCTCCTTATTCCCAATCTGTTGTTCCCAGTTTCGTCCCCTTGGATGCATAGTGGCAGCCCATGAATTGGGCACATGAGGAAGGGTGCTGTCCATTACAGCAGCACCTTCCCAGCGCAATCCACTCATGGTGATGGAAAGGTAGGGCAACCGGATGAGGGGGTTGGTGAACTAGGTGACAGGATGTCACTATACATACACGTGTGAGGGGGTGGGAGTGAGCACGGCAAGTGTGGGCTGGGAGGGGGTGGAGAGGCTGTAGGGGGTGATGCTGTGGTTGCCAGTTGAGCTGCGTCATGGCATAGGGGATTGGCTAGTGGCTGGGGTGGCTGAGATACCGGGTTTGGGTCCAGGCACATGTGCTATTTTTATTGCACCCAGCCTGAACCTTTTAATTTTTACTGCTTTCACCCCCCCAACATGCAGCCCCCTGGAGTTGAGAATCCTTAAGGAGGGGGGTGCGGTGGGTGAAGCCCCCCCGTGAAGGGGTGTTGGGTGCAGCCCCCCCACATAATGCAGTAAACATTTGTCCTGGCACCATTGTGCTGGTGCGCCGAGGTTGTCAGAGTGCCGAAAATGTGTTCGGCATTCTAACTGAGTGATAATGGTGATCGCCTTTAGATGCTCACTGTTATCACATAGACCCATGCATAGCTACCTTTTCAATACTAATAAATTGGTCATCATGTTTGACAGTGACTGCACTTTGTAAGAACATACGAAAATGCCAGCAGAAGCAATCCTTACAGTCTAAATTGATTTTCGGCGATGAACACTCTCCCTAACAGCGATCGCCTTTCCGCAATTGCCATTACGACATCGAACCATAATATTTAGACACAGTTCAACATGTGTTTTATGTTAGTTCTGTATTCCTCCTCACCATTATTTATTATTGAGGTCATTTGCATTAAAACAAAATCTTTGTTCCTGAAGAATTCCTCTATTTTTCCCTACCTAAGGTCATAATGCACTGCTTGTGACATTGCAAGTTACTCCCTTGGCAACAGACTATGATGTCACAACAGAAGTTTATGACTTGAAGTAGGGAGTAAGCTATCAGAGCAGATGAACTCTAAAGGAACTCCATGGGATGAAGATCATGTAGTCATGCACTCTTACTCAGTAGTAAATAATTGGGAAGAGCAATCTATAAAATATATATGGAATGCAAGCTGAATTACGCCAAAATATTATGTTTTTCAAAGTTTCTTTGTGGCATCAGTAGCTCTTTAAAGCCATTTTTGCAATATATACAAGGGACTTTTTTCTAATTAATGACATTATATAACTGTAAGTAACAATAATGTGCAGTATGCTTTAATATGAAATTTGTCTGTGTTCTGAGGAGTGCATTTTGTTTAAAGTAATTTAGTACACTTTATCACCTAAAGTACCACTTTGAAGATATGATACCCTGGGTCTGCAATTGTCCCTCTGTGTAATTTTTAATATTTTATTTTCAGACTATTTTAAGGACCTTGTTAGTCGATCAGTGGCACTCATTAATCTCCTAGTCACCATCATACTGTATTAAAAAGTAAGGAAAAGTCAGTCCCATTCTTTTCAGTGGGGCTTACCCCGTGCTCTACCTTGCTTCACATCACTGTGTGCCAGAGTCTGGGGGCTTGTAGCTGAATCAGGAAGCGAAAGGAACTGACTGGCAACCTTGTTGGGGCTAAACTATGATCCCTT
Source organism: Neoceratodus forsteri (assembly GCA_016271365.2). NCBI lineage: Eukaryota > Metazoa > Chordata > Ceratodontiformes > Ceratodontidae > Neoceratodus > Neoceratodus forsteri. The sequence continues at coordinate 103,931,519 of CM028129.1, read as the reverse complement.
ACCACTCAAAGGCTGAAAATAAAATATTAAAAATTATACAGAGGAACTATCGCGGACCAAAGGTACCATATCCCCAAACAGCACCTTAGGTCACCAAAATCACTTTAACTAGACCTACTTTGTAATGAACAGTGCCTGATCATTTTTTGGTGATGATTTCATACACATTTCTAAATTAATCACTATGACAAATCATTTCACACATAAAGATATTTTAGTACATATATAAGGCACATCTCAAAAGTAGTAAAACCACTCTGAAGAAGCTCAGCAGTCACTGAGCAAAACATTAGCTGCCTAGAAAACATGTCACTAGTCAGGGGCCCTTTTGAGGGGACTGGGGAATGGCAGTAAAGTATCATTCAATATTCTGTCTCTAATAATTTTTGCTCCAGCTTTTATTGCCTTTTCAGGTATTTTATCACATGGATGATTGAATCCTGTTGCTGCATAGTTCCAGCCCGGATCGCGTTAAACAAATGGAAAAAGATATATGTTGGACAGTATGATATTGCCTTAAGTGACTTGCAATTACAATACCAAAAATGCAGTTTCTACAGCATAATGAGGATAACATATAGACATGCAGTCAAATCTAACTTCACCCACAAATGTAGGGCAACATAAAACAACTTGGCCTCTGCAGATTTTCCCCAAAGTTTATTTAATGTGGTGTTGGCATTCTGCCTAAAAGAACAATTTATCCTGCCTGCCATGCCAGCTCTGTGTGGATTGAAGCTGTCCAGCCTTCCAGAATTTCCCTGGAACCAGACCTACATTCTCAGAACATAGAAGATGTTGGTTGCTTTAATCAGTTCTGTCTCACAGATGCCCAGAAGAAGACAATTCTTGAAACTCAGTGGTAACCACCTCCAGGATTTCAGTTTCCTAGTTGTTTGATGGGTTTAGAAGGTGCCACCCAGCATTACAGGTGGTTCAGTGCTCAGGTGCTGCAGGAGTACAACGTTGCTATGTATGCAAAGCATTTGGAAGATATTTTCTGTGGTCTTTGCTTTGTATTTAACAGTTTTAGTGGCATTATCCTGGTATCAGCACTGATGAGGGATTGGTCTAATGGGAGAAAGATTCCGAAGAGGGACAGCAAACCAAAGGACCGTGGCAAGACTGTTACTAGAGAAGATATATTTCTATCAGTTTGTGCAGGGAAGTCAAAAACTTCAAGTCAATCTCTTGTTCTACACAAAATTAAAGAGATCATTCTTTTTTGTGGGAGGCAAAACATTGCACTCAGGGATAAATTTGGTGACAGTGGAAATTTCTATGCCATGTTGCAGTACATTGCAGAAATGGATACCACTCTACAAGAACATCTGCAAGCAGATCCAAGGAATACCATATTAATTTTACCACAAATTTAAAATAAATGGATTCAAGTGATGGGCCTACAGGTACAGAGAAAATGTGAAAAAATGTAAGGGTAGCAAAATGGTACAGATTCATAGCAGATGGGACAACAGATGTGTCTATACAGGAACAGATCTTGTTACCTGTTTTCTATGTGCATCATGACCTTTCTGGCAAAGTTGAAATTCATGATGATTTTGTAGAATGCATTGAAGGTTTTGATACAACAGGTAAAGGTCTAGCATAGCTGTTCCTGTAGTGCTTAATGGCTTGGGGTATCAACACAAATTTAATGCAAGGACAAGGTTATTACAAAGGGAGCAACATGAGTGGCAAATTCAATGGCATTCAAGCGCACATCAAGGCAGTTGATACTGAGGGGGTGTACAGTTGTAGACAAGAGATGCAGTGAATTTTAACTCCGCCAGTGAAGTTGAGGCAAAGTCATCCACTCCACGTTGCTGAATGCTATGTGAAGTCCCCATAGAATTACACTACTTCACCGTATTATAACTTCGCCCCATTATGACTTCACATTATGGTGACTCCACGTTCACTTCTCATTGGTTTCTGTTGAACGTGAAGTGAGTCATAATTGAAACAGACCACAGATCACATGTGTTACAGTCTGGCAGTCACATGGCTCAGTGCTGGAAACATGACATTGTGAGTCATCATCAGGATCAAAATTTTGTTCATCTACTGTGTGGAAGAGTATGGGAAGGACGTCGGGGAGTATGACATCAACTACACTCTGAGTTTGACTCACAGCTTTAGACTCAACAGTATTTTGGAAACCAGTTACATTGTCATGGGTTGAACTTGGGACAATACTCATGCCAATAGTAACTTCACTACCACCACCAGTGGGGACGACAGCATCTCCAACCATCATTGAAGCAACTGATTACACTGTGAAAAATATAGTCAGAGAAATCCCTTTATTGGCATCAACTGTGCACTTATGCTGCATACTACTAAGCCCATAGCCACTCTTGCCAGTCGCAGCAGTAGCATGGCCAGAAACATCTTTGCATCCACGTATCTTTGCAGGCATTATTTTGGATTACACAGAACATTTTACAACAAATTTAGATTTCTGAACTTTGGGATGGATGGGAAGCCAAAAAACAACAGCTGTGGTTTACAGATGAAGATTGAGCCCTAAACAGATGCAAATGCACAGACAGATGGAGATTGTGCACTCATGAGAAGGAGCCGAACAGGCACAACACCACCTTAACCAGTGGTCACACAAATCCAAAACTGGAAAAATAATACCTTTTGCGGGTTGAAGAGGGGACTGCTGCAGTACCAATCCACTACCTAAATTGAACAAAGCAGTAAAAAATACCACAGACGGATAGAAGATTCAGAGTGCTGCGATTTCTGTGTGGCACAACAAAATGTGTCGGACTTGATGTCATGCACACACACTTACACACTACAGTAATGCACAGAAAATTTAACAGTTCAGTACACTATATAACCAAATCTTTTAAACAGAATGAAAATATGCACTGCACCACAACAAACAGAAAAATAATTATCAAAAATTATTTCAAATATTACTGTGTGTACATAAACACATACTACTAGTACAAAACAGTTAGAAAGATTACCTTTCTCCTGTGAATCTTACTCTGCCATAGATACTCCCTTCCCCCGAAACAAGCTTCAACAGTGTCTGTCAGTACATAAGCTGAATTTTCTAAATTAACATTCAAAATGCACAGAAAAACAATCAACACTCGATGATCTAAGCACATGAGGGTTTCTCACAACTGATGTACTAAATTTGAACCAAAGTAATTGGATCAAAAGTGATTTTTTTAAAGCTTTTCCGATTGTTTGATTCTCAGAGCTCTAAGAGCAAACTGTCTACAGATTTCCACTACACACACTATGCAGAACTGGGGCTGTGCAAGACAATATAGAGCCCATGTGACCTGCCATCCCATGAATCAATGTAAAATTTGCCTCAGATAGCAAGATAAAGGTGAAGTAAAGTGAAGTCCTTTAAAATCAATGGCACTTCACGTTAAAATTAAGGGAAGGCAGTAAAACAAAGCGAAGTAGCACAAAATTCTTTGGTTTTGATGCACTTAACGATAAAAAATAAACACGGAGTCATACTATTTACATTGTGGAGCTCTACATGAATTGGGGGTTAATATGCAAAGTGCTCCGCGTTGCGAACTGAGAGCACTTCACCCACACCTATTGGAGACAACAGGAAAACTATAGGACACTACTCCAGCTCCCCAGCAAAGGGAGGCAGTATGAACTAGTGTTTGGATAAAGTTTACATTTCATTTTCCTGAAAAGTAAATTATATTCAGGATTTTGTTGCAGAGTTAATATTTCAGAAATTGTGCCTGGGATACTGTGTGTGATTTGATTAACAGCTTTGTTCAAGGACTTGAACTGACTCCTTGTGCAACAAAGAATTCAATATTTTTTGTTTTAATTACCTTGTTCTTAATGTTTCTCTCTCTCTGTTTTATCTTTGTTCTATGTGACGTTTTATGTGTGCAGCACAAAGCGTTGGGAACTTGGTCATGGCAGTTGCAGTTTCATCTGAATGTCCATTTAATTGTTTCCATAAATTAACTTTGTCATACTCCCTGTGCAAAACCAGTGAGTGGATTTGTGCTTGAAACAGAAGCAACATTATTTCCCTTCCTTCACCTAAATTGTAAAGTTCTTTCTGATACAGTTTGTATGACAAGTGCTGTTTAAAATGAAATACTTTTCCTTTACTTACGAAGTGAGCATTGCAGCCTTAGTGCTACCACATGCAATGCCAGGGACCTGGGTTCCAAAGTGAGCCCAGATCATTAGGGATCAGTCACAAGGAGGAGGACAGAACATCCCTGTGGACACTCTTCTCCCCTGGAGGGGATTCTGGGCTACCACTGCAATACTGCCAACTGTGAGTAGCAGTGCAATTAGAAGCATGCAGGAGGGGAGACACTGCTGAGCACTGACTTGATGGCATGCTTCTCATAACATCTGAGTCTTGATGTCCTCAAGCAGTAATGTCCCATGGGGAGAAAAACAAAGAAAGTAGTAAGTTCAGTAAATGACTTTTAATGTGTTTTCAACTTTTACTCCTAACTTTGTAATTTCTTAATATTTTTACCCAAAATTTTTAACATGGCCTTTTTTTTTAACCCAAGTTCATGAGCCAGGTAGGTGAACATTTTCAAATCACTCCAAAACGTGTTTTCACATTTGTTCTGTGAAATCATTTTACTAACAGGATATTAAAAATTTCACCTGTCTTTATTATAAGGTGGGATAATGAAAAGATTATGTTGAACATTTGGGGTCAAAATCACAAAATCAAACTACAAAGATATGAAGGAAAGCTGAAATTTTTTAAAGTTTACTCACGCAGTAGCTCTGCTATTTTCCCAGACTTTGACTCCAGATTTCCAACATGGCCTTTTTTAGTCCCACCTCATGAACCAGGAAGGTGACATTTTTCAAATTCCCCCAAAAGGTATTTTTATATTCATTCTACGAAATCACATTTCAGATGGAATTTAAAAAACATTATGGGCCAGATATTCAAAAGGGTTACGCCATGCGCAACAGGGTTGCGCATGCTCAAGTCCTACATTGCGCCATTCTGCGATATTCAGCAGGAGGCAGTTGCGCAACTGAAAACAGGCTGAGCAACAGTGCAATGCAAATGAATGCATGCTCAACAGGAGTGGGAGGAACCATGCATAAACTGCACAGCCCGATATTCAGCCAGGCTGTGCAGATTTGTGCAGGCTTAACCCCCAACCTGAGCCTGCAGGACCTTGAGCCAAAAAAAAAAGGCTTAAGTAGAGGGCCACCCACAGGTGAGCTGCTGTATTGCAGGGCGCAACACAGCAGCTGCCACCTGTGGCTGGCCTAACTCAATTCCTGTGCCCTCCCAGCCCGATCGCGGGCATAGTGTCCTCCCGCCACCAGCCCGATCGCGGGCATCAATCTAGCTCCCCCTCCCGTTCACATCCCTGGTGGTCCAGTGGACGAAATGCCCGATCGCGGGCAGAAAGTAAAATGAACCAACCCCGAACATCTCCCTAATGCCCGATCGCGGGCAGAAAGTAAAATGAACCACCCCGAACATCTCCCTAATGCCCGATCGCGGGCAGAAAGTAAAATGAACCAACCCCGAACATCTCCTAATGCCCGATCGTGGGCAGAATGTAAAATGAACCCCCGAACATCTCCCTAATGCCCGATCATGAGCAGAATGTAAAATGAACCCCCGCTAAACATCTCCCTGGTGGCTAGTGTCCCCCACCCCACCCACCCGAAGCCCCACCACCCGCTCCCCGGCGGCGGCGGCGGCAGCATCCACCACCTGCCGCCCGCGCCCCGCTGACTGACTGCCCGGTGAGCTACTGCGCCCGGTGGTGCAGAGCAAGAGCCAATGGGCGTGCACGTCTACCGCCATGACAGTCAGATTGTGATTCACAAATCTGGACTGTCATGCTGGCATAGGCTACTGCCCGGTGGTTCTTGCTCTGCACCAGCAACGTGCAACCTGGGCAATCAGCCCGGCGGCAGGCGGCAGGCGAGCAGAAGATACCGCCCGCCCGCTGCGGAAAAAATAATGAGGTAATGAAACCGTGAGTGGGTGGGGTGGGACCATCCAGGGGAGATGTTTGGGCGAGGGTTCATTACATTCTGCCATCCGCCAGCAACAGCAGAAATGCCCCCCACCAGCCCGACCGCAGGCTGCATTAGTTTAAAAACAACTTCGAACACATCCCTGGTGGTCCAGTGGACTGTAGATCCCGATCGTGGGATGTAATTAAACACCCCCAACACATCCCTGGTGCCTAGTGTCCCCACCCAACCACCCATGAAGCCCCACCACCCGCTCCCCGGCGGCGGCAGATGGCAGCATCCCACCCACCTGCCACCCGCCGCTCGCCGACCGAGCTGCCGGTATGGGCTGCATGCCCATTGGCTCTTGCTCTGCACCAATGGTGTGCAGCCCTACCAGGCAGTCAGTTGGCGGAGGAGGGCGGGAGGCGGGCGCAGGCGGGTGGATGTGCCGCCCGCCAGCTGCCGGGGGAGCGGGGTGGGGCCTCATGGTGGGTGGGGTGGGGGACACTAGGCACCAGGGCTATGTTTGGGGTGTTTAATGATTAAATTTCTGATCAGGATCTAAGGTCCACTGGACCACCAGGGATGTGTTCGGGAGGGGAGACACATTGCTGCCCGCGATCAGCTGGTCGGTGGGGGTTAGTGTCAGCATGGCTCAGTTGGTGAGCACATCTGCCTCTGGACCAGAAGGTTGTGGGTTCTCGTCCCACACGGGATTGGACTTGCACCTAAAATCGCTGGCATCCGAGTGCAGTATTGGGGGTGCTGTACTGCTGGGTGTGCCGTCCCTTCGGATGAGACGTTAAACGAGGTCCCTTCTACCCATCCTGGTGTTGTCCTGGTGGTGTCCAGGTGGAAGTAAAGAACCCAGGGCACTCTTCGCAAAGAGTAGGGAACATTCCTCGTGTCCTGGCCAACATTCCCTTCCCATAAACCGTTCATGCAATTATCCAGGCTGTGTGTGGGTGATGATGTGCGATATGGCCGCCACCACACATTCAGTCACTTCACTACCAGTCTAGCATTGCTTGTAAAGCGCTTTGGATGTATGAAAAGCGCTATATAAATACTGATTCTTCTTCTTCTTCTTCTTAAACTATGCCTGCAATCGGGCTGCAGGGGGGCATACCTCTCAACCTCTCATCTCGTAAATCAGGGACAAGACGTTAAAATATCAGAGACACAGAACCCATATCAGGGACACATCTTAAGATTTGGTAGTATACACTCAGAAAGCTGATAGAATTTGGGGATTTATGTAAGATGCATTTTCTGAATAGGAAGGAATCTGTAACTTTAATATTTAACATTATTTTATGCTTACAATCCCCAGTGTTCTGTCACAAAAATACAATTGTTATGAGGGACAGAGACAAATTCTGAGGCATAATCAGGGATGTCCCTGAAAATCAGGAGACAGTTGAGAGGTATGGGGGCACAGGGAGTGGGTTGGGGCCAGCCACAGGTGGCAGCTGCTGTGTTGCGCCCTGCAATGCAGCAGCTCACCTGTGGGTGGCCCTCGACTTAAGCCTTTTTCTTTTGCCTCAAAGTTGTGCAGGTGCAGGTTGGGGGTTGCGCCTGCACAACTCTGCACAGCCCGGCTGAATATCGGGCTGTGCAGTTTATGCATGGTTCCTCCCCCACCAGTTCAGCATGCATTCATTTGCATTGCGCTGTTGCTCAGCCTGTTTTCAGTGGCACAACTGCCTCCTGCTGAATATCGCAGAATGGAGCAAGTTCGGACTTGCGCAGGTGCAACCCTATTGCGCATGGCGCAACCCTTTTGAATATCTGGCCCTAAGTGTTTTAATATAGCTTTTCTTCACCCCACCTCATGAATAAGGCAGGTGTGATTTTTAAATCCTTTCCTAAACATATTTTTTTGCAGTCACTCTGTGAAATCACCTTTGGGACAGGATTTAAAACATTTCACATTTGTTGATCATATGGTGGGGTAATAAAAAGATGCTGCTGAAATTCTGGAATCACAATCTGCAAAAAAAAGTTATAAAGAAAATTTGAAATTCTTTACTGTTTACTCATTGCTTTTCAATTCTACTAGATGGTGACCCCACATTTTCAACATAGCAATTTTTGTACCCCATGCCATGATCATAACATGTCATGTTTCAAATCCTGCCCAAAACATCTTTTCACGCTTGTGCCACAAAATGACATTTGGGACAGGATTTCATAAATGAGACCTGACATGTTCATAAGGCAGTGTAATAAAAAGACTATGTTCAACATTTGGGATCAAAATTGAAAAAAAAAAAAATTAATAAACATTGACATTTTGCAATGTTTACTCATAACTTTGCAATATTTTTGCTTTTTGTGCCCACATTTTTAACATATTGTTTTTTACCTCAATCAAATGAACATGGCAGGTGTCATTATCAAATCCCCCTTGAAAACCTGTTTTTGCAGTTGTTCAATGAAGCAATGTTCCAGGTCGCATTTCATAAATGGCCCCTGTCATTTTCATATGCTGGGGCAATAAAAATTAGTATTTTGCAAATTCAGTGTCACAATTCAAGAAAACAGCGGTATGTGTGAACCTCTTAAATCAGCAGTAGTACGAAAAAAATATTTGCGCTTTTTTGACAGTGTATTCCCTGTGCCCTGCTAATCATATACCTGGTACTCTTTCTTTCTGTTATTGTACTATCGCTGAGTAATTTGTTCGGTTATTCTCTGCTTTTGTTTACATGTCTGCCACCCAGCATGTTGCACTGGAACCTCCTCTGCTGCCAACTGCACATGTGAATGACTTGCAGGGACATCGGGAATGGTCAGCAGAGGGTCCCTCTGCTGTAGTCAAAAGATGTGATACGACCTGAAGAAAAAGCGCAGCTAAAATGAATCAGCCACCATATTTGTTGTAGCGCTACAACACTTCAAATAAGTTGCAAATATCTGAAAAACTAAAGACGACTGGAAAAAAATATTTACAGGTATGGAAACTGGAACTTTGGCCGCATGTTTACAGCTGAAAAACAGAATTTTGATTGCTCGCTTCCTGATTTCTTAGTACTGCTGCTTTAATTCTTTATTTCCCAGTCATGAAAATTTCACTATTATTACTCACATTATTGATTTAGGTAGCATTGCACAACAGGGCATGTGTTGTACTGGAATAATGTCATGCCTTTAGTGGTTGGACATGAGACCAAAGGCCGAATGCTTCCAACACCTGAGAAGTGACATAATCCCCACAACACTTTCCCTGGAGTACATAACTGCAATCATAAAATGGCTTACCTGTAGGGAAAAAGTGAAAAGATACATTTTTAAAATATATTTTATTTGCTTTTTATGAATAGGCATGATGTTGTGCTAAGATAACATCACTGTTGGAGGTCAGCACTGACCAATCAGAGCCCAAAATTTTTTCTTGCCATTTTATAATTGTCAATTTTAGCCTCTACACTATCAGTGTCAAACACCCATACAGAAAATACAAGCAAGCAAGCGTTCAGCATTGACAAATACATGTTTTTATTTTGCTGTTCTATCCTGTTTCAGTGGTTGTCTATGTGCATATGTGGGTGCAGGTTTTACATCTGGGCCCAGATATTCAAACTGCACCAGGCTGTGGCACAGCTCAACTTGGCTGTGCAGGGGCATGGACTGGGCGATATTCAATGGAGCTGCACCATGGCCCAGCATAGTTGAATATCGCACCCCGGCCACCTGCAGTGCACATGGCACAGTGGCACTGCACCAGCACCAGTGGCCAGAGTGGAGTATGGGGATGCGCTAGCGCAAGTACCATTGCGCAAGGTGCAACAACCGCGATATTCAAAAGTTGACATGCAAATGGGGCCATAATGTATGCAAGGCACAAATGGGGCCATTTGCATGTCATTATGGCCCCATTTGCATGCAAGTGTGCTGATCCCCGATGACTTGCACCTGGAACCCTGCCAGGCAGTAGCCGTCCTGGACCGACATTCCCTGCAGCGCGGCAATGTGCCCCACAGCCCGATCACAGACAGTACAGTAAATAAAATTCCCCAATCTCCCTGGTGGTCCAGTGGATCACTGTCTGCCCGATTCTGGGCATAAGTAATAAATGCAATTCCCCAATCTTCCTGGTGGTCCAGTGGACCAATGTCTGCCTAATCGCGGGCATAAGTAATGAATAAAATTCCCCAATATCCCTGGTGGTCCAGTGGACCGATGACTGCCCGATCGCGGGCATAAGTAATGAATAAAATTCCCCTATATCCCTAGTGGTTCAGTGGACCAATGTCTGCCAGATCGTTGGCTTAAGTAAAAGATTATTGCCTTCAATTTCCCTGATGGTCCAGCGGACCCCTCACCACCACTGATACCCACCGCCCCACCCCAGGTCAGTGGCAGGTGGCAGCACCCACCAGCTGCCGCCCTGCTGCCCTACCAACTGACACTGTCAGTGGGCTGTACGCCCATTGGTCCACAGCGTGAGACAATGGGCATACAGCCCATACCACAGACATTCCAGATATGAATGGATCCATTCACATATCTGGAATATGTAGTATGGCATAAAGCTGCACACTCCATTGGCTCACGCTGCAGAACCAATGGGTGTACGAATCCTACCGATCGTGTCAGTCAGCAGGTGGTGGGGCGGCAGGGTAGGTGCTTCCCGCCACTGACCGAGGAGGACCGGGCGGTGGGGATCAGTGGGCGGTGGGAGTGGGGTCCGCTGAACCACCAGGGAAATGGGAGGCAATAATCTTTTACTTAAGCCCATGATAGGGCAGACATCGGTCCACTGGACCACCAGGGATATAGGTTTCTTTCATTATTTCATTACTGAGCCCGCGATCGGGCAGACAGCAGTCCGCTGGACCACCGAGATATAGGTTTATTTCAATATTTCATTACTGAAGCCTGTGATTGGGCAGACGGCCGTCCACTGGACCATCAGGGATATAGGATTTCATTCTATTTTTAACTGATGCCCGCGATCGGGCATGGAGGCAGCACCACGGAGGTGCAGGGCAGACGGTGGCTACCCACAGGTGGCAGCTGCCATGTTGCAACCTGCAATGTGGCAGCTCACCTGTGGGTGGCCGACAGTTGCTCTTTTTTTTTTTGCTTAACTTTGTGCTGGTGCAGGTAGGGGTTGCGCATGCATGGTTCTGCACATCCCAGGCTGAATATCGGGCTGTGCAGAGTATGCATGGGCATGCCCCCCCACCTGCACCTGCATACATTACCAATGCGCTCCGGTGCATCGGGATTTGTGCCAGGCGCAATTCCCATTTGAATATTGCTCCCAGGCACATCAGTGGGTTGCACATGGTGCAACACTGTTGTGCCATGCACAACCCTTTTAAATATCTGGGCCCTTGTGCTTTTGCACAGTGTTGTTCCTCTCATTTCACAGTTTTTTGGATCTGCTGGGAATTTGATATGAATTATTATGTTAGAAAGGTTAGAGACTGCCTGTAGGCAATGACAAGTGGTTCAGGGAACATAGCTCTTAAGTCTTTCATCTTCACTCAGCCTAGGTTGTAGTTACTTAATCATTTGCTGAAGGGGTGTTAGCACGGGGCTGTATGAAACAACAACAGGTATGTGATCAGTTTGATTTTTTGCTTGTATTTCAGCAGATTTTCTTGTGGTATTTGTATACCGTGTTCTATTTTTCTGTCACCTTGTCTTGGAAAGTGGCCCTCCTGGATTAAGGAATTATGAAATGAAGTTGAGCTGTTTGTTTCTTGTTATCTCATCTGTGCAGATCTGATGTTATTAAATTCTCTGACTGTAGATCACAGATTTTTTTTTTGTGTGTGTGCCTTGAGTGGAACCTGGAATTATGCAGGTATCAGTATCTGTCAGTGGATTTTCTGTAAACAGCAGCTTGCATATGCCCATCATTAATGATTCTAACTGTGGTATCAAGGAAATTTATGTTGGTGGTGTATTCAATGGTGAGTTTTATAGAGGGGTGAAAGTTAATGAAATGCCAAAAGAACTTTTTAAGGGAGTGTTCTCCTCCTCTCCAAATGAGGACTATGTCAACTATATAGCAGAGATAGACTAATGATTTATAGTGGTGGTCCGTAGGTTATTTTTGCCTATATGCATCATGTTACACTTCTTGTCATTGAATTTCATCTGCCAGATACTAGACCATTTTTCTAACTGTCTCAGATCTTTTTGTAGATTCTCCACTGCTTCTTTGCTGTCCACCCTTCCACCTAGTTTAGTGTCATCTGCAAACAATGCTATCTTGCCCTGGATACTTTCTCCTATGTCACTGATGAACACATTGAACAGGACTGGCCCTAGGACTGTCACCTCCCCCTCTTCCGACCTCTTCCCATTGACTACCACTCTTTCCCTCCTACCCTTCAACCAGTTTCCCACCCATTTCACATTGCAGCTTGTTATGTCCAAATCCTCTAGTTTCTTCAGCAGGTGGTTGTGTGGCAACGAATCAAAGACCTCGCTGAAGACAAAATAGAGGAGGTCCACTGGCTGGCCCCTATCCACTTCCCTAGTTACCTAATCAAAGAAAGTAATCAGATTCACCTAGCATGACCTGTCTGCCACAAAACCATATTGTTTACCATCCTGTAGGCGATTTTTACCTAAGTATTCAATTATGTCCTGTATAATCAGGGCACTGATAAGCAGCAGGAAAATCCCAGCCTCTCCCTACAAAACAGGGTACTAAATGAAAAAAAAGACTGAGGTAGACAGGTCAGTGGGGGATGCTGCAAAAGAAGGTAAAGCCATCAAAAAATGGAGAGCAATGAGTACCAATGCCCGTAGTCTGAGTAACAAGCTTCCTGAATTAGTGGCCTTGATGGAGGAGGAACATCTGGATATCGTGGCAGTCACAGAAACATGGTACACACAAAACCATGACTGAGACATAAACATACCAGAATACACTATCTACAGGAGGGGCAGGGAGGGTAAAAGAGGAAGAGGAGTAGCTCTTTACATAAGGGAAGGAATCAAAGCAACAGAACAAAAGGGAAAACAGGGAGGAGAAGCACTGTGGGTAAATTTGGAGACCGGCAATGGCACCACAATCCGCACAGGGGTTGTATACAGACCCCCTTCTCAGGGGGAGGAAATGGACAAGGAAATGATAAAAAGAACACTTAGAATGGCAGAAAAAGGGGAGATATTGCTGATGGGTGATCTGAATATGCCAGATGTTAACTGGAATGCAGTTGCAGCAGCCACTTCAAAGAGTGGGGTTATTCTAGATGCCCTACAAGGGCATGCCTTAGACAACTAGTATTGGAGCCCACTCAAGAGGAAGCAATCTTAGACCTGGTTCTCTCAAATGGAGATGAAGAGGGATCACAGATGTAGAAGTGGGTAGCCATCTGGGAACTAGCGACCATCGAACAGTATGGTTCCAATAAACACAGCAATAGAGTCAAGCCATACAAAGGCAAAAGTACTGGACTTTAGGAGGGCTGACTTTGTCAAAATGGGTGAGTGCCTAGGAATGCACTAGCAAATGGGCAGGAAGGAGGGTGGAAGTACAATGGGGAATAATAAAACTGCCATCACAGAGGTAACATGCCTTTGTGTGAAGCAAATTAACAAACGAACGATGTAAGAAACCACTATGGTTCTCAAAGGAAGTGGCAGTGAAGGTTCAAAAGAAAAGAAAGCATTCAGAAAGTACAAGGAATCACAGAAGGAGCAGGACAGGAACTATATCAGTTAAAGCAAAGGAAGCTGGGAAGTCAGTCAGAACAGCAAAGGCCCAAACCGAGGAAAAGATAGCCAACTCAGTTAAGAAGGGATAAAACATTTTATAGGTACATTAGGGAGCAAGGGAAGACCAAGGGAGAGCTAGTGAGGCTTAATAAAGAGGAGGGAGGGTGGGCAGAGGGTGACTGTGAAAAGGCAGAGATACTAAACAAATATTTTGCTCAGTATTTACAAAGGAAGTGGGAGGTACTTAAAACAAACAGTAGAAACACTCTGGATACAGAAGTTGATACCAGCCCATTTACAGAAGAAAGGTTCTGAAAGAACTCTTAAAACTGAAGGTGGACAAAGAAATGGGGCCTGATGGGATTCATCACAGAATTCTAAATGAACTAAGGGTAGAACTAGTGACACCACTGACTACCCTCTTTAACAAATCATGGGAGGATGGGGTGGTACCCGAGGACTGAAGAAGGGCAGATGTGATTCCCCTTCACAAAAGTGGGAGCAAGGCAGAAGCAGAAAACTACAGACCTGTTAGTTTAACCTCAGTGGTAGGGAAAATGATGGAATCACTTCAGAAGGAAAGAACTGTTGAGTATCTAGAGGCCAGAGGGGCTCAGGACCCAAGGCAGCATGGATTCACAGCGGGAAGGTCATGGGAGACAAATCTGATAGATTTCTTTGACTGGGTGACCAAAGTAGTAGATCAGGGAGGGGCTGTGAACATGGCCTACCTAGACTTTAGCAAGGCATTTAACAAAGTCCCACACAAAAGATTAATATACAAGTTAGCCAGCCTGGGAATGGGTCCCAAGATGACAGCCTGGGTAAATAATTGGCTGGAGAATAGGACACAGAGAGTAATAGTAAATGGAGTCCACTCTGAAGAAAGGGGGGTTACTAGTGGGGTACCGCAGGGTTCAGTACTAGGACCGGTCCTCTTCAATGTCTTTATAAGCGACATTGCAGAGGGACTGGAAGGAAAAGTATGTCTCTTTGCAGATGACACAAAGATCTGCAACAGAGTTGATGCACAAGGTGGGGTGGAAAGGATGAGAAGGGACTTGGCAAGGTTAGAGGAATGGTCAAATGTATGGCAGCTAGATTCAATGCTAAGAAGTACAGGTAATGCACCTGGGAAACAAAACCCAGGGAAGAGTACACAATCGGGGTGAGATACTAACAACAACAAAAATGGAAAGGGACCAGGGGTAGTCATATCAGATGACCTAAAGGTGGGCAAGCAATATAGAGGGCAACAGGAGGGCTAGGGGATACTGGGATGCATAGGGAGAGGCATCACCAGTAGAAAACAGGAAGTTATTATCCCTCTGTACAGACAGTTGGTGAGACCCCATCTGGAGTACTGCGTGCAGTTCTGGAGACCCAATCTCCGCAAGGACATAGACAGGATGGAGGCTGTCCAGAGGAGGGCAACTAAAATGGTGCAGGGTCTGCACCAGAAGACATATGAAGAGAGACTTAAGGAGCTGAATATATATAGCCTCGAGGAAAGGAGGGAGAGGGGGACATGATAGAAACTTTCAAGTATCTCAAGGGAATCAACAAAGTCCAAGAGGGTAGCATCTTTCAAAAAAGAGGGTGCAAGAACAAGGGGCCCAATTTGAAGATAGAAGGGTGTGGCTCAGAGGTAATTTAAGGAAGTATTTTTCACAAAGAGGTTGTGGATGCATGGAACGGCCTTCTGGAGGAGGTTGTGGAGTCAAAAACAGTGGTGGAATTCAAGCATGCATGGGACAGTCATAAGGCAATTCTGGGGGGGTAGGAAGAAGTAGGCTGCTGGTTAACTAGGATCTGCAGCTTATCCAATAGGTAGGGAAATGGGCAGACTGGGTGGGCCAAGCGGTCCTTATCTGCCTTCAAAATCTATGTTTCTATGTTTCTCCATTTGCTTTCCCACCACTGATGTGAGGCTGATCGGTCTGTAGTTACCGGCTTCATCGCTACTCCCTTCATTGTGTCAGGGTACCACTATTGGTGTTCCCATTTGTGGGACTCCTCTGCAATGTGCTGTGTGACGTTACTGAATGGTATTGGGCCACTGTGCTCCTTAGTGAACACTGAGCAGAAGTATTTGTTCAGAACGGTGTTCTTCTGTCTGTATTCTTCCACTATCCTATCCCCATTTTTGAGCCTAACTACCCCATCCCCTTTCTTCCTCTTCTCTTAAAGATATCTGAAGAATTTCTTGTTCCCTTCCCTGACCTCTTTTGCTATCTGCAATTCCACTCTCGCCTTTGACTGTTTCAGTGACAACTTTGCCTCCTTGTTCTTCAGTACATATTTCTCCCATAGATCATCTCTCTGCTTCCTTTTGAAATTGTGGTAGGCTTCTCTCTGACCCTAATGGCTTCCTTTACCTGACTCATGAACCAAATGGGGTGCTTGTGTCTGGGTTTTTTTGCCACTGTCTTTGCACATGTCTTTGTGGCCTCTACGATAGTTTGTATAATTACTCCCCAAACGTCTTCTACCTCTAATTGCTCTTGTATCTTGGATAGTGTATCTCTTGCTAGATCCTTCATTTTATCAGAGTTAGCCCCCCTGAAAATCAGTACTTTCTCATTGGACTGTGATTTGACCTCCCTCCTGGATATTTCAAACCAAACAGAGTTGTGGTCACTGTCAGCCAGTGGCTTCCCAACTCCTGACTGCTCTGACCTTTTCTGAGTTGGTGAGGACCACATCCAAGAGGTTATCCTGTCTAATTGGGTTGGTAACTAACTATGTGAGAAAGTAATCCTGTAAGGTGTCCACCACAGATTGATTCCTAGCTGATCTTGCCACTGGGTTGCCCCAGTCCACATCTGGCATGTTTAGGTCCCCCACTACCACTAGTTCCCCTTTCAGTGATAATCCTTTAATCTCCTCCAGTAGCTGTCTGTCCTTTTCATCTGAGTGGTTCAGAGGTGTGTATACCACCCCGGTATGGATCCTTTTTGCCTGAGGATGAATTAAGTTATACCTACAGTGTTTCCACCCCTTCTTTCCTGCTAACATTGCATGAAGTGGCTTCTATCCCCTCCTTTATATAAAGCGCTACCCCCCTCCATTGGCTCCCTTTCTATCCCTCCTGTAGAGCATGTATCATGGGGCCGAGAGATCCCAATCATTGTTGTCAGATGCCCAAGTTTCAATGATGGCCACGATATCAAAACAGGACTCTTCCATCAATGCCTGAAGGTTGCTAATCTTGTTTCCTAGGCTTCTGGCATTAATGCATACCCCCTTCCGTGAACTAGTAACTGAATTGTTTCTTCTATCTGCTGATATATTCTTGGATTTTCTCCATACATGGTCTCGTTTCTGTTCCTTTTTTTGTTTTATTCTTCCTATTTTGATTATATTTGTTGTGTAATCTTGCATACCTTGATTGTGGGAGCATTGTGACCAAGTTCCCATCCTCGATTCTGTTGCGATAGGTTTCCTAGTGCCACACTCCCCCTTTTCTAGTTTAAACACCCAAGGTGAACATCAAACTCTAACCCAATGCACTCATTCCTTGTCTGTTTAAATGAAAACCATCTTGCTTGAAAATACCTCTATCCCAGAAGCACCCCCAGCCACCAATGATCTGGTAACCTCTTTCCTTGCACCATTCCCATAACCAACTATTACCACACTATAAGGTTCAGTTTTGCTACCCCCTTCAATTAGACCTGCCCCTATGAAGATGGTCTGGTACCGCACTTTGTTGGGTTTGACCCCGATGGTTGTCCTGGACCTATCAGGGAGTTTGAGTGTGTGCTGGGATCTGGAGGAGCTTCTTCTGGTCTATAATAGGGCAGTGTGGCTGCTCTGGATTCTATAGCTCCTGTCCGTGTTCACCCCCTCACCCTTTGCCCTCGGTCCCCATGGTTTGATGAGACCTTGAGGGAGATGAGGGGAGTAGGGAGAAGGTTGGAGCAATGCTGGCAAAAATCTGGCATAATTGATGACAGACTTAGATTGCTTTTGCATTATCAGGAGTATCAATCTGCAATCTCCCATAAGAAGGCAGAGTTCCTGTCCATGAAGATTGCAGCTGTGTGAAACCGACTGGCTCAGCTCTTCTGGACTGTGGACAGGCTGTGCAATCCAGTCTGTTTCCAGAATTGGGGAGCTTTTTCACAATTGAAGTGTGAGGAGTTTGTTCGTTTTTTTGCAGTTAATGTTGGCATCATCAAATCGGTGAGCCTCACAGCTCACTCAAATGGGCAGAGCAGTGATCAGTGGGAGATTACAATCACCCAGTCAGTCTGGACTGATTTTGACTGGTTGGCAATCAGGGATATGGTGAAGATAATCCAGGGCTTGTGACCAACTTACTGTAGTCTGGACCTGGGTCTAACATGCTTCCTGGTGGGGTGCATGGAGGTGATCGGACCAGTCCAGATGGAGATTGTCAGGTGTTCATTAGAAAATGGGGTGTTTCCAGACATGCTGAAGGAAGCAGTTGTCCACCACCTTTTAAAAAAATCTTATTTTGACCCCAATCATCCCACAAACTACAGGCCTGTCTCTAACCTGCCTTTTGTGGGCAAGGTTATTGAGAAGGTAGTCGCATTGCAGCTTGAGGAGCATTTTACCACCCATGATATCTACAATCCTCTCCAGTCTTGTTTCAGGAAGATGCATAGTACTGAGATGGCATTGGTTCGGGTACTTAATGACCACCTGATAACGAGAGATCAGAGGCATCACTCCATCTTAGTCCTCCTTGATCTCTCTGCGGCAGTTGACACCATGGACCATGAGGTACTACTAGAGCATCTTCGGCTATTCTGCAGATTGTCTGGTATAGTCTTCAGATGGTTTCAATCTTTTCTCACAAGCAGGGTGCAGAGAGTGGAGTCTGTGTTTTTTTCCTCGGCATCTCATTCCCTGCTGTGTGCGGTGCGGCAAGGCTTGGTGCTTTCACCCATGTTGTCCGCAGTGTATATGCTGCTATTGGGAGGCATTATTGGATGGTATGGACTGAGTTTTCACTGCAGTGCAGATGATACTAAGCTGTACATGTCTTTCATACATCAACATAATGATTCTAACTCAGTGTTTAACAACTACCTTTCTGAGATTCAAGATTGGATGAGTGCAAACTGGCTCAGGTTGAATCCAAATAAGACTGAGGTGTTGATGGTGGACCTGGGTCATCAGGCAGAGGGGACGGATGGCTGGACAACCTTCTGGGCTTTGGCTTGGGGGTGACCAGCTACTAACCTGTGACTGGGTGCAGAATCTGGGCATTGTATTTGATGACAAGCTGACTCTGAAGGCTCAGGTGTCAACAGTCATCAAAACCTCATTTTACCATCTAAGAAACATTGCCCAGATAAAACACCTGGTCCCAACTGATGATCTTCCAATGTTGGTCCATGCCTATGTGACCTCACGCCTGGATTACTATAATGCCTTATACCTAGAGCTACCGCTGTGAACCTTCATCGTCTGCAGCTGGTGCAGAATGCAGCTGCCAGGTTGTTGACTGGCTTATCGAGATCTTGCCATGTCACGCCTGTGCTCTGTGATCTGTGCTGGCGGCCAGTGCAGTGGAGGATCACCTTCAAGGTTGGATTATTGACCTATAATGCCCTACATGCACAGGGACCACAGTATTTGCAAGACCTTCTCTGTCCCTACTGTCTCCTGTGCCCTCTCTGCTCCACCGATGAGGAATTGCTAGAGATTCCCAGGGTATGTTTGACTACATCTGGAGTGAGATCATTTGCTTTTGCAGCTCTGACCCTGTGGAATTCTCTACCCTGCCAGATTAGAGAGTGCCCACCCATCGAGGCCTTTAAATCTGCCCTGAAATCATATTTATTTAATTATGCCTTCCCAGATATTTAAATCGTGCTGACTTTTATCAATGTTAAATTATATATATTTATTTGTTTTATTGATGTTTTATCTATATTTGTACAACGCTATGATCATTTTAGAATAGCATTTCATAAATAAAGTTTTTCTTGCTTGCTTGTTAAATTCCCCGATTTCCTTACCTCTGATCTTGTTCGTGAAGTTTCCTTTTTTCCATACTGCAGAACCTCAGAGAAAGTCCGTGATGATGTCCATACTTCTACTCACTCCCCCAGCTTCCTAAAGTTGAGCTTGACCTCTTCCATTTTCTGATTTGCTAGGTCATTTGTACCGAGATGTATCACTATGTTGATTCCCCCTTCTGCCTGGTCTATGATCCTCTCAATTCTTGCTGTATCCCTCTTAGATGAGGCACCAGGGAGGTATTGGACTCTCATCTTAGATCCATTTAAGTGGGACTGCACTCCTCTGGTCATATAGTCCCCCAGTATGAGTGTATGTTTTTGATTCTTCAGCTTCTATGACCCTTTGCGATCCTGTGTTGCCCTTGCACCATTCGGTCTTTTCTCCTCAGGAGGTTCAGTGCTCGCCTCATTTTCTGTTTTTTCATCAGTAGTGTCCTGTAACTTCTCTAAGGCTTCCAAGTGATTTGTGGTCAAGATTTCTGCTGGTTGAGTCAGTCTCACATTTTCTGTCTTTATCTTATTGCTTCCTTCTTGCCCCACCATTCTCCACCCCCCCCAGGCCCACAAGCCTCTGGGGGAAGGGATGAGGGGATGTCTTCCAGTAAAGTTGTTGATGCAGCCAGGCAATCTCTCTTCTCACTTCTTCCAGCTGAGCTCGGAACCTGCTTATATTCCTACACATAGGACAGTGCCCAGTCTTCCAGAGAAGTCCCTGAAAAGCAAGTGTCCCACACCTATGACAGCGTATCATGTCCATGGCCTCTAATGATGCCTATCCTAAAAAAGAAAGGAAGAAAACATTTTTTTCCTTCACTCCTGCTGGTTAGGCTGTGGGGCCAGTTGGACTGTCACTGAGACCTAAGTCTCCTCCCTTCTATTCTGTCCACTAGGAATCTCTTGTTTTTTTTGCTTTTTTTTTAAATCAAAGATTCATCTACTGGCTGCTTCCCTTGTCAGTCAGGTTTCCTGTGCCTATATAGTTAAGGAAGGTCCTGGGAGGTAGGCTGGTTGGGGTGGGAAGGTGGGAATACAGACATGGTCTCCTTTCCATGTATGTAGTTTATGGGGGTGGAAAGGTGGGAATATAATCAAGGAATGTGGTTTACCTAATTTGGCACAAAAAGTGCAAGAATTGTTGCTATACAGGAGCAGCAAGGCAACCACTGCCAACCAGGATGACCCACCACTGGCACACAATAGTAAACCAGATTATCAGTACACCAGTAGGAAAGAATTTTCCCCAACCAGACCATTAAATCTTGTACTTGTCCTAATACTAAAAGGCAACTTAAAAAACACACAGGAAAGAAGAACATGGGAATTAAAACACAATCAACAATTTAACTTGAACTGTAACATGCTCAGTCAGGACACAATTTATAATACACTATGAAAAACTATAAAACTGCATATTACTGTATACAAATATTTTTTTTCTTTCTGTGACCCCCACCCCACACTTTGTGTATCATAGGTCACTACTATTCTGTGTTCCCATCAGGATACCTGTCAAATTAACTCTTCAAGGCATCCATTCAACCTCTTTTATGAATGTTTTAGCACTTCCAACTAAATATCCCTTGACACCCATAGACCTGTTCCTTCATTGCCCACTCACCCTTCCTTTTAAAGCGCAACCACAAATGTTGTTATTTGGCAAGTAAGATCTTATTTGATAAGTAAGATTGCATTGTAAAGATATGGGGACAGATTCACAAAAGGCAACTCAGGATGCAAGGCAACTTGCATCTGAAACAATGGTGCAAGTAACACTTGCATCCTGAGTTACGTTGTAGTGGGATTCACAAAGGCAGCCTGCAACATGCTGTAGGCTGCCTGTTCCCAACTACACAATGCACGAGAAACCCCCTCGCGACAGGGCGTAAGGGGGTTTAAGACAGCAGTTGCACCCTATTCACAAAGGGTGGCTGCTATGTCCTACATCGAGATTCAGGAACAATCCCCAGTGGATATCTGTCAAAGACTACTTATGCTACCTATGAGGTGGCGTAAGAGTTCTTTGCCATCCACTGGGGGTTACCACTGTGCCCCAGCTCTACAGCTCCCCAACAGCCCCAGTTTCTAGGTATGGCACCCACTGTGCCAGGATGGGTGTGACGAACACCCCTTGTGTCCAGACCTCCCCACATATGTTGCGAGCCCACCATATGCCCACTGCCTCCACCACATGCTCTGAGGCAAGATTCCTCCTCCATTGTGTGTCCAGTACAGTTCTGGTGGTCCAGTGGCCCCCCACCCCCCAGCTGACAATGCCAGCCCATCCCACTCCCCATGACACACACACACACACACACACACACACACACACCCCAGTGGGTGAGTTGGTGACTGGCATTGCCCATCTCTCATCACCATGGCCAGCCACTGACTGAACTGTGCCAAGATCACATACAGTTAT
Organism: Neoceratodus forsteri; assembly: GCA_016271365.2. Taxonomy (NCBI): domain Eukaryota; kingdom Metazoa; phylum Chordata; order Ceratodontiformes; family Ceratodontidae; genus Neoceratodus; species Neoceratodus forsteri. Next base: position 103,909,427 of record CM028129.1, on the reverse strand, counting down.
AATAGGCACTCCATGAATGACAGCCGCTGTCATTCACAGAAACCTATTATTACTGCCGTGATCTGGCGCGAATCGATCAGCGGCTAGACGAGTGGTGTGAGAGGTGGCAATGCCAGTCACCAGTGGGGGTATTGGTTGGGGGTTGTGGGGTGGCTCACACTGATAGGTGGAGGTGGGGGGGCATGTGTGCCTGACCTTGTCCTGGATTGGGGGGACATGCAGGGATGCTGGTGCATCTGTCTCCTGCCTTTCCCATGGCTTGCAGCATTTGTGGTCATTGCATCATCTGTGTGACCTAAGCCACAAGTCACGGGGTGCAGACCCCTGGACCCGCTCTGATGCTGAATTGGGTGCAGGGTCCAGGTCTCAGGGATGGTCAGCGCAAGCTGCCATTGTTGCAGCTTGCGGCTGACCTGTGTGAATCTGGCACATGAAGTTTTGGTCCTTTTTACTAGTTAAGTCTTTCCCAATGTATCCAATCAACATAGTACCTGTACTCTGAGTTTTTTCCTTTTGAAGTGTGACCCAATGTTTGTGCTGTTACACTTTGCCTGCCTTCCACAACAAGGATGACAAAATGATACAAAAGGCAGCTTTATGTCATAAGCTGCAGCCTGAGCACAGAGGCAGACACTGTCACAACCACTCTGTCAATCTACAACCTGAAGTGAGACACTTGGAAAAAATCTGGCTGAAGTTTATTTCAAGAACTGGTTTATCTGCATTTTCAGTGACGAGAGCGAGGGATCACCTCTCATTTTTGTGCCTACCAATGCAACCCCATACTCATGTGAAGCTCCCGCTAATGTTCAAATTACATAAAGGATGAACTGTCCTGAAAAACTGAGTGCTGAGATGAGAAAGTGCAGTGTTGCCGGTGACTTATTAAAACCACAAAATGCTATGTGAAGCTAAAGCAACAAGCAAGGGGGTAGCTTGTTGCTGTAGCTTTGTGTGACTTCTTGCTGGTTTAAAAAAATCAGTGGCAATACTGCACTTTCTAGTTTCTGCATTCAGTTTCTTTTTAGAGCAGCTCATCCTTTATGTAATCTGAACATTAGCGAGAGGTTCACATGAATATGGAATTAGACTGCTAGGCACAGAAATGAAAGGTGATCCCTCATTCTCATCACTAAAAATGAGGATGAACCGCTTTTTGAAATACACTTCAGCCATATTTTTTCCAAGTGTCTCACTTCAGGTTGTAGATCGACAAAGCGCGAGTGACAGTGTCTGCCTCCGTGCACAAGCTGCAGTCAGTGATGTAAAACCACCATTTGCTTCACAAGGCATCCTCGCTGTGGAAGGCAGGCAAGTGCAACAGCATGAACACTGGGTCACACTTCAAAAAAGAATATACCTGAGGATGGGTACAGTAGCATATTGATTAGATACAATGAAGGAGATCTAACTGTGTAAAGGGACCAATACTTTACATTTCTGCACTGTAATCTTACTTACCAAATAACAGCATCAACCATTGATCTTTAAGCTTTTGCATTATTCTGTCATAAATTATTTTGCAACAAATTATCACAATGTACATAACTTCCATTTCTTCTGCTTAGTTAGCTATTCCTCTAAAGAAGGGACCAGTGGTGACTTGAAAGCTTATGTACTGTATTGTCTTTGTACAAGATATATGTTGGTCCACAAAAAGTATCGAACTATACAGCAGCTCCTGTTTTCCAAGGACCAATATGGCTAAAATGTTTTTTTACTAAGTAATGGAAGATACCACAGTTCGCTGTCTTAAATGGTAATTCTGCAACATGAAGAAAAAAGATGCTGAACTCGAAATTAACATCTAGTTCTTAACTGCATGTAAAAAACAAAACATTATACCTAAAGAACTGAAGATCTACAATTTAAGGTACGCAGAACAATTGTGTAATAGGATTCCATGTCAAGACAGTGAATTTAAAAGGTGACTACCAAAAATGGCACACAGAATACAGCGAGTGCACAGACAGTGATCACTTTATTTTCAGAGGGCTTCACTATCTGCACCTCCCCTTGTGGGAGGCTTTTTCCCCACACCTTCCCTAACTAAATATACCAAATCGGAAGAGGGGGCGTAACTTGGAGATGGGGCACCCCAAGTCTCTGTATGTCTACTCGCTGTATTCCTGTGCCATTTTTGGTCAGCATCATGGGCTACCATGTAACAGGACATCTGCAAAAGTCAGGAATCATCTTATTCATCAAATCTACTTCAGAAATCTTCCCTTAAAAATAAGATTTCTGAGCTAGCCAAGTGGTGTGGAGGTCTGAGGTGCTGTGCTCCTCACCTCCTGCCATGCCAGCAACCTGGGTTTGGAAACAGATGCAGGTCACTCAGGTTTGGCTGGGGAGGAAGGACTGAGAATCCTTAGGACTGCTCTCCTCCCTCAGGTAGGGTGGTTGCTGTGGCTTGCTGCTTGATTGCCACCTTGAGGTATTTATTCAGGTCCTCCTTAAATGCCCTAAAGGCCATTATCCTGTCAATTAATTACCCTAATTACAGCAAATTTAATTGAATTGGGGGGGTAAGGAAAATGGACACAGACAATTTACCATGTCAGTAGCACAATGGTGGTGATAGGGGGAGGTTGTGTGAGGAGATGTGTGTAATTCAAAAAGTGTGCAGTTTTGTGTTTTCAGTGAAGGAAAACATGCAGTTTATAAATGTGCTCAATTTGCCTAAATGCAGACAGCTAAACACAACAGCAGCATGATTTGGGGGTGGGAGGGTTGCAGTAAAGGAAATACATTTGGCTTAAACATATTCACAATTGCCTAAATGTAGACTTATAGACCCAACTGCAGGAAAAGTACAGTATTTGTGTGTGTGTGGTGGGGGGATGCAGTAAAGGAAATGAAAGCAGTTTAAAATATAAATGCAGGCAGATAAAACAACAGCAGCACAATGGGGATGGGGTTGTAGTTTAATGAGACAGCTCACAACAACAGCAAAATGTGTGTGTGTGTGTGGGGGGTTGTAGTAAAGAAATAAATGCTGTGTAAAATATTCACAGTTGCCTAAATTTAGAAAGCTAAATAAAAGAGCAGCACAACTGGACAATTGGGGGGGAGGGGGGTGCATTAAAGGAAATGCAGTTTAAGAATATTCAGTTTTCCTAAATGTAGTCAGCTGATCACAACAGCAGTGGGAATGTGTGGAGGACGGGGTTTGCAGTAAAGAAAATAGATGCAGTTTTAAAATAGTCACAGTTGCCTAAAGGTAGATAGCTAAATATAACGTCAAAAAAATGTGCAGCTTAAAAATATTCATGTTGCCTAAATGAGCTAAATACAAAAACAGCATGGGAGTGGTTGCAGTGAGGAGAGTGCATGCAGACAGCTTAACAAAACAGCAGCATAAATGTGGGGATTCTAATATGCAAAACCAAACTGTTTAAATCTTATTTAGTGCTTTTAAAAACTTCTGGACCCCTGCACTTAATGAAAATAATATCCAGATTAACATCCAGAGTTTTATTAAATTATTATTTATTAAAATTCTATTCAGGTGGGCCAGTCCACTAGCGCAGCAGTAGACCTACCACTTGCGGTGCCAGTGACCTGGGTGCAGGAGCGACCTCGGGAACTGGAGTGTTGGCCAGGGGGGAGGTGGCCTGAGCATCCCATGGACTGCTCTCCTCCTTCTGGGTGGGAGAGATGGACCACTGTGCTACTGGCTCCTGGTAGTGGCTGGGAGCTGGTGCACTGAGCAGACAGAACACAGGGTTGGTGCGGGCAGACATCTGATGTAGTAGCATCATTGACATTATTGCACGCCTGTGTCGTGAGGGCACAAAGGGAAAAATCCTCCAGCTCGCATGATGACATGTCCCAATGGTGCTGCACTACTGGCACACAGGCTGCTCCCCCCCCCCAAAATCTACACCCTGGGTCTTCCGCAGTGGTGGGGTAAGTAGTCACTGTGAAGTGGCTCGTGAGAGGAATGGAGGAGGGGCTGGTGGAGCACTGCAGTGGTGCTGAGGCCAGTCAGGTAGGGGCACACAGCACCCTCCGCTGAAGAGCTAATAAACAAAGTAAGAAAAATAATTATTTTCAGGTGCCAAAAGTCAGTGGTAGGTAAGTAAGTAAGTAAAAATGTTTTCAAGTGCCTTTAAAATGCCAAGGCGCTGTACAATAAGGTAAACATTCAATATACAAATAATAACAATAAAATTCAAAAACCATCAGAAAAAACCTGACAAAGCAAATATGTTTTAAGCTCTGATTTAAAACCTGAGATGGTCTGGCATTCCCTCGACTGACGTTGTAGACAATTCCACAGGGCAGGGGCAGCATGAGAGAAAGCACGTGTCCCAGATGTTTTTAACCGAACCCTGAGAACCTCTAGCAATCCCTCAGCAGTGGATAGGAGTGAGCGGGAGGGGCAATAAGGAGTAAGGAGCTCTTGCAGGTAACAGGGTCCCTGTTCATGTAGGGCTTTATAGGTCAGTAAACTGACCTTAAAGGTGATCTGCCACTGTACCGGCAGCCAGTGCGTTTGCACAGCACAGATGTTATATGACTAGACCTAGACGTACCAGTCAATAGTCTGGCCATTGCATTCTGCACTAACTGCAAGTGACAGATATCAACCTCCGGAAGCCCTAGGTAGAGGGCTTTGCAGTAATCAAGGCAGGTGGTTATGAAAGTGTGGACCAATGTAGGAAGGTCAGCCGGAGGAACCAGGTGTTTCACCCGGTTGATATTCCTTAGATGGTAAAAGGAAGATCTGACAATGGCAGACACCTGTGATTTTAGGGTAAAACCACTGTCAAAAATAATGCCCAGGTTATGCACCCGGTCTGAGGTCATAAGCTGGACACCTTCAAGCCATAAGCCCGAAGGGTGCCCCATCCAAGGACCCGTCTTCGAACGACCCAGGTCCACAACCAACACCTCAGTCTTATCAGTATTTAACCTCAGCCAGTTAGTGCTCATCCAATTCTTGATTTCAGCCAGACAGTTGTTAAGCACAGCAATCACATTATCCTGTCCAATGGTATCAGAACTGGAACCAGAATCAGAACCTGGACAAAAACTAGTACCAGCACGAGTGCCAGTCTTCAGGTGACACAATATGAGAACTCTACTTTTTATAGTTACAGAACAGATCTGGAGAGCGCTGGCGTAATTCAAGTATTTTTTAACATTATGGTGTTTTTATGCCACTAAACTACATATGGAAGCATATTCACAATAGAAATGTTATCACAAAAATTGCTCTCTCCTTTACTCAAGAAAAGCAACAAGCAAGATAACTATTTCTTATGCCTAGCAATTCTATGGTTCCTAATACAGACTTGTAATCTGAAGGTACAAAGTGAATTAGTCCAAGTTACATAGCAATGTCAATATTCTTATTACAAGGCATTTGTTCAAGCCTAACCTATATTATAACTCTTGCATGCATGCTGCAAAACTATTCCCAGAATGGTAACTAACCAGCCTACAGTCTAAGTTACTCAAATTTTACATGAGAGGCCTTTCAATACTAGAAGAAAAGAGCTTATCTCAGTTTCTTAGCACTCTATGAAACCTTGTCGGCAAGTCTGGACAATACCCACTAAGACAGCTCAGTAGCCTGTTCCCAGGAGATTATTCAGGGTGTCCTGTCCACCATTAAAAACCTAGGATATTTATATTCTATTGTAGGGACCTGTTTGGAAAAAGCAGCCATCACGTAGCCATTGGGCCAGAAGGTTTGGAGCTTTCTAAATTCTCTTTTTGTGAGAGCTTTCTTGAGGGGACAACTATTCCTGGCCACTGCTCCAGAAAATTCAGGGATTTCTGAATCGCAAAAAGAATTGTATTTGCCCAAACAAAAATACTGGAAAAACATCATAACAGAATAGTGCTGCCAAAAATGAAATACATAAGAATTTTTTTTTTATTTTATTTAGTTTTTGTTAACCGAGTAAGTGCTCTAGCCAACAGGTGACTATTTTCAGGCACGACCTGGGAGGCACAGTAACAATACAGAGTACAGTTTAAATACAAAGAGGCACAGCAACAATATAAAGTACAGTTTCAAAGACAACGAGGCAGGGTTACAGGTCAAAGTGTGACAACTGATTTACAGTTTACAGGTAGCATGAGAGAACGGATACTGGTATCAGGACAGACCTAATGTACAGGCAGGTAAGGTGAGGGAGAAGAGGGGGACATGGTGAAGGAGGGGTGAGGATCCATGAGAGCTAGTAGAGACAGCTCTCTGGCAACATTAGCTGTAAGAGGCAGGGACTAGGAACCGGACTTGTGGGTCCGCCAATCGGTGAGAGGTAGATAGATGGGGGAGGGGTGGGATGAGAGAAAGCAACCTAGCGGCATCGGCGGCCGAAAGTAAGAAAAATGTCTGTGTCACTGGTACTGTTACTGGGTATGGGAGCCACGATTCAGTCGGGGGTACAAAGGGAGTTTAACGGTTTTTGAGGGAGAAGGCTGTTGTAGGGGACCAAGCTCTGGGAACCGCTGACCGGTATGCGAGTGGCCGAGAAGCGGGGGTCGGGGGTGAGATGCGACAGAAAGAGCAGTCGAGAGTGCAGGAAGTGCCCAGACTAGTGGTACTGTATCTGGGCATGGGAACGGTGCACAGTCGGGGTAAGGGGGGGATTACGGCGGTAAAGCAGTATTGGAAGCTGAACGAGGCCTCCCTGTAGCGGGTCTGTAGAGGGGCATGGTAGCAGTGTGTAGGAGGGTTGTAGGAGGGAAAAAAGAGGGGGCAAGAGGGAAGCAGAGTCGGGCTGGCCATGCCGGACAAACCTGGGGAGGACAGTAGCAAGGGTGGGGGGGGAGGCTGAAGGTAGGGACTTGTAACCAGACTCATGGGTCCGCAGACTGGTGGGAAGTGAAAATAGGCAAGCTTACGGAAATGGCGGCCAGTGAGAAAAAGTGTCACAGGTTCAGTTATAGGGCAGGGAGTTGAGGTATCAGTCAGGGTGAGAAGGAGCTTTGCGGCTTTAGCGGCAGAAGGCTGCGAGAGGAGACCGGGTTCATGGAACCGCTTGCAGGCTGGAGAGAGTCCAGAGGGCGGGGTTCGGGGGTGAAATACGGCAGGTGAGTGGCTTCAGCAGCCGAAAGTGCGGCAAGTGCCCGGGATCATGGTTCTGTTCCCGGGCGAGGGATCGGTGCTTGGTCGGGCTAAGGGGGGGGTAAAGGTGGTCCACCGGCAATGGAAGCTGATTGAAACATCCTGGTGACGGGTCCGTGGGGAGCATCGCAGCAGCACAATGGCAGGTTTTTAGGAGGAAAAAGTAGGGAGAAGGGGAGAAAAGGGAGTGGAGCTGGGCCGGAAAACCAGGGGAGGAAAATAAAGGGGGTAGGGAGGGGAGAGGCTGAGTCCTTAGCTATGCCAGTACCTAGTACACAGAAATCATCAGCTAAATATTTAAGTAACAGTTTGAACAGCATTTTACAGGCAAAACAGTGTGAAGGGCAAAAGGCAAGGTGCAGACATTGTAACAGTAAGGTCTCATTACTTACAACACATACATTGAATAGTACAATAGGCTTCATAACCAAGAAGTTATTATCATTAAGAGTGCATAGGGCAACATATATCAAGAAGTTAGTGTAGTCAACCAAAATCTAGATAGGGTAAGTCAGAGATAGGAGGGGGAGTGGGGGATAGCATGGGGGGATGGGGCAGGAGCAAGGGGGGTGGTAGGGCAGGCTCAGATTGGGTCATAGCAGGCACACTGGCCCGTTGAAACAAGGTGGTCATGTAGCCTATGCTTAAAGAGGTTGTGTGACGATGTTTGTCTAAGATCGAGCGGCAGCAGGTTCCACATTTGTGGGGCAGTGTACCCGAACGCACCAGACCCTTTTGAGGTACGGCAGCGGGGTACTTTCAGGAGGGATTTATCTGATGATCTTAGCTCATGCGGAGAGAAGGTGGGCTGAAGCAGTTCAAGTTAGGGATGCCGGTCTGTTAAGTCTAAGGATGGAGTCGCAGAGGCAGCCCAGATAGTAAAGTTTGGTGGCAGAGGGAGAGAGCCAGCCAAGGTCTCTATACAATTGGCCGTGATGCTTGAGCCGAGGGGCCTTTGAAGCATAATGGCATACATTGTTGAAGGTGACATCCCATTTTTGTAAGGTAGATTTATGCGCCATGGTCAGGATGGGAGCGCAATAGGTAAGAGCGGGCAGGAGGAGCCCCCTGGCAATGGCCGGCTTGGCAGCAGGTGTAAGCATATAGTTGGTTCTGTAGGCAGCCCCCAGTTTGCAGTTCACAGATTTACTTACTTTGTGGCTAGCCAACTTCTTTTTCCAGTTTGTGGCTTAGCTGTTAGTCTCTTAGACAAGCTCTGCATTTTGTCAATATAAGCTCTGCATTTTGTCATTATAAACGTTCTAATTCTTTATAGTGTATAGGGCTGAGTTTCAGTTAGAGTTGCTTTAGACCAAGATCCAGAGGGAAGGCTTCCCCGGTATCATTTTTTAGAAATGTTGGTAGGTGTCTGAAGGAGGAAAGGGATGACATAATTCCCAAGGCCCAGGTTTCCTTTTCTTTTATGGCTACCTCTGAATGCCGAACTCTAGGGTTCTATACACATTCATGACAACTGTGTGCTGGTGTACTGATTCAGTCAGTGTCAGACCCTCCTGTAGTTGTTTTCACCTGCAGTACCACCTGTGAACACCAAGGTGGCAGTAGTACAGCAGACCTCAGACACCCTACCCCTCCCTCCCTCCCTCCCAAAGTACAGCACCCTGTAAGGTGTTCAATCCTTCTTTACCAGACCTTCCCCCCTTGCAAATCGAAGTCGACAACATCACAAGTGGCAATGGTGCTGCACTGACTTGTGAGCGTAGATGTAACACGGCTTAAAAAGCACCAGAATATTGACTTTTTATAGTACACTACTTTCACCATAGTTAGATCCTAGCAGATGTACATAATGATCACACATCCCACTCCATCTATAACTGACCTTACAATAACTGATAGCATCTGATTTCCACCAGAAATAAGACTCTGTGTTCTCCATATCAGCGTGGTGTTATGTCACATCAGGTTGATACAGGGAACATCCCAGCTGATCAATTACTTGCAAGGGAAGCTGTTAAACTTTCCAACTAGCTGGCAATGGCTGTGACAGCATTTGTTGACTTATGCTTTAAAATCCTCTGTACATTTTAAATCATTTGAATTCTACACCTCTGAAAAATGTAGCTTTGGTTGATATCGTTCCATAACAGATACTCATTATTTTACTTACCTTAGGTGTGCTTTACCTTTATAAACCACTCAAGCTTTAATGATATGGTCTATATGAGACAAATTACCTCAGGCGTGTAAACAAAAACAGTCATCACACTGATAATCAGTGGGATCAAATGCCATAATAACCAGATATGACATCACACTCAGGTATTATGGCATTTGGAGAGTTTGTGCTTCACTTTCCCCATTGGGAAACTTGCTTTTTGTGCTTATGACCCTGCACCAATTATTCTGACCACAGGAATTCTTCAGTACTGTGTGATTAACTATTGCAGTCAGCCTCCTGTGCTGAACTGCCCCAGACAAAATGAAACATATGCAAATGATGGAACATCTATTGGCTCATGCCACCATTCAAACTGCTGCCCTTACCAGCTGCTGCATACTATAATGCTCAGATTCAGTTCTCTGCCAGCCTAAAATGCCTTGGAAAGCACTCCTCAGCTTGACTGACTTTTGATTTATTTTCTGTGAAAAAGTAAACTATTTTTAAGTGCTGCCCTTATTCTTTAGTTTTGTTTAGTTAGTGCTTGTTTTAGTTGCCTTTTTTGCTTCAGTTCACAGTTCCTCAGTGCTTCCACATAACCATTGAGGAACCAGTAGATTGTTCACAATTTCTTTATATTTTGAGGTAGTTTTACTTAATTTCAAAACCCATTCTGATTTTTCCTGAGTTTGGTTCACTTTTTATCAGACCGTGTTTTCTTCTTTGTTTGAGAACCAACCGTTTTTCCTGTGTGGGTCTGACTGGAACCGACTGTTGTTAAATTTAAGTCTTAAATTTTGGTTTGGCAACTGACTTTAAGTTCATCAAATTGAGTAAGGAAGTGTGGGAGGTTATGTCTGATAGGCTGAAAAAGAAAACATGGGTTACTGGTTTTAAAACCTGTTTGCAGTATGGGGAAGTGTTTGCTAAAGCTGACTAACATTGCCTGTGTTTATTTTTGCCTGGGTGCTTCACACTTTCAGGTGGACTGTGTCAAAAACCATTGAAAAAAGAGCCAGATGGTTTAGAAAGAAGATGTCTACTCCCACAGCTCCTACTGAACAGTCCACAGATGAAAATAGCTCTTCCTCATCCAAAAGGGATAAACCTAAAGAATCAGAACCAACTATTTCAGGAAATGGTGAGTCCTCTGAACAAAAATGTACTGGGAAAAAGACTGCGGAGTCAGTTCCGGCTAGAAAAGGGGCAAAGGAAAACATGTCACCACTGCTCCTGCTGAAAAAGCAAAGGAGCTCTTGGTGGACAAACTAGCCATGCCATCGGCCAAAGCAATTGCACAGGCTCTTAAGCTGCCACAAGCCTTGCAATCTGCTGCCTCACAAGACTGCCGAACTGAAACCTGGTTAGAGTTTCAGTTTCAGTATAATAAATAAACTGAAACTGAAACAGAAGTTCTATCCCAGTTCCAATTAAACAAGCACTGATAGAACCGTTGGTTCCGGTACCGGTACCATAGCAGTTTCCTTAATGGTTCCGCTGTCATTTTCATACTCCCAGAAGCCCTCTTATGAGGAATTTGAGGAGGAAGAAGAGGACATGGGGAACCAATAGAGCTGGAGGTTCTCCAGATCAGGAGTTCGATTCTCTTCCCAGGTTACCAAAGGATTATTCCTCCCACTATACTTTTGTAAAACAGATCATGGAAGCCCTTGATCTCTTGACCCAGAAAACTGGAGGATGAGGAAGAGGCTGAATTTTTAGACATGATGGGATTAACACCCACCAAATGACTGCTACTTCCCATAAACAAGTCTTTAAAGAAGCAGGTTTTAAAGATGCTGGAAGCGCCCAAATTCTATTTTGCCCATTGACAAAAAGGCTGATAAAAAGCATCAGCTAGCAGAGTGGCAAAGTTCCTGTTCTCCCAACCCGACCATGAAGGGGTGGTCCAGGAGGTAGCCTGTGACAGAGGCGGGGTCTCACTGTCATCTCATCCACGAAAGAAAAGACTCCTGGAAAATGGACAGCATGGCAAAAAAGGGGTATTGGGCTGTCTCTTTGGTGATTAGGCAGGCAAATTACATAGCTTATGCTACCCAATATCGGACATCTCTGTGGAATTCACTGATGGCAACAACTGAGAAGATTCCTCAGAGCCTAGCTGCTGACTTAGCAAAGACAGCCAGATGAGGACTGGAGGCCACTAAGTACCAGTTTCATATAGCAGTGGATGCCAATGACACTGCAGCCTGATGGATGGCACTGACAGTGGCACTAAGAAGATTTGCATAACTCCAGGTCACAAATCTCTCTCAAGATATTCAGACCAAAGCCATTGACTTCCCATGTGAAAATAACTCACTGTTTGGGGACAGGACTGAAGCTTACATGAAAAAAATGGATGAGTATAAAACAACTGACAAGAGTAATTCTGCAAAGGAGAAGCCCTCCACTTCCTGTAGACCACAAGGAAGGGGAGACAGGGGTAGGTCAGCTTACAACAGTCCATGTTTCTAGGCTCAGGCTACCCCTGATTACCAACCACAGAGAGGGTACTTCAGGGACAGGGGTAGAAGGGGCTCTAGACATGCAGATCAAGCCACACAGGCTAAAGCCCAGACAAAGCAGAACCCCTGACATGCTTGCCAGGGTCACCTCCCCACTATCTGTATGGGGCAAGCTGGCTCACTACTTCCAGGCTTGGGAGAACATTACCACAGACAAGTGGGTCATAGAAGGGGTGAGTGTGGGCCTTGCCCTTAACTTCAAGTTATTCCCCAAACTGAGGGCAAGACTCTTCAGACCAGTTTCCCTAGCAGAAAGGGTACTCCTGAAATCAGAAGTATCAAACCTTCTGCAGGCAAAGGCAATGGAACCTGTTCCCCTCCTCAAAAGGTAGAAAGCGTTCTACTCAAGGTACTTCCTGACCTTAAAGAAAAATGGAGAGTGGCTATGATTCTTCCCACACTTCAGCAAGGAGATTGGCTGGCATCCTTGGATGTAAAGCATGCCTACTTCCGCATTCCCATCAGGGAATCCCACAAAAAGTATCTCGGGTTCAGACCACCTTCGGGCCACTACCAGTCTGCAGCCCTGCCATTTGGCCAAACCTCTGTTCCCAGAGCATTCACACAGTGCTTAGCAGTGGTGGTGGCATATCTGAAAAGGCAAGGCATAACAGTGTTTCCTTATCTAGATGATTGGCTTGTCATAAGTCAGTCACCACAACAGGTAAGGGATGTCCTTTCATTCACCCTTTTCATTCACCCAGAGCACCCTAGAGTCACTGGGGTTCCTGATCAATGTCCAAAAGTCAGTGCTTCAAGCCTGTTCAGGTACTGAATTTCATAGAAGCGGAGCTAGACATCCTGAGGGGATGGACTTTTCTTCCCCAGGACAGGGTAGACAGCATTCTGCAGATTGCAGGTTCTTTTTGCTTTAGCACACCAAGGCCAGCAAGGCACGTCTTATAGTTACTGGGTCACATGGCTATGGCCACAGGAACTGTGCTAGGACCCAGGTTCCAATTGAGGGACATTCAGTTTCACCTTAGGGCACATTGGTGCCAAAGGAAAGATTCACTCTAGAAGCTGGTGTCAGTGACAATGACTCTGCTGCAGGCTTTGCAGTGGTGGCAGGACAGGGCAGTCTCAGAAAAAGGGTTCAATTTCAGAAAGAGTCCTCCACGTTGGTCCTCAAAACAGATGCTTCCCTCTTAGGGTGAGGAGCACATCTGGAAAAGCACACAGTGCATGGCACATGGTCCCCTGTAGAGTCACTCTTGCACATAAATGTGTTAGAGATCAGGGCAGTGTTTCTGGCCATGCAGGCTTTCACGTCCCTTAAAGGCAAAGTGGTACAAGTCAGGACAGACACCACCACAATGCACTGCATAAACAAGCAAGGGGGCAAAAGGTCCAATTTGTTGTGTACAGAAGCAATGAAGGTTTGGAGTCTAACTTACTCCCAACAGGTATCCTTGTTGGCCATTCATCTTCCAGGAAAGGACAATACCTTGGCGGATACACTCAGAAGAATCATCCAGAACCACTATTAATGGTTTCTCAACTGACAGTTGCTGCAGGTGTGTTTCAGAAGTGGGGTACTCCAGAGATAGACTTCTTTGTCTCCTAGGAAAATCACCAGTTGACCCAGTTCTGCTGCAGACCACCAGTAAAGGGCACAATGCCCTCTGATGCTCTGGTGTCTGATTGATCAGGCAAGACCTGTATGCATTTCCTTCATTTCCCTTGCTGCTAAGTGTCCTGATCAAGCTCAGGTCCCAGCCAGACATGATGATTCTGATAGCTCCAGATTGGGCCAGGCAACCATAGTACTCCCTGCTGCTCTCCTTCTCAGTGTCATAGCCCATTCACCTTCCTCAGAGGCGCAACCTCCTAACCTCCTCTCAGGGGAGGATCCTGTATCTGAACCTCAGGTTCCTCAAATTCAAAGCATGACTCTTCAGGACTTAGAGTATGCTGGCTTGCATCTCTCCAAGGGTGTCCTCAGTGTTTTCAGGGGTTCAAGAAAACCCTTCACTAGGAAAAACTATGCCTCCAAATGGAAAATGTATTCTATCTGGTGTGGCAGTAACAGTATAACGTCAGCCCACTTCCTGCATTTGGTCCAATAAATTCTGCAAACCCCCATATCTAACTACCTACAGTAGCTTGTTAAAACATGGACATCTGGAACATCTAAATAGTGACCTCAGCAACATTGACTAGTCCCCTCTCAATGCCTTTGATGACGTCAACCTGGCACTGGATTATTTCATAAAACAATTCAACAATGCCTATGATACCCATGCTCTCATTAAGAAAATGAAAGTTTGTGGCACTGTAAACCCCTGGATTACACCAGAACACATTGCTTTGATGAAGCACAGAGATCACCTCTGGCACTGTGCCAGGGCATCAGGCAAACAAGCAGATGTTCAGGAATACAAGAAGGCGAGGAATGTCTGTACACATGAAATCCATACCATGAAATCCAAACATCATGGGAAAACCCTAGCCAATACCTGGGGAAACAGCAAAAACTTCTGGAGCAACATAAAAGATGTCACTGGGAAGGACTCTAAGGTCTCACCCTCCATGTTCAGTATCGATGGAATTTCAACCCTGAACCTGTTAACCATAGCAAACACATTCAACAATGCATTCACGGACCTTTCCAGTGTCCTTCCTTCAGACTTCTTCATGGATAATGACTCATCCAATACCTACTGTTCTGTTAATAACCCCCTTGAGCCACCTCCTTTTTACGTCAAACTGGTCTCAGCATGAATGGCCAGGAAATACCTTACCAAAGTGTTAGGTAAATCATGGCATAGCGGTGACTCACCGGATCTTAAGCTCATAGCTCTCACTCTTGAAGAAGTGCTGATGCCTTTCACTAAGATCATCAATCTATCACTACAGCTCTCACAATTTCTTTAAGTTTGGAAATCAACACTAGTCACAAGAGTGAAGACAGGACCCATCACACAAATGACAGACCCATATCTATCCTCCCACCAATATCTATGGCACTTGAGTCCATTGTTGTGACCAACTGATGGACTACCTTGAAAAATACTCTATCCAATGCCCACAGCAACATGAGTTCTGGAAGGGGCACAGCACCACCTCAGCCTGATGGAATTCACTGGCTTTATTCATCAATCTTTGGATCAGGGCACCTTAGTAGGAGCTGCCTTCATAGACCTCACTAAGGTGTTCGATACTGTCCATCACTCACTACTCCTCCAACAGCTTACTGCTACTGGCCTCTCCTTTGACACAACATTCTGGTTCAAAGCTATCTTGAAGACAGCTCTCAATGGGTGAAAATAGTTCATGTTGTATCTGACCGACAGCCCGTCCACTCTGGCATGCCACAGGGCTCAATCCTGGGGCCACTTCTATTCAGCATCTTCCTTAATAACCTACCTCATTTCTACCACCAGAGGATTCTCCTCTATGCAGATGATGCAGTCATCTACTTCAGCAGCCACGACTCCAAGCAGCTGGATCTTCACCTTCGGAGTGAGTTTGTGGAAGTGGAGGACTGGTTCTCTAAACCTAAACTGATCCTCAACTACAAGAAAACCCAAGTAATGATGCTCAGCAGCACCCAAAATAAGCACAAATCCCATACACCTACCATCAGAAACTGTCTTTGGAGTCCCTCTTGAACAAATACCACATTTAAAATACCTGGGGGTGACCCTAAATAGCTGTCTATCCAATGCTAAACATATAGATAATGTAGCCAGGGCTATCAATGTCAAGACTGATCTCCTACACAGACATAAACACTGCAATACTCCAGAAGCCCTCTAACTTGCTATATATAGTTCTGTCATATCCATTGTAGACTATGGACTTGTAATCTATGGAGCAGCCCCAATGTCTTTGTTGATCAGGATATCCATTGCTCTGAACGAGGCATGCAGACTACTCATGGGGTCCACTTGTTTCACCCACACCTGTGATCTTAACACTGAGACTGGTTGGCTACAGCTCTCTGGGAGGATCCAATAACAAACCTGTCTTTTAGCCAAAAAAGCACTTCTCGGCCTCCTGCCACCAGACACCACAAACTTGCTAAGCCCCTATTGTAGTTCACAACATATGCGAAACTTGAACAGCCATCATCTCCATGTTCCTAGATGCTGGACAGCCAGGTGGCAACATTCATTTGTCTACAGAGCACCTCACTGGTTTAATACTCTTCATAGTGATATAACTACCCTAACTAAATTGGGACCATTCAAATTGAAGTTATGCCAACATCTCATGAACAACAGTTCTTGTCACTGCTTCCCCTGAGATGCCCATCTACTAGCATTCAGTCTTCTTCTCACAACTAGGTAACTCTGCTTCTCTTCTGTTACCTCTATAATTTTGAGACTACCCCTGTTTCACGCTTTGACAAGGCCCCTGTCTACCCCTGCCCACCTCACCCCTCCAGCCACTACCCCTCCCACACCAGCTTGACAAGGCCTATGGATGCCACTTCCTATCTTTCTTACCACCCCGTCCACCTCACCCCCTGTCCCTACCCCCCCACACCAGCTTGACAAGGCCTACAGCTGTCACTTCCTACCTTTCTTTCTTTCTCCCATCTTTATGCTTCCTCTTCTCATTTGTGCTTTCCTCCTATTAGAATGATAAAACTGCATATAGATACATGTATATTTGCTCACTTTATTTTACTGTTTTGGAAACATTGTACTTTTACCCCTTTGTATGTTTTGTCTCCCCCTTCCCACTGACATGGAACCTTTGTAAATGAGCTGTCTGTGCTCAGAGGTATTGTAATCCAAGAATGAATGAATAAAAATAAATAAAGAGCCCATGCAGGAATACCAGTCCTGTCGGACTATCTTACCCTTCTGAATTCACTAGGCATACAGCCCACTACCCTTAAGGTCCACCTGGCATCAATCACATCCTATATTTTGGCTTGTAAGAGTGTTTCTATGGCCTCTAACCCCATTTTCAATAAGTTATTCAAGGGGCTAACTCACCTACACCCTCCTCACAGGGAACCGGTGGCAGCATGGGACTTCAATATCTGTATTGCCAAACTAATGGAACCCCAATTTGAACCCATGACTATAGCACATCTCAAGTTTGTGACTTTAAAAACTGTCTTTCTGGTGGCCATTACCTCAGCAAGGAGGATTACTGAGTTACAAGCTCTGCGCACAGAACTAAACTATGTTTCCACAGGGATAAAGTAGTCCTCAGAACTAACAGTAAGTTCCTTCCAAAAGTAGTCTCTGGCATTCATTTGAACTAGTCGGTTATCTTGCTAGTCTTCTTTACTGACTATTTTAGCTCTGACAAATGCAGGCTCTGTAACCTGGATGTCTAGAGAACTCTGAGCTACTACCTTGACCACACCAAAGCCCACAGGCAGGACAGACAGTGACTGTTCCTGACCTATGGGGAAGTGGGAAGGGGAAAACCAGCTTCTAAAACAACAGTTTCATGCTGGATAATGGCATGCATCTAGTTCTGCTACAGTAAAGCTGATAAGAAGCCCCAGTAGGCCTGAGGGCCAATTCCACAAGGGGCACAGCTGCTACAATAGCAGCAGGCAGAGACATCCCTCTGTTGTAATCTGTAAAGCAACTACATGGGGAACAGTACATACTTTTACAAAGCACTACTGTTTGGACACTCAGTCCAGAAGTGATGCCAGATTTGGCACAGCAGTGCTGAGCAGCCTGTTCCCCACATAGGTTCTGTACCCTCCTCCAAAGGTACTGCTTCATGGTCTGCTATAATTAATCATATTGAAGAATTTCTGGGGTTAGAAGAAAAAATGACTCACCATAGTAATCTTGTTTCTTCTGACATATTCTTCAGTATGATTAAATCTCCCACCCTACCTCCTCTTCCAGAACCAGTTGGGCAATGCAAACAGCTGGATTTACTATTATGTGAGGGGTTTATACCGTAGGTATTAACAAACTTTTTTGAAACCAGATAGGTGTTGTTGTTCCCTCTCTTTGGTCCTATGTGACTTTAATAAATGAGACATGTTATAGGAAATATGGTAATAATTATTATTAGAAAAGCCGAGTTGGGGGAAGGGGGTCTTACCCTGCAGGCTTTCATGAATCTGAATGCTACAGAAAGCAGCAGTTGGGGAGGGCAGCAGTCTGAATGGTGCCATGAGCCAATGGATCTTGTCTCATTTGCATATGTTCCATTTTCTCCAGGGCAGTTCAACACAGGATGCTGACTACAATAGTTAATCATACCGAAGAATACCTTGAAAGAAACAAGATTGCTAGATTGAGTAGTTTTTTTATTACTGTATAAGGAATACGACATAAGTGACTCTGTGTTATGAAATTCAAAAGCATGACCCTCTTTGGTTTCTCCTGCTAGTCCAGTGGACTCCATGCCATTTCTGCGGCACAGAAGTCCTTGGCAGTGTAGTGGATCACTCCTCCCTCATAGAAACATAGAATTTGACGGCAGATAAGGACCACTTGGCCCACCCAGTCTGCCCATTTCCCTACCTACTGGATAAGCTGCAGATCCTAGTTAACCAGCAGCCTACTTCTTCCTACCCCCACCCCCTAGAATTGCCTTATGACTATCCCATGCATGCTTGATCTTGATTCTTGATTGATCCTGGTCTCCCATGCACTGCAATTATAATACCAGTCAGACAAGAATCTTGGTTCTCTCAACATTGATATTCATTTTCCTCAGCTGTGCAACTCTCCCCTATCATTAGTTTTATCTTGGCATGCGATTACCACACGAACCTCTTGAGCCTCACTTTTGAGGTTTAAAGGTCATCACAAACTTCAAGTGAGTAAAATAAAACTTCAAAACACACTATCCCCCAAGCATTATTTTCTATGTGGCTGTTATGTTCATAAACTCTACTTGCAACAGGTATTACATTTTCCATTACATAAGTGATTATGAGATTTTGAAGATTGCTTGTACTGAACAATCTGGAGTTTTCAGACTTGGCTCCCAAGTGTGTAATCCTTTCTCTATTAATACTACTATAAGTGGACAACCATATTTCAGATACTCAGTCAAATCCATGGTTTTAAGCTTTTCATGTCCCTTTGGTCACCATAAAAAATGAATTCAAGACAGGAATACCCTAAACCTTTTGAATATCAAAATCATTTCTTCCAAAATGGCAATCCCCAAGGCTAGCATGCTTCCCTCTGAGATTTGTCATCGTTTAGGTCTAACATTTTCCATTAGTTTTTTAATCTTGTCCACAACAGCAATTTGTAGTCTAACACCTTAAGGCAAATAAAAACATGTCTAAAAAAAGTCAGGTAATGTGTTTTGAATGTGCATCAGGTTCAAATGATGCTAAATAATATGTGTGTTGCTGTGGATAACAGCAGGAGCTCCAACATTATTCTGAATACTCTCTTGATTGACTCATCAGATAATTCCATGTTAATTGTTTCTCATTGGTTCATTTTAACTTCTCACCAGGACAGCATACTGACTGAGCCAGGAGCAACTCATGTACAGATGCATCCTGGAAAAAGGGTACAAAGCAAAATAACAAAAATGTTAGTACAGTAAAGAGAACAAAGGAGGAGGTGAACATATTTGGCTAACAACACAGGATGGGAGAAGATCTTCCTTGACCTATAGTCCTAGACCAGGGATTGTCTGATTTAAAATAAATAGGTATGTAACCCAAAGAAAGCCCCCCCATGCCATTGGACCACCAGGGCTATATTATATTTTTAATACAGGACATCCAGGGTGCTGAATGGTACACCTGAGCAACCCCTTACCCCACTGCACTTGTTTCATTATTTCTTTGCCTCCGTCTGTCTGTCTTTATTTCTGTTCTCTGACTCTAGCTGTGTTATTTTCACTTTTTTTTGTCTTACTTTCACCTTAAACTGGTCCTTTTCTCTAAACTTTCATGCAGAGACTTGTGTTTGGCAGCCTCCCACTATCATTGAGGAGTCTGAGTGTGATGGTTTCTAGCTGCCCTGTACTACCAGTAATGTCAGGTGAGTCCACTACTATCATAACTGAGGGACTGTGGTGGCATGGCTGTGAGAATGTGACAGCACCAGAGGCAGAGAACCTGCTGCACATTTCGAGGGAGCCACTCAGCTGTCTGAGCAGAACAACTGGTGTAAACTGCTTTACCAGCAGAACAGCTTCATCTGATCATGGAGACTTGCATTTTGTAGCCTCCCACTATCATTTGGGACCATTAGTTTTAGATTCTAGCTGCTCTGTACCCTTGGATATGCCAGGTGAGTAATCTGCTATTGGTAATTGAGGGGTTATGAGAATGGGATGTTGCCAGGGAGGGGGAACCTCCCATAAATTCAGAGGGAGCTGCCCAGGATGTTTTCATCAGAGTGGCTTATACAAGACTGTCAGGCATCCTCTGTGGAAGTCGCTAGTGAAAGGCATCAAGGAGGCTGGGGTATACCAAGTCTGCCCTTATGGATTTGCATCTGGAACTATATTTATGCTTGGTGCTGTATTGTTATTACATCTATTGCTCTTTCAGTTTCTTGTTACACTGATTATGTTTTAGCCATGTATTTTATAGTTAGGCTAGTGTGTTGGGAACTGTTGTTATTTGCCACCAAATATATAGTGAATGGATGTTTCATTACCTTATAATATACAAATGCAATAAAAGCAAAGAGCATGAGGATAAAGTAATATAGTAACATTTATTTAAGGCGCCTTTCAGAATTTCAAAGCACTGTACAGCAAGAATACAAAACAAACATATATTCAAATACATAAGATATAAAATCAAGATAAAACAGGAAATGTCTTTGCCAATGAAAAAAGTCTTTAGTGCCTGCTTAAAACACCCCACCGTCCTGCATTACCAGAGCTGGCGGGGCAGAGAATTCCAGAAGGTAGGTACTGCAAAGCCAAAAGCACGAGCACCAGATGACTTCAAGTTTACCCTCGGAATCTCCAGCAACCCCTCATCAGCCAAACAGAGCTGTCGCAGAGGGGTGTAAGGCACCAGGAGCTCTTTCAAGTAATTGGGATCCAGATTGTGTAGGGCTTTGCAGGTCAGAAGGCCTTCCTTAAAGGTGATCCACCACTGTATTGGCAGCCAGTGCAGAGCATGCAGCACCGGGGTGATGTGAGATCTTCTGATGCCCCAATCAACAAATGTGCTGCCATGTTCTGCACTAGCTGCAAGCGGCAGATATCAACCCCAGGAAGCCCAAGGTAAAGGGAATTACAGTAATCAAGGTGCGATGTCACAAAGGCGTGGACTAAAACAGGCAGATCACTGGGTGGAACAAGGTGCCTGATCCTAGCAATGTTCCTAAGATGGAAGAAGGCCAGCTTAATGACTACCAACACCTGATGTCAAAGAGTCAAGCCAACGCCAAGCTCCACTCCCAGGTTATGCACCCATTCGGAGGAGAGAAATCTGGTCCTCCCCCAGGACTAAACTGGAAGGAAGCCCAGTCCTTAATCCCTCTACCCTATGACCTGGGTCCACAACCAAAACCTCAGTCTTTCCTGGGTTCAACTTTAGACGGCTGGAATTCATCCAATCTTGGATTTCTGTGAGGCAGTTGTTCAGTATCGAGATAGCATCAACCTGGTCAGGTGCAAAAGACAGGTAGAGCTGGGTATCATCAGCGTAGCAGTGAAACCTCAGCTCATACCATCTAACAATGTCTCTGAGGGGTAGCATATATACTGCAAATAAACATGGGGGACAGCACCAAGCCCTGAGGCACCCTACATGGCAGAGAGAAGGCCCCAGATGAAAACAAGCCCAAGACCACTCTCTGCGTTCTCTCTGTGAGAAAGGATGAAAACCATCTGAGGACTGTACTGGACAGTCCACAGATGGACCTCAGGTGTTCAAGCAGAACTCCATGATCCACAGTATCAAAAACTGATAATTGATCTAGAAGAACCAAGATGGAATGGTGTCTCCAATCTCTCACCATCAGGAGATCATTGAGCACCCAAAACAGAGCAGTCTCAGTACTATGCCTCTTACGAAAACCAAATTGGAGAGGTTTGTATAAACTATGGATGGTTAAATGGTTATCCAATTGAGCAGCCACAACTTTCTCAATAACCTTCCCCACAAAAGGGAGGTTAGAGCAGTGCCATAGGAAGGGTGGGGCAGGTGGTGCACCAGCCCCAGGCGCATGTCTCCGAGGGGTGCATTTTTCAAATCAAGCTCTTGCACCCCTGGCTGATTCACTTACACAGCAGCTGTGCTGTAGCTTTAAGTTTATTATTTTTTTTAACTATAATTATGTCTAACCAGCAGGGGCATATCATCATGGAAGGACCAACAAGGGGGGGTCACATGGTCACACTGAGTGCATAGGTTGTAGAGTGCAGGTGGCTGAGAGAGTAGTAGAGAGACGGAGAGGAAAAATAAACAACTGAAGTGGAATTAAATACTTAGCTGGGCAGATGAGCGGAGGAGCCTGGAGGATAGATAATAGAGTGAGGAGAAACTCAGAGAAGAAAGACTAGATACAGTGTAAGCAAACATAAAAACAATTAAGCAAATAAAAAAGGCATTATTTTGCAAGGCAACAACTGAACAACACTCATTGTCTTCATACTGATGAAAAAAATTGATTAAAATGGCTTAGTGACAGTAGCACACTCAGAGAGTAGACTGATAATGATTCACTGTGGAGGGGGGTTGTGGGGGAATTTTTTAATTGTGTAATTGCCTGATCAATTCTGATGATTCCAGATGTCCTCAGACCTCCTTGGTTCATCTTTGTGATGGGATGTGGGTGTCGAGTTGACACGTTCGTCCCATCAATGGATTGGAACAAATTAAAATGAAATTTGGTTGATTTAATCTGGTCTCCTTCAGGCAGCCAGGCTCGCCTGCCCCAGACAGTAATCCAGTTTTTCAAGGGGCTGCTGAAGTTTCGTCATGTGACAGTTGAACTCCGACTATTTTCTCTGTCTGACTGGGTCTGGGCTAGCAGTCAGTGGCAAGTAGCAATGCATCCCTTCATCAGCTTGTCATTATCACTTGCCTGGCATCCCACCCTGAGTAACTCCCCAGTGCTGTGGCCCACTCCATCCCTGCAGGCTGTGCTGGGACCTCCAGTGATACGCAGCTCAAGTCCTGATTCATTCTTTTGAATGATTCCCACCTCCTGAGACACTGTTCTGAGGGCGCTCGCTCACCTAGTCAACCTCCTCACAGGATCAGGTTCAGTCTGCTGCTCAGTTCATATATGAATAATTTATATATATATATATATATATATATATATATATATATATATAAAGAGCTAGCTAGATAGAGACAGGCCTGGCACTGCTGCTGCCTCTGGGTGTGTGGGGGTGGATTATGGAGCAGGACGATGACACGCTCGTACAGTAGCCAGCCCAGACACCGTGACCACTCTCCTCCAATAGCTCTGAGCCAAAGCTCATTCAGCTCATGTCACCATCTGAAAAACAAAACATTGCAAATTTTTATTTAAAATATGAAGGAGATGCTCACTGTGTGTATTTCCATTCCTATAGAACATTTAATTATTTATAAGAAAGTTTTTCCATATGATGAGATAGCAAGCAGCGTAGTGTTATCCAAGAAGAAGTTAGGAAAGTTTTTGCCAACTGTTGTTGGGGGGGGCACTGGAATCAGATGCCAGGTGGGGGGCATCTTCTGTGGTAAGGTGAAGGGGGTGGTAAAATATATATGGACACCAGGAATAGCATGACCTGTGGGGTGGACAAGAGGGAAGGGTAACACAGACACCAGGTACTGCTTGACTTGACTGAGGAAGGTGGGGGGAGGAGACGTACTGCTAGATGCCAGAAACTACTTTAATTTGAATTGGGGCATGGTAAAGTGTGCATCACTGGACATGGAGACTGACTGGGAGTGCTTAACCAAGGGCAAGATTGGGGTGTGCAGCCCAAAATATTCCCTGAAGACAGGGGTGGGGAACATGTAACAAAAGTATGTTTTTTCTTCAACAAAAGCCCCAAATCTCACCACAGAGCATGTAAACCTCTCAGAGCTTCTGGGGGCCATGACCACCGGCTCTTTTTTTTGGGGGGGATGGAAAATTAGTCTCTTACCCAGGGCACCAAAATGCCTTCCTACAGCACTGGGTTAGAAATAGGCCTGTAGTTTGCAAGGTTCTCCTGGTCTAAAGAAGCTTTTTTTCAGAAGGGGGATCACCACCCCCTCCTTCATAGAGCTATGAAATACTCCTGTATTTAAAAAGCACATGAGAATCTGAACTAAGACCGGGCCAATGATCTCACTACAACCAAAAATCAGGGAAGTAAGGCTTGGGTCTAAACTACAGCACATGGTATGCATCTCATGGACAATCCACATATTGTCTATGAAATCCAGCAGTCCAAAGGTACTCCAGGAAACTCTGGGTTCTGCAACAGGGCACTGATCAATGGCAACTCCCTTACAGTGAAGTTGGTGGCACTCTTTCCTGATGTTTTCAACCTTATTCACAAAGAAGTGAGCGATCTCATCACAATCAGTTTGTGTAAAAATTTGACGGAGCTGCTGACAGACTGGTTTGCACAGTCTGTCAACAGTTCTGAAAAGATGAGCCGGTTCATTTCATGCAACAGAAATTTTCCTGGACAGGAATATTGCCTTATTATGGGAAATTGCTGTTTGGTAGAGTTCATAATGCTCTAGCAAAATACGGTGGTCGACATCAGTGGCAGTCTTGCTCTAACAATGCTCTAACCTATGCCTGACCTCCGTAACTCCCTTAGGGCCCCATCAAACCACGGTGCTCCAGGGTGACATGGAAGGGGCAAACACAGACAGGTGCAATCTGGTTGAGGACTGTTGTTATGGCTCCATTATAGGCCACTACCAACTGCTTAGGATCAGTGCAAAACTTGTCCAACAATGAGAGGTCAATAAACCTTTGCTAGCCTTGCTTGTAGAGCAGAAAGCAGCTAACTGAAAGAAGCTACATATTCTTATTAATTTAAAACTTATATCTCAGCAGGAGTCTGTGTCTGTTAAAATTAAGTAGACAGATAACTTTATTAGAAGTAGAAGGGGTCTTATTTAGGGTTAAAAAAAAGAAAGAAAAGAAAGAAAGAAAGTCAGTATGTGTTCTGTGCTGGGACGGGTACTGTATCAGCTGACTTTGCTAAACCAGTAGGAGGAAATAGAGCTTAATTTCGGGGTGTGGTTTAGACACTATAAAAACAGGTGACTCAAATTACAACTTCCTGTTGCTAGCCTTGCTTGTAGAGCATAAAGCAGCTTACTAAAAGAAGCTACATTTTCTTATTAATTTAAAACTTATATCTCAGCAGGAGTCAGTGTCTGTTAAGACTAAGTAGACAGATAACTTTATTAGAAGTAGAAGAGGTCTTATTTAGGGTTAAAAAAAGAAAGGAAAGAAAATCAGTGTGTGTTCTGTGCTGGGACGGGTACTGTATCAGCTGACTTTGCTAAACCAGTAGGAGGAAAGAGAGCTTAATTGGGGTGTGGTTTAGACACTATAAAAGCAGGTGACTCAAATTATAACTTCCTGTTGCTTGCTTTTTTTTTTTACTAGTTACCCTCCATCCCACCCACCCTTAGCCAGTTCTACTTTTATAGCCACTGGATTTGACTGTCAACAGGAACTTCCTGTTTGGCAGTAGGAAGGGAAGGATCATAGATAAACACTGGTTTTGTCAACCCTAAAGGGAAAAAAGTAGCTCACCCCCCCCCCAGCTGCTGGTGGTCTGATATTGAGCAAGAAAGAAGGAGGCTACTGAAGAAGATAGGAAGTTGTTGTCCCAGAACAGGAAGGGTGAGAGTTGTAAGGAGAGGAGAGAGTAAGCATCCAGAGAAACAGTGGAAGTGACACAAAATATGACATGATAGGAGGGGTGCAGTGCAATGTCTGTGGGGTGGCAGTGTTCTGGGAGACATTCTGGAGGCTGCGATGCTGCCCTATTTGCAGGCACCTCTCTGGTCTGAGAGAGAAGGTTGCTCGTCTCCAGGCTGACTTGGCTAGGATTTGAGAAACCTCCTCCCCCAACCAGGGACCACCAGGACCAATGCCACTACCTCAGAGGTTGCCAAGAAAGAGGAGGGACTGGACCAGGGTGGGCTTAGGGAGGAAGAGGGTGGTGGAACACAGTTGCATCCCTCCAGCTGTACCTCTCCACAATTCATTTGCTCTTCTGGTGGATAGTGGTTCCTCTATGGAGGCACCTGCAGTGGAGACCAAGCAGGATGCTGGGAACCTTCACAAAGGAGACCCACAGGAGGGTGGCATGGGACCTCTCACAGGGGAAGGAAACAACTTCTGGTGTGGGACTCAATCATTAGGGGGTAGAAATGGAGGAGGAAGGGGAGAGGAAGGTAAGGTGCCTTCCTGGCACCATGGCTTGGAGGGACAGGAAGCAAATCCTTAGGATCATGGGAGGAGCTGCACAAGGGGAGGGAGCTGGATGTCATTGTCCACCTAGGGGCAAATGACCTGGCTAGGAATGGGATCTGAGCAGTGCAAGAGGAGTATGTAGAGTTGGGAAGGGGCCTTAGACAAGTAGTGAATACGGTAACCTTCTCGGAGGTGCTGCCTGTCTATGGCAAGAGAGATGCTAGGGCACTCCTCACCAGGGAATTCAATGAGTGGTTGAAAAACTAGTGTGGAGCTCAAGGTTTTGACTTCATTGGGGACTGGGGAGCCACCTGGAGGGATGCAGACCTATACTGCTGCAATGGTCTACATCTGTCCGGGGGGGGGGAGCCAGGATCCTAGGTGAGAGGTTTAAATGCTTCATTGGCAAGCATTTAAACTAGCCAAGGGGAGGCACTGAAAAGGAGCAGGGAATCCCAGCCTCCTCCCACAAAACATGATGATTAGTGAGGTAAACACCAAGGTAGAGAAGTTATTAGGGAGCAGAACAGAAATAAATGTAAAAAAAAGGCAAAGGTAGTAAGGACAGGAATGGGGCTAAAAGGTTAAGGCTATCAAAAAGTGGAGGGTGATGAGTACCAATGCCCATAGTCTGTGTAACAAGCTCCCTGAACTAGTGGCCTTGATGGAAGAGGGTTGCCTGGATATTGTGGCAGTCACAGAAACATGGTACACAGAAAACCATGACTGGGATGTCAACATACCAGGATACACAATCTACAGGGGGGACAGGGAGGGTAAAAGAGGAGGAGGAGTAGCTCTTTATGTAAAGGAAGGGATCAAAGCAACAGAACTAAAGAGTAAATAGGGAGCAGATGAGGCACTTTGGGTCATCCTGGAGACAAGAAATGGCACCACAATCTGCATGGGGGTTGTATGCAGACTCCCATCTCAGGGGGAGGGAATGGACAAGGAAATGATAGAAGGCTATCTTAGAATGGCAGAAAAAGGGGAGATATTGTTGATGGGGGACCTGCATATGCCAGATGTTAACTGGAGCACCTTTGCTGCAGGCACATCCAAGAGCAGGGTCATTCTTGATGCCCTACAGGTGGCATGCCTCAGACAGCTAGTATTGGAACCCACTTGGGAGGGAGCAATCTTAGACCTGGTACTCTCAAATGAGGACGGAGAAAGAATATCAGATTTAGAAGTGGGTAGCCATCTGGGAACAAGCGACCACCAAACAGTGTGGTTCACGAGCAAACACAGCCATACTATCAAGCCATACAAAAGCAAGAGTACTGGACTTTAGGAGGGCTGACTTTGGGAAATGAGAGAGTGCCTCAGAAAAGCACTAGCAAACAGGCAAGAAGGAGGGTGGAGGAACAATGGGAGTGATCAAAACAGCCATCACAGAGGCAACAAGCCTTTGTGTAAAGCAAATCAATAAAACACAACAAAGGAAAAAACCACTATGGTTCTCAAAAGAGGTGGCAGGGAAGGTTAAGGAGTAAAGGACAGCATTCAGGAAATATAAGTAAACACAGAAGGAGCAGAACAGAGAACTTTATCAGTTAAAGCAGAAAGAGGCTGGGAAAGCAGTCAGAATAACAAAGGCCCAAACTGAGGAAAGGATAGCCAATTGTTAAGAAGGGGATAAGACCTTTATAGGTACATTAGAGAGCGAAGAAAGACCAAAGGAGGGATACTGAAGCTTAATAAAGGGGAGGGAATGTGGATAGAGGGTGACAGTGAAAAAGCAGGGATACTGAATGAATATTTCTGCTCAGTATTCACAAAGGAAGAGGAGGGGGAGTTACCTAAACCAAACAAGAGAAACACTCTGAAGACAGGGGTCGATATCAGTCCATTTACAGAAGAAAGGGTTCTGAAAGAACTAATAAAATTTAAGGTGGACAAAGCAATGGGGCCTGATGGGATTCACCCAAGAATTCTGAAAGAACTAAGGGTAGAACTAGTGACACCGCTGACTACTCTCTTTAACAAATCATGGGAGAATGGGGTGGTACCCGAGAACTGGAGGAGGGCAGATGTGATTCCTCTTCACAAAAGTAGGAGCAGGACAGAGGCAGGAAACTACAAGCCAGTTAGTTTGACCTCAGTGGTAGGGGAAAATGATGGAATCACTTCTGAAGGAAAGAATTGTTGAGTACCTAGAGGCCAGTGGGGCACAGGACCCAAGGCAACAAGGATTCATGATGGGAAGATCGTGTCAGGTGAATCTAATAGATTTTTTTTGACTGGATGACCAAAGTAGTAGACCAGGGAGAGGCCGTGGACATGGCCTACCTAGATTTTAGCAAGACATTTGATACAGTCCCACACAAAAGATTAATACACAAGTTAGCCAGCCTGGGAGTGATCACAAGGTGGTAGCCTGGATAAAAAATTGGCTAGACAACAGGACACAAAGGGTAGTAGCAGATGGAGTACACAGTGAAGAAAGGAGGGTTACTAGCGGGGTACCGCGGGGTTCAGTACTGGGACTGGTCCTTTTTAATGTCTTTATAAGTGACATTACAGAGGAACTGGAAGGAAAAATATGTCTCTTTACAGATGACACAAAGATCTGCAACACGGTTGATACACAAGATGGAGTGGAAAGAATGAGAAGGGGCTTGGCAAGGTTGGAGGAATGGTTAGATGTATGGCAGCTCAGATTCAATGCAAAGAAGTGCAAGGTAATGCGCATTGGAAACAAAAACCCAGGGGAAGCATACACAATGGGAGGTGAGATACTGACAACAGTAAAAACAGAAAGTTCTGGAGACCATACCTACGTAAGGACATAGACAGGGTAGAGAAGGTTCAGAAGAGGGCAACAAAGATGGTGCATGGATTGCATCACAAGTCCTATGAAGACAGGTTGAAGGAACTGAACATGTACTCCCTGGAGGAGAGGAGGGAGAGAGGATATGATAGAGACATACAAGTATCTTACAGGAGGAACAGGGCAGGAAAACACTATTTTTAAGTGAAAAAGATGTTCCAGGACTAGAGGGCATGGGATGAAGTTGGACTGAGTACGATTCAGAGGAAACATGAGAAAGAATTTCTTCACAGAACGGGTGGTGGACAAGTGGAATACCCTGCCAGAGGAAGTGGTGGGGGCTGAAACAATCATGGATTTAAGAATGCATGGATAGACATAAAGGAATTCTGAGGTCAGGTAAGGTGCAACAGACTCTAGGAAAACAAACTGAACTTACAAGTTCAAATGGGCAGACTGGGTGGGCCATAGGCCCTTATCTGCCGACACTGTCTATGTATCTATGTATCTATGGCCTGGGGGTAATTATATCAGATGACCTAAAGGTGGGCAAGCAATGTGAGAAGGCAGTAAGGAAGGCAGGGGGGATACTGGGATGCATAGGAAGAGGCATCAATAGTAGAAAACAGGAAGTTGTTATCCTTCTGTACAGACAGCTGGTGAGACCCCATCTGAGTACTTGTGCAGTTCTGGAGACCCCATCTCCGCAAAGACATAGACAGAGTGGAGGCTGTCCAGAGGAGGGCAACCAAAATGGTGCAGGGTCTGCGCCAGAAGACATATGAAGAAAGACTAAAGGAGCTTAATATGTATGCCCTTGAGGAAAGAAGGGAGACAGGGACATGATAGAAACATTCAAGTACCTCAAGGGAATCAACAAAGTCCAAGAGGGTGGCATCTTCCAGAAAAAGAGATATGCAAGAACAAGGGGGCACAATTTGAAGATAGAGGGGAACAGCTCAGAGGTAACATGAAAAAATATTTTTTCACAGAGAGGGTTGAGGATGCATGGAACAGCCTCCCTGAGGAGGTTGTAAGAGGTCTGAACTTCACCTTCAGGTTCTTGGCAATATTGGAGATGCAAATAATCACAGTCAAGTTGCATTCGAGTAATAAACAAGTTTATTACTACAAAAAGGGATAAATCACAGTTGCCCTAAGCAGTTCTTACCAATACGAACTGGAGCCAGTGCTGTTGCCCTACACCTTGAGGTTTCTCTGTAGTCTCTTGGGATCTCTCGGTCTCAGGTGTAGAATCTGTGCATAACATTATATACCTGTGATAATTACTATGGTTACTAAAAAGATAGAAACATTTCTAGTTACAGAGATGAGCCCTATTGGCTAAATTAGAGGTGGCTCCACGGTCCAAGATAACATTATATAATTCTGTAAAGTCATCAGTTTTAGAACAAAGACATTCT
Organism: Neoceratodus forsteri; assembly: GCA_016271365.2. NCBI lineage: Eukaryota > Metazoa > Chordata > Ceratodontiformes > Ceratodontidae > Neoceratodus > Neoceratodus forsteri. The sequence continues at coordinate 103,879,178 of CM028129.1, read as the reverse complement.
TATACAGAGTCTTACATAACAAGGTGAAGTGGTGCCCATCACCAAAAGATGGCAATGTTGCCTTGCATATTACAGTTACTTCAAGGACAGGTGTCTTGGCATCTGACAAGTAAGAAATAGACAGAAAATACATGGTATAATGTGTGTGCATTAGCAAGCAAAGTGAGTTACAATAATATGTATTCATATACTAACATCTACTTTATACAGTATATGCCTTTAGTCCCCAGTATTAGTATAGCCTATGTCTAAACATTAGCTGTCTACGGTGTACCCCTGAGGGTGTCAATTAGGGTGCAGGGACCTCGTGTAACAATTCCCCCCTTGTTGCCTCAAAGGGCAAAACAGGCAAATCCAAGGCGTTGACAGGAGCAGTGGCCCTTTATAATCCCGAGGCGTGAGCCTTGTAAAGGAACTCAGTTGCTCACGTGTTGGCGTAATGTACGTCGGAGGCAGCAAAGCATAATAATCAAAGTAAATATTAAAATGCTTGTATTATAACAAAACCTTAAAAGTGATTTCTAACCAGGTGTTAGTCAATGCATTATTCATATCTCCATCATTGATCAGATCAAGAACAGCTTCATTGGCTTTGGTTATATTATTGCTGATGTGGATGAGGTGTGTGTCCTTTCTATCTAAAAGTGATTTCAATGTAAGGGTAAGTGGATCTATGTGTACATTGAAGTAAGGTAGGTATTCTGAAAGTGTGAGTAAATAATCTGGATTACCATCAATGAAATCTGCTTCCATAAGGGGAACGGGGGTTATGACAGTATGTCCAGTAACAGTTTTCTGATGGGGAACAAAACAGAAGTTGGGGTAATCAATAGAACAAGTAACAGAACCATATGAATAAGATTTCACATTAGTCACTATACAGTATTCTCCATCAGAGTTATACTGTGTGAAGCATTACTATAGGCAGTCTCCATTTTGCAACTGGACAAGGCATGTGTGAGGTCGCCTTAGAGATCCGTGTTGACAGGCGACGGAGCTCTCACGATAGGACTGGTAGAGCTGATCTGGTAACGGCGTTGATTCAAAAGAGTTGGTGCCATTTTCAGTGATGTCATTATCCATAGTGAAAGTCCAATCAATGCTGTCTGGAGAGTAGCCACAAACAGGGCGTATAACATCAAACACATCACATTGGCACAGGTAGATATATTGCTTTTTCGCACAACAGTCCATGTGCGGTGCCACCCAGGCGTCCAGGAAGGAGTGGTAGACCAGTAGAGGTGGTAGGTCCAGGCGTTCTCGGTAGATGTCATCATCCAAATGCCCAATGGAATGCGCCAGTGCCAGCTTGTCGAACAAGGCTGTGGTGAGATCAAAACATGGTAAGGAGACAGTAAAGGAGACAAACATGGTATCTGTTATAGAACATTTCTTAGTAGAAAAACAAGGACCAGTATTAGGGTGTCTGGTCACAAACCCCAAATTCCATGCTGTGGAGAGAGGAATCGACAATGTCTGTTGCATACATAGGAAATACAAGTTGGAAGTTTACATTTAGGACAATACCATTTAGAGATGCGTCTGTCATGTATTATATCAGGGATTCTTCCAGTTTCTAGGTCTCGGAAGAGATTGTTAATGGTAGTGAAGATATATGAACCATATGCAGAACAAAGTATTTCTCTACCAATGTACTGTTTATCAGCTTCTCTATTGTTCTGTTGTATGAGTGCGTTAATCTTATCTTTGGAATCAGTGAAGGCTTTTGCGATGTCGCATGTTGTATACAGTGTATCTTTCTTCCTGACTAAGGCCATCCACACCATGCAATAAGGGTGGTAAAACATTATTAACCAAACCAGTGGAGAACTTTGCAGAATGACTTTAATAGCAGCAATGTCTGCTTTGTTCCAAATGGACATAGCAGTACCAAAAATACCGTGACAGTACCTGTAGCACCTGTAACATCAGAACTGTCAACTTCACGTTTACTACGTTTATGAGTAAGAGTACTAGGAGGAGGTTTCCTCCAAAATTACCTCTGTGTTCGGTAGAATAAACCCCAGTAAAGGGATCCTTGGTGCGAATCTGACATGCAGCCAAACTATCAAGCAATAATGTACTATAGAATGCAGATGTATTGGTATTGTGACACATACCAAATTCTTTCATATTCCAGTAAGTAAGGTTAAATAAAACAGGTATATGCATAAACTGTAAGTTATTAATTAAAGAACCTGGGAGGGCAGTGGCTGTGAGACCACTACGGGGACCAGGGGTATGTTTTGGACATTCCAAAAGCTGTTTTTTGGTAGGAGGCAGCACAGAGAGATACATGGCTGCAGAGGCCATGTAGTGTACAGCACAGAATCTGCGGGCAGAATCTTGAGAGAGAGAATTACAATAGGAAGGATCGATCAGAGCAGTTATGTTATACAAACCCGAATGTCTTAATGCAGTTTGTAATAAGGACAGTGAACCATTTGGGGATAATTTAGCGTTGGGCCAACCCTGGAAAGTTCCCTTAGAGAGTTTGGCCACAGGGAGAACTTGTCCTTGTGATGTGGTTTGCCACTCAATTTGAAGGGTGGATTTGTCAGGAGCAATGACCGAGGCAGTGAGGTATGCATCGGAACCTTCCTGGACAGTAATCATAGTATCTGGAATTTTGATGGAAACTCCCTCTGTAGGAGGTGCTGGAGGATCAAGGTGTCGAAGGAGGTCTGTTACCGTGCCTTGGGTGAAAGGGATTACTCCTGCAAGGAGGAGAGATAGGAACAAGATAGCCATCTTGTCAATGTATCTGAAAAGGAAGATGAAAGATTAGTACATTAGTACAGTTCCCCAGTGGGTTAGGAAGAGTAAGTTTTAAGTTCCTTTGTACAGTTTCAACTGGTTTGCATGTAACCATTTGTCAGTCAATTTATTGTTGTGGAGGAGTCTAACTTGATAGACTGCCGGACTGAGCTTGTTGACAATGGGGTAAGGGCCTTCCCACTTATTGGAGAAGGAGTGGGTGGGATGTGCAAATCGAATTACCATTACCTGATCTCCAACCTGCCAATCCACTTCTTGTGCGTGTTTGTCAAATTGTATTTTGGACTGTTGCTGGGCCTTACCCATGCAGTTTGCAGGATACAAGTGTGTGTGTATGAGGTCTTTCCTAAGTTTCTCCACATACTGATCTACAGACACACAGTCTGCAGTGGGGGTATGCAGGTCAAAGAGCAAGTGCTCAGGTAATCTCATTTGTCTTCCAGTCATTACCTCGAAAGGTGTAAGCTGGGTGGTGGCTGAGGGTGTACCCCTAATTGCCATAAGGAGTAAAGGCAATAGGGAATCCCATGTCTTGGGATTGTCCTCAATAAATTTGGAAAGCATTTGCTTAATCCATCTGTTGGCTCTTTCTACTTGACCTGAGGATTGAGGGGTGATAAGGTATGTGGAACTTTGCTGGACCCCAAGGAGTTCAAGGACTCTTTCATCAACTCACCTGTAAAACTGGTTCCTTTATCGGAGTCTACCTTGAGAGGCAGGCCCCACCTGGAGAAAATATGTTCTACCAGGATTTTGGTGGTTATCTTTGTGTGATGTCTTGGTGGGGAAAGCCTCAACCCACTTAGAGAATAAATCAGTTACTACAAGGGCATACTTGTTGTTTCTACTGGTGTTGGTCAAGGGACTGATAAAATCAATTTGAATGGCATGCCAAGGGCCAGTGTGTCTCTGTGGTAAAAGTTTGGCATTTCGTTTTGTAGGTATGGGATTGTTTTGTGCACAAACAAGGCAATTATCAATGTATTGTTTAACATCTTTGGTAATCCCAGGCCACCAAGCAGTGGTTTTGAGATGCTGGAGGGTATTTTCTGTCCCCTGGTGTCCACCAGTAGGTGTGTCATGTACCTGGTGCAAACATTCAGATCTCAAATGTCTGGGGACTACCCACAATTTGGTGGTAGTATCCTCTGGTTGGAACCAAATAAGTTTATCATCAGGGGATAAGTGTAATTTACCTTCATGCCTGCGGTATGGGTTATATGTAGGGAGTCTTTCTTCAATACCCTTGTCCAGGAATCTGAACACTTCTTTGAGTTCAGTGTCCAAATGCTGGGCTGCTGAGAGGTCCAAGGGGGAAAAGATTCAGATTTCTTTTTGAGAGCTGCAACCTGTACAGCTGCATTGGCCTCTGGATGATCCATTATCCAGACATCCCCCCCTCGGGCCCCTTCCTTTGCGAGGGTGTCTGCTGTGTCATTGAATGCATGATAGGGATCATGTAGGGAGTGAGCTTTAACCTTGTGCACATAAAGTTTGTGTGGGTATTTCTGTGCTAATACATGTATGTAGATCACCAATTCTTTGTATTTCACTGGGCTTCCATCAGAGGAGAGGAAGGAGTTCTTCTGCCAGAAAGGGAGAAATTCTGTAAGGGAACAGCAAACCCAATTAGAGTCTGTGAAAATGATGGTATCCTGAGTTCCATGTTGAATAAACTCTAGTGCACAGGCCACCGCTGCCATCTCTGTGTACTTTGATGAAGCTACACTACAGCGTTTAGATATTCTGACAGTGTTCCCATAAAGATACACCACCATAATACCCATCCCTACAATCTGTTCTCCCTGATAGTATGATGCTGAACCATCGGTGAAAACATGGCACAAAGAGGTATTTTCCAGTATCTCAGGGGTGGCAGGGAAGAATGGACCCGGATCTGGGAGGTCAGGTGACTGCAAAGTACAGTCATGGGGTTCCCCCTGAAAAAGGAGGCCATGAGCTAATAGAGATGGAACTTTGGTTTGATGGACCTGAATATCCTATCCTGGAGGAGGAGTGACCAATGTGTCAGCCTAGTGTTGAGACTGACCCATCCTTCACTCTATCTGAGAGCAGAAAAGTAGTAGGTGTATGATTAGTGTTAAGAATCAGCGGAGAGTACCCAATGATATACAGGAAGTGCTTGACTGCCCAATAGGTGGCCAGAAGATTCCTTTCACAAAGGCCATACTTCTGTTCCACTGGGGTCAAGAGCTGCGATGCATATGCAATAGGTCTCAAGGTGCCATGCACCTTCTGGGCTAGCACTGCTGACATAGCGATGTCAGAGGTGGCACACTCTAGATGGAATGGTAATGCTGGATTGGGGTTTACCAGTGCTGGGGCAGAGGCCAAGGCCTGCTTCAGTGACATCACAGCCTGGGTATGGACAGGGCCCCAACTCCATGGAACGTTCTTTTTGAGTAAATCATATAGAGGAGCGGCTTTCTGAGCAAAATCACAATTACACTTCAAGCCTGCTCTCTGAATAAGAGTCAATAGTTCATCCAAGAGATCCAGATGTTGTTCCTGTGTAGCAGTGGCCAACAACAGGTCATCTACGTACTGTAAGAGACATTGGGGGGGCTGAGAAACTTTGTAGGGCATCCATCATATGAAGATGGAAGAGGGATGGGCTATTATGGAATCCCTGTGGCAAGCAAGTCTACGTGTATTGTCATCCTTCAAAGGTGAAGGCAAACTTATATTGACTCTTGAGGGCCAATGGTAATGACCAAAAACCATTGGAGATATCCAGGGCACTGAACCATTTCTGATCTGGTGTTAAAAGTCGAAGCACATCTGGTGCAGACGCCACAGTTGGGGAACAACTGGGAGTAACCTTATTCAGTTTCCTGTAGTCAATAGTAAGTCTCCAGGTGCCTGTGGGTTACTTCACAGGCCAAACAGGAGAGTTGGCAGTGGAGACACAGGTTCTGATTAGTCCTTGTTTAAGGAGTGACTTGATTGTTTCTCAGAGAGAGGGTAAGGCTTCAGTGGGAAATGGATATTGCCTTTGTCTCTCATGTGCCGGGCCTGGCACCTCAATAATGGTATGCATTCTGCCACAATCATGTTTGTTAACTGCAAACGCTTCCAAATGTCGTTGCAGAATAGGTAGGAGTTTTGGGAAAAGTTCATGATTCTTGAATAAATCTATGACATCATACTCTTTGTTGTTGATAGATATTGTTGCTACAGCATGTGAGTCAGGAATTAAGACAGTATGGTATTGACCCTAGATCTGTATCAGCAACATGTTTGCTAGATCCACCACACAGCCGTGTGGTGCAAGGAAGTCAATCCCGATGATACTAGGATGATCATGCAGCACCATCAGTTGGAAAGCATGTGAGGCCTTTAAATGGCCTAGTTCTATCGGTAAAGGCAGAGAACGGTATGCAGGTAGCCTAGCACCATCAACTCCTGACATATTGGTCTTCCATCCGGTAGACCATGGAGACGTTTCAGGGTGGTCATCGTGTAACACAGATACAGCTGCACCTGTATCTAACAAGACAATTAGGTGGCGGCCCCCGACCTCGGCCTCGGTGCAGGGCCTTCCATTTGTATCCAAGACCAGCTTGTTTACAATACTGACTGGGGCCTGTAATTGTCAATCCGTATTGTTGGAGGCATGCAGAGGTTGGGTCTGGCTTGCATGAATGACTTCACCGTGTTACACTGATGCAATGTAGGGAGGAGCTTCTGGGTTCAGGCTTATGTGGACCTGAGAGCCCATACTTCCAGTGTCTCCATGGCCAGTAGTGTCATGGGTCGCCGGTTGTACTGCTGCAAGTGTTTGTGCGGGAACAGCATCCACTATGGAGCGCACTTGCCCCAGGAGCTCCCGAAATTTTCGATTTTCTTCAGCTATCTCTTTATGTGAGGGACCCGATCTTTGTAATGGCTTCCCTTTGCCCTTGTGCCTTCTGTTTTTAGGCCAATTCTGGTTCCCACCCCACTGTTGTTGTTGTTGTTGGTCCTGTTGGGGGTTTTGCTGGGTGCTAGCTGGAGGGGCCGATGGATGTTTGGGCTGTTGTTGCTGGGTCTGCCCTTCCACAGTGTAATGTGTCGTGGTCCCAGAAGCGGGTTCCACGGCGGCAACCTTTTTGGAACCGGAACCCAAATCACGGATGTACAGTTGATACAGTCTCTCAGTTTTCCAAAGAATATCAGCAAACCTATCCCTATTTGGGTATGTGGTTGGCTCTACTTTCTCTCTTATGGCTGGGATCATGTTTCTAAGGAACAAGGTCTTATATTCGATAAGATCTACATCCGCAGCTTCTTGTGCCAGATGTTTCCCTGCTCGATAGACCATCCAGAGTCTCTGGTGGTAGGTCGCTGGACTTTCTTTAGCATTTTGCTTCACGGGGTATGCCAGCATTACTCCAAACACACCAGGGCTGTGAGCAGAAATGATCTCAGCTGCGACTCCGTCAAAGGTGGCGTTCCCATCCTGGCAAACTACTTCAGGGAGTTTGGCCCATAAACCAGGATCGATGGTCTGGTGTAGTATTTGGACCTGATATTCTGCGGCGAGGCTGAGCATCTCACACTTGGAGCGCACCTTTTCCAAATGGCAGCTGAGATTGTTGGACGGGTTCATCCGACCAATGCTGTCAGCAATTTGCTGAACAGAGTAGGCCATTTGTATTGGATTAGTTGGTGGTCGATCAGGCAAAGGTAATGCGTCTCGTGCACCATCCAATGCAGCGCGAGCTGCAGCTTCAGCTGCAGTAAGAACAACACCTTCCTGAGTGCCAGATTCTTGAAAAATTTGTCAAATCTGACTTTTAATGCCTTTCATACTTCTTTCAGGAAGAGGAACATTTCCCAATGCTCTATCAATCATGGTTTCAATCTCTTGCCTGCCTTCCACACTAATAACAGCTACCGGAGGTGCCGTCAGGACCAGGCTTGGGCCTGCTCCCCCCCATCATGGGCGCCGCCATGATGGCATTTCCCATGATGAGCGTCACGACGTCATCTACATGTGACCTGGGGAGTGGTGGGTGGGGACCCACCATACTGTGGATGGCTGGGTGGGGAATCTGGGCCATAGTAGGGGCGTGACTGGGCATTGTACTGTGAGACGTCGTCATCGGATGGTTCCCCCTCCAATGACGAGTGAAAAGCAGGGGCTACGCCTCCCATTGCCTTAACGTGGCCAGTCAAAACCTCTCGCTGATGGCGCAGTTTATCCATCTTAGCTTTACATTCATCATGATTCACACTTGCAACATCCATATCAACCTAATCTTGTTTCTGCTTCTGCAAAACACGGTACGCGGCGCTCAATTCGCGATTGTCCCTATAGGTTGTTTCTAAATCATTATGTACCTGGTTGATCTCGTCCTGAAGTTCACCCATTTCATCACTCAAATGTGCATTCGCAGCACTCAACAAATCATTCATTTGCACCACCTGACTCTTATCCTGTCTCAAACTTTCACACTCCTGTTTCAGAGTACACATTTCTTGTTCACCAGCCTGTGCGGAATGATGCAATAGTGAATCCTTTTCATTACACAGAGATTGGAGTTCTGACTCCAAGTTCTGCTGTATTCGAATACATTCTGTTTCCTGAAAACCCATCTCTTGCTTAAGAGATGCGATCTGCAGGTCAAGGGTACGAAACCTCGCTTCGGAGGCTTCCAAAGCAGCATACAGAGCAGCGACCATCAACCCTTTAAAACAACGCTTATTGGTTGACTGTCACGTCTCTGCGTACTGGGTTGAAATCCCCAGTACAGGGTTTTCGGATTGACTCGCGTCCCACGCAAAGTCAGCCCATCCTCCATGGGAGGTAAGAAAATTAGAGACATCGAGTCTCAGTTCTGCGCAGATATCTGATACGGTGGCCATTGTGTGGGAGGAAATGAAAATTCAAACTGTGAAAAAGACCACGCGTTGCATATCGATCCACAACACGAGTACTTTAATTACAGCCGGCCTACTGTATAAGTTGTAGGCTTGCAATTCAAAGCTGCTATGGAGTGGGTCGAGACAGCATCGACCACACCCAAAAAGTCAGCTAGACTTTGCAAGTATCTACAAACTGGTAGAAAAAACAGGAGAGGTGGTACGGGAGTGTACACCTACAGTCCCCGTGGGAAAAGGGAAATGTATAGCAACAAGTGAAAACTTACAACACCCAATATCGCCTGCACATGGTCGCCAATTGTAAGAGGTCTGAACCTCACCTTCAGGTTCTTGGCAATATTGGAGATGCAAATAATCACAGTCAAGTTGCATTCGAGTAATAAACAAGTTTATTACTACAAAAAGGGATAAATCACAGTTGCCCTAAGCAGTTCTTACCAATATGAACCGGGATCCAGTGCTAAGCGTGCCCTACACCTTGAGGTTTCTCTGTAGTCTCTTGGGATCTCTCGGGTCTCCGAGGTGTAGAATCTGTGCATAACATTATATACCTGTGATAATTACTATGGTTACTAAAAGATAGAAACATTTCTAGTTACAGAGGTGAGCCCTATTGGCTAAATTAGAGGTGGCTCCACGGTCCAAGATAACATTATATAATTCTGTACAGTCATCAGTTTTAGAACAAAGACATTCTTATACAGAGTCTTACATAACAAGGTGAAGTGGTGCCCATCACCAAAAGATGGCAAAGTTGCCTTGCATATTACAATTACTTCAAGGACAGGTGTCTTGGCATCTGACAAGTAAGAAATAGACAGAAAATACATGGTATAATGTGTGTGCATTAGCAAGCAAAGTGAGTTACAATAATATATGTATTCATATACTAACATCTACTTTATACAGTATATGCCTTTAGTCCCCTGTATTAGTATAGCCTATGTCTAAACATTAGCTGTCTACGGTGTACCCCTGAGGGTGTCAATTAGGGTGCAGGGACCTCATGTAACAAGGTCATGGAGTCAAGAACAGTGGGGGAATTCAAGAATGCATGGGACAGACATAAGGCAGTCCTAGTCAGGGGTAGGAGGAAGTAAGCTGTTGCTTCATTAGGATCTGCAGCTTATCTGTTAGGTAGGAAAATGGGCAGACTAGGTGGGCCAAGCAGTCCTTATCTGCTGTCAAATTCCATGTTTCTATGTAAACGCCATCATGACATCAGGGACCACGTCCTGCAAAGGGTGGTACCTGACCAACTCCGCAGGGGCAGACCTGCCCTGGGGGGCCTCAAACTTGAATCCAACAGAGTAGTGATCAGACCAACTGACTGGTTCCACCACCAGATCAGAGGCCTCAATCCCCAGGAGGAAGACCAGGTCAAGAGAGTGGCCTCCCTTATGTGTAGCTGAGGAAACAACCTGTGTAAAGCCCAGAAATGTCATCACCTGGAAAAAATGTTGTCCAAGGAACAAAGATTTGTCATTGACCCAGGCATTGAAGTCACCCAGAACCATCAGTCTAGGTGACTCCAAGGCCATGTCGGCCATGAAATCTGCTATTTCCTGCAGGAAAAGCTTCTCATCACCTGGTGGATGGTAGATGAGGGCAATCCTGCACCCTACACCAGCTACTACAGTACACTCAAATGACCTGGCCTCCTCAACTGGTACACCAGTTAGGCCCAATTTGGTCTTGAAACAGACAGCACCCCCCCCAGAGTCCAATCTCATGTGATGTATAACGGAGTACCTGGTGGGAACAGCTGCCTCTAAAAAACGGGCCACATTCCCATGCAACCAGGTCTTGGTCATGTAAGCCAGATCTGCCTTCACAACAAAGTCAGAGATAAGACCAGTCTTGTTGCAGACAGATCTGGCATTGCATAACAGCACCCGAGTTGGACGAGGTTGGTGAGTTGTCCCAACCACTTGCCCCCCTCAAACTGGAGGTGCCCTTGGGTATGGGAACCAGAACTGAATCACCTCGTTCTAGATACCATTTTGCCCCAGGGTGTCTTCTGGGCCTGACCACCCCATAGGAGAGCCTGCTGACCGCACCCCTGCACCCACCCCTGACTCCCCCCTTACGAGTGATCCCCAACACCCTACAGTGGTGATAGGTATGAGCAGGTGGGGGGAGAAGAGAAGGGGCAGAGGGCACAGAGAGTGGAGGCTGAGTAGCACAGGACAGGAGGTGCAAGCAGGCACATCAAGCAGCTCGAATTAAAAACACCGTAAATAAACATTCCCCAAAAAACACATACCAATCCTGAACTTCTCTCACATTTCCCACAACTTAAATAAATATACAACTTCAGATAAAGATAAAATAACAAACCACTAAATTAAATAAATTAAATATCAAACATAAACCTCCCTAACACATAATATTATTTGGTGATTAGACCCACAGGTCCTCTCACAACTTGGGGTTCAACCAAAATGAAACTAACCAAAAACAATTTTATTGCACCAAAGTCCTCTCACTACCTGGTGCCTACTAAAACTAAGCACTCTCGCTGCTTATTAAACAACAAAGGCTAAATAAACATCAAAATAATATTAATATTAAAATAAAATAATAAACAAATAAATAAAGGAAATAATTTAGAAATCACCCTCCCGATAATATCTTTCACAATAACGGGAAATAGATGGATTCAAAGATGTTGTAGAGCACTCTCACTGCTCACATTATTTCCAAAAAGAATATAAAGAAAAAGTACTTGCAGTCAGCAGAGGTCTCGTCAAGCTGTGAGCACTTCCAAACACAGCTTAATATAAGCCCAGGGACAAAAAAAATAAATAAACCAGCCCCAATGTCAGCAAAAATGGCAAGCAAAATAAAGTTCCAATCTTCAGGCTTCCAGTTCCACCTCCAATTGCAACCTCAAAAGGCCACCGGCAGGCCGCAGTTTCCTATCAACCTTCAAAGATTACCACAAAAAGTCAGTGGCTCACTACTTCAACTTAAGGAGAGGCCAGCCCCCCCAGCTGGCAACCCCAAAAGTCTAGGGAAAGGGAGTAATGGACAGACCCTCCAGCCGGCCCGCTCCCCACCCCTGTGTGGTACACTAATGCTGAGGTCTCTCAGGAGCCCAGCAGACCCAAAGGTTACCCAGTCACAAATGTAAGTGGTGGTGCAGATATTACATATGTGGGACCTCAAAGCAGAAGATCTGATGAAGCTTGGGGTTATCCTTGCAAAACATTATCCTTTGCCGTTGTTCTGATTTTTTGAAACATGATGGTGGAATAGCTATGCACCTCTTATAAATAAATGAATATAAATTTATTTATGAGTGGCTGTGATTAATTTGTGGTGGGTGCAGTTCAAAAAAAATTTTCTGCTTTGAGTTCTCTTATAATATACAGTATAGCGGGTAGTTGTTCCTCTATGTTACTCAATCATAATGAATATTATGTTCCAATTGAGAATGACTTAAGCCAATCTAATCTATAGAGATGTGGGAGTAATGAAAGTATGTCCTGAATACCACAAATAATAGCTTATTTATTACTCAGGAAGAAAAAATAATCGGTACTATTCAGAGCTATTCAGAGTTTTGCTATTTCTTGAGAGTTCAAGATCTCCCAAAATTTCTTGTCCAATCGAAGGTCACTTTGAAAGCTCACTGAAAGCACATCATGTGACCTTGCACTCCCAGAAGATTCAGGCAGGGGAGACATATGACCAGAGCTGCTGTGGAAAAATAATCTTCTTCCATCCACTTGATGAAACTAGACACAGATCAGAAATGTTGACTATTTTTGTTCCATCTCTAAATCCCAAGCTACAGAGTGTCAATTTGTGTGACTGCAGGGCCAAGCTCTGCAGATGTCTTGCTATCACAGTAGAAAATTGGTGTCAGTGGCTCAGTAGGTAGCACACTCACCTCTGAGGCCGGGAGATCAGAGGGCTGTGGGTTCAGTTCCCACATCTGGCACTTGGGTTAATATCCCAGTACTGACACTGTAATGCAGCATGAGAGGGGTGCTGCATTTCTGAGGTGCCGTCTTTCGGATGAGACGTTAAACCGAGGTCCCATCTGCCTGGATTGGTGGTAGTTCAGGTGGATGTTAAAGATCCCATGACACTTATCGAAAAGAGTAGGGGAATTTCCCGGTGTCCTGGCCAAATTTCCCTCATTCACTAAAAATACCACCAACAGCTTAATCTGGTTCAAGGTCAGTTGGCATTCATCTGTATCCCCCTTCCCCGAGTCGTGCCTGAAAATAGGCAGGATTTGTCTAGTGCACTTACCCGGTCAACAAAAGCTAAATAAATAAATAAAATTGGAACGCTCCAGATTCATAACAGACTTTACAAAATGGAAGTTTTAGTGCAATAACTACACCAGTTGAAACAGTTTGGTATGTCCCTAGACTGCATTATTTTTTCTAAGTCTGACAAGTATACATGCTGTAAAACAAAGCCTTTTTCTTTTGCTGCTGAATTGAAGTTTCCTGATTCCCTGAAGGAGAACATAAGCAGTCTTTCCCTCCAGGCTATAAGATAGAAACACAAATGTTTTTTCCTGCCTCGCCCATGGGAAAGTGTTTAGTTTAACAGCCTGTTGGTTCTGTAGACTGGAATGTATGGAATGCACTCCCAAGAGGCATCCATAAATAGTGTTTGCTTTAGAACTGGTAGGAATGCTGTTTCAAAGATAAGAATTATTTAGCACTTTGCAGGCGTTAACGGTGTATGGTGAGGGGAGTACACCTTCTCATTCTTATTTCATTCTGGCCTGCTACTGTGTTCTCATTAATTTTTTTTATAGAAGTGCTGCAATACACTAGAAGGAGTTGGGATTGTAATAATTTGTAAAAGGTAAGGAACAGATAAAATGCAGACATCCCCTCACTGTGATAGACTTCATACTAGGGAAATGTGAAGGACTGAAGGCATGGAAGATTGAACCTTCTGTTTATTTACAGGCACAGGTGCAGAGTGGCTAAGGGACAGTGCAGTGTTCTCCACACTGTCACGTATTTCCTGCTGGTGAAAAGTGAGGGACTGACAACACTGAAGACTGAAACCCTCTGTTTATCCACAGCAACATTTACAGTGGGGAACAGGAACAATGTGCATTTTCCCCACACTGAGATGTATTTATTACTGGAGAAAGGTGAGGGACTGCCAACAATAGAGATCAAACCCTCTGTTTAGCAACATTCTGTTTATCCACAGGGACAGGGACAGTGTAGGGATGGAACAATGAAGACTTCCCCAAATGGTGATGTATTTACTGATGGTGAAAGGTGAGGGACTGATAACAATGGAAACTGAAGCCCCCTGTTTATCCCCAAGGATAGGTTCACTATGGGGCAGGGACAATGTGTGTTTTCTCCACACTGGGATGTGTTTAGTGCTGGAGAAAGGTGAGGGACTTACCATACTGGAGATTGAAGCCTTCTTTTTATCTGCAGGGATGGGTACAGTGTGGGGAAAGGGCAGTGTAGGCTTCCCCATACTGTGATGATTAAATAATGGTTATAGGTGAGGGACTGACAGCACTGGAGACTGAAGTCCTATGTTTCTTCACAGGGACAGTGTATCAGGGAGCTCCTGTTACTATCAGTAAAAAAATGTACAGAAAGTCAGATGTGCACCCCCCCATTTTACCTTTCACTGTTTCCTTTATCTTTTTATGTCTTTCCCTTTTTTTCATGTCAGGGTGGCCAACCTGACATTCTGTTTGCTTTTCTGTCCCCTGTGTTCTTGAAACCCCCCCTGCTTGCACATCAAATGATGAAAAGCACTTTTCCTTTATCTCCCGATTTGGAGATAATGAATAGCGCACATCGTGCTTTAGGTCTAAAAGCATCTGGTACCCCCGAGAAATAAATATTAGCTGTGCACCTGATTTAGAGGCACTGAGCACAAAATTCGTGGCTGCATGTTGCAGCTTCATGTGGAAAAAATTACTCTGGTGCCCAACAATGCTCCCAGTGGCAAAGTGCGATACAGAAGCAGAATTCGTTTCAGAGCAGGATGCTATGGAATGAGTCATGTTGCACCAAGTGGCTGAAGATAAGCTCCTTGTTCAGAGCTGGAAATAGGAGAAATGCTTCAGAGCAAAAGCATGCTATGAAGCATCAGGAGAAACTGCAAGTGCAGTTAAAGAAATACCACTTGCTGTTTACTGAGACACTACAGGCAGATATATATTAAGCCCTGTAATGTCCCATAATAAATGAAAATGAGTTTCTGCAGCTCCAGAGATGTTGTAACTGGGGCTGCCTGTAGAAATAAAGCATATATGGGAAAAAAGGGCAAAACAGAAAGCCACTGCATGTTAAAGCATGGGATAATATGGAAACTCCCCACTATGTAATGCCACGACCAATGGGAACTCCCCCACAGAGTGTGATATAATCCCTAGGATATAAATTGGGCTCACCACTAGGGGACCATGTATAGTCAAGTCAGTCTGGTGCTAACAGTGAGAGGAGAAGGATCTTCTTTGGAGTGTACTGATTTTCACACAGATGATTGAGATGTAAGAGGTATTACATTGGGCTATCTAGGTTGAAATGAAGCCACTGGCTCTGCTGGAAAAAGCAGAGTCCTGAAGTTATTTTGTTATGCAGGACTGGCATTTTTTGTTTGTTTCTTCTATGATTTCTGTATATACTATATTTATTGATTTTTCTACAAAATAAATTAACACCTGCATATGTGCATTTTTTATGCACTTGATCACTGCTTGGTTATGTCAATTATCTATCCCACACATTCACATTGGTGTCAGAAGTGGGATACCTGGCTCATTTAGTCTGTTTTGGAAAAGCTGCCAGGGGGTATAGTAATATACCCAACACATGCACAGGGTAAAAAGTGCAGAGCCAAGGAAAATCCAGTGGGCTCATGCCATGGCTCATAACCTGGGTTGGAAGCCTATGCCAGGATTGGAGCCAGGAGCTCAACCAAAGATGGTGGTGAAAAGGGAAGAAGAGGAATGCAGGGATGAGGACCTAACCAAGGAAGAAGAGAATAGAAGAGACAGCTGGAGGAAAGTGCCTCAGAGGATCCCAGCAACCTGCTGCAATGGTTGTGCTTATGGCAACTAGAGATGGAGCATGAGAGGGCCAAGGAGCGATGGCTATGAGAGGAGGAGTGACAGCTACAAGAGGAGGACTGCAGGCTGAAAGAGGAGAAGAGGAAGATGCAAGATGAGAGGTGGCGGGATGCCCTACTAGCCATCCAGGCCCTGACCCCAGGACAACCTGACAGAAATATACCCCGAGACAATAAACTTACCAAACTGACAGAAGCTGATAACATTGAAGCTTACTTGACAATATTTGAGTGCATAGCACAGACCTGTGCATGGCCCCAAGACCAATGAGTCATCAGACTGGTCCCTTATTTATCTGTATGAGCCCAATTGGTATACAGTCACTTGACTGCCCCTGACTGTAACAATTGCAATCAGGTCAAGGAGGAAATGCTCCATAGGTATGACATTAATACTGAGACATATAGGGCAGTGATTTTGATCACAAAGGATGCTGGGCCAAGACACCCCCAGATAAACATTTGCCAGGATGAAAAGCTTTTGTTTAAAATGGTTGCAACTGACTGTCAAAACCCTTAACCAGATCATAACGCTAATCATTATAGAACAGTTTAATCAAATTCTACCCCAGGATGTCCAGGTATGGGTGAAGGAGCACAAACACGACACAGTGGAGAAGACCATCACACTGGTGGAGGATTACCTGGTGGCTAGACCAACAAAATCCCGAGGATACCAGGGCTCTTCACCCCAACCAACAACATCGGTAAGACCTTTTGATACTTCTTATCAGAGACAGTCTCCTAGCGGGGGGAAATAACTGGCAAGGGGACAGAAGGAAGAAATCTTATCATGCTGACCTTTTATGTCACAAATGTTTAAGAAAGGGACACATAGCCCATAATTGCCCCAGTAAAAGAATCATAGCAATGCACCTATCTCTAGCCAATTGGGAATATGTCACTACTGTGGGGATTGGCCAGACTGAACTAATAGGACTAATAGACTCTAGTAGTAAACAGACTTTGGAAAGGGTAGATATATTGAAAATTACAGCAGTAATGGGCTGGATGCAAAAGTTACATGTGTCCATGGGGATATCCACCAGTACCCTACCACCACAGTGGAAATGACTGTCGAGCAGGGGACACACATGATTACAGCTGGCTTAGTACCCAGATTACCAGTACCTATCATTATTGGGCAGGATTTTCTGAACTTTGATTGGTTAATAAAATCTCAACAGGCCTGTGGTCTACTAATGGCAGTTACCACTCAGGGCCAAACATGAAGAGAACAGTCCCAGGATGTTTTCCCTTTTGATGAAGGTCTAGTTGAGGACCTCGGGAAAACACAGCAATCTAAAAAAGAGAAAAGAGCTGAAAAACTAAAGCAGAGGGAAGCACATCAGGAGGGAATACCTGATATTGACTCTGAGTTAGCTGGGACTAATGCTATAACTGAACAAAAATTAGATGAAACGTTAAAACCTTTTTTTATGGGTGGACCAGATGGTTGCAGAAGAGCAGCCACAGTATGTTATAACTAATGACATGTTTTACAGAATTTGTGTTAACCCTGTTACAAGGGAATGTATTAAACAAATGACGGTCCCCTGGTGTTTTAGAAAGAGACTTATGCATTTAGCCCAGGATGTACCTATGGTTAGTCATGAAGGCCGAGACACTAGGTAGGTTGTCAAGCTGATTCTTCTGGCCGTGTATGCATGAAAGCGTGGCTAAGTACTGTCACACTTGCCCTGAGTGCCAAATGTGGCCAAAGGGGGAAGACAGGATAAGGTGCCCCTACAGCCAATACCTGCAGCCATGACTTAATTTGAAAGAATAGCCATGGATGTGGTAGGACCTCTGACAAAAAGCTCTAAAAGTAATCAGTACATATTAGTGATTTATGATTATGCCGCAAGGTAACCAGAGGCAATAGCTCTTCAGACTGTAACAGCCCCTTGGATTGCAGAGGAACTGGACAAAAAGTTTAGTCATCTGGGTATTCCTCAAACTATACTCATGGATAGAGGAACAAACTTTACTTCAGTACTCAGTACTTCAGTACTTCTGCAGCAAGAATATCCGGAACTGGGAAGGGAGAAGCCAGAGAAGGTGAGGGGGACAGCAAGGTCAGCACCCAGGGTGGGGGCTGACCAAACGAGCAGACACGAAAGACCGTTAGGCCTATTCTGCTGGCATTTTAGTATGTTAGTATGTTACTCCTTAAAGAGCTTTACCAATTGTTAGAAGTTTCAGCTGTAAGAACATCTCCCTACCACTCCCAGACTGATTGGCTAGTGAAGCATTTTAATAAAACTTTAAAACATATGCTCCAAAAGTATGTGCAAGAAGAGGGGTGGGATTGGGACATATATTTACCATATCTCCCATTCACATACCAGGAGGTACCCCAAGCCACTACAGGATTGTTACCTTTTACCTTTTTGTATAGAAGAAACCCCAGAGGCCCACTGGATGTGATGAAGGAACATTGGGAGGAAGGGAAAGAGGTATATCATACCAATATTGCGGCCTATATGTCCAACCTTAGAAAAAAACTGATGAAATTTGTTACCATGGCTCACCAGAATGTGGTTCACAGACAGATGGAACAGAAGGCTTGGTATGATAAAGGGTTGAAAGATAAAATCTACCAACCAGGTGGTAGGGTCTTATTATTGCTGCCTTCGTCTGAAAACAAACTATTGATGAAATGGCAAGGACCATTTGTGGTTATCAGGCAGACTGGTAAGGTTAACTATGCAATCAAGATGCCAGGCCGACAATCCCAGAAAAAGATATATCATCATGCCAATTTACTTAAGAAATGGCATGATAGGCAGGACCCCATACCCAGTTATTTTATCCATCCTGAACAGGAAGTTACTGAGTTGGAGGAGGACTATGAGAGGCTTGAGATGGGAAAAGAAGTCAGAGAGGTGCACATTAACCCTAGTTTAGATGCATCCCAAAGACAGGAGGTTGACCAATTGTTGACACATTTTGGAGCCACCTTCACTAGTATACCAGGGAGATCAAAAGAGGTGGTGCACATCATTAAAGTGTACCAAAAGAAACCTATTCATCAGAAACCTTATAGGCTCCTCAAAAGAGTTTAACAGGAGGTCATATAGGAAATCAAGAGACTGGAGCAGTTGGGGGTGATCAAATATTTTTGTAGTGCTTGAACATTTCCTATAGTTGTAGTGGACAAGATGGAAGGGGGAATTATATTGTGCTTAGATTTTCAGAAAAATCAATGCCATTTCATAATTTGATGGGTACCCTATGCCACATATAGATGACCTCTTAGACCAGATTGGGAATGCCAGGAACATCAGCAACCTGGACCTTACAAAAGGCTACTGGCAGATTCCCCTAGCCCAACAAGCCCAAGAGTATACTGCCTTTAGCACCCCCATAGGACTGTACCAATTCACCAAAATGCTCTTTGGGTTGCATGGGGCCCCAGCGACTTTTCAGCAGTACATGAACCAGACTTTGCATGCCTATTCCCAGTACAGTGCAGCCTATCTTGATGACGTTGTAATTTTTAGTCCTGACTGGCAGATGCACCTTGTACACCTCAGTGTGGTCATTCAATCCATATATGACTCTGGGTTAACCATTAATCCTGCCAAATGCACCATTGCCCAAACAGAGACAAAGTATTTGGGCTTTGTTATTGGGGAGGGTACTGCAAAACCAGATGTCAGTAAGGTCTAGGCAGTAGCAGACAGTCCCACACCCCTGACAAAGAAGCATGTACAGTCCCTTTTGGATCTGGCCAGTTACTATCACCGGTTTGTACCAAACTTTGCCACCATAGCAACGCCCCTGACTGATATGACTGATCAAGCAACCTTCAGAAGCTAGTCCATCAGATGCAGTCTTTTCATTCTCTCCTGCCTCACTAAAAGAGGCCGAAGATCTCCTCCTCCTCCAGTTGGACACCAGAAAAAGTGTTGGTGCTGACACCTTCGATCCATACTACCTAAAGATTGCCTATCATGTCTTGGCTGTATCTATTATGCATCTATTTAACTTGTCCCTTTCTCAAGGGACCCTCCCCAAACTATGGAAGACCGCATATGTTATTCTGTTGTTTAAATCTGGAAATCCCTGTTATCTAAACAACTACAGGCCCATCTCCCTTCTCCTGGTACTATCAAAGCTTCTGGAAAAAATCGTGAATGCCCAGCTGAAATCTTTTATAGAGGATACTAACCTGCTAAACGCAATGCAATCTGGTTTCTGAACTGAACATAGTACAGTCATGGCCCTGGCCAAGGTGAAAAATGACTGGCAGAGCGATCTAGAGAACAAAAAATTTGTCTGCGCCATTTTTCTAGACCTAAGTAAGGCCTTTGAAACAGTCGACCACAGCCTCCTTCTTTTTTCATTAAAAGCTATTGGTCTAGATTCTACCTCCTTGTGTTGGTTCCACAACTACCTTTCTGATAGGCACCAATAGGTCAAGGCCGGAGGAGAACTCTCCCCCTCAAATTTGTTAAAAAGAGGCATCCCCACTACTAATTACATGGAACCCTAAAAATAAATAACTAGATGATCATTGACCCTCGCCTAGTAACAGGTTTCGGACTGGAGGGGAAAAATGTCCCAAACCGTAGTAGAAGAAAATGACCAGTGCTTAATGTTGCTGTAATGGAGAGAGGAGTGAACAAGGATGGAGATAAACTAACTCAGGGGTGGGGGTTTTGGAGATGAGGTTTTTTTTTTCTACACATTCTCTTGATGTTACCTCTTCTCTGCTACCCAAAGGTCAAACGTGACACATCAGTAAGACTACAATGCACTGTTATGTTAAAACTATACGCAACCACCAGATCATAAGTTAATGTGCTATAATTTATCTATGTAGAGATGTTTGACCTAATACATGGTGATGAAGGTAAATGCATTTTTAATCTATACTATGTAATTAACCTTCATATTATTTTCATTTTTATTTGCTTTTATGTTTTAATGCATTAAAAATTAATAAAGCTTGCTGAATTAAAAAAAAAAAAGAGGCATCCCGGAGGGATCCATCCTGAGGCCACTTCTATTTGCCATCTACATCAATAATATAGCCTCAGGCATCAATGAGGCAAAACTTCATCTGTTCGCAGATGATACATTGATCTACCTAAGCCGTACAACTCCTAAAACTGCTTGTTGTGACCTGCAAGCTGACTTCAACATACTTCAATACCAGCTCCTTAGTTAAAAATTGCTACTTAATGCCAAAAAGACAAAGGCAATGCTATTTTCACCTATTAACCATACAGCCTACCCTGCTCTACCCCCCCATAGAAATATAGATAGAAACATAGACTTTGATGGCAGATAATGACCGCTTGGCCCACCTAGTCTGCCCATTTCCCTACCTACAGGATAGGCCGCAGATCCTAGTTAACCAACAGCCTATTTCTTCCTACCCCCCACAAGAATTGCCTTATGTCTGTCCCATGCATTCTTGAATTCTCCCACAGTTTGAGACCCTACAACTTCCACAGGAAGGCTGTTTCATGCATCCACTACCCTCTCTGTAAAAAACTACTTCCTCACGTTGCCCCTGAACTGCCCCTCCTCTTAAAATTGTGTCCCCTTGTTCTTACACGTCTCTTTTTCTGAAAGATGCTACCCTCTTGGACTTTGTTGATTCCACTGAGGTACTTAAAAGTTTCTATCATGTCCCCCCCTTCTTTCCTCAAGGGTATACAGATTAAGCTCCTTTAGTATCTCCTCGTATGGCTTCTCCTGCAGACCCTGCACCATTTTAGTTGCCCTCCTCTGAACTGCCTCTATCCTGTCTATGTCCTCATGGAGATGGGCTCTCCAGAACTAGATGCAGTACTCCAGATGGGGTCTCACCAGCTGTCTGTACAGAGGGATAACAATTTCCTGTTTTCTGCTGATGATACTTCTCTCTATGCATCCAAATATATCCCCAGCCCTCCCTGGTGCCTTCTCACATTACTTGCTAACCACCCTCCTAGGAGGAACCCTGGAATTTGTGCCAAAATTCAAATATCTAGGGGTCTGGCTAGACTTCAAAATCTCCTTTGCAGACCACCTGGAGGATTTGTTAAAAAAACTGAGGCAGAGACTAGGTATCTTCTTCAGGTTAAACTGCCTACTTACTACAGAGGCCAAGAGACAGCTAGTTCAGTCTACGTTCCTTTCCCTAATTGATTATGCAGACTTTATATACAGCCAATGTGCTACCTCATACCTCGGTAAATTGGACACTATCACTGGCAGACTTCCACAGTACATTGTTGATTGCCTAACTCTCAATATGCCTGGAACCTATGCCCTAAGAAGCTGTTCACTGATTTCTCTGAAAGTGCCCAAAGCCCTAACGCATTTTGGGAGAGCTGCCATAGGATTCGTTCTACCATCACTCTGGAATGTGCTACAGAAATCATTGAAACTGAGAGCTCCTGTTAGTCTCACTGTGTTTAAGACTTTATACTCAAAATACATTACAGAAGCCTGCAACTGCTTCCAATGATCCTAGCTTACTTACACCCACCTTCCACATCCTCCCTGCTTTTCCCATTGTCCTTCCTTCTTGTATCAGTGCCTTACTTGTCCCTGAGCCACCTACTTATCTACCACCCTAAATCTCACCCTCCCACCACTGGCTGCCCACTTCTCCTGACACATGTCTCCCCCTTGGTTTTTAAACTGACTATGTCTGTCTCTTCACTTGTAGCATCCACTTCAACTAATCTCTTTACTGGACTATAATGCCTTTACCTTACAGGAATGCTAAACCATCTATATTGTTGTATCTGGTATAAATTTTTACTGACTTGCTGTCCTATTGTTATGTATACCCTTACTGACTGTCTTTTACCTGAACCCAAATGTGTTTTTACTTATCCTGTCTATTGCAGGCCTACCTGTACTGTTGTACTCTTGCATCTACTGTCTATTTTGTCTGTATATAAATGCATTATTACTTGACTTGTGTAATGCAGGTCCACCTTGTAAATGAACTTGCTCAATGGTGTTTGCCTGGATAAAGAATTTGATTGATTGATTGATCTGATTAAAAACAATTGTCCTAATAAAGTGCACTGGTCCCAGGAGTGTGATGAAGCTTTTTATGATATTAAAGCTATGCTATGTTCCTCCCCTGTACTGCTCAGCCCAGATTTTTCTCTTCCTTTTGAAATGCACACCGATGCCTCTGATACCAGCATTGGTGCAGTTCTTTCCAAGACCAAGAAGGAGGAGTAGCACCCAATGATTTATTCAGCTGCAAACTTCATGAGAGGGAGAGAAAGTATTCAACCGTGGAGAAAGAATGCTTAGCACTGAAATGGGCAATAGAGGCTCTGAAGTATTATTTATGGGGTGCAGGGTGTTAGGTTCTTACAGATCATGACCCTCTGTGCTGGATCCAGCAGATGAAGAACAAGAATGGCCATTTAATGTGGTGGTACTTGGCTCTGCAGCCTTACCATTTCACCATTCAGCATAAAGCAGGTTCAAAACACCATAATGTGAATTCCTTGTCTCGATATGGGGCCTACACTGATGAAACTTGATTAAATGTGTGTATTAATGTGTTTTTGCTTTCTGTACAATATGATACTTAAAAGAAGTCATATGATATGATATGATATACGAGTATATATGGTATTCAACCCTGATTTTGAGCCTAAGAGAAAAGTACAGTATTGTAGAGATTATTATATCTGTATGAAGATACAGTACTGTACATATTTATAAGAGTCCCCGAGGCAGAATTTCTGACAGTGGGTGGGTGGTAGTGGTGGGCAAAGTGGGCTCAATCTGTTCTGTGAAGTGAGTCGTGGAGCAAAGGTGGATTCGTGGAGTGCTCCGCAATGCGAAGCGGAGTACTTCGTGTTATAATGAGGAACGTGAAGTGCATTGAAAACAGTGACTTCACATTACTCTGCCTCCACTGGTCACTTCTCTTTCAATTTTTAAGGCGAAGTACATTGGCGGCAGTTCACTTCGCCTCCCTTCGCCTTGTTGTAGGGTAGTATGAGTAGGAAGGAGTAGGAGACAGTGTGCTCTGATAGCTGTCTGTAGGAATCTTTTAAAAGCTGTTCAAAAAGCATTTTTGCTTTTTTGGGGGGGATCCAAGGGTAGTTCATCGATTGCAGGAAATTCTCCTGTGCTCACATCATCGAGCGTTTTTGTTTGTGTGTGGATTTTGAATGTAAATTTACAACATTGAATGTGTGTGTGGTGAAAGACAGTGAAGTGTACTGTGTGGGGGAGGATTGTATCTGTGCAGGTAGATTTAAGTTGGAGAACTAGTGATTTCTTTGTGTTTTGGTAATATTTTTGTTATATAACTGACTGTGTTACTGTACACATAGTAAAATTGTTAGTGATAGTACAAATTTTCTTGCTGCTTGTTGTGTGAATGTGGTGCAGCGTTTCATAAGATCAGGTTGTTTAAATTACAAATTTACATTACGGGGCACTGAGTACACTGAACTTTTGCATTTGCATCGCATTCCATGTTCAGCATTGTACACAAAGTGTTCTGTGTTGTGTGTGCAGTGTTGAGTGCATCAAATATAATACACCTTTTAAAATTTGTGATGCAGATCAGTGTATGTGCAACTAAGCGCAGCAGTGTAAACCTGCTATCCACTGCTGCTGCCTGATTTTGTACTGTAACTGTGTTTTCTGTTCTTAGTGTTGCTGCTTGTAATGCCATAAAAATCAGCACTGTCTGTATTCAGTGCACCCCCCACATTGAAAAGGTATTTTTTACTAGACTAGATTGTTTTTATGACCCCATCAGCACCACTGGTTACTGAAGTTGTTTTAATTCCATGACAGTGTCACAACACAGTAGTTGCCGAAGCCACAGTTGTTTATTTTGCTTCACATCCAGCTAGCAATAATAGCGAGTAGCGACCCTCCAGTTAGAAAGTGAACACATAAAAATCTGAATTTGGTAATAATATTTGTGGTTAATCCCCTAAAATGCCTGCAAAGAGACGTGCAAGTAAAGCTGCTTCTGGCTATGGCAATGTTGGCAGTAAGAGGGTCTGTGGGCATGGTAGTAGTATGCGGATGGAGAAGTGCA
Source organism: Neoceratodus forsteri (assembly GCA_016271365.2). Taxonomy (NCBI): domain Eukaryota; kingdom Metazoa; phylum Chordata; order Ceratodontiformes; family Ceratodontidae; genus Neoceratodus; species Neoceratodus forsteri. Next base: position 103,854,385 of record CM028129.1, on the reverse strand, counting down.
TTGCTGATGTGAGGAAAGGTATTTCTCCTGCAATGTTTTTTACAATTCAATCAGTAACTTCACTGATAGTTGGTTGAGATGATGTTTTCCCAGCCAGTTGTGTTAGTGTTACTGGTGTTAGTGGTGGTGGATGTAGTATTAGCATTGTTGCATCAAGTTCTAATTCCGACCAGTGTACTGTATCCAAACATATTGAGTGTGAAGCAGTGCAAGTGAGTGACAGTGTAGATGATGTTATACTTCCCAGTAATGTCCCATTAACTGACCCTGATTCTGATGATCATGTCAACGATAGCATACAATGTGATATTCCATCCACCGTGTCACTTAGCGTCATTCATTTTCCATGCAACAGTGATTCACAGTGTGGTGAAAAAATATCAAGTGATGGTGGTGTAGATGCTGATGATGAATGTGATGATGATTATGTTACTGTTATTGCAACATGTAGTCCACATGTTAGCATCCAAGCAGAAGATGTGGATGTGTGTGACAGTGATGTTGATGAATATAATGATGATTTAATTGACCCCAGTTGGGAACCGGAGAAAAATAAATTAAAAGTGGCTGTGTCTGAAATTTCTGAATCTGTTTGCAGGAATCTCCCCCTGTAAAAACTTGGGATTTACTGGTTTTAGTGGATGATGATGATGATGATGACCCAGTACTCAATATGATAGGTTGTCTTGGTGGTCAGTTGCAGTCCAGGTGTGCAGTGCCAGAAACATCATGTGCCCCCCCCAACACTTCAGTGCTTAAAATAACAGACTTAAATAAGCCACATCATCATGGACATGTTAAAAGCAGAGCATCACAGTCTCTTGTTTGGGATTTTTTTTGGTTCAAGATGCAAATGATAATTCAGTTGCAATCTGCCAAGTTTGCCATGTGCATGTGAGTCAAGGTAAAAAGGGAAGCCATCTTGGGACAGGAGAACAGCATACGCATCTTAAGAATAGGCACTTGCCTCTTTGGACCCAGGACAAGCTGATAGCTAATACCAGACTTGGGAGTTCACCCATATCACCGGTGACAACCATAGCCTGCATGTTATCCCCTTCCATGACTGTTAAGCCCAGTAGGAAATTAAACGTGTGCAGTTGTGCAGTAATAAGAGCAGAGGATTACTACAGGCATGATGAGGTGGAGGACCATAATGACTTTGAAATGTTTTCAAGTGCTGGTGAGAGTAGCAGTTTTTGTGGCGGTGAATGCAGCATGTCTAGTGCAAGTGGTACATCAACCCCAGTTGGCAAATCCGGAAAAATAACCTAATTTCTGAGTTTGTCATCATCACCTGTGCAACCATCTTCATCAAATGTCCACACTCCACCCCCTGCCAATGCCATTCATCACAGAGCACAACCATTTGTGACCAACACACACCCTGTTAAACGTTTAAGTCAGCCCATGTTACAGAGTGTTTTTGTGCATAAGCTGAAGCACCCCCAAGACATGCCCTTCAACATTCCTTCTCTCCATTCATCCATTTAAGTATGGATAGGTGGACAAGTGGCAAAACAGCGGGGAGTTCATATCTGTGTATAACTGCACACTGGGCACAGGTGCCAGGGGTTGTTTGTGATGCTGGTAGTGTGAATAATCAGTGCAGGAAGGTGGATTGTCATGGTAGCAATCTTCCTGAAATTCGCCATCATGCAACAATTGCTATGCGGAATGTGCCCTGCTCACGCACTGGTGAAAACATGTTGGACATGGTACTGACTGAAACTGACAGATGGCTAAGCCCTCTGTCCCTGAGAGCTAGGTTCATAGCAAGTGACAATGGGTCAAATGTGGTGAAATGCATCACGAATGGTGTTTTTTTTCGTGTTCCATGCATGGCCCATTGTTTAAATCTTGTGGTTCAGGAGATTCTGCAGCACCCTGACATAAAGGAAATGCTGACCATTGCACAATGTATCTGCTCTCACTTTTCAAGATCTGGAAAGGCCCGTGACCAACTGTGGCAGCTGCAGATACAAAACAGCCTGCCTCAGCACTGCTTGATGCTGGAAATTGTCACCCGATGGAACTCCACGTTATACGTGGCAGAGAGGTTGTATGAACAATGCTAAGGCATCTCAGAATATCATGTTATGCACACTAGCCATGACAGTTCTGGGGCCTCCATGTCAATGACGACTGAACAGTGGCACCTCATGGACTTTGTAATAACAATTTTGCTGCATTTTGAACATGCCACTCAGGCAGTGAGTGGTGAGTCTGCCTCCATTAGCCAATCAATTCCACTGCTGTGGATGCTGAGGCAGACATTGGTGAATATACAGTATAGCCTTGATGTTGCCGGAGATGGTGGTAGTAGTATGTTGCTGCAACACATGTTGACAGTATTCGACCAGAATCATCACGTTGAGAGCATTCTGTGTAGTGACAGCATTGCCATGGCAACAATGCTGGACCCACGATACAAACATGGAATTGCATCAGTACTGGAGGGAGGGCCTGAACTGGTAAAAAATATCAGTGGTCAACTGGTTCACTTGGTTCATGGGGCACAGAAGTCATGTGCCAAGGTTTGCAAACCTCAGCAGCATAATCCGGCTGAAGGTGTAGCTGGAGGACTAGCAAGCATATTATGCAAGGGTAAGGAGACTGTAGTTCCTGGTAGTCTGTCATCCAAAGTGGTTGACGTCAACCCGCTTTGGGAGGCTTTGTCCCAAGTGGGTATTTGTGACATCAATGATTCCATGGAACAGGCTGATGCATCAACAATTGGACTTAGTGCAGCACAGAAAATGGTTGAATAATATTTGCCTGAAAACAGGCATCTGACAATAAGTGAAGATCCTCTTTTGTACTGGATTGGAAAGGTCAGTGAATGGCCAGAGCTGACTGCAGTGGCACTGAAGTACCTCACATGCCCACCCTCCAGTGTAAGTGGTAACACGGTGTTGAGAGGGTATTCAGCTCAGCGGTGCAATAGTTAAGGATCATCGGACAAACCTGTCTCCTGCAAATGTTACAAGATGCACATAGCAGCACAGACAGCAACCTCAGTATTCCTACCCCTGCCAAGTCATGGTGGTCTTGCTGATGTGGAAATGGAGCATCCTGGTGGCACTGGCTTCCTGAAACATCCCACCACTGACGTAGATGATGACACAATGGAGAACGAATTTCCCAGTGGTCAGACTTCAGACATCAATGACTGTGAGGGCAATTTTCTTTATGAGAATGATGATGTGGTTAATGTTGGCAAGTTTTAACTGCAGTATTTAAAAGGTGGTGTGCCCCCCCAGCCCCAGACCATCACCACCACCGGGACTGATGTTATCTAAGTCTGCTGCCACCATGAGTCTGTCAGCCAACACCGGACCACCACCAGCGGGACTGATGTTATCCAAGTCTGCTGCCACCGTGAGTCTGTCTGCCCACCCCGGACCACCAGCACCGGGACTGATGTTATCCAAGTCTGCTGCCACCATGAGTCTGTCTGCCCACCCCAGACCACCAGCATTGGGACTGGTGTTATCTAAGTCTGCTGCCACCATGAGTCTGTCTGCCCACCCCGGACCACCACCACCAACCGGACTGATGTTATCTAAGTCTGCTGCCACCATGAGTCTGTCTGCCCCCCATGAACCACCACTACCACTGGGACTGCTGTTATCCAAGTCTGTTGCCACCATGAGTCTGTCTGCCCACCCCGGGCCACCAGCACCGGGCCTGATGTTGTCCAAGTCTGCTGCCACCATGAGTCTGCCCCCATGGACCATCACCACCACTGGGACTGATGTTATCCAAGTCTGCTGCCACCATGAGTCTATCTGCCCCCCATGGACAACCACTACCACCGGGACTGATGTTGTCCAAGTCTGCTGCCACCATGAGTCTGTCTGCCCCCCATGGACCACCACTACTACCGGGACTGATGTTGTCCAAGTCTGCTGCCACTATGAGTCTGTCTGCCCACCCCAGACCACCACCACCGGGACTGATGTTATCCAAGTCTGTTGCCACCATGAGTCTGTCTGCCCCCATGGACCATCACCACCACTGGGACTGATGTTATCTAAGTCTGCTGCCACCGTGAGTCTGTTTGCCTACCCCAGACCACCAGCACCAGGACTGATGTTATCCAAGTCTGCTGCCACCATGAGTCTGTCTGCCCCCCATGGACAACCACCACCACCGGGACTGATGTTATCTAAGTCTGCTGCCACCATGAGTCTGTCTGCCCACACCGGACCACCACCACTAGGATTGATGTTATCCAAGTCTGCTGCCACCGTGACTCTGTCTGCCCACTCCAGACCACCACCACTAGGACTGATGTCATCCAAGTCTGCTGCCACCATGAGTCTGTCTGCCCCCTGTGGATCACCACCACCACTAGGACTGATGTTATCTAAGTCTGCTGCCACCATGAGTCTGTCTGCCCACCCTGGACCACCACCACCACCAGGACTGATGTTATCCAAGTCTGCTGCCACCGTGAGTCTGTCTGCCCACCACGGACCATCAGCACCGTGACTGATGTTATCCAAGTCTGCTGCCACCATGAGTCTGTCTGCCCCCCATGGACCACCAGCACTGGGACTGATGTTATCCAAGTCTGCTGCCACCATGAGTCTGTTTGCCTACCCCAGACCACCAGCACCGGGACTGATGTTATCTAAGTCTGCTGCCACCATGAGTCTGTCTGCCTCCCCCATGGACCACCACCACCATCGGGACTGATGTTATCCAAGTCTGCTGTCACCATGAGTCTGTCTGCCCTCCACGGACCACTAGTCTACCGGTGCATCACCACCACCAGCTTCTTAATATTTAAACCATAAAGTGAGTATGTGCACTCGATGTTTGTTACACTGCCTCACTTCCTGAAGTTGTCTGTTTTGTTTTCTGTAGCTATTCAGAGCCACAGTGGCAAAACACATACAGTACACCTATTTTGTCTCTTTTACAGGAGAACAAAAACAGGCTGCATCACTAACATTACTTGTTTGGAAAGATGCTGTAGCTATACCATACAGATAGAGAGGAAGCGATGTAATGTCCATGTGAAATCCATTCTGGTAAGTATGAAGATTTTATTTCATTTGTTTCATTGCTTTGTAAAGACTGCTGCAAATATTGCAAACAGGTTGTCTTAGTACTCGACCAGCTGTGTTTCTGAAATGTAACTTAGTTGACAATAGGGATTGAGATTTGAGAACCAGGGAGGGGCACATAGCAATGAAGTGGCAACTTTTAGGAAGTCATTCAATTCTTTTTTTAGGAAAATTTGAGATACTTTATTGTTCTGTCAAAGTGGCCTTATCCAACGAAGTTCATCAACATGATCAGGCACACCCTGTCCCTGACCCGAGCTTGGGCACACATGCAACACGCAGAAGTCGTTTCATTCCATGACCATGACCATCATTAAGAACCGGACTCCAGAAGGATGCTGACGAAATCTGTGAAGAAATAAAAAAATAACAAACGATTACAGACAAAACTGAAAATATGATCCCCCCCCCCAAAAAAAATGAAATACTTACCTTCATGTGCTTAAGAGTTATCCATTTCCATTTAAGTGCCAAACATTCTCATTGAGCACTGGACAGTGCTCAGCAACAGTTCAGAGACGGAGTCACCTGTGTGTGATGCAGAACAATAGCATGAGTACATGTCCATGTCAGGTTCAACCCCCCCCCATTCACCAAGGCTACTGTTACTGTACATCCAATGGGCACCTTTCAATCCAGTTGAGATGATCACTTTTTACTTCTCTGTACACAAGGAGGATGCATTCTGGGCCTGCAGAAAAAATCTGGGGACTCTGTGCCACTGTTGTGTGCATGACTGAGTGTACCATAAATTCTCTGGGGGACTGTGTATGTGCTGAAACCGTCTCATTTAACTGTGCTACCACTTGTCAATTTTCTGGACACATGGAGGATGCATTCTGGGCCTGCAGAAAACATCTGGGGACTCTGTGCCACTGTTGTGTGCATGACTGAGTGTGCCATAAATTCTGGGGGACTGTGTATATGCTGAAACAGTCTCATTTCACTGTGTTACCACTTGTCAATTTTCTGGACACATGGATGATTCATTCTGGGCCTGCAGAAAAATTCTGGGGAGTCTGTTCCACTGCTGTGCACATGACTGACTGCGCCATAAATTCTGTGGGACTTTGTATGTGCTGAAACAATCTCACTTCACTGTGTTACCACTTGTCAATTTTCTAGACACAAGACAGATGCCTTTTGCAGATGCAGACAAATGAGGCAGCAAAACAGATTACACACACTAAACACAGAGACACTTAACAGAAGAAAGGGGCCCCAGAATACAAAGTGTAACGCATACTGAAGACAACAAAAAAAAAGGGCATACCATGCAGTACAAGGGTCAGGAATGGTGGAGGAATACATTTTATGGCACAGCAAGGAAGGTGGGGGGACACGGTATGAGGAAACAAAGCTAATGTGGGATCCCATGGTGATCCAGCAGCAGTTCCAGCATGGACATAATTTGAAGCTGATGTCCCTCTATGTCATCCAGCCGCTGCTCCACAGCACTCATCCTCTCGCTGTTTTCCTCAACAGCACTCCAGAAAACTGCCAAGTCAGACAGCGTTACATGCACTTCTCTGGTGTCCACTCCTTCGATAGGCTGACCTGCTGGTGGTGGTGGTGGTGAGGGGTGTTGGTGGAGCAACAGGTGCTGCTGTGGCTCTCCTCTTCTTAGGGATGCCACGCCCACTATGCACAGTAGCACCCTCTACCGCAGAACTGTCAACAGGTGCAGACATGGTCTGTTCTGTGGCAGCCTGCCACTCCACCTGTTGGTGATTAAGCATATGAGTGCACTGGCCCCCAGTCCCTAGGTTACTCCCCTGGGGGCCATGGTGCACCTCCACTTCACATAGGTGACACTTCAGCATACTGTTGTCCCCACCGACACAGTCAAAAAACTGCCAAACAATGGAGGTGCAGGTAGGACCAGGCACAGGAAGGGGAGGGCCAGATGAACTGGAAGTAGGCTGCTCACACTGCTCAACAGTACTGATGGTGGGATCCACACCTTGGCCTGGGGGAACAGGCACATCCTTCTCCAACGGACCTTATGCTGGACTTAGTGGTGGTGGTGGTTGAACTGCCTCCGAGTCAGGAGGTGGTGCTGGTCCTGCTTCCCGGGGTTGAACACTCATAAGTTTAGAGAGGTCCAACACAAATGGGCACCCATGCCCCTCCACACATGTGCACAGCACAATGACGCATACTACCATGCTCTCCCAGAGCTGCCCCCACCACAGACATTCCCTCACCCTGCTCCATCTCACGACACAAGCAGAACACACACACAGTCACACACACACACACAAACAACTAAGTAGGAAAGAAAAATAAAATTTACAGAAAGAACAAATTAAGTAAAAAAACGTACAGAAAAGACAAAAAAATTTAGCTTTTAAAAAAGCTGTTGGGTTAAGTATCACATTTTAACTCTCTCTGCAATCAAAAAAACACTTCTCTGTCTATTACACACACACACTCCTCTCTCTCAGTCTGCACAGGAGAAAGTGAAACTGTCTGTGTGACTCACTTCCTTCCTACCTGGCTAGAGAGCATGTGACTTATAGTACTGTAAGCCATGTGACCTGTGGGGGGGCTGCCAAGTCTGAAACACCAGGTGGATCTCTTAGAGTTACAATGAGGAATGCGAAGTCCATTGAAAAACAATGATTACTTTTACCACATTCTCATTATGCTAACGCCTAAGGATATCGACAAGGCAAGTGAGCACTTTGCATTGCCCACTCCGTGTAATGGAGTAGCAACGCGAAGTGCCCACTTCGCATGCACTTTACCAGCGAATTTTAAATTCGCTGCATCTCTAGTGGATGGAAGCTCCAACCCTCCTAGGGTTTCAGGAGGGTGTCTGACAACAGTAATACTGTTGCCTCTTGGTGGGGGAGGTGTGTAACAGGGAGCTCTTGTTATTACCATACAGAAAGTCAAATGTGTAACCCCCCATTTTTCCCTTTCACTCTTTCCTATCTCCATGTTCTTTTCCTGTCTTTCTCTTTTTACGACTGTGGGCGGAGCCTACAGGAGTATTGCATGTACTACAGGAGTATTGCATGTACTACAGGAGTAATGCATGTACTACAGGAGTATTGCATGTACTACAGGAGTATTGCATGTACAACAGCTAATATTTTTTAAGGCAAGCTACCTCTTGCTGGGAGCTACAATACTGAACATAGGATTTGCAAGAAAGCGAGTTGTGCTCACAACAGAGGGAGGTGAACCTTACAATTGTCTTTGGTTTGTAGCAGATATTCTGCAGGTGGAGGCTACTTCTAACTGAAAGGTGAAACAAGGAACTTAATCAGGAAAAGACAGTCTTGTTACAATTCTTAAGATTTTCAGTGCAGGAAGAGTTTAAAGCACAGCGACTTATTTTGTAGCTGACTGCTTTCAGAAGCACAAACCACCAGGCTGCTTTGGGGCTGGGGAGGTTTACCTGCGCCTGACTTGGATGTCTGGATTTTTCTCTGTTTGATTAGCAGGGGATTTGCTCTGTCAAATTGTCGGTATGGTATCTTGCTGACAGGAAGGCACTCATCGCAGCGTGGGTCAGAGCTCTTAGCTGATTGTTTGTGAGGGCACAGTTTCGCCCAACCCTTCCCACCCCTCACCCCACCCCTGGAAATAGTTCCTTATACCTGGAGTTCTGACATCATTTCTCAAGAGTGCAAGGTGTATATCAATATCATATCCTCTCTAGCACACAGCACTGAAAATATAAGCATACACATTGTATAATATATATATTTCTATATAACAAACCAATCACACACACAAACACACACACAAAAAAAGTACATAATCATGTGGGGAGTAGTGCAATGTAATGGCTGGGGGCAGCAGCTCGGGTAGACTTTCTGGAGGCTGAGATGCTGCCCCATTTGCAGACAACTCTGCCCTGAGGGAGGAATTTGCCCATCTTCAGGCCACACTGGACAGCAGTAAGGGAACCTTCCCCCGACCAGACTGGATGGTAAGAAGGGAACCTCCCCCATCCAGGGAGCACCAGAGCCACGACCACTGCCTCAGAGGTTGCAAAGAAAGCACAGCAGATGGACCACAGTGGGCTCAGGGAGGGTGAGGATGGTGGAACAGAGGCACACCCAGTCAGTTGTTCCACTCCACAATCCATACACCATTCTGGGGGAGCATAGTTCCCCTATGGATGTACCCACAGAGGAGATTAAGGAGGCTGAGGACACCTGTCACAACGGAGGCCCACAGGAAGGAGGCAGAGGACACCACAAGGAAAGGAAGCAGCTCCTGGTGGGGGACTCAATTATTAGGGGGATAGAACTGGAGGAGCAGGGAAAACTGAAATAAGGTGCCTGCCTGGTGCCATGGCTTGGAAGGACAGGAAGCGCATCCTCAGGATCATGAGAACAGCTGCGTGGGAGTCTGAGCTGGACATCATTGTCCACCTAGAGACAAATGACTTGGCTCAACATGAGATTAGAGCAGTGCAGAAGGACTTTGTAGAACTGGGGAGGGGCCTAAGACAAGTAGCACAAACAGTATCCTTCTCAGAGGTGCTGCTTGTCAATGGCATGAGTGAGGCGAGGGTACTTTGCACCATGCAGTTTAATGAATGGTTGAAAAATGGTGTGAGCACAGGGGTTTGGCTTCATTGGCGACTGGGGTTCCACCTGAGGACACCAGCCTATACTGGCAGGATGGTCTGCATCTGTCCAGGAAGGAACAAGTCTTTGAGCAATCAGTTTAAATGCTTCATTGGCAAGCTTTTAAACTAGTCAAGGGGAGGCACTGAGAAGCAGCAGGAAAATCCCAGCCTCTCCCTACAAAACAGGGTACTAAATGAGAAAAAGACCAAGGTAGAAAGGTCAGTGGGGGATGCTGCAACTGAAGGTAAAGCCATCAAAAAATGGAAAGCAATGAGTACCAATGCCCGTAGTCTGAGTAACAAGCTTCCTGAATTAGTGGCCTTGATGGAGGAGGAACATCTGGATATCATGGCAGTCACAGAAACATGGTTCACACAAAACCATGACTGGGTTGTAAACATACAAGGATACACTATCTACAGGAGGGACAGAGAGGGTAATAGAGGAGGAGGAGTAGCTCTTTTACATAAGGGAAGGAATCAAAGCAACAGAACAAAAGGGAAAACAGGGAGGAGAAGAAGCACTGTGTGTAAATTTGGAGACCGGCAATGGCACCACAATCCACACAGGGGTTGTATACAGACCCCCTTCTCAGGGGAGGAAATGGACAAGGAAATGATAGAAACTATACTTAGTATGGCAGAAAAAGGGGAGATATTGCTGATGGGTGATCTGAATATGCCAGATGTTAACTGAAGTGCAGTTGCTGCAGCCACTTCGAAGAGTGGGGTTATTCTAGATGCCCTACAGGGGGCATGCTTTAGACAACTAGTATTGGAACCCACTTGAGAGGGAGAAATCTTGTGTACAGGTGTGACCTGGGAGCACAAGGAAGTTAAGTGATTTGCACAGGGTCAGACAGTATGCAAGTGGGGGCTGTGGGAGTCAAACCCAGGTCTCCAGGCTTGCAGCTCAGAGCCTTTTAAGCCACTGCCTACTTAACCATTTACAACACAGCTACTTAGTAGCTGTTGTCTTACAGAAACCCCAGTTAGCTACCTCTCCCATGGACTGGGAAGGGAGGAGCCTGAGAGGGTGGGGGGAGCAAGGTCAGCTCCCAGGGTGGGGACTGACCAAAGAAGCACACACAAAAGCCCACTAGACCTATTCTGCTGGCATTTTTGTATGTTAGTATGCTTACTACACCAACACCATGAACCATAAACATGACTGCCATAACTAGGGAGGCAATATAGCACAGTGGTTTAAGGCTCTTCTCTGGAGATCTTAGTTTGAATCCCACAGCCCCCATAGAAATGTGGAGTATCTTTTTAAGAAAGTATTAAATACTATGAAATGATTTTAAAGCAGTTCACATGCTAAATCCTACTGCCACATTCAAAACATCATACCCTACCTGCTCACCACATATAAACTCAACTATTTAAAAAAAAATAATTCAAGCACTTTTTATGTTTGCTTGCACGCATGTGCAAGAAACATAGTACCACCATACAAGAATTTGTAGGTGTGCCTCCCTACTTCCAATGCCCTGCTGCCTTTTGCAGGTGTGATCCTACCATGCCAAAGAATGCAAGAGCTGTCTATGACAGCGTTTGCAAATGCAGCGGCATACAGTTGAAAGAAAGGCACTGCAGTGTGTAGGCAATTTGCATACTGCAGTGCAAGATCTGTCATAGACAGTTCCTCTCCTCCCCCCCACAAACAAGTAACACACTGGGAGCCCACCCCAGCATGCTCACATGCCCCTCCCCACAGTATGGATAAAGGGGGTGCCCAATCCCCCGTCAGCTGCACTGCAATCCCCCCAACAGAGTTTTATGTGCCACGCTCGGAGCCCACCCCAGTGTGGCAACAATCTATAAGGCCAATGGGGATGCCCATGCCCAATCCCCCATCAGTTCCACTGGCCCCCCCAAACAGCCTTCAAAGTGCCACACTGGGAGTCCACCCCAGCATGGCAAATGTCCATCTGCTGCCCCAACACACTTCCAGGTGCCACGCTGCCCACCACAGTGTGGCAAAAGTCTCTATGGCCAACAGGGGTGCCCAATCCCCTGTCAGCTGTGCTGGCCCCCCCAAAAAAACTTCAAGCTGTCATGCTGGGAGTTCACCCCAGCATGGCAAACATTCCTAAAAGGAAAAGACCTAGAAAGGAAAAAAAACAGTCCTTCACTGACTGTCTTGAGTCTGACCCCCCACCTGCACGCACCCTGCCTCCCCACACCCCTCACCCCATACTTACTTCCAGAGTCTGGTGCAATGATCTTCGGTGGACCGGGAACATGTCTGCACTCTTCAAAGCCGAACATGAACTGGGGAAATGCTGGTAAGCTGTATAATGGGTTAAATAGGGTTTTTTCAACTTTGATGCAGATCTCGGGCATTTTGGGTAATTTTTTCACCAAATTTTCAACATAGGGTTTTAGGGACCCCACCTCATGAGTTCTTGCACTGTCATTTTGTTATTTGCCCCCAAAAGGTGATTTTGTGGTCACTGCGTGAAACCACCTTTCGGGACCAATGTACGAAACAACAGTGTCACAGTTCATGAGGTACTCCCCCAAAAAACCTATTTTGAAAATTTGGGGAAAAAAATTCCCCAAAATGACTTTTTTATGAGAGTGCATTGTGCAGTTCCTACGCACGCTCATAAGTTTGTGAATTTTAAATATTTGCACTCCAGATTTTCAATATTGCCATTTTACCACAACTCCTTATGAGCAGAACAGCTATCATTTTTCACATCTCAACCAAAATGTGTTTCTGAGCATGTAGCGCACAATGGCGTAGTCGGTGTGCAAAATCAATGTTTGGGACAGATTAAAAATAATCACAGTGACACTGTTCATGAGCAGAGGTCTTAAAATGGCTATGTTGAAAATTTGGTGAAAATATTCCCAAAAAGGACTGTTTTACGAGCGTGTGTTGGGCAGTTCCTACGCACGTTCGTAAGTCTGCCAATTTTTAAGATTTGCACTCTAGATTTTCAAAATTGCCATTTTACCACACCTCCTTATGATCAGTACAGCTGTTATTTTTCACATCTCCCCCAAAATATGTTTCCGCGCATGTAGCACACAATGGCACAGTTGGTGTTTGAAATTAATGTCTGAGACAGATTAAGAAAATCACAGTGACACTGGTTATGAGCAGAGGTCTTAAAATGGCTATGCTGAAAATTTGGTGACAAAAGTCCATAAAATGACTGTGTTACAAGCGACCATTGCGCTGTTTCCACGCACCCTTTTAAGTTCATGAATTTGTAATATTTTCAGTCCAGATTTTCACCACTGGCATTTTTCCACACTTCCTTATGAACAGTACAGCTGTAATTTTTCACAACATGGCCAAAATGTGTTTTCACACTTTCTGTGCAGAAATGCATGGTCGCTGTGGGAAATCAGTATTTGGAACAGATTAAGAATATGAGAATATATGAGGAGGAGGACCCTGTAAAGGTATCTATCCTAAATAGATACTTTTGCTCAGTATTTACTGAAGAGAAGGTAGGGCAGGGCCCACAGCTCAGCATCATGGACACGGGGGGAGGGAGGTGAGCACTACTCCCTTCACAAAAGAAAGGGTCCTACAAGAGCTTGCTAAGCACAGGGTGGATAAGGCAATGGGACCTGATGGCATACATCCCAGGGTACTTAAAGAACTAAAGGTGAAACTAGCAGAGCCATTAGCAGAACTGTTTAGTGTGTCTCTGAGCACAGGAGAGGTCCCAGTAGACTGGAGAAGGGCTCATGTGATCCCGCTCCACAACAGTGGTAGCAGGGAGGAGGCGGGGAACTACAGACCAGTCAGTCTTACCTCAGTAGTGGGCAAGATTATGGAGGCACTTTAAGGAAAGGATAGTGCAACACGTGGAATCCATAGGGGCACAGGATCCAAGACAGCATGGGTTTACAAAGGAAGGTCCTGTCAAACTAATCTCATAGATTTCTTTGATTGGGTAACCAGAGTGGTGGACCAAGAGGGAGCAGTTGATGTCACCTACCTTGACTTCAGCAAAGCTTTGACACTGTTCCAGCAGAAGATTGATAAATAAGCTGGGTAGGCTCGGGGTTGGTCAGAAGTTGGTCAACTGGGTGGCAAACTGGTTGATGGATAGAAAACAGAGAGTGGTGGTAAATGGTATACAGTCAGAAGAGACGCAAGTCACTAGTGGGGTACCTCAGGGATCAGTCCTGGGGCCAGTCCTCTTCAACATCTTCATTAGTGACCTTGCAGATGGACTAGAGGGTAAGGCTTGTCTGTTTTCAGATAACATCAAGATCTGCAACAGAGTATATGATCTAGAATGAGAAGAGATCTGGATAAACAAGCAAAATGGTCAGAAGAGTGGCAACTGGGATTTAATGCAAAGAAGTGCAAAATTATGCACATAGGGAAGAGAAACCCTGAAGCCACCTATAGGCTGAGAGGAGAGTTGCTAGCAGTCACAAAGGAAGAAAGAGACTTGGGCATCATCATCACTGATGACCTGAAATCATCCAAGCAGACCTCTAAAGCAGTAGGTAAGGCTAGGGGGATGTTAGGGTGTATTAGTAGGGGTATCACAAGTCGTAAGAGGGAGGTAATAATCCCTCTTTACAAGACACTGGTTAGGCCCCATCTGGAGTACTGCGTGCAGTACTGGAGGCCACACCTTCACAAGGACATTAACCAAATTGAGGCAGTCCAGAGAAGGGCAACCAAAATGGTGCAGGGACAGCATTAAAAGACTTATGAGGACAGATTAACAGAGCTCAATAAGTATACCCTTGAGCAAAGGAAGGAGAGAGGTGATATGGTCGAGACATTCAAACACCTTGAGGGCATTAACAAGGTGAAAGAGTCTAACATGTTTAAATATAAGAAAAATAGGAGGACAAGAGGACACAGCATGAGATTGGGGGGGCCGATTAAGGGGGAATGTGAGAAATCTTTTCACAGAAAGGGTGGTGGATGCATGGAATGGCTTACCACAAGAAGTGATGGCTATGAATACAGTGCAGGGCTTCAAACAGGCATGGGATAGGCATAAGGGAGCAATACAAATGACTATGAATAGATAGGCCACTGACAGAGTAAAGGCCAATGGCACATTTATAAGGTAGAAAAAGAAATGGGCAGACTGGATGGGCCTTGCGGTCCTTATCTGCCGACAACTTCTATATGTTTCTATGACAGTGACACTGTTCATGAGCGGAGGTCCCAAAATACCTGTGTTGACAATCTGCTGTCAAAAATCCCGTAAGTAATTACATTATTGTGTGCGTTGCACAGTGTCTATGCATGCTCGTGACTTCACCAGTTTTTTTACTATTTTCACTGCAGATTTTCAACATTGCCATTTTTACACCTCCCCATGAACAGTACAGTTGTCATTTCTCACATCCTGTTCGAAATGTGTTTTTGCACCTGTGGTGCCAAATGCCGTAGTCATTGTGCAAAATCAGCTTTCCGCTAACAAATTGATATTACCACTGTTCATAAAGTGGGAGTCACAAAAAAACCATGTTGAAAATTTGGCATGAACATACCAATGAACGCCTGAGACATTAGGGTTTCTGACTATAATGCTCCATCCTGTACAGACCGACAGGCATCAGGGGTGTGACTTGGGATTGTCACCTGTAATGCTTATACCATTCCACCCCCACCCACACCCTGCTGCCAGTGAGAGGCATTGAGGTGTGCCTTGGACTTTTTGGCCCCAAAGTTCACCCCATTCCCCTACTGCACCCATCTCACCATATTTCCTGATGGAATGTGGTAAGCATAAGGGCCAAAGACCCCAAGGCACACCGTAACACTTGTCAGTGTCTGCAGGGTAGAGCGCAGTGAAATGGCATGGCTTTTACGCCTGATGACTCAGAGGCACACCCCACCAATGCCAATGCCAGCAAGCAAACGTTTGGCATTGACAAATGCTTGTTTTTTTTTTAACCAGGAGAGACACACTATGTTGAAAGCTTATTTACAGGTGTGACCTGGGAGCACAAGAAAGTCAAGTGATTTGTGTAGGGTCACACAGTATGCAAGTGGGGGCTGTGGGAGTCAAGCTCAGGTCTCCAGGTTTGTAGCTCAGAGCCTTAAACCACTGCCTACTTAATAATTTACAACATGGCTATTTAGTAGCTGTTGTCTTACAGAAACCCCAGTTAGCTAGCTCACAGACATGCCAGTGCAGCGGTGAACAGAACAGAATGGAACAGAACAGAACAGGAGATATTTAACCATTTACAACATGGTTACACCTATAAATAATACATACTTCTCAAACTTGAAAGAAAAAATACGCTTTATCATCAAAGTCTGTATTTATCAAGCACTGTGCCCATTTTTTAAATAATTTGAACCCCCCAAAAAAATGTGCCCTGGCATGAAACTGCTTATTTAACTGTAAAGACAATTAGAATTTGTATTTCTAAATGCATTGCTAACACCAAAGCTTCATGATTAAAACAATTTCAACCCCCCCATGACAGATTGCATTCTGGGAAGAATACCTTAGCAAGATGCTATAAACAAGGATTTATCAATGCTGAATGTTTGCTTGCTGGCATTGGCATCGGTAGTGTAGAAGTTACAGAGCTACATAATAAGAATGGCAGCAAAGTATTGAACTGAAGCCATCCCCACCACCACCCTGCAGAGAGTTGCAGGCATTGGGGTGTGCCTTTGGGTCATCAGGCATAACGACCACGCCATTTCACCACACCCTACCCTGCAGACACTGACAAGTGTCATAGTGTGCCTTGGGGTCTTTGACCCTTATGTGCATCCCATTCCATCAGGAAATACAGTGAGATGGGTGCTGTATAGGAGACTGGGGTGAAGTTTGTACCTGAAGAGTCTGAGGCACACCTTGATGCCTCTCACTGGCTGCAGGGTGTGGGTGGAGGTGGAATGGTATGAGAATGACAGGCAAGAATCTCAAGTCACATCCCTGATGCCTGTCATACTCTACAGGGTGGGGCGCAATGGTCGGAAACCCTAATGCCTCAGGCATTCATTGGTATTTTCACTCCAAATTTTCAACATTTTCTTTTGTGCCCCCCACCTCATGAACAGTGACAATATCAGTTTGTTAGCTGAAAACTGCTTTTGCACAGTGACTATGGCATTTGGCACCACAGGTGCAAAAACACATTCCGAACAGGATGTGAAAAATGACAGCGGTACTGTTCATGCGGAGGTGTAAAAAATGGCAATGTTGAAAATATGCTGTGAAAATCTTAAAAAAACTGGTGAAGTCATGAGCATGCATAGAACTGTGCAATGCACACCCGTAATGTAAATAGTTTGGGGATTTTTTTACAGTAGATTGTTAACACAAGCATTTTGGGACCTCCGATCATGAACAGTGTCAGTGTGATTTTCTTTATCTGTCCCGAACAATGATTTCCCACAGCGACCACGCATCTCTGCACTGAAAGTGTGAAAACACATTTCGGCCATGTTGTGGAAAATGACAGCTGTACTGTTCATAAGGAGGTGTGGAAAAATGCCACTGGTGAAAATCTGGACTGAAAATATTACAAATTCATGAACCTACGAGGGTGCGTGGAAACTGAGCAATGCTCACTCGTAACACAGTCATTTTATGGAGTTTTGTCACCAAATTTTCAACATAGCCATTTTAAGAACTCTGCTCATGACCAGTGTCACTGTGATTTTCTTAATTTGTCCCAAGCATTATTTTCGCACACCGACTGTACCATTGTGCGCTACATGTGCGGAAACACATTTTGGGCGAGATGTAAAAAATGGTAGCTGTACTGCTCATAAGGAAGTGTGGTAAAATGGCACTGTTGAAAATCTGGTATGCAAATATTACAAATTTGCAAACTTGCCAGCATGCATAGGAACTGCGCAACGTACGCTCCTAAAACAGTCATTTTTGGGAATTTTTTCACCAAATTTTCAACATAGCCATTTTAACACCTCTGCTCATGACCAGTGTCACTGTGATTTTCTAAACGTGTCCCATATATTGATTTTGCACACCGACTGCACCATTGTGTGCTACATGGGCGGAAACACGTTTTGGGTGGGACGTGAGAAATGACAGCTATACTGCTCATAAGGAGGTATGGTAAAATGGCAATGTTGAAAATCTGGAGTGAAAATATTGAAATTTCTCAAACTTACGAGCATGCGTAGGAACTGCGCAATGCATGCTCATAAAAAGTCATTTTTAGGAATTTTTTCACCAGATTTTCAACATAGCCATTTTAGACCTCTACTCATGAACAGTGTCAGTGTGATTTTCTTAATATATCCTGTACATTGATTTCGCACACCGACTGTGCCATTGTGCGCTACATGGGTGGAAACACATTTTGGATGAGATATGAAAAATGACAGCTATACTGCTCATAAGAAGGTGTGGTAAAATGGCAATGTTGAAAATCTGGAGTGAAAATATTGAAAATTTGCGAACTTACGAGCGTTCGTAGGAACTGCGCAACACACGCTCGTAAAACAGTCATTTTTAGGAATTTTCAAAATAGGCTTTTTGAGAGCCCACCTTATGAACACCGGCAGTGTCATTTTGTTAATCATTCCAGAAAGGTGATTTTGCTCAGTGGCTGAGAAATCACCCTTTGGACCTGAGTAATGCCATCACAGTGCAAGAATTCATGAGGAGGGGTCCCAAAACCCCCATGTTGAAAATTTGGTGCAAATATTCCAAAAAATGCCTGAGATATGCAACAAAGTTGAAAAAACCCTATCTATCCCATTATACAGCTTACCGGCATTTCCTCAGTTTGCGGTCAGCTTTGAAGAGTGCAGACTTGTTCCAGGTTCACCCAAGATCGTCACGCCGGACTCCAGAGGTAAGTATGGGGTGAGGGGGATGTGGGGAGGCAGGATGAGCAGTGGGTGGGTGTGGGTTGTGGGGGGACAGGGAGACTGCGAGGGACTGTTTTTTTCTTTACAGGTTTTTTTTTGTGTAAAAGACAACATGGGATGTTTGCCATGCTGGGGTGGGCTTCCAGCATGGCAGAAGGATGGCTGGGGGTATGTGGAGATGATGGGGGACTGGGCACCCCTGTCGGCCATGACATCTTTTGCCATGCTGGTGGGCTCCAAGCGCACCCCTGTACTCGGGGAGACAGTGGAGCCGACGAGGATTGGGCACCCCTGGCCGGTGACAGCATTGGGGAGAGAGACAGGAGCTGACAGGGATTGGGCACTGGCCAGCCATAAATCATTTTGCCAGGGTGGGTGGGCCCTCAGCATGGCACCTGGATGCTTTGGGGCTATGGAGCTGACGGGGATTGGGCACCCCATCGGCCATACAGTGGGAGGGAAGGCAGATGAGCACGCAGTGTGCGTGCGCACGTGTGTGTGGGGGGGAGAACTCTGCATTTTAAGCTGTCATAGACAGTTGGAGCAGTGATTGGTGCTCTGCGACTGTGCCTCCAAACACACTGACTGAACTAGAAGAGGCTGACACACCTCTGGAAAACTCGTATGATGGCACTATGTTTCTTGCACATGCGTGCAAGCAAACATAAAAAATGGAAAAACAGGTTTAATGGAGTGAAAGCTGACATCCTATTTCTAGTGTCCATGAGAAAAGAAAAAATATGTAAGATTTTTTTTATGTCAGCTCTGATCCGAATAGCTTTTAAAATCACATTTGATTGAATTAGACCAAATCTAACTAAAGGTAGAATTTATTTGTTAACCTTGACCTTTATTCAGGTAAATAAATTCACTTGTAACAGTACTGAAAACTAAAACTAACCAGGTTCTTTCAAATGGAGATGAAGAGAGGATCACAGATGTAGAAGTGGGTAGCCATCTGGGAACTAGTGACCATTGAACAGTATGGTTCACAATAAACACAGCAATAGAGTCAAGCCATACAAAGGCAAAAATACTGGACTTCAGGAGGGATGCCTTTGCCAAAATGGGCGAGTACCTAAGGAATGCACTAGCAAAAGGGCAGGAAGATAGGGAGGAAGAACAATGGGGAATAATAAAAACTGTCATCACAGAGGTAACAAGCCTTTGTGTAAAGCAAATGAACAAAACAAAACGATGTAAGAAACCACTATGGTTCTCAAAGGAGGTGTCAGTGAAGGTTCAAGAAAAAAAGAAAGCATTCAGAAAGTACAAGGAATCACAGAAGGAGCAGGACAGAGAATTGTATCAGTTAAAGCAAAAGGAAACTGGGAAGGCAATCAGAACAACAAATGCATGAACTGAGGAAAAGATGGCCAACTCAGTTAAGAAGGGGGATAGAACCTTTTTTAGGTACATCAGAGAGCGAAGGAAGACTAAGGGAGGGATAGTGAGGCTTAATAAAGGGGAGGGGGTGGGTAGATGGTGACTGTGAAAAGGCAGAGATACTAAACAAATATTTTTGCTCAGTATTTACAAATGAAGAGGGGGAGATACCTTAAACCAACAATAGAAACACTCTAGATACAGAAGTTGATACCAGCCCATTTACAGAACAAAGGGTTCTGAAAGAACTCTTAAAACTGAAGGTGGATAAAGCAATGAGGCCTGATGGGACTCATCCCAGAATTCTAAAAGAACTAAGGATGGAATTAGTGACACTACTGACTACCCTGTTTAATAAATTGTGGGAGGATGGGGTGGTACCCGAGGACTGGAGGAGGGCAGATGTGATTCCCCTTCACACAAGTGGGAGCAAGGCAGAAGCAGGAAACTACAGACCTGTTAGTTTAACCTCCATGGTAGGGAAAATGATGGAATCACTTCTGAAGGAATGAATTGTCGAGTATCTAGAGGCCAGAGGGGCACAGGACCCAAGGCAGCATGGATTCACAGCGGGAAGGTCATGCCAGACAAATCTGATAGATTTCTTTGACTGGGTGACCAAAGTAGTAGATCAGGTATGGGCTGTGGACATGGCCTACCTAGACTTTAGCAAGGCATTTAACTCAGTCCCACACAAAAGATTAATATACAAGTTAGCCAGCCTGGGAGTGGGTCCCAAGATGATAGCCTGGGTAAAGAATTGGCTAGAGAATAGGATACAGAGGGTAATAGTAAATGGAGTCCACTCTGAAGAAAGGGAGGTTACTAGTGGGGTACCACAGGGTTCAGTATTAGAGTAGTCCTCTCAATGTCTTGGTAAGCTTACATTGCAGAGGAACTGAAGTATGTCTCTTTGTAGATGACACAAAGATCTGCAACAGAGTTGATGCACAAGGTGGGGTTGAAAGGATGAGAAGGACTTGACAAGGTTAGAGGAATGGTCAAATGTATGACAGCTTAGATTTAATGCTAAGAAGTGCAGTAATGCACCTGGGAAACAAAACCCAGGGAAGAGTACACAATGGGGGGATACTAAAACAACAAAAATGGAAAGTGATCTCATGAATACATCAAATGACCTAAAGGTAGGCAAGCAATGTGAGAGGGCAGTAAGGAGGGTTGGGGGATACTGGGATGCATAGGGAGAAGCATCACCAATAGAAAACAGGAAGTTGTTATCCCTCTGTACAGACAGCTGGTGAGACCCCCTCTGGCAGTACTGTGTGCAGTTCTGGAGACCCAATCTCTGCAAGAACATAGACAAGATGGAAGCTGTCCAGAGGAGGGCAACTAAAATAGTGCAGGGTCTGCACCGGAAGACATATGAAGAGAGACTTAAGGAGCTTAATATGTATAGCCTCGAGGAAAGGAGGGAGAGAGGGGCATGATAGAAATGTTTAAGTTCCTCAAGGGAATCAACAAAGTCCAAGAGGGTAGCATCTTTCAAAAATAGAGGTGTGCAAGAACAAGGCGGCACCATTTGAAGATGGGGGGTGGTTCAGAGGTAATGTAAGGAAGTATGTTTTCACAGAGAGGGTTGTGGAT
Source organism: Neoceratodus forsteri (assembly GCA_016271365.2). NCBI lineage: Eukaryota > Metazoa > Chordata > Ceratodontiformes > Ceratodontidae > Neoceratodus > Neoceratodus forsteri. The sequence goes on along the minus strand of CM028129.1, from coordinate 103,832,907 downwards.
GCATGGAAAGGCCTTCCAGAGGAAGTTGTGGAGTCAAAAACAGTGGTGGAATTCAAGCATGCATGTGACAACCACAAGGCAATTCTAGGGGGTTGGGGTAGAAAGAAGTAGGCTGCTGGTTAACTAGGATCTGCAGCTAATCCATTAGGTAGGGAAATGGGCAGACTGGGTGGGCCAAGCGGTCCTTATCTGCCATCAGATTCTATGTTTCTATGTTTAAGTAGGTAGGGTATGCTGTACATAGAATCTTAAAAATTCATAACATGCTGTATTGTGATTCAATGAACGGTAAATGGGGATTTTGGTTTCTTTTACAAATTAATTTTTCTTGACCATGAATATACTAAAGAAAAAATTTCTCAACATAATGTTTTTAAATAAAGAGTTTAACTCACAGCAGCAGAAGAAGCATGTTGGCATTAAAGGCTTAGTGGCATTGATGTAGAGTCACCAGTATTTAAGCATGAATTTGGTAGAGAATTAATTGTGACTGGGGGGAGAGGGAGGGAGGGAGTGAGTCTTGATATGTGTAGCATAATGGTTTTCTAAAACTTTAGCCTTCAAGGGGTTAGACTCTGCAGCCATCTGTACAGTGTATCACTAAGCCATATGCAGTGTGGTATGGATAAAACCCAGCTCACCAGACCAGGACCAGTGCTGTAAAATCTGCACTGGGCACAGCTTGAGCAAATATTGCTGATCCAGTGGATCAAAGAAATACATGAAAATAAATAAATAAATACTCAGCTTCACCTTGTGCTTCAACCCACCCTAGGAGTGATGTTAATTCATGATAACACATACCCTGTCGTGCCTTATTGCTTAAATATGCCCTTTCTCAATTTACTATACTTTGATTCAGTTAGTGTATGCAACAGCCTTCATGTAAACACTCTGGGCTTCTCTTTGACTCCTAGGCCCAGATATTCAAAAGAGTTGTGCCATGCGCAATAGGGTTGCACCAGCGCAAGTCCAAAAATGTGCCATTCTGCGATATTCAGTGCGAGGCAGTTGCACCCCCCAAATCATGCTGAGCAACAGCACAATGATAATGACTGTATGAGCAACTGAAGGGGGAGGAACCATGCATAAATGGCGCAGTGCGATATTCAACAACATTCACCATGCACAATAAGAGAGTCAGCGGAAGTTGCGCCATAGCGGAAATGAGCCAAAATAAAAGGAGCAAGGAGAGGTGCAAGAATGCTACAGGGAAGCCTCATGTTGTGGAACTATAGCCAGCCACACAGACAACACACATACACACAGGGCAGGACAGTGAAAGGGCACCTGGAACCCACAGGCTCAGGGAAGGTGCGAGGAGCCAAAGTGCAGAAGCGGGAAGCACTTGCCACACAGCAGTGAGGCCAGCACAGTCAGGTGCTCCCAGTGCAAGGGAAGTAGCAGTGAGGAGAGCAGGGGGATCACAGAGACAGCTGCCGGGGGGGGGTGAATATAAGCCAGGGACATGGCCAGTGCCACCATCCTGATTGAGACAGTAATGAGGAGGGTGAGAAGGTGGGCAGCAGGGGAGAGAGGCTGTGGAAGGGCCCGTCAGTGGTATGCCCCCAACAGGCAGTACCGAGCCCGCACCAGCTTCGAGCTGTATAGTGATATGGAGATCATAGGCTGGTACCACCTGAATCGCGCAATACTGAGACTGCTCTGTGAGCTGTGCAGTGATATGATGCAGGCACCCACACGATGGAGCCATGCTCTGTCAGTGGAGATGAAAGTGGCAGCTTGCATGTGCTTGCTTGCCACGGGTACCTTCCAGAGACCAACTGGGGACACCACAGGCATAACCCAGTTGGCCGTGTCACATCACCTCACCCAATTCCTCAATGCACTGCTGCCATATGCTGCAGAGTACATCCATTTTCCCAGCACACCGGCAGAGCGCACAGCAAGCATATTGGAGTTCCACAGGGTAGCATGTATGCCTGGAGTGCTAGGAGCAATAGACTGCACCCATGTGGCCATCCACACACCACCTGACCTAGAGGGGACTGCATATATAAATCACAAGGGCTATGCTGACATCAACTGCCAGGTGTGTGCGAAGCCAGGGGCGCATAATCAATGTCTGTGCCATGCACCCTGGGGGAGCACACAATGCCTCCATCTGGCACCAGTCAGCACTGTGCCACAGATTCAAGAGTGGGGATATCCCCACTGGCCACCTAGTGGGTGAGTATGCAAACCACATGGACAATCATAGGGTCTGATTGAGACATGGTCAGAGGTGACACGGGTAGTGGCCTACATGGCCCAGGGCAGGGCGATGCTGATCACCAAACTAACACCTACCCTCTACACATAGGTGACAGTGGATACCCACTCCATCCCTGGCTGCTCACAACCTACTGGCGGCCCACGACCCCATCGCAGCAACGCTACAATGAGGCACACGCCACCACACGTAATGTCATTGAGCAGGTGTTCGGGATGCTGAAGACACATTTCCGTTGCCTGGACACCTCTGGCGGTGCCCTACAGTACAGCGCCTCAAAGGCCTTTGGGCTATTCCTGGCCTGTTGCATCCTGCATGACATGGCCAATGACTGTGGGATAGCTGTACAGGTAGAAGAGGGGAACAGTGATGGGGACGATGAGGACGCCAGTGACAATGGTGATGGGCAGCCCCCCTTGAGTGATAGGACCCCCGACTGCACCGGCTGGCACAGCTGTACAGGGACACCATCACGGAGGAGCACTTCAGCCAGGCCAGGTAAGTCATGGTGATTGTACAACCACCAGTGGCTATGGCACAACCCACAAACATGCATGGACATGCACCAGGAGTGTATGCCATCAAGGGAAGTGGCCGGGCATGGAACAACACACACCACCAGGGATGGGTGAGGTCTAACATGGCATGCAGACAGACAGACAGACACACACACACACACATATGCACACAAAATGCACTAGACATGCACAAAGGGTAGGAGGCACAGTTTAAAAGCTTGCCAAAGAAGAATTTAAACTGATTGCTCAAAAGACTTGTTCCCTTCCTGGACAGATGCAGACCATCCTGCCAGGAGAGGGACACCAGCCTATACTGCCAGAATGGTCAGCATCTGTCCAGGAAGGGAACAAGTCTTTTGAGCAATTGGCTTAAATGCTTCATTGGCAAGCTTTTAAATGAGTCAAGGGGGGAGAGGCACTGATAAGCAGCAGGAAAATTCCAGCCTCTCCCTACAAAACAGGGTATTAAATGGGAAAAAGACTGAGTTAGAAAAGTCAGTGGGGGATGCTGCAACAGAAGGTAAAACCATAAGAAAATGGAGAGCAATGAGTACCAATGTCCGTAGTCTGGGTAACAAGCTTCCTGAATTAGTGGCCTTGATGGAGGAGGAACATCTGGATATCGTGGCAGTCACAGAAACATGGTACACACAAAACCATGACTGGGATGTAAACATACCAGGATACACTATCTACAGGAGGGAAAGGGAGGGTAAAAGAAGAGGAGGAGGAGGAGTAGCTCTTTACATAAGGGAAGGAATCAAAGCAACAGAACAAAAAGGAAAACAGGGAAGAGAAGAAGGACTGTGGGTAAATTTGGAGGCAGGCAATGGCACCACAATCTGCACATGGGTTGTATACAGACCTTCTTCTCAGGGGGAAGAAATGGACAAGGAAATGATAGAAAGTGTACTTACAATGGCAGGAAAAGGGGAGACATTATTGATGGGTGATCTGAATATGCTAGATGTTAACTGGAGTGCAGTTGCAGCTGCCACTTCGAAGAGTGGGGTTATTCTAGATGCCCTACAGGGGGCATGCCTTAGACAACTAGTATTGGAGCTCACTCGAGAGGGAGCAATCTTAGCCCTGGTTCTCTCAAAAGGAGATGGAGAGAGGATCACAGATGTAGAAGTGGGTAGCCATCTGGGAACTAGTGACCATCGAACAATATGGTTTACAATAAACACAGCAACAGAGTCAAGCCATACAAAGGCAACAGTACTGGACTTCAGGTGGGCTGACATTGCCAAAATGGGTGAGTGCCTAAGGAATGCACTAGCAAATGGGCAGAAAGGAGGGGTGGAAGAACAATGGGGAATAATAAAAACTGCAATCACAGAGGTAACAAGCCTTTGTGTGAAGCAAATAAACAAAACAAAATGATGTAAGAAACCACTATGGTTCTCAAAGGAAGTGGCAGTGAAGGTTCAATAGAAAAAGAAAGCATTCAGGAAGTACAAGTTATCACAGAAGGAGCTGGACAGAGAACTGTATCAGTTAAAGCAAAAGGAAGCTGGGAAGGCAGTCAGAACAGCAAAGGCCCAAACTGAGGAAAAGATAGCCAACTCAGTTAAGAAGGGGGATAAAACCTTTTATAGGAACATCAGGGAGCAAAGGTAGACTAAGAGAGGTATAGTGAGGCTTAATAAAGGGGAGGGAAGGTGGGTAGAAGGTGACTGCGAAAAGGCAGAGATACTAAACAAATATTTTTGCTCAGTATTTACAGATGAAGAGGGAGAGGTACCTAAAACAAACAGTAGAAACACTCTGGAAACAGAAGTTGATACCAGCCCATTTACAGATGAAACGGTTCTGAAAGAACTCTTAAACCTGAAGATGGACAAAGCAATGGGGCCTGATGGGATTCATCCCAGAATTCTAAAAGAACTAAGGGTAGAACTAGTGACATCATTGACTACTCTCTTAAACAAATCATGGGAGGATGGGGTGGTACCCGAGGACTGGAGGAGGGAAGACATGATTCCCCTTCACAAAAGTGGGAGCAAGGCAGAAGTAGGAAACTATGAACCTGTTAGTTTAACCTCTGTGATAGCGAAAATGATGGAATCACTTCTGAAGGAAATAATTGTCGAGTATCTAGAGGCCAGAGGGGCACAGGACCCAAGGCCGCATGGATTCACAGTGGGAAGGTCATGCCAGACGAATCTGATAGATTTCTTTGACTGGATGACCAAAGTAGTAGATCAGGGAGGGGCTGTGGACATGGCCTACCTAGACTTTAGCAAGGCATTTGACACAGTCCCACACAAAAGATTAATATACAAGTTAGCCAGCCTGGGAGTGGGTCCCAAGATGACAGCCTGGGTAAAGAATTGGCTGGAGAATAGGACACAGAGTAATATTAAATGGAGATGGAAAGTTGAAAATGAAAATGGAAAGGGGGGTTACTAGTGGGGTACCACAGGGTTTAGTTTTAGGACTGGTCCTCTTCAATGTCTTTATAAGCGACATTGCAGAGGGACTGGAAGGAAAAGTATTTCTCTTTGCAGATGACACAAAGATCTGCAACAGAGTTGATGCACAAGGTTAGGTGGAAAGGATGATAAGGGACTTGCAAGGTTAGAGGAATGGTCAAATGTATGGCAGCTTAGATTCAATGCTGAGAAGTGCAAGATAATGCACCTGGGAAACAAAAACCCAGGGGAAGAGTACACAATTGGCGTGAGATACTAACAACACAAATGGAAAGAGACCTGGGGGTAGTCATATCAGATGACCTAAAGGTGGGCAAGCAATGTGAGAGGGCAGCAAGGAGAGCTGGGGGGATACTGGCATGCATAGGGAGAGGCATCACCAATAGAAAACAGGAAGTTATTATCCTCTGTACAGACAGCTGGTGAGACCCCATCTGGAGTACTGTGTGCAGTTCTGGAGACCCAGTCTCCAAAGACACAGACAGGATGGAAGCTGTCCAGAGGAGGGCAACTAAAATGGTGCAGGGTCTGCACTGGAAGACATATGAAGAGAGACTTAAGGAGCTTAATATGTATTGCCTCGAGGAAAGGAGGGAGAGAGGGGACATGATAGAAAGTTTCAAGTACCTCAAGGGAATTAACAAAGTCCAAGAGGGTAGCATCTTTCAAAAAAGAGGTATGCAAGAACAAGGGGGCACAATATGTAGATAGAGGGGGTGCGGCATAGAAGCAATTTAATGAAGTATTTTTTCACAGAGAGGGTTGTGGATGCATGGAACAGCCTTCCAGAGGAGGTTGTGGAGTAAAAAACAGTGGTGGAATTCAAGCATGCATGGGACAGTCATAAGGTAATTCTAGGGGGTGGGGGTAGGGAGAAATCGGCTGCTGGTTAACTAGGATCTGCAGCTTATCCATTAGGTAGGGGAAATGGGCAGACTGGGTGGGCCAAGCGGTCCTTATCTGCCATCAAATTCTATGTTTCTATGACCTAGAATGCTACACCTAGCCACACACACATGTCCACAGACCACCATGCCCACTGTCTATCATTGTGCACGTGTCAGATGCTGAGCACCATTGCACATTGGTATACAGCACAATGCAGGCATCATCAAGCATACACAACTGCAGCCAGCAGCCAGGAGGGTGTGCAGATGGACTGTGTGTATGCGTGCAGGGCCAGGTACATACCTGTGCATTACCCGCTGAATGACACAAAGCACACAGGGCAGCATCAGACAGTAGCCGCATTGGTCAGTCACACGCCACAGTGCCCCAGCCACCACGGATGTGTTGGCAGCCCAGCCGAGACCCACCAGCACTGACAGACTGACCACTGGCCTCATGGCATGGCACCGATGGTCCACCAGGGGTTCCACTGCATGAATGCGACCATGCTCGTGCAGGGGTCTGCAGCACACCGAACATGCCCTCGCCAGGCATGCTCGGGATGCCCACAGCTGATCCCAGTGTTGACACGGATGGTGTCACAAGACACCTGGAATGGGGGGGTGGACAGTGCACTGCATGGTGTCTCCGACGCATGGGCAAATAACTGTGTGCCCATTGTGGCCATGACAGCAGTGAATGCCTGTGTCTGCCTGTCAATGGCAGCAGTCACTTCCTCCCACTACTGGTCCATCCCTGCCAGGATGAGAGTGGTGTCTCTGCTGTGATGCTCCTCTGTCCACTCCAGAGCTGCACGCAATGCTTCCACCAACGTTGCAAGCCACATCTGCTGGTTGACTGACGCATGCAATATGCAGGTGTGCTCATCCAAGAGGTCATCTGCCTGTTTGGCATCCTATCCCTCAGGGTGTTTATGGCCCTGATGCTCAGCACCCCTTGAGGGGGGTACTGCACACCAGGACCAGGCCTGGGCATGTCCACGGGTGGTGCACTGACACTGCCCCCTGAAACTGTACCCCCAAGCCCACTGGCTGACTGCTGATGCTGCCCCTTCTGGCTGCTGCTCCCCAGGGCTCAAGGGTACTGCTGAAGTGGCCACAATAGTCCCACTGTCCTGTACACACACCAGTGCTGCCCCACTGGTGCTGACAGGCACAGGCTGGAACCGTGATGACACGCAGGCCTCCACAGTGGCACCACCCACAACCGCAATGTTAACTGCTATGTGGCCATCCTGTGGCATACGTGTCACTGCCCATGACGTTAGCGACATCATCATTGGTGATGGACCTGGCACCAGCCCGAGTCACAGCATGCTGGCATCCATGGATGCTGGTGCACTGGGACATGAGCAGGGCCTCCTCCGCACCTGTTCCAACAACATCAGTCTGGATACCCAGTCGGGCCCACTGTCACGCTGGGCCACGTATTCCTCTGGAGGTGGATGGGCCCTCCTCTATCTCCATTTGACTGGCCTCAATGGAGAAGCCCACCACCGCTGACCCATGCAGACACTCAGGATCTGTAAGGGAAAATACAGTCATGTTACTGCATGTGACCTACCCTGCCACCCCCCAATGGACAGACCATGACCTACCATGCAGTGACAGGCTACCACCTGTCTGAAAGCCACCACCTGGAACACCCTCAATGGCACAACGCTGCATGCTGCCAGCAATTCTCTCCTTCTCTGGGGTCAGGTGTAGCACCTCTGTCTGTACCCCACCTGTTGCAGATCATGCTGCCTGATGGCAGCCACCTTCTCCTTAATCAGCCTCCTGTCTGTGCCAATCTTCTTGTACTCCTGCATGGAGCACTGGTGGCTGCCATGCAGATTCACAGCATGTGCCACTTCCTCCCATGCAGAAGCATGGGACTGTGGTGTTCCCTGGTGTCCGCTGAGAAGCGGCTCCTAGTCCAGGTAGGCCTCAAACAGGGCATCCGTCTCAGCCTTGGTGAAATTTGGCCTCCCCCTCCTCCCACAGCTCTGTTCCTCTTCTCCTACAACTCACTTAGTCATGATTCAGCCTGTGAGAATGAAAGCTGTTACCTGTGACTGTGCAGTCCCATGCATGTCCCACAATCTACAGTCTACACTCCCAAACAGCATGCAACTCACCAGTAGACTGCAGTACTGACTATGGCCAATGCAGCCCAATGTCACACTTTAATAGCACAACCCATGCAAATAAGGTGAGGCGCAACTTTAAGTGGATGCAAATTGGAGTGCTGCACCATTGAATGACTGGTTAGCTGATTTGCATATGACATCTGAATATCGCACTTTTGCGCTTTGCGCAATTGTGTTGAACATGCTGAGCCAAGGGCACAGTTCTGTGACATGCTCAGTACACACCTAACTGTGCATGCCTGGGTTGATGACGCAGGCACCTGCCACGCTTCTGATGTACTGTGCACGGGAGGCAATGCAGGGCATGGCCACCATTGTGTCAGTGGTGCTACAGCGATGTTCACCTATATGGCGCTGTGGCACTGGGGCATCATAGGTGCAGTGGGGCAACAGCACAGTAGGCCGCTACTGGAGGTAGCACACAGGCACCCAATTGTGCTACACGCATTGTGTTCCAATTGTGCTGTGCCTGTCTATACGCCAGAGACCCTTGACCCTGTGCCCGACCTTTGCCCCCCAGGTGCCATGCGTCAGGCATGAGTGCACCACTATCGTGCTATTTAGTGACAGTGCAATACGGAATGGCAGCGCTGTACCATGTAGCACCTGCATGTGGTGGAACCGTGCTGCAGAGCACCATTTTGAACCTACTGTGCAAGAGAGATGGCGAGGAGGAGAGCTGCCCAGTGGAGCCAGATTGAAAAGGCAAACCTGGTTGCCATTGTTGAGCCACTTTTTGGCCCACTGTTTGGGGAGGCACCCCTGGACAGGTCCAGGAGCCAGATGTGGCATGAGGGGGCCGACGCCCTGGAGGAGGCCACAGGAATGGGGCAGAAGGCAGAGCAGTGCCACCACAAGTATGGGGACCTGAGGCAGAGGGACCTGGACCTGCTTGCCTATCTGTGGGCACATGCCAGGAGAGGCACGGTGCCACGGCCAGGTAGGTGTAATGTCCATACACTTTTATCTTCCATATGGGTATCATGGTTGCATGTGTCCAGTACATGGGGGGAACCATCCGGTGTTGGCTGTGGTGGTGTTATCAGGGTGTGGGGTGGGTGGGTCTGGCTGTGTGGGATTGCACACACATGGGGGCAGGGGGACTTTGCTACAGGATTGTACTGATGTTCCTCTCTCCATGTTTGCACCTTAGGATCAGAAGAGAGATGGCTGGCAAGGGAGCAGAAGTGCCAGCTGGAGGACCGGAACAATAGGAGGGGTGAAGGTCCACAACGGCAGAAGGACCAGCCTGATGATGGTGAGTGCCTTACCTCCATGATTACTATTGCATGCTGTGTAACAGGGCAGGCAGCGGGGCATGGCCACCATCCATTGACACCACTGCCATGCATGCAACTTGTTACAGTCAGCACTGTCCAGTGGCACTGCATGTCTGGGAGTGCATCAATGGTGGTCCATGTGTGCACCAGGTACATGGCTGTGCCACTGCCTTCGCGCCACATAGCCATGTCACTAAACAGCCATGGTGGTGCTGTACAGGACCTGGCCGGTGAGTGTGTGCAGTGGTCCACATGGCTGTGTGTGCCTGGGTGGGCAGGTCTTGTGGACACAATCTCTGTGGGTGGTCACACACTAGTACAGAGGCATGTCCCATGGCCGTATGCCATGCACAGTGGGTGGGCTGTATGGGGCTGTGCATTCACAACTATTGACTCTGCTCCCTTGTCCTAGGTGTCTGGCAGCTAAGCATGATATGGGAGGCACTGCAGGAAATTCTTACTGTGGCCAGGGCATCGCTGTTACATCCTGCAGAGGACTGAGCAGCTGGGGGTCAGGCAGTGGCATGAAAGGAGGAGCAGCCGGAGTGAGGAGCGTGGTTCCCACTGATCATCAAACTGCCCCTGATTTCCCCTACCCTCCTGGACCACCTTCACACCCCTCCTTTCCTGTACCATTTGTTCACCCCTGCCCCTTACTTACCCCCACCTTGTTTGTGGCCCTCCCCTCACACATTTGTAAATAATTGTATATAGTTTTGTTGGATGTTTTTGAATACAATTCTTTTGATATGACTACTGTGGTGGTCTCTGATTTGCAGTGGGCTATAGGTGCTCAGCTGCAGTGGTGTGCATGGCGTCAGGGGTGGTGCAGTCATGGTTATATGTGTGTGTGTCCATGGGGAAGTGACTATGGTGTGGGAGTAGCTATCAGTCACTGTCTGTGGTGTGTGTGTTGTTCCCTGTGCACTGGATGACTGTATGCAGTGGACCATGGTGCATGCTCTGTGTCCATGGCACACCTGTCGGCCCATCCATGGCCTGTGCAGCTGACATCCTTGCATGTCTGTGACCTGCACAGTCTGCTGGCATGTCAGTGGTGGCTGTCCATGCAGGGCAGCCACTGTACTTGTCACAATGCTGGGTTGCCTCCTGTCACTGGTGTGGTGCATGTCTGCCTCAGGTGACACTGTGGCCTCCACTGTTGTTGTCCCACCTCCATGCTGTGGCTTGTGTGTATGTGTGTTGCAGGGGATGTGCACCGCTGTCTCTGACTTGTGCTCCGGGCAAATGCTAGTGGCGTACAGGTCCACAGTGCCTGCGCAGGGTGGCTGGCACTCCTGTGCCATGGAGGACTGCTGGCCATGTGTACATGGTTTCCATGGCCCCATGCTGAGGTCTTGGTTGCCCCTCTACTGCATCCCTGTGTTGGTGTGCCCTTGGGTATCAGTGGGTGTTTGGCCATGCACTGTGTTGCATCCAGTGTGGTGCATGCTTCCATGCACCACTGTGGGTGTCTGTACTGGATGTTGTGGCCAGTGCTGGGTCAGGGTGTGTCCTTAGGAGGGTGTACAGGGTGCTGTACCACTGGTGATGGGGTCTGGGGCATGCCCTGTCACATGTGGGGTACCTCGTGTGCCGATGCATGGTCGGTCTCTCAGCTGTACCTCGGGGGGGCTGTGTGAGGTGGCACTGTGTATGCCGTCATTGCATTGCTGTGTGCTGCCACCCCGCTGATGGTTTCTCATGGTGGGACTGCCTTGCATGGTTCTGTGGTGCACAGGGTTGCAATGTCACAGTGGGGGTGGTGGCATGCATGGGGTATCCTGCACTGGTGGACGCTGCTCCTGGGCAGGGTGTCTGGAGGTCACAGTGCAGGGTGTGCTCTGCATTGGGGGGATTATGTGGCATGGGGTGGTCGGCCCTCCTTGTGTGCCAGTCATAGCTTGCCGGGGGTGTGATGGGGCACAATGGTCCAGCTCTGGGTTGGTTGCTTGTCTCCACGGGCCAGTGGTTATTCCAGCCCTTCCCCACTTGTGCAGTACACGGGTCATGGGTGGACAATGCCTGTTCTGCTGTGTGTTCCTCTGGCCATCTGTGGCATGGGTGGTGGGTGCCTGCATCCCTGGTTGTGCTGTTGCATTGCTGCCCTGCTGCTGGGGGCATCCCTGGTTGAGCTATGGTGCAACTGGACTGCTCAGCTGAACATCCCTTGTTGTGCTATGGTGCATCAAATATGCTCAGCTTCCCCTCCCTAGTTGTGCTATGGCACAGGTGGTGCAATATTCAGTCGTCGGCTGTAGGCACATTTTGGCCAGCGCAGTTTTTGAATATCATGCCTCTAGTGCATGGGCGCCATGGACTTGCACTTGCTCCTGCTGCTGCACACTTTTTAGGCACAGTTTGAATATCTGGGCCCGGATGTCTATTTGCTTTAGCTATTGTATATTGTTTGAACTGTGTTGGTCTTCTTGATGTGGTGCCTGTGTGCCTATACTATGTAATCTGTTTATCTACTGCTACCCATGTATCTCCAGTGAATGATTGTTATGTCTTCTCTCTGAGTCATTGTTTTTGGACTTGGTAACTGTACTTTCTTTGTATTAGTTTTGATGAGGTGCCTTTGTAAATGAGTCTCTGACTCATAGGTTTGTAAATCTGATATTTTTTAAATAAATAAATAAATGTTTATGTTTAAGCCCATGAAACACCCTTATCTAGTTAATGCATTCACAGTCGTAGTGACTCTGCCAGAGTTTGTTTTTTATGTCAGGGTGGCCAACCTAACGTTGTCTTTGCTTTTCTGTTCCCTGTGTTCTTGAAAACCCCCCTGCTTGAAAGCGCTTCTCCTTTATCTCCCAATTTGGAGATAATAAATAACACACATTGCACTTTAGGTTTAAAAGCAGCTGGTGCCCCCAAGAAATAAATATTAGCTGTGTGCCTGATTTAGAGGCACTGAGCACCAAAGTCATGGCTGCATGTTGCAGCTTCATGTGGAAAAAATGACTCTAGTGTCCGACAGTGCTCCCGGTTGCAAAGTGCGGCACAGGAGCAGAATTCGTTTTAGAGCAGGATGCTCCGGAGCAAGTTATGACACACTAAGCAGCTGAAGATAAGCTCCCTGTTTGGAGCTGTAAATAGGAGAATTGCTCCAAAGCATTAGGAGAAACCACAAGTGCAGTTAAAGAAATATCACTTGCCACTTAGCAAGACACTACGGGCAGGTGTATAAAAAGCCCCACAGTGTCCCATAATTAAATGAAAATGAGTTTCTGAAGCCCCAGAGATGTTGTAACTAGGGCTGCCTGTAGAAATAAAGCATAGTTTGGACAAAAAGGGCCAAACAGAAAGCCTCTGCTTGTTATAGCATGGGATAATATGGAAACTCCCCATTATGTAATGTCATGGCCAGTGGGAACTCTCCCACAGAGTGTGATGTAACCCTAGGATATAAATAGGGCTCACCACTAGGGGACCATAGATAGTCGAGTCAGTCTGGTGCTGACAGTGAGAGGAGAAGGATCTTCTTTGGAGTGTGCTGATTTTCATACAGACGATTGAGGTGTAAGAGGTATTACACTGGGCTATCTAGGCTGAAATGAAGCCACAGACTCTGCTGGGAAAAGCAGAGTCCTCAAGTTATTTTTTTATGCAGGACTAACATTTCTTTTGTTTCTTCTATGATTTCTGTATATATTGTATTTATTGATTTATTGATCTGGAGTACTGCGTGCAGTATTGGAGGCCACACCTTCACAAGGACATTAACCAAATTGAGGCAGTCCAGAGAAGGGCAACCAAAATGGTGCAGGGACTGCATCAGAAGACATATGAGGACAGATTAACGGAGCTCAATATGTATACCCTTGAGCAAAGGAGGGAGAGAGGTGATATGATCGAGACATTTAAACACCTTAAGGGCATAAACAAGGTGAAAGAGTCTAACATGTTTAAATATAAGAAAAATAGCAGGACAAGAGGACACAGCATGAGATTAGAGGAGGCCGATTAAGGGGAATGTGAGGAAATTCTTTTTCACAGAAAGGGTGGTAGATGCATGGAATGGCTTACCACAAGAAGTAGTGGCTATGAATACAGTGCAGGGCTTCAAACAGGCATGGGATAGGCATAAGGGAGCAATACAAATGACTATGAATAGATAGGTCACTGACATAGCAAAGGCCGATGGCACATTTATAAGGTAGAAAAAGAAATGGGCAGACTGGATGGGCCTTGCGGTCCTTATCTGCCGTCAACTTCTATGTTTCTATGTTTCTATGATTTTTCTACAAAATAAATTGACACTCACATATGTGCGTTTGTTATGCACTTGATCCCTGCTTGGTTGTGTCAGTTATTTATCCCATATGTTCACAGACAGGTACAGTGTGGGACATGGACAGTGGGTGTTTCTCACACACTGCAATGTATTTAGTGCTGGAGAAAGGTGAGGGACTGACCGCACTGGAGAGTGAACCCTCTGTTTATCCACAGAGACAGGGACAGTGTGAGTGTAGGGGCAGGTAAGTTGCAGACATACCCACATTGTGATGATGTTTCTGCTAGGGAAAGCTGTTGGTCTGAAAGAATTGAAGACTGAACCTTCTGCAAGTTGAGAGGGACAGATACAATGTAGGAAAGGAACAGTGCAGGTTTCCTCAAGTAGTGATGCATTTTCTGCTGGGGAAAGCTGAGGAACTGACAACACTGGAGACTAAAGTCCTCTGTTTATCCGCAGAAACATGTGGAGGGTGGGGGAGGACATGTATATTTCCCCCAGACTAGGATATATTTAATAATGGTAAAAGGCAAGAGACTGACAGCACTAAAGACTGAAGCACTTAGGCAGGAGCTACAGTCGACCTGAGCTGCTGCATCATAGAGATATATACAGAGTGGGGGCCTGAACAGCGTACATTTCCCACACACTGTAATGTTTTCAGTACAAGTGAAAGATCAGAAACTGACTGATGCTGGAGATTGAAGCCCTTTGTTTATCCAAAGGAATGGAACAGGCACAGTGCAGGCGTCCCACACTGTAATGTATTTACTACTGGTGAAAGGTGAGACGCTGCCAATACTGGAGACTGAAGCCATTTGTTTATCCACAGGAGCATGTACAGTGTGCAGCATAGACAGTGTGTGTCTCCCCCACAGTGTGATGTATTTAGTGCCATTGAAAGGTGAGGGATTGACAGCACTGGAGACTGAACCCTCTGGTTAACCAGAGAGACAGGGACAGTGGGGACCAGGTACAATACAGTCATCCCCACAGTGTGATGGACATAATGTTAGGGAAAGCTGAAGGACTGACAACACTGGAGACTGAACCCTTTGTTTATCCACAGGAACAGGTATAGTGCAGGTTTCCCACACTGTATTGTATTTCCTGCTGGTGAAAGGTGAGGGACTTCCAGCACTGGGGACTGAAATGTTCTGTTTATCCACAGGGACATCTACAGTGTGAAGCCAGACAGTGTATGTCTCACCCGCACTGTAATGCATTTAGTGCTGTTTACATAGAAACATAGCTGTCCCAGTGGTGCTGAGGGTTGAGGTACTGGCCACCACACCTCATGCCATGCCAGGGACCAGGGTTCAGGAACAAGCCTGGGCCACTGGGGGTCAGCAGGGAGGAGAGAGGATTAAGTATCTGGAGGACTGCTCTCCTCTCTCTGGGAAGGAAGGATAGCTGTCCTGCTCACCCTTTAGAGATGGCTGGAGGAGGAGGATACAGGTCGGGAAGCTTGAGCCGACGTATGGGTCAGCAGGGAGGAGAGAGGAAGAAAAACCAGGAAAATGGAGCTGGCAGGCTCCATGATGGCCCTGCCAGTGCCCGTTCTGACACCCAAAGTCTGGATTTGTGTTCCAGGGTGGAGGGAAAGCCAGCACTCCTCACCCCATCCCTGTCACAGGAGTGCAACCCATTGAGGATCAACTGGGATAGTCAGGGTGGGAAAAGGTTGGGGCCTGAGACCGAGTCCCTCTGAGGGAGGGACTGGAGCTGCCTGCCAAGCTCCTCAGAGGAAACAATGTGTATATATATAAAAAAACATTGAATGTGACAGCAAAAAAGGACTGACAGGCCCACCCCACCCAGTCTGCCTAGCTAGCTGCTAGGACTTTGCTGTTTCCTACCATCTCCCCCACCTGGATCTAAAAGACCCTTGTGTCTATCCCACACTCTCTTGAATCCCCCTACAGTTCTTGCCTCCACCACCTCCTCTGGGAGTCTGTTCCAGTTATCCATCACCCTCTCCATGAAGGAGAATTTTCTAATGTTTCCTCTGAACCTCCCCCCTACTATCTGCATATCATGCCCCATTGTTTTTAATTGCTCCTGTAGCTGCAGGATGTTCCCAACTGGCACCCTGTTAATGCCCTTGATATGTTTGAAAGTCTCAGTGATGTCCCCTCCTTTCCCTTCTTTGTTCTAGGGAATACATGCTTAGGTCCTTCAACCTTTCCTCGTATGACAGTTGACTGTGGCCCTTCACCATTTTTGTCACCCTCCTTTGGATACGCTCCACTCTATCCACATCCTTCTTGAGGTATGGCTTCCAGAACTGGACCCCATACTCAAGTTGTGGCTGGCAAGTTGCCTGTACACGGGGCATTAGGATCTCCCTCTTCCTGCTAGTTATTCCCCTACCGATACAACCCAGCATCCTATTGGCTCTTGCCACCGCCTTCTCACATTGCTTTGCCACCTTCAAGTCCCATGAAATGATTATACCAAGGTCCCTTTCCAGCTTGGTAACCTCTAGGGCATGCCACCCTCCTCCAGCACACCATATCCTGTTTTTTCTTGCCTAAGTGCATGATCTTGCTCTTTTTTGTATTGAAGGACAGTTGTCACTCCTTGGACCATTGCTCCGGTTTCTCTAGATCCCTGTACATACTCTCATTCCCCCAGGCATATCCACTCTATTGTAGACGTTTGTGTCATCCACAGATAGACTTAGTCTTCCCACTAGCCCCCTCTGCTATGTTCCTTATCTTTATCCAAAAAAGGTAAGGACAGTTGGTGCCAGGTACAATGCAATCATCCCCACAGTGTGATGGACTTAATTCTAGGGAAAGGTGAAGGTCTGACAGCAATGAAGACTGAAGCCTTCTGTTTATCTACAAGGGTGGGTACAGTTTGGGCCAGGGACAGTGCAGGTATCCGCACACTGTAATATATGTGGTGTTGATGAAATGGGGAGGACTTGCAACACTCTGAAAGTGAAACACTCTGTTTATGCACAATGACCAGTACAATGTGGTGCATTCAGTGCTTGTTTAAATTAGGGATGGTTTGAGATCTAAAGGGGTTGACAGTGTCCATTTAAGCCTGTATGTTCCATGAACAGCTCCAATGACAAGGGTCTGTAGCTGCATGGAAATTGATATACTTAAACAGCAACGGTGGTATCCCCAGCTCATAATTACTTTTATACCCGTGCTTTATTTTTGGAACTCTGCTTATCCCGACTAATTGAATGTCTACAGACTTTGTTCTACCTGTCTTATTTTCTAAGTGCATTTCTCACCTGTTATACAGGCTTAAAGATCAGTGGCAGACATTGTATGCTTCCCCCCACAGGTTTTGTCCACTGCAGAATAATAAACTGTGTATGATTACAAGAAAAAAATGTTCTCCGTGTGTCTTTTTTTATTATTCAGCTAGTTCTACCCTCCATTGTCTTGCCTGCTTCTGACAGTGGGCTCCCTTTTTTTTTTTTATCGAGACAACACATATTATATCAGTTTTTGATGTTGTTCATTGAGTGATGTCAAAATTCTATGCGGATGAATTAGCGCTCTGTGTGTGTAGCAGATTCACTCCCCCCATTCACTGCTGTAGTTCCAGTTACTTGTGATCATGGAATGAGCTAGATCATTCTGATGTTTATTTGACTAGCAGTAAAGAAATACACACAGTCTGTTTGTCATATTGAAGTTGATGCCAATTCTGGTTAGCCTGCTCCTGTGCGCTCTGTTTGATTACAGTGTTCCATTTGCTTATATTTTTTTGAAAAGCTGTAATTTGTTCTGACAAGGCACCCCTGTTTTAGTATATTGTCATTTGATGTCTCTGTCCAGTGCTGTTGTTGTAAGTTGGCATAACAGTAGAACTGCTAATGCTACAAAAAAAGTAGAGTAATAAAGTGAACATAAAGTGGATGTGCTTATTGGCTTGAACTTCTCCGCACTTTAATTAGCCACTAGTGTCACTGTTAGACTGACTGAAAACACATGTATATGCTAATGTTGTGAAGTTTTAAAAAAGAAAAAAAAATGCAAGAGATGTGTATTTGGTTAGACAATCTTAGTTTGCTGTTCTGATTAATTGTAAATCTGGTTTTATGTATAAGAGTGAAAGCCCAATCCTGATTGGCGGCAGGGTGACGGCACATCGACGAAAATCAATTTTGGCGATGTGCATCCCAGCACAAGAAAATGGCTCTGGGACTTAGACTTCATTTATAGTGGGACAGTTTCACACCCCTACTAAAGGATGCAAATACTCTTGGGGCTAGTGCACTAAATGTAAGTGCACTCAGACCTGACCCAGAACCTTGCAGCATTAGGCTGCCACCCACTCACCATGCTATGGGGCCAGCTCAGCAGCACCACACCAATTACACCAGGCCAACCCTCCCTCCCTTCCATCACACTCTGTCTCCCCCCATGAGCATATACATATACGACATCCTGTTGCTATATGCACCCACCTCCCCCATATGGTCACCCTTCCTCAGTGGTAGCTCCATCAACATGCACTAGGATTGAGTTGCCGATAATGCAGAAGCTCAATCACTGATGCCCATGTCACGGGCTACTGTAAATTTCACCCAAAACAAAGGCACTGCAAATTAATGGTAAAGTGCAATCAGATGATGTGTACAGAATTGAAATTGTGAAAAAAAAGATGAAAATGTGCTGGTGTAAATTTATAGCTATTGATCTAACATATGCGAATACAGGACACACAACTACTTCCCACAAATTAAAAATAATAGTTTTAGTCAATAATGCTGTATTAAATACCGATAGTTACATTCAGGAACTGGTGGATGAGTTAGATAACGTAAGATCAATGTGCATAAAACAACTTGTTAATACTTGATGCACATCATAAATTAGCCTGGTCTGGATGTGTCCAGGAATACAGAATAATTAAGATGTAGAATTAAATGATCTACTTTGTAATTCATTGATACCTTATTCAATTAATAAATGCCTGCCTCCGCAATGCTGCCATGTAATGTAGTAATGAAATGTACCCCCACCATATCCCAAAAGCTGTCCCATTATGTGCATACTTTAATAAACTGCACACACCTCCCTGATGCCACCCATATTTATTAATGAACAACAGGACCCTCTTGAGGTAGTCTACTGCCTTCCCCATGGAACAGATCACCCTTAATATGTATTGCAATAGTCCTGGTGGTCTAGTGGACCCTGGACCCCCCACAGTGTCCATACCCTAGGAGCCAGTGACTGGCTCTGCCCTCCACTCACCTCAGTGGCCAGCCACTGGCTGAGCTCTGAATGAGTGCATGCTATACAGTACATGCTCACTAAGAGCTCAGTTGATGGCTGGTGGTAGAGGTGAGTGGAGGTCAGAGCCAGTCACTGGCTCCAACAGGATGGGCACAGTAGGGGGTAGGGGGTCCAGGGTCCACTAGACCACCAGGACTATTGCAATATATATTAAGGGAGTTAGGTGCTTGGGGGAGGGGCACTAGACTACCACAAGAGAGGTATTGTTATTTATTAATAAATAAAGGTGGATTCAGGGAGGGGGCAGTGTATTACAGTACCTACATAACAGGATAGTGTCAGGCACTGGTCAGGGTATTTTATTACTAAAGCACATGGCAGCATTAGGGAGGGGGGCATTTTTTTATTTGAATAAGTGTACAGCTTTGGGGATCCGGTGGGGGAATATTTTACTACTTATCTACATCGCAGCATTGGGGATCGGTGACGGGGGCCAATTATTATGCAAATGATGGGGCAGCATCAGGGGTGGGAGGCACCATACCACCAGGGAGGGGACTTGCACTGTAGTAACAGGGAATCAGGAAGCAGCACTTTGCTGCACATTGTACAACTGTCCCAGAGGGACAAATCCTAAGTACCCTTAAACCAGCCATGGCTAGTCTAAGGGTTCTTAGAAATTCTCTCTCTGGACAGTTTTGTGAATTACATTATAGGGGATGTGGCAGCTTGCACCTGTCACATGCTCCCTTGCACAATGCCGCAACCTGTTTAGTGGTGCAAGGCTAGTGCAAGCCTCATTTGTAGCCTGTGGTTGACATAGACTGCATTTGTAAATAGCTCTGGGGTAGTTTATGATGCAAGGTGTCACTTGTGCCATTTATGTTTGGCGCAGGCACCTTGCATCTTTATCAGGGCTTTGAGAATCGAGCTCACCCTGTTAGTGCCAAGTACAGTGAGGAAAAATCAGATCAACATAGAAAACACCACCATGCAAATCAAGCAGAATACAGAAAAAAAGAGAGACACTGTGATGTTCATATTCAAGTAAAATAAAAAAAGCAGTATCTTTGCACTTAGTTAATCTTAAAAGTAATGAAGGGGTAAACAGAATTAAAAGTAGCTGAGGAGATTGCAACAGCAGTTCAAATGTTGTGTGAGACTGACTTTCCCTCCTGAAAGTACCTCACTTGGGGATTGGCAACTAGAAAAATACTTTCATTTTAGAATTGGCATCTAAGATATGCAGTTCCAAGACCTGGCCTGAATGGGAATTCCATAAGCCATTATTGAACCTGACACTCCATTTCTCACAGTGGAGGTGAGTCTGCACCAGGGAAAAATGCCATGAAACTGTGATATAAAGGTGGCTTGCAGAATGCTCCAAATAAGGTATTTGTTAGCTCAACACTTCTAAGGGACCTCAAGTAATTTCTTTACTCCAAAATATTTTCACTGCTGATATACCAGGATCTGCGGCTGTGAGTCCTATGCATTGCCCCCCACACACACCTACAGAATAATAATAATAATAATTTTATTTTTAAAGCGCCTTTCAAATTTCAAAGCGCTGTACAATCATATAAAAGTAAAACCATACAATCATCATTATAATACAATATAAAACAGTCATAAAACCACAATTTTATAAACAGATCACATAATACTATAAAAAGGCCATGTGAAACAAATGAGTTTTAAGGCCACTCTTAAATTCCCCCAAGGAGGTGCACTGCCATAACCAATGGGGTAGAGAATTCCAGAGAGTGGGGGCAGCATAAGAGAAAGCTCTACAGCCAGATGAATTTAAACACATTTTCGGAATCTCTAGCAACCCCTCGTCGGCCGAGCGGAGCAAATGGCCAGGGCAGTAAGATACACGAGGGTCTTTCAGATAAGCTGGACCCTGATCGTAGGGCTTTGAAAGTCAGTAAACAGAATTTAAAGGTGATCCGCCACCTAACGAACAGTGCAGTTTATGCAGCACGGGTGATATGACAAGACCTACTGGTTCCCGCCATAACCGGGCTGCCGCTGCTCTGCACTAGCTGAAGGCGGTGGATTTCAACCCCAGAAAGCCCAAAATACAGGGAGTCGCAGTAGTCCAGGCGAGAGGACGCAGCATGGAACAGCATGAAAAATATGTCGGACGGAACAAGGTGTTTCACTCTAGCGATATTCCTAAGATGGTAAAAGGAAGTCTTGACGACAGCTGACACCTGTAAATGCAGTGTCAGCCTGTCATCCAAGATAACCCCTAGGTTAAGCACCTGTTCAGAGGTTGGAAGTGAAACACCCCACGAAAAATTCCTGATGGTGAAACAACAGGCGACCCCTCTATCCGACAGCCTGGGTCCACCACCAAAACCTCTGTCTTTTCTGTGTTCAACTTCAGCCAGCTAGAATCCATCCAACCCTGGATTTCTCTCAGACAGCTGTTAAACACTGAGACAGCTCTATCCTGGTCAGGAGTGAAGGACAGGTATAGCTGGGTATCATCTGCATAGCAATGAAACCTCAGCTCATACTGTCTTATAATGTCTCCGAGGGGCAGCATATACACCGCAAATAACATGGGAGACAGCACAGAACCCTGAGGCACCCACATAACAAAGGCATAGGGCCAGAGAGGGAAAATCCCGACACAACCCTTTGTGATCTTCCAGTGAGGAATGAGGTAAACCATCGGAGGACGGTTCCTGATATTCCACAAATCTGCCTCAGGCGTGCTAGCACAAATCTGCCTCAGGCATGCTAGCAACACCACGTGATCCACAGTGTCAAAAGCTGACCAGAGATCAAGAAGAACTAAGATAGAACGTCTCTCTCAGAACCAACCAACACTCAGTGTTCCCATAACCATAATATGTGGATCTGAGAAGGGTGAAAACAGTGCTTGACCACATGAAGTGGACTGTGAGTAGCAAGAGAGTTTTAGCATCCAGCTGGATGCAAACCTTAACAGGCAGAGGAGGAAATTGGTGTGGGGACGTCAGCGGGGATGTTAAAGTCTAAAATCAATCATTCAGTCCTGGCAAAATTAAGATCTTTTTTTTGTTGCCCCACACCTGACGTGAGGAGTGTGAGTTAACTTGTTAAGGTGAGTAGTCAATTTTACTTTCACTTGTGGCCCTCTGCATCAGAAAATGACTGATGAACAGCTGCCGATACAGAGGCTGCGGTTTTGTTTCTTTTTCAAAACTCCACATCATTAGCATATGCACGCCTTTTCCAATCAGTCTAAAAGTGACACTAGTGGCTAATTAGAGTGTGGAGAAGCCAGTAATTACATCCACTTTATGTTGTCTTTATTACTCTGTTTTCTTTTCATAGCATCAGCAGCACTACAGTTATGCCAGCTTGCAAAGACAGCACTGGACATGGACATCAAATTACAATACACTTACACAGGGGGTACCTTGTTAGAACGAATGACAGATTTCAAGAAAATAAAAAACAAACTCTAGTCAGAGCCAGTACGGCTGCAAACTGATTTTGGTGACTGTTCATGATATTAGAAATTAGTGCAATGTTTTGTTGTTAAAGGTTCTATTTAAAATAGGTTATATTACATGCAATATGGCATACAGTGTCATACATAAAAGAGATATTAGCAGTCTGTTACTAATGTAATGTGTCCTCAGGATACGAGGAGGCTCATAAAGATACAACTGGCTATAAACGTAATTAAAAGTATAACATCAAACCTGGTATTAACTACCCACAAGGCACATGTTCAACAGGTACAGTAGTTAGTAGATGTAATTATTTGAAAAAAAAGCTTTACATATAAGCCACAGTATCAGTAAATATACATTTATATAGAAGTCCATTTTGCACATATTGGGGTGAAACACTGGGGATATAAAATGTTCAGGTGTTCATTCATAGCTATTCCTTCTCTTGAGAAACATTTTCTTTAGCACTGTGGATCCAATGAATTCTGTGACCCAAAATACAAATGTCAGGCATGTAGTCTAAAAAACAATAAAGAGTAGGATATTATTACATCAGATGCTCATTTAGTCATAATCATAATACAATAAAAAAACACTTGTATTGCAAAGTATGCCATCTTTATATACTGGAAATAAAGATTGTCTATAGAAATCTTACAGAAAGTGCACAAGTTCAAAGCAAGCATTCACACCTGGGCTATAGCGAGCCCCCCAAGGTATAGATCCATTCTAGCTGAGCATCTGATATAATAATGCTCGGCTTTTCATCTGTTTTTTTTAGAATAGATTCCTGACATTTGGAATCATTGTACTGCAGAGCTCATTGGTTCCACAGTCCTAAAGAAAATGGTTCTCAAGAGAAGGGGATATATAAATGAATACCTGTACATTTTATATCCTCAGTGTTTCACTCCAACATCCACAAAATGGATTTCTGCATCATTTATATTTCTTGATATTCTAGTTCATGTGTAAAGCTTTTTTTTAATTATATGCACTAACCAACTGTGAAAAAATGCCTTGTGAGAAGTTTATAGCAAGGCAAATTTTATTTTTCTGGCTCCCAATCCCGGAGGCTCTGGGCGCTGGACAATAAAAACATACTATCAATACAATAATACAGATCAATATAAAAACAATAAAATATCAGCATACATAAATGTAATTAATAAATATTTCTGTAAAAGCTGAAACTCAAACAGAAAAGCAGGGTACGGAGGGAGGACTAATTCCTAAGGTCTGGGAAGGCCTGATTAAACAGGAAGGCCTTGAGGCAGGCCTTAAAAACCTCCACCGAAGGGGCTTCCCAAATTGATGGATGAAGCAAATTACACAGGATGGAGACAGTGACACTAAATGCTCTGTCGCTGGTGATTTTAAGCCTCATCCTGGGAATCACCAGGAGGCCCCTAGAGGAGGATCAGAGGGAGCAGACTGGGACTGCAGGTGTAAGAAGGTCTGACCAGTAACCAGGGCCCTGCCCATGTGAGGCCTTAAAGGAGAGCAAGCCCACCTTAAAGCAAATCCTCCACCTTACTGGCAGCCAGTGCAGATCATGCAAAACCGGTGTGATATGACAAAATTTCGTCTGCCCAGTTAGCAGTCTAGCAACCGCATTCTACATTAGCTGCAGCCGGTGGAGGTTACCCCCAGAGATCCCAAGGTAGAGTGCATTATAGTAATCAAGTCTGAATGTCATGAAGGCATGCAGCAAGGTGGTGAGGTCCATAGATGGAACTAGGAGCTTGACCCTTGCAATATTCCTAAGATGGTAAAAGCTTGTCTGGACAATGGATGACACCTGAAAATCAAATGACAATCTGCTGTCAAAGGTCATACCAAGGTTTCACACCCTAAAGGAAGTCCTCAGTGGCACAGATCCCAGGAATAAGCTGGTTTCAGTGCCAGAGGGCAACCTGTTCTGTCTTCTGTTTGACTCCACCACCAGTACCTCCATCTTGTTGGGGTTCAGTCACAACCAGCTGGAGAAAATCTAGTCATTTATCTCCATGAGGCAGCTGTTTAGTACTTCCACCACACTGAAAGTTCCTGGGGCAAAGGAAAGATATAGCTGGGTATCATTGGCATATCAATGAAAACCTAAGCTATACTTCCTAATGAGCTCACCCAGGGGCAGTATGTACTATACATGGCAAAAAACATTGGTGACAAGACTGAACCCTGAGGTACTCCACATGACAGGAGGCAAGAGAAGGAGGAGAAATTCCCCATCACTACTCATTGCCTCCTGTTCAT
This sequence comes from Neoceratodus forsteri, assembly GCA_016271365.2. Taxonomy (NCBI): domain Eukaryota; kingdom Metazoa; phylum Chordata; order Ceratodontiformes; family Ceratodontidae; genus Neoceratodus; species Neoceratodus forsteri. The sequence goes on along the minus strand of CM028129.1, from coordinate 103,808,228 downwards.
GAGGTATGACTCAAATCGGCAGATGAGAGAGCCAGTGAGCTCACAAAATTCCCTCAGGCAGTCAAGCAACACACAATGATCTACCGTGTCAAAGGCTGAGGAGAGATCGAGAAGGATTAGAATTGTCCCCTCCCCCCGATCTCTAGCCCTGAGGAAGTCATTATGCACCCGAAGCAATGCAGTTTCTGTACTATGCCTTGTACGGAAACCAGACTGGAATGGCTCACAGAGATTAAAGGCCATGAGGTGCTACTTAAGTTGTTGCACTACAGCCTTCTCAACAACTTTTCCCAAAACTGGGAGGTTGGAGATCGGATGGTAATTCACCTTGACATCAGGGTCTAATGATGTTTTTTTCAGGAGGGGATGAACCAGTGGCCAGGCCAACAGTGTTGACACATCTCATCAAGAAAAGCTTTGGCACAAGGTCTAGTTCACAATATGTGCGCTTCAACCCAGAAGCAACCCCAATGACCTCCGACACCTCCACTGGTTTAAACTCCCCCTAACTAGGCAGAGCGCTCGCTGGACAATCCAAACAATCACTGTAGACCACTATAAGGCTCACTGGTGGCATGCCCTGTCAGATGGTGGATACCCTGTCCAAGAAGAATTGAGCAAACTCTTCACACAAGGCATCAGAAAAATATTTTTTTGGCTGGAGACAGGCTGGATTGAGGAGCATGTCCACACTCTAAAATAGCACAGTCGGTCGATTCTTCCTGGCAGCAGTCTCTCTGGACAGGTACTCTGCCTTCTTTTTTTCCCTGCAACTGTTTTTCTTGCCTTTCCGACCAGAACTCTTTCCGGCTACCTCACTCGCTGTGACCGCTCTACCGCCCGCTGTGTTCCCCACCATCTTCAAGGATGTTACTATCACCCTGGAGGCATGGGAGGGACTATGGCCCCCGGGGAGGTGGAAGGGGCAGTGGCGGGGAACCAGCATTGGGTGTGTGGTGGCAGTGGCAGTGGCACTGGAGGAGCCATCGCCTATCTGACAGGAAGGGTATTTTCTCCTTAGTTTCTGTGCTCTGCCCTCCCTCCCCTGTGTGGTGCATGTCCCAATCAGTGCATGGCAACCTTGCCGACATTGGGCCATGAAGATCATGTGCTGTCTAGTGCACAGCAGTGCCCTGATCTCCACCAGGGGCTGCTGGTGCAATGGACACCCCAGAGCCCTCCCTTCAGGATAGGAGAGTAGCCCAGTGGGCACTCAATCTGATCCTGCCACTGCTGACCCCCAGCACCCAAGCTCACTCCCGAACCTGGGTCACTGGTGTGGCATGAGATGTGGCGTCCCAGCGCCTCAACCCTCAGTGCCACTGGGCCGGTCAGAACTCTGCCTTCTTATGAGTGATTGCCCCTGATACTCTCAATAGTGTGAGTGCAGGGCCAGTCTATCCACCTCCAGGCAAGACTTCCACCAGCAGCACTCCAGCCTCCAACCCACAATCTTCATCATCTTGAGCTCCCCATCAAACCAAATGGACTGTAAGTGAGAAGATCTTGGTCATACATGGGCTGGTGTAAGGAACCCCTCAAAGGGTGATAGCTGACCATCTCAGCAGAGGGGAGGGCTTTCTGGTGGAGGCCCGATTGAGAATCCCACTGTGCAGTGATCAGACCAGATGACCCAATCAATCTTGAGGTTACTAACCTCAAGCCCAGTGAGACGACTAGGTCCAACATGTGGTCGTTCCAGTGGGTTGCAGCAGAAACTTCCTGTGACAGAGATGACATAATCTGGAGGAGGTTATAACCTAGCCTAGAATCCTCATCATTAGCCCAGGGATGAAAGTTCCCCAGGCCTAAACACCGGGGGGACTCCAATATCTCACCGGTGATGAGGTTAGATACCTCCTGCAGGAATTCACCTGCCACCTCAGAGGGTCAGTAAATCAGGAGAATCCTACAACCTGTGGCTGGACCCCCCATGTACTGCCACACATTCAAATGAGCCCAATCTTCCCACTGAGTGCATGGAGAAGCCAAGCTCAGATCTAAAACAGATGGCTACTCCCCTGCCCCTGCATTCCACTCTGGGGCAGTGCACCACAGAGAACCCAGGGGGAAGGTGGACTCTAAAACTGGATCAGCATCATCACCTACCCAGGTCTCTGTAATGCACACCAGATCGACCAAGAAAATCAAGTCTGCAATAATGGCGGTCTTGTTCCTAATCAATATGGCATTGCATAGCACTGCCCTCAAGGGCTTGGTGAACAGTGTAGTCCTTCTGGCTACCTGCCCACTCAGTCTGGTGGGATCCCTGGAAACAGGAAACAGGTACCTTTTTACCTCTCACAGGGATCCATTGATCTCCAGGGTACCTTCTGCACCTAACCACCCCAATCCTTCTCCCTCCCATAGTGCACGAGGCACCACGCCATAAGTGATCAGTGCACCTTCTCTTAATCCCAACCGCTCAACAGCAATGTGCTGTAGTGATGGATATTAGGAGGCTGGTGAAAAGCAGCAGATCAAGCAGCTGGGATGCCCTGTATACTACCCAGGCCCCCCAGTCCTCCCAGGCACATAGAGTCCAACCACAAAGGGTCCCTGACAACTAATTTAACCACTCACTCAAACCCAATCACACCACTAATACAAATAGTAATCTTAGCCACTCACACACCATTCACACAAACATAAAATAATAAACCCAATACCTAAACCCACCCACCCAACCAACAAAAAGAAGGAAAAAGTAAGGAGCAGGCCTTAAAATACTATCTAAAAAATCAGTATATCCCTAGATCCAGTTTAGCTTGATGGTACTTAACAAAATAAAGCCGATTTTACTCAAAAGGGGAGATCCCTCATAAACAACAGAAATAAGTCACTAGAGCAGCTGCAGTCCAGCAATCCTCAGAGTTCCAACAGGCTCAACTTTGATAGTCCACACCATCCAGCAGGTTTGAAATTATACTTTTCATTACCTTAATTGCCAGCTGTAATTTTATAAGGGCCTCCTCATATCCTGAGGATGCGTCACATTAGTTGTTCTAAATTTTTAATTTGTACACATCACTGGTAGTGGATAATATGGTAACCGGTTACAATAGCTCTACAAATATAGCGCAAGGAAAAAAACAGTGCTGTCTGAATGGCATATCAAGGACAGTGACAGGGATTAAACAGCGCTGTGCAGTAAGCACTATCCAGGTCACGGTCCATGGTACTAGGAAGAGGACAAAGGCTGGGGAATTGGGAAGGCTGGTCAAGCTGCTCCCATGGCAGAGAGGACTTAGACATGGAGCAGCCTGACCATGATGGTGGTGGAGACCAGGGTTCTATTCCTGGTCTCCAAAATGTTGTTTTTCCCTTGTAATCCAACTCTGACTCAGAGTTGATTATTTTAGTTAGGGAGTGCGGGGGACAAAGAAATAAGTGTTTGGACTGGTAGGGGTCATCAGTGTGCTTTGCGACTGCTAGCAGTGGTGCTGCCTTTACTTGTGGCATTTGTTTCTGCTGCCGTTCTGCATAGCGCTGTTTTTGACAACACTGTTCATACATGTGTTATTCAGACCTAGTGTGGATAATATAAGAGCATTTCTGCATTACGTTGCTAACCCTGATGAAGCTCTGCTTCTGGAATGAAACATTATTTGTTTTATCCCCAATCTGGCATAGCATTGCTCCTTGCTATTCATTGCACTACTGTACTTTTGTTATTTTTAGTATTCATCTTATTAATTTGCATATGCTTTTTTTATGAAGCTGATTAAAGTTTTACTGCTGACTATGGAATAAATCTGCTTTTTATTTCTGTGCAAGTGGCTAGTACACAAAAGTGCTTTAGTACAATGAATAGTAGAGAGCAATGCTACAATAGATTAGTGCAAAAAAAACAACTAACATTTCTTTCTGAAACATCACTGGAGTTAAGCTTCCATTGTCTACTTACTTTTTTTCATTGTCTCCTGGACCTGGGGGCTGGGCACCAAGTGTCAGAATGGAGTGTTGGCAGCACCAGAGATTGTCTGTCATTGTCCGCTTACTTTTTCCATTTACTCTCTGACTCCAGGATTGGGCTCTTAGTGTCAGAATTGGGGGAGTTTGGTGGCACCAGGGTTGAGCAGCAAGTGGCTACTTACTTTTCATTTTAGTTTACCATCCAAGCCTGGAATTGGGCACCCAGTGTTGGGGGCAGGGAGCTGCACTGGGGTTTGGCTCCTGGGTGACTTCAGCACCTGGGTTGATGATGAACTCTCACAATTTGGACAAGACTTCCTCCAATTGATGACATCTTTGGGCCTCACACAAGTTGTTACTTCTGTCACTCATAAAGGCGGTCACTCCCTTGACTTAATCTTTCTCCTGAGGATCGATGCCTTCAATTTGGGGGTGGAACCAGTCAGATGGTCCAATCATTACACCATGGGGTTCATTTTTTGCACTCCCTTTTGTAGGCCTACCCCTGTGGAGATGGTCAGATACCACCCTTTGCAAGATATAAGCTCAGAGGGCCTGATGGCGGTGCTTGACTTATCGGAGTTTTCTGGAGTGAGCAGTGACCCAGATACCTTTGTATTGGCTTATAATAAGGCCATTTCCTCGGTGCTGGATATCATTGCTCCAGTCCGTGTTCATCCTCTCCCCCTTCGCCCTCGGTCCCCATGGTTTGATGGGAGTTTGAGGGAGATGCGGTGACAAGGACGAAGATTAGAACATTGTTGGCAGAGGTCTGTCCTTGATGCTGACAATCGTAGATTGATGGAACACTATCAAGTCTATCATTCCACAATCTCTCGTAAGAAGGCAGAGTTCCTGTCTGGGGAGATTGCAGCTGCTCAGAACTGGCCAGGCCAGTTCTTTCAAACTGTAGACAGACTGTGCAACTCAGCCTGCCTGCAGGTTCAAAGAGCCTTTTCACAAGTAGAGTGTGAAGAGCTTGCTCACTTCTTTGTGGCTAAGGTGGCCGACATCAGGGTAGCCCTCCTACCTGCACCTTCTATGGGAGAAGCTATGGATCAGTGCTCGGTCGCAAACCCTGAGTTCTCCTGGAGTTCCTTTGCCTGACTGGAACTCATTGATGTCATGCAGATTGTTCTGGTATGTGTCCTACATGCTGGAGTTTGGATTCAGGCCCAACTTCCCTGATTAAGGGTTGCTGTGATACCATTGGCCCGGTACTAGCATGGATAGTCTGGTGCTCCTTGGAGACGGGTGAGTTTCCTAGCTCCCTGAAAGAGGTGGTGGTGACACCCCTCTTGAAGAAAGCTTCTTTGGACCCAGACTGCCATGTGAACTACAGACCAATCTCTAACCTTCCCTTTGTGGGGAAGGTGATTGAGAAAGTAGTGGCAATACAGCTGAAGAACCATTTGACCATCCATGACATCTATGAACTATTCCAGTCTGGTTTTCAAAAGAGGCATAGTACCAAGACTGCACTGGTTTGGGTGCTCAATGATCTCCTGATGGTGAAAGATCGGAAGAACTGCTCCATCTTGGTTTTTCTTGATCTCTCTTCAGCATTTTACACTGTGGACCATGGGGTTCTTCTCGAATGCCTGAGGTTCATCTGTGGCCTGTCTAGTACAGTCCTTGGGTGGTTTAGATCTTTCCTCACTGGCAGAACTCAGATGGTGGTGTCTGGGATTAATTCCTCCAGCCCAGTCTCTCTGCCATGTGGGGTACCTTAGGGTTCGGTGTTGTTCCCCATGTTGTTCGCAATGTATATGCTGCCCCTCGGAGACATTGTAAGACGGTATGGGCTGAGGTTTCACTGCTATGCTGATGATACCCAGCTCTACCTGTCTTTTGCACCTGACCAGGGTAGACCTCTCTTGACATTTAACAACTGCCTCCCTGAAATCCAGAACTGCATGGATTTGAGTTGGCTGAGGTTGAACTTGGAGAAGTTGGAGGTGTTGGTTGTGGACCCAGGTTGCCGGATGGTGGGGGGGAGCTGGTTTACCTTCAGGACTTTTTCTTGGTGGTTCCAGCTCCCCACTTCTGAACAGGTGTGAAATCTGGGGGTGATTTTTGATGACGGGCTGACACTGCAATCGCAGGCATCGGCAGTTGTCAAATCTTCCTTTTACCATCTGAGGAACATCTCCAGGATTAAGAACCTTGTTACATCTGGTGATCTGCCAACTTGGTCCATGCCTTTGTAACCTCACACCTTGATTATTGCAACTCCCATCTAGGGCTACCAGGGATTGATATCCGCCACTTGCAGCTAGGGCAGAACGTTGCGGCCCGGTTATTGACGGGTACTCCCCGTACCTGTCATGTTTCCTCCATGCTGCACGAACTGCACTGGATGTCAGTACAGTGGCGGATCACCTTTTAAGTCAGACTTCTGACATATAAAGCCTACATGGACTTGGACCGGACTACCTAAAACAGCTTCTGGTACCTTACTGCCCGATCGCTCCACTCAGTGGATATGGGGTTGCTAGAGATTCCAGGGGTTTCTTTAAAATCTTCTGGGGCCCGTGCTTTTATGTATGCAGCCCCAACCCTTTGGAATTCTCTACCCCATCTGCTTCAGGAGTACGCATCTCTGGAGGAATTTAAATAGGCCCTGAAGACCCATTTGTGGTATCAAGTGTATATGACTTGATGTTTTTACTGTTTTATGAACTAGTATTTACTGTATGTGTGTTTTATTATATTGTTGATGTAAAGTGCCTTGATTTTTAGAAAGGCATAGTATAAATAAATATTATTATTATTATTATATTAAAAGTGGCAGCTTCAGGTTTTTAGACAGAAGCAAGATACATATGCCTCTGACTGCTCTGTGTTTGTGTCACAAATCCCCCCCACCTGTGCCTTAACCAGCATGCATCTCGCACCTGGCTGTCACAGACCATCACCTATCTTTGCCCCTCACCATTTACTATGCCCACACCCAGGCCTCTCAGTAAAAGTTGTATGCCCTGGACACCTGGATAGTTGAAGCCCAGTCATCAGTCCCCTGCATCAAGCCGAGGCTAACTGCTCAAACCTCAGGTAAAGTATCTGCTTGGTTTTATAAAATTGCAATCCACTCACTTCCCCTCTATCAGGAGAGATTAACTTTTCTTCAGTTAATGAAAATAAAGTAACAAATCTCATTTGGAATGCAGATACTTCCTGAGATTTACAATACCTCTTGCTAAACTGTTGCCCCCACCTTGCATCTCTCCCCATCTCCTTGACCTCCCCCATGCCACCCCACCTCCTTCTTCCTATCAGCTCCCCTTGCCACCTCTCCCCCACTCCCCTGCTTCACCCCTAATATTCCCCCCTCCTCCTATTCCCCTTCCCTTCCCTTCTGTTCACCCCTACCACGATTCTCCTCCCCACCACACTCCTTCCCCTATGCCAGGTGCTCACAAAGCCTTCTCTGGCTGCTTCACTAATTTGAGCAAGTTTTGGATTCTAGTCCTATTGCTGTACTCTGCATGTGGAAACCAGCCTTTTCAGCTGAGCATCTTTCAGCTGAACACTTCACATACAGAGTCTATGAGAAAACTGAAGGCCACGCTGATAAATCTTTCTACCTATGCACTGAGGATTCCAGCTAGTGATTTTGGTATTATGAAAATTTATAGATGAAAAAAATTATACAAACTCAGGATGTGTAGATGTCCTAATTCAGAATCAGGAAGTAGCAGAAAGTATATTGAACAAGTCTACACTCCTGGATGAGGCTGGGGTTTATATAATGGATAGTTCTATTTTAAACAAACCAGTCTCAAGGCCAGAGAATAACAGCCCAGAACCTATGGATGATAAAATACTAAAGATCCTAGCCCTATATGGCCTAAGTAGAACACAAAATGAGAATAATTCTAAACTCTAGTCCATTATTCTTGATCTTCTGGAACAGTTACTGAGCATCTCTATTGAGAACTCAGATGACATATCTGTTTCCAGACAGGGGCTAGATCCAAACTAATAAGATTTTGGATAATGTGGCTTTATTGGATGCCATGGGGCTATATTTAGTCCCAGTTGATGAGTCTCATCATCATATTACACAAACTAGAATTACACTTCGAAACATAGCTTTACAGGCCAAAGGTAGTCCTTATGGAAGACTCATTAGTTCAACAGTATTTAATATTTCAGTTTCAAACAAGTTTGAGGCTCTAGCTACCCAAGAGGACTGACTGAAGGACTCAGACATATTACACCCTGATTCTGATTATATGAAATTGACCCTCGTTTCCTGGAATGTCTCAGGTTTGTCTAATAAATTTGCAGATAGAGAATGGACTGACTTTATTTCTAAATTTAATATAATCTGTCTCCAAGAGACATGACATAACCCGGATTCAGATATATCACTGAACGAATATGCTGCCTTCCAGGTACCAGGAACCAAGGCAGTCAAAAGAAGGAGAAAGGCTGGAGGCCTGGTTACTTAGGTAAAGATTGAGAAAGATACTCATGCAGATTTGTTATACATCAGTAATAATATAATTATTATTTTTTTTGCAATTCAAAGGGAAAACATTCTGTCCAGCCAATGCATGCCTTCCTCCATCTAACTCTAAATATTATGATTCTGTCATATAGCTTGAAGATTTTATACATAAAAGCTGGGCTGTTACTTCCTGTGAAGAAATCATATTATGTGGTGATTTTAATGCCAGAATTGACTTCTATGATGACTATGCAGATAAGGATTTTCACAAATGGTGCCACTTAGAGGCCTTCAATTTCCCCAGATGTTCAAAAGATGCCAAAGTAAATCCACTGGGGCATAAGCTAATAGAGATTTTAGGAATATACAATCTGGCTCCCATTAATGGTAGGTGGCCAGGAGATCAGCTCAGTAGCTATACACATTATTGCGTAAGAGGGTCTTCTGTAATAGATTATATTTTTTGGAATGGTGCTATGACACTGTGGGATACCTTTCTGGTTCCCCTAAAGATTTAAAGTGACCATTTGCCCTTAGTGTTGAAATCCATAAATCTTGATGAACCAACAGTGAATTTTACTTTACCACAGCAATTAGAGTTCAGAAATAAGAGCATTAGATGGCATGAAACAACAGCTAGTTCAATTAGGGAATCATTACATAATCTTATTTTACTCACCCTCGAGGACAATTCTGATTATTTTAGGATAAATCAATGTGTTATTTCCTGTATTGAGGAAGTTAGATCTCTTCTATTAACTAAAATAATAATACTAATGATATGAAAAGATATAATTCTACCTGGTTTGATGTTGAGTGCCATAAGGCTAAAAATAATCTCAAACATATAGTGAGACTGGCCAATGCTCAGAATTCTGGTGTTACTTATAAAGATTTAAACAAAGTTAGGGAAGAGTACAAGTGGTTTCTTATGATGATGTAAAAAGAATGTGAACAGAAACAATGAAATTATATGCTAAGGATTATAAATAACCAGTATTTTCAATCTTACTGGCTTCTTGTAGCTAAGGGCATGGTTATTTAAAATATGAAATTGATACATACATTTTTTGAACACATGGACACTCTATTATTCTTCCAAATTTTTTCTGTCTGGATCATAATGGCCCAAGTGTTAGCCTAGAAGCTAATATGACACAATTTAGTCCATTTACAATTTCAGAAACTTTTGTTATTATTGCCTCTTTAAAAATTAGAAAGGCCACTGGCCCCAATCTTATCCCTTCTGAGGTGTATGTAAATTCTCCCTCTTTATGGGTGACTTTACTCACAGTTTACTTTAATCAATGCTGTCAAATGCTGGAATTTCCATAGTCCTGGAAAGATGCTACAACAATTTCTATTTATAAGAAGGGGATAAAATCGACTCGACCGTGTACGGGTCCATTTCCTTACTTGATAATATGGGAAAAATATTTGCAAAATTAATTTTGGATGGACTCAGAAAACAACTGGTTTTGCTAGGTGATCTTTCAGAAGCCCAGGAGGATTCAGAGCAGGGTACTGTACTATAGATAACTGCTACATAATCAGGCACTTATATGAAAAATATGTAGTTTTATGCAAACAGAAGGTTTATATGGCCTTTATCAATTTTAGTACAGCATTTGACACCATTTCTAGAAATATGCTGTGGAATATGATGAAGGAAAAGGGATTCTTACATGAAATCACATCAATTGTTAAGGAACTTTACACTTACACATGATCCCAAGTTAAACTAGACACTTCAGGCAGATTTCCTCTTCATTTCCAACCAACACTGGGGTCAGGCAGGGTTGTGTTCTTGCACCAATTCTTTTCTGCATATATACTGACAAGCTTTTGAACAAACTTGAATGTTCCATGTCTTACTCTCCAAAAATGTATGCAAACACTGTGCAGTGTTGGCTTATGCTGACGACCTGGTGCTGCTGTTTTTAACCCACTCTGGGCTTCATCTTAAGTTGAACATATTGGATGGTTATGCTAAGAGATGTAATTTGAAGGTCAATGATAAAAAAAGTCAGGTTTTGACCCTTGGATCAAACTCTACAAAAAATCGTGTCTGACAGGGACCAATAAATCAAAGCAACTAAACCCTGTATTTATCTTGTCTAATTTTAACCAATGATGGCAAATGATTTAAACACACTGACATGATATTTAGAAAGCTCAAATAGACAGCTACATCTTTGAGCATCTTTAATAGAAAATATGGAGGTAAGTCTATCAAACCTCTGTTGACAGCAGTTAAAGCAAAGTATAATGCTCAGACCTTGTACAATGGAGAAATTTGGTAGTCTCGCTCTGTGGACAAACTTGAGGTCCCATTAAATAAGTTATTGCTTGGGGTTAAATAATTCTGTACTTGCCTCCCTGATTTGAGCAGAACTAGGTATGTCCTGTTTTTCTGGCTAGGAAGGTATACTACTGGATTAAAGTATTCCGTCACAAACATACTATGTTCAGTTATCTCTGTCTTAAAGAGAAATACACTTGGGTTAACCTGGGCCACTTAAAATCAGAATGGCTCTCTTCAATTTTTCAAATAGTACATGAAACAGGATTTGGTCACTTAAAAAACTATAGTGATAGAGGTGTTACAATAAGCTTAAAATATCAAGAATTTGTCACTAAAAGAATTGCAGAACACTTTAAATATAAAGATCTGGAGGGTACTCAGAGACTGAAAATCTCACCTTGGACCAGACTGAACTATAGTTTACTTTTTTACAGGACCTGTCTAGATGTTCTAGTTGATTACATTCAGAGAATCCAATACACTAAATATAAGCTAGGGCTATTTCCTAGTAATATACTAGATACAATATATAGGAAAGATTCCTCCACTCAGGCCAGATTGTGCTCTTGTACATCTTCTGCTCCAGAAAATTTAAATCATGTTATGTTTGAATGTTCTTGGTATAAGATCCTGAGAAGGAAATGATTAACACCACTCTGTGAGACCATTCAAACCACTGATCAAGATCTCCTCCTGTGGATATTTTTTTACTATGAATGATGAAATTATAATTGGCTCAGTAGCTCATTATTTAGTGTGTATTTCAAGAATTCTGTTGAGATTTAAAGGTGTAAAATCAGATTGAATAGGAAGGATACTAAAGTTCATACTAGGGTTATGTAAAGAGCAAGTTAGCCCATAATGCCCTTATACTAAGCCAGAGGATAATATGATAAGGCAAAGCCATTGCAAATTAATTGATCAAGCCTATACTTGAAATGACTCTTATTTTCACTAATAACAACATTAATAGGTAAGTTGTTCCAAGGACCTACAACTCTTAAAGTAAAAAAATATTGTCAGCTTTTGTGCCTAAATTTATTCCTAATTAGTTGTAAGGGATGACCTATAACATTATAAGAATATTCTTTAAACTGTAGATTTAAATCTTACTGTGACAAGGTACTTTTGTAAATGAGCCTATGGCTCAAAGGTTTTCCAAACTGCTGTTTAAATAAAATAAATAAAATAAAATAAATAAATCAGTCATAATGGCAGGGTCTTTAATTATATTGAAAAGAATAAGTAAATCACCTCTAAGATGATGGGTAAATAAAGACATTAACTTTAATATCTGAAGCCTATCAATATACGTGTTATTCTTTAATCCCAAGATTTTCTTTGTAAACCGTCTTTGAACATTTTCCAAAGAATTACTAGCAATTTTTTTAAAAGGAGACCACAACTGAGCAGCATATTCCAAGTGAGGCCTAACATAGGATCTAAACAGTGGTGCAAGGACCTCAGATTTACGTGATCTAATATTTCATAAAATAGACCACATTGCTGTATTAGACTTATTAATAGTATATTGAACATGCTTATTATAAGACATGTCATTGGAAATACTAATACCCAGATATTTTTTATCAAAAGAGCTAACAAAGTCTGTTCTATATAATTGATACGTATAATCTGGGTTATTAGATCCCAAATGCATAACTTTGCATTTATTCAAATTCAGCTTCATACCCCAGTTATCTACCCAGAGAGTAATATTATCTAGGTCATTTTGTATGAAGGTAGAGTGCATAATGTCTAAACATGGACCCCCAATTTTTACGTCATCAGCATATTTAATAGAAATAGACTGGCATTCATCAGTCAAATCAGCAATAAATGCTTGAAAAAGACAAAGGCCCAACACAGAACCCTGTGGGACACCGCTAGAAACATATCCTACCCCTGAGCTTAATCTGTCCATAAGAACACACTGTGTCCTATCTCTCAACCAATTACCAATCCAATTTATAATACGATGGTTGATGTTAATGTCACATAATTTAGAAATAAGCGCCATATGAGGCATAATGTCAAATGCTCTACTGAAATCAATATAAATAACATCACATGGAATGTTATGATCCAGATACTCACTAATGTTCTCATAAAAAGAAAGCAGATTGGTAAGGCAACTTCTACCCTTCCTAAAACCGTGCTGTTCAGTATCATGAATGTTTAAGACTGGTGTAATAATGTCTTTAATAAGACTCTCCAATACCTTACAGACTGTGGAGGTCAAACTAATAAGTCGATAGCTCTTATAGTTATCTTTTAAACCCTTCTTATGAATTGGTATGACATTTGCTGTTTTCCAATCATCTGGAGCATAATTTTCCAATAAAAAATTTTCAAATATGATTTTTAAAGGCCATGTAATATATTTGGCTGATAAGAATAATAAATGCCCAGCCAATCTATCAGGACCTGAGCAATATTTACTCTTCAAGGAAATCAATTTATCATAAATATGTCTTTCATCAAAGGTTATGACATAATCAATCCCACTAACAATATTTACAGAAAAGGTATCCGAATCTGTAAAGATTTTACAGAACTCTGTATTAAATATATCGACCATCGTGTTAGGATCGTGCACGATATCACCATGATGTACAATAGGACCAACCTGGCAACCTGGTTTCTTTAAAGAATTAATATAAGAGTAAAATTCTTTAATATTATTCTTATTTGCAGAATTTGCCAACCTAAATTCCCCCAAGTTGATTTTGCCCTCTTTATAGATAATTTGTATTTGGACTGTATCTTTCTATATACCTCACAGGTAATGTTAGATTTATTCCTCAAATAATCATTGTATGTTTTCTTTTTTATTTTTATTAATTTTGTTATTGATATATAAAGCCATTTTGGAGACCTTTTTCTATTTTGAACTTAGAAGGAATATAGTTACCTCTTATATTGAGATAGCAGATTTAAATGCAAACCAACAATTTTCAGGACTTGAATTTGATAATGCAGAATTCCAATCAATCTCCTCCATAACTCTGTCAACAGACTTTAAATCTACTTTATTATAGAGATAGATAATAGATTTGTTATTAGTAGAGGAATATATTTTTTCAATAGCAAAAAGGATAGTATTATGATCACTTTCTGCTATTGGGTTTTGAACACTCAAGTCAGTAATTGGTACCGAATCATTACTAATTACAAGGTCCAGAATATTATCCTCCTTAGTAGGCTTGGTAACATGTTGTATTAAATTAAGCTCAAGACAAGTGGAGAGAAACTTAATTCCCTTACCACCTGTAGCAGTAGAATTAGACCAATCAATGTTTCCAAAATTAAAGTCACCAACAATTATAACTTGTCCAATTTCACATGCCTGTTCACATTCTGTTAAAATTGCATCTATTACATAAACTGGTGAATTCGGAGGATGGTAACAGCTACCAAAAATAAGAAAATCATTTTGAGTCAAATAAAATTTGACCCAAATAGTTTCAGTAAATGTGTTATGTGTTTTTATGCAATTAGTAATGTCAACTGTGTTCAGATTGGTTTTAAAAAACAAAGCTACACCACCACCCCTTCTAGTTGGTCTATTTAATCTGTATGATTTATAATCACTCAGACAACCTTCCCATGAAGATTTATCATTTCCCCATGTTTCACATATGGAGATAATATCCATATCATAATCTATAGTTTTTAACTGTAGCTCATCCATTTTCTTAGTTAAACCTTTAGCATTGAAACTGAGAACATGTATATTTTTATTCAATAATGGAGTATCACTTATTATAATGGGGGTGATAACTGTTTAACCTTTCTCCTCACCCCACACTCTAGTTTAAATGATCATCAATCAAGGATAAAAATTGGTTACTCAAGACAGCATTTCCCCTTTGACTTAAATGCAGTCCATCCCTACTAAACAGATCATTTCTACCATCAAAAATTTCCTAATGGGTAATACAGATGATTTCTTGTTGAAGACACCATTGGCAAAGCCAATTATTAATGATCTTGATTTTATGATTAAAATGGAATGAATAACAGGGTACAGGAAGTATTTCAGATATATTGATTTGACAGCCAATATTCACCAGTTTATTTATTAACCCTACAAAAGCAGACTTATTGTCCTGAATTGTAGGATATTATTAACACCCACATGTATAACAACTAAAGGATTACCACCACAATTATACAAAATGTTCTCTAACATACTAGAAATATCAAAAATCTTAGCACCACTGAAACTTGTACATGTTCTATTAACTTTATCTGGATTACAAATGGCTCTATCCAGATGTTTGATCATAGAGTCACCAGTAACCAGAATATGTTTAGTGGGATGATCTGAAGGGGAAGTACTGCAATTAACATTAAGTACATCAGAATTATGTGAGTAAATATCCATTGAGAAATCAATCAGGAGTTGATCAGGAACAAACAAAATCAGATCAGAGGGAGTGACATTACTTGTTAACAATACATAGATACATAGATACATAGACAGTGTCGGCAGATAAGGGCCCATGGCCCACCTAGTCTGCCCATTTGAGCTTGTAAGTTCAGTTTGTTTTCCTAGAAGTCTATTTCCCCTTACCCCTGACCTCTAGAATTCCTTTATGTCTATCCCATGCATTCTTAAATCCCGTGATTGTTTCAGCCCCCACCACTTCCTCTGGCAGGGTGTTCCACTGTCCACCACCCGTTCTGTGAAGAAATTCTTTCTCATGTTTCCTCTGAATCGCCCTCCTCCAACTTCATCCCATGCCCTCTAGTCCTGAAACATCTTTTCGCTTAAAATAGTGTTTTCCTGCACCCTGTTCCTCCTGTAAGATACTTGTATGTCTCTATCATATCCCCTCTCTCCTCCTCTCCTCCAGGAGTACATGTTCAGTTCCTTCAACCTGTCTTCATAGGATTTGTGATGCAACCATGCACCATCTTTGTTGCCCTCTCTGAACCTTTCTACCCTGTCTATGTCCTTACGTAGGTATGGTCTCCAGAACTGTACACTGTACTCCAGTAGGCCTCACTAGTGTCTTGTATAGCGGAATTATGACCTCCCTTTTCCTGCTGGTGATGCCCTGCCTATACATCCCAGCGTCCTATTTGCTTTACCTGATGCCTTGTCACACTGTTTCTCTACCTTAAGGTCATCAGAGATGACAACCCAAGATCCCTTCTCCGTTGGTGCATGCTATATCTCACCCCCAACTGATATATTGTGCCAGGGTTTTGTGCCCCATATGCATTATCTTGCACTTCTTTGCATTGAATTTCAACTGCCAAACCCTTGACCATTCTTCAAGTTTCTGCAGGTCCTTTCTCATTCTGTCTACACCCTCTGGTGTGTCTACTCTGTTACAGAGCTTTGTGTCATCAGCGAACAGTGAAATTCTGCCTTCTATATCCTGTGCAATGTCACTGATGAAGATGTTGAATAGGACCGGTCCCAGCACTGATCCCTGTGGTACCCCACTGGTCACTCTTCCCTCTGTGGAGTGACAGCCATTTACCACCACCCTCTGTGTCCTGCCACCCAGCCAGTTACCTACCCACCACACTACTGTCCTGCCCACACCCATATTCCCCAGTTTGTGTAATAGTCTCTATGTGGCACAGTGTCAAAGGCCTTGCTGAAGTCCAGATAGGCCATGTCCACTCCCTCCCTGATCCACCTCCCTAGTCACCCAGTCAAAAAATTCAATGAGGTTGGTCTGACATGACCTCCCCTGGTGAAACCATGCTGCCTTGGGTCCTGTAGTCCATTGACAACCAGATGTTCCACCAATCTCTCCTTCAGTAGTGCTTCCAGATCTTTCCCACTACCGAGGTGAGGCTGACTGGTCTGTAGTTCCCTGCTTCCTCTTTGTTCCCACTTTTGTATAAGGGACTACATCTGCTGTCCTCAGTCTTTGGGTACCTCCCTGTTTCCAGTGATTGGCTGAACAGGATAGCCAGAGGTTCAGCCACCACCTCTCTTAGTTCTTTAAGGACCCTAGGGTACCCATCTGGCCCCATTGCTTTGTCAACTCTTATTACTTTCCAGTTCCTTCAGGACCCTTTCTCGTGTAAAGGGACTTGTGTCCATTTCTGCACCATTCTCACCACTTGTACTCCTTCAGACCCATTACCCCTCTTCCTTAGTAAAGACGAGCAGAAATACCTGTTCAATATGTCAGCTTTACTGTTGTCATCCTCCACGCTGCTCCCATCCTCCCCTTCAGTCTAACTATCCTCCTTTGTCCTTCTTTTTTCACTTATGTACCTGTAAAAGGTTTTGTCCCTTAACCACTGATTTTGCAATGTGTTCTTCTGTCTGAGCTTTGGCTTCCCTTACTGACTTCCCTGCCTCCCTTTGTTTCTCCTGGTACTTCCCTATCCCCTTCTGCCTGTGTCTTTTTGTATTGCCTGAATGCAGTCTTTTTGGCTTTCACTTTCTTTGCTACCTCTTTGAAAACCATAATGGTCTCTCTTTTCTTTTCCTCTTCTAACCTGCTTAATGCATAATTCTGTTGTTCTTATAATCCCCATTTTAAATACTGCCCACTGTTCCTCAATCCCTGATTCTCTGTCCCATTCCCTTAATGCCTCTTTCAAGCATCTCCCCATTTTCCAAAGTCTGCCCCCTAAAATCCAGGATACGTGTTTTGTGTGGTTTGGTTTGCTCTTTCTGTGATTTCAAACCACAATGACTGGTGGTCACTGTTACCCAGGTGCTCCCCACTGTTACCCCCATCACACTGTCCCTGTTTGTGAGCACAAGGTCCAGTATTGCCTTCTGCCGAGTTGGTTCCATGACCAGTTGCTTGAGGAAGGCACCCTGAAGGAGTCCAGGATAAATCTGCTCCTAGTTGATGCTGCTGCTGGGATGCTCCAGTCCACATCTGGTATATTGAAGTCTCCAACCAGTACTACTCACCCTTGTCAGCCATCCTTTGGATGGCTTAGCATCAGCTCCTATCTGTTTCTTCCTCCTGGGCTGGTGGTCTATAGACCACACCTTCAGTGCGGATGGCTGGCCCCATTTTCCTTTCCAGCTTAACCACAGTATCTCTCCCCATTTTGTTCCTCCTGGATCTGTGTGGCCTTTATGTCATTTTTCACATACAGTGCCACTCCTCCTCCCTTCCTGCCTGCTCTGTCTCTTCTGAATATGTTGTAGCCAGGTATGGCCATCTCCCAGTCATGGTTATCATTACACCAGGTTTCAGTGATGGCCACAATGTCCAGGTCTGACTGTACCATGACAGCCTCCAGATCTTCCATCTTGTTGCTAAGGCTCCTGGCATTTGCACACATGGCTTCCATGATTTGACCTCCTAGACTGCTTCACTGTTCTACCCAGCCCCTTCCTTGGTTGTCATTTATCCCTGGTTCTCCTTGCTGTCTGCCCTTCTGCTGAATTTTGCGCCTTTTCTGCTTATCCACCTTTTGGACACTAATCTCCAACTTTTGCACACTGCTTTGCAGAGATAGCCACCCTCTGGTTCACTGGTTCCATTACTAGCTGTGGGGGTGAGCAAGTAGGTACCATCCTTGCTGGCCTGCCACCCCCTTTGCTAGTTCAAATGCTTAATCAATGTAGCATTTTAACTCATCATTGAGTGCTTGGATTCCCCTCAAGGATGGATGCAGGCCGTCAGGCTTGAACAAACCTCCATCCCTCCAGATGGGTCCCCAGTCACCAATGAATCCAAACCCTTCCTCACAGCACCAGTTCTTCAACCATGAGTTAAAGTTCCTGGTGCATGCACTCCTATGTTCTCCCTTGCCTCTCGCAGGTAGTACTTCTGAGAAAGTGACAGAAGTAGCTACTTGCTTGAGACCCCTCCCCAATTTCCTAAACTCTTCCTGAACTTCCTTTGGCTCCCATTTGCCAAGTCATTAGTACCTAGGTGGATAATGACATCCAGCTCACCCTCCTGTCTTGCCTTCCCAGTGATCCCCAGTATCTTCCTTCCATCCCTCCATGCCATGGCACCTGGTAGGCACCTCACCTCCTGTCCTCCCCTCCTGTGTTCCTAACTGGATCCTCTTATGATGGAGTCCCCACCAGGATTTGCTTCCTCCTCCTCTGGGGTCCACTGCTTTCCCACTGAGGTCACCTCCTTGCCTAACCTTCACATCCTTTTCCTTCCACTTCCCTGGGTACTCTATTTGGTTGTCCTCATTTGCCTGTGTGGCATATGAGTTCTTGAGAGGAATAGGATCTGGGATGTGCCTCTGCCTGACTGCTCTAACCTCCCTGAGCCCACTGTCATCCAAGTGCTCCTCGTTCTCGGCATCCTTTGGGCAGCTGCATTGGACTGGGTGGTTCCTGGACAGGGGTGATGGTACTCCTGACCAGTTTACTTCCACTCTGAGTCTGGCTACCTCATCCCTCAGTCCTGAGAGATGCATGCAGATAGGGCAGCACCTCAGTGTCCAGAAGGTCTGCCTGAATATGGCTGTCCCACAGCCACTACATTGCACAACTCCCCACATTATACTGCAATTCCACTACTTATCTGCTACTGAAGCTCTCTTAGTTCTCTTTTTATTTATTTACAGTATTAAAAATCCTGTAACTGATCCTCAGATATATATTTTTTTAAGGAAAAAGAAACCAATAAATAAATAAATGAGTCAAAACACTTGTCGTGCTGAGGGTGGTCTTCTTCCCTTATGCCCCTCCTACTTCACACCTCTTACTATACCCTGTGTTTAGCTCCTGTCAATCAGATTTATCAGGGCATATAATTAAGAGTTGGGGAAGGGTGGGGGCAAAATTTGCAGCAATTAAAGACAGCACAGAATTACACCACCACTATTTTTTAAATTTTCAACAGCCCAAAAACAATTATAAGTAAAGACAACACAGAAAGAAAGTATAGTGTCACTACAAGCCTACAATCTAAGTTTAAAAGAAAAATACCAGTTACCAGTTACTCTGAAGCACTGAATTGAATATGTTTCCTTCCTTCACCTTCTGGCTTCTTCTGAATCATGTCTGTCATTACTACCAATTAGGCTATGAGGTAATTCATTGACATCAGATGGCTGACAAGGCAAGGGTTGAAAACAATCAAATCTATTTGTTAATGGAATAAAATAGTGTTCAGCCTGTCTTCCTTTTTTTGTTCTTCTGGAATTTTGAACTTTATACCAACCACTATCATTTACCTCTTCAGTTACATCTTCCTCCCTGGCTCTTTTTTTATTTAAAACTACATTTATAGGGGATGCAGGTTTAGAAGGTACAGGGGTAGGTAATAAATTATCACCCAATTGCTGATCATTAACTTCTTCATGTGGGGAAGTAAAATTGATGGGACACTGAGTATCATTAATGATGTGAGAATCAGTATACAAATTAGAGGCGTTTAAACAATTAAACCATTCTGACATATTGATTTGACTAATTTCCAACTGTTTCAATCTTAAGGAAAACAAATTTATCTCCTGTTTCAGTTCAATATTCTCCAAACATTTGTTACATTGATAGGGCTCATTTGAAATGACCTCAATAATACCAGTAAACATTTTACACAATATACACTGCGCCCCTAAATCACCTGAATAAGCTGTTAATACAAAATGGTTTAAATCAATTAAGTCTGGTGAAGCCATAGTTCAATTCTCTTTATTTTGTATCAAACACAATGTAATATATTAATATCAAAGACATGAATATATACTTACAAACAAGCTTTAGTTTACTTAATTACACAGAATTTTGAGCTCTTCTATCCCTCTAGACCCCCTTAACACTCTAGACACATGCTGATGCGTGTGTCTCGGTGTGTGGAGCCACGCGCTCACCCCGCTCATGCTCGCCCCACTAGCAGAGATGCGAGCAGATATAGCTCTAGACCCGGAAGCGCTTTAGCGGGTCGCAATTCCTTTAATGCCCAAAATTAATAGAATAGCAGTCAGTTGTTCCCTTAAAGTGCAAAGTCCCCGCTGCACATAAGCAGACACTGACCCAGTTCACATAAATAAAAAATATCGCTTCTGGACCCTTATTGTAGTCCACAGCAAACCCCCTTAAAACTACAACTGGGCAGGAACTTCCTGGAACCCTCCCAAGTGATAGATAATGCAATTAGATAGGCTAAATAATCGTAGTCTTGCTTGCAACAAAACGTTGCAGCCCTCCTGTACTGTCTCACTCAAAGTGTCTCACAGCATAGGGAGAGTGCAAACACATCAGTTATATATCTGTTGTATATACTGTAGTAATGGATTTATAATATAATATGCTGTATGTGCAATTTAATTTTTTCTCAATGAGTCCAGATCGCTAGCTTGCATGTGCAATAGCCTTGCATTTATGTTTCTAACGTTGTACTGTTTATACTTTATAGTAATTTATTATGCTTTGTGATTTTTATGCTGAAAAGGTCAGTGACCACTCAATAAAATTTAATTGAATTGTACTCTGCACTTACCCTGGCATAGCTTTATGCTACAATCTGCATCTGAAATGTAAACATCTCTCTCTGTTTTGCATTGAACATAAATCTCATCATGTTGTGTCCTGGGTTACCAGATTCACTAAGTTCCTTTGCAACCAATGTACTCATGTGGACCCTTTTGTAACTTGCAATGTAACGTATTACTGAATCTGTGTAACCTTATGTAACCTATGTGTTGTTTGATTGTCTTATGTATCTGTATGACCTGGAACCTTTGTAAATGAGTCCCTGACTCAATGGTATTACTCCCAATCTGAAATAAATAAAAATAAAATAAGCAGTGAGGGATTGGACATGATGGACCTGGAGTGCATAACAACATTACATTACTATACTACAATTAGGGGCTGGACATGATGGACTTAGAGTCCCTTGCAACATTAAATTACTGTTACAGTAAGGGGTTGGACATAAAGTCCTTTGCAACATTAAATTAATATGTTACAGTGAGGGGTTGAACATGATTAACCTAGAGTCCCTGACAACCTTAAATTACTATGTTACAGTGAGGGGGTGGACATGATGGACTCAGAGTCCCATACAACATTAAATTATTATGTTACAGTGAGGGGTTGGACATGATGGATCTAGAGTCCCTGATAACCTTAAATTACTATGTTACAGTGAGGAGTTGGTGATGATGGACCTCAAGTCCCTTACAACATAAATTACTATGTTACAGGGAGGGGTTGGACATGATGGACCTAGAGTCCCTTACAACATTAAAGTACTATGTTACAGTGAGGGGTTGGACATGATGAACCTAGAGTCCATGACAACCTTAAATTACTATGTTACACTGAGGGGTTGGACATGAAGGACCTAGAGTCCCTTACAACCTTAAATTATTATGTTACACTGAGGGGTTGGAGATGATGGACCTAGAGACCTTTACATTACTATGTTACAGTGAGGGGTTGGACATGATCGACACAGAGTCCCTTACAAGATTAAATTACTATGTTACAGTGAGGGGTTAGACATGATGGACCTAGTGTCCCTCACAATATTTAATTACTATGTTATAGTAATGGGTAAGACATGATGGACCCAGAGTCCCTTGTAACATTAAATTGCTATGTTACAGTGAAAGGTTGGACATGATGGAACCAGAGTCCCTTACAAGCTTTTCCAGGACCTCTGCATGCACGGAGGGGCAGTGAACTGTTTGGGGATTGTTGGGCCCTCAATATATAGACTGCAGTAGCTACACCTGTGAACCTTCCTCCTTGCTAGCCTCATGTGCTGTGAAGCTTGATCAAATAGAAATCAAAAATGTAAATATGGAGGTGGACATTAGACATCAATATAAAATGAAAGAGATGAACAATTTTAAAAACTCTGTAAAAACACAATGGCCCAGATATTCAAACTGCGCCCAAAAAGTGTGCAACAGCAGGAGCAAGTGCAAGTCCACTGCGCCCATGCGCAAGAATCGTGATATTCAAAAACTGCACAGGTCAAGATGCACCTGCAGCACACAACTGAATATCGCACCACCTGCACCATAGCGCAACCAGGGATGTGCAGTGGTGCAGTTCAAATGTGCCATAGCGCAACCAGGGATGCTCAGTGGAGCAGTTCAGATGCACTATAGCACAACCAGAGATGCTCAGTGGAGCAGGGCAGCAGTGCAACAGCACAACCAGGGATGCCCAGTGGAGCAGGGCAGCAGTGCAACAGCACAACCAGGGATGCCCAGTGGAGCAGGGCAGCAGTGCAACAGCACAACCAGGGACACGCAGGGACAGGATGCAGGGGCCCACCACCCATGCCACAGATGGGCAGAGGAGCACACAGCAGAACAGACATTGCCCCCCACACCCCATGCACTGCACAACTGGTGGAGAGTTGTAATAACCACCAGCCCATGGATACCAGCAACAAACCCACTGCCGGGGCATGGTGCCCCAGCACACCCCCTGGCAAGCTGTGACCAGCACACAAGAAGGTCCGACCACCCTGTGCCACACCATCCCACCAATGCAGAGCACACCCTGCACTGTGATCCCCAGACACCCTGCCCAGGAGCAGCATCCACCAGTGCAGGACACCCCATGCATGCCACCACCCCCACTGTGACAATGAAACCCTGTGCACCACAGAACCATGCAAGGCAGCCCCACCATGAGCACCCATCAGCGGATGGCAGCAGACAGCGATGTAACGACTGCATACACAGTGCCACCATACACATCAACCCGAGGTACAGCTGAGAGACCAACCATGCATCGGGACACGAGGTACCCCACACGTGATAGGGCATGCCCCAGACCCCACCACCAGTGGTACAGAACCCTGAACACCCTTCCAAGGACACACCCCGACCCAACACTGGCCACAACAGTCAGTGCAGCCACCCACAGTGGTGCATGTAAGCATGCACCACACAGGATGCAACACAGTGCATGGACAAACACCCACCCATACCCAAGGGCACACCAACACAAGAACACAGTAGCGGGGCAACCAAGCCCCAAGCATGTGGCCATGAAAACTGTGTACACACAGCCAGCACCCCTCCATGGCACAGGAGTGCCAGCCACCCTGTGCAGACACCATGGAGCTGTAAGCCACCAGCATGCACCAGGAGCACAAGTGACAGACAGTGGTGCACATCTCCTGCGACACACACAAGCAACAGCATGGGGTGGGACAACAACAGCGGAGGCCACAGCACCACCTGAGGCAGACATGCACCTCACCAGTGACAGGAGGCAACCTGGCATTGTGCCAGGTACAGTGGCTGTCCAGCATGGACAGCCACCGCTAACATGCCAGTGGACCGTGCAGGTCACAGACATGCAAGGGTGTCAGCTGCACAGGTCATGGAAGGTCTGACAGGTGCGCCATGGACAGAGAGCATGCACCGTGGACCACTGCACACAGTCATCCAGTGCACAGGGAACAACACACAAACCACAGACAGTGACTGATAACTACTCCCACACCATAGTCACTTCCCCTACGGAAACACACACACACACACATCCATGACTGCACCACCCCTGACACCATGCACACCACTGCAGCTGAGCACCTTTAGCCTGCTGCAAATCAGAGACCAGCACAGTAGGCATAACAAAGCAAATGTATTTTAAAAGATCAAAAACAACTATTTACTGCTATGTACAAAAGGTTGGGGGGAGGACCACAAACAAGGTGGGGGTAGGTAAGGGGTAGGGGTGAACAAATGGTAGAGGGAAGGAGGGGTGAGAGGGTGGGTCCAGGGGGGGTAGGGGAAATCATGGGGTGAAACATGCTGTTACACGAGGTCCCTGCACCTTAATTGGTACCCTCAGAGGTACACCGTAGACAGCTAACACTTAGGTATATGTTATACTAACATTTAGGGCTAAGGGCATCTACTGTACAAGAGTAGATGTCAGGATATAAATGCATATTGTTGTAATACATTTTGCTTGCTAATACATAAATTCTGCTATGTATTTTCTGTGTATTTCTTACTTGTAAGATGCCAGGACATCTGTGTCCTTGAAGTAATTATAATATGTAAGACGGCATTGCCACCTTTTGGTGATTTGTACCACTACACTGAGTTATGTAAGACTCTGTATAAGAACTCTTTTGTTCTTAAACTGATGACTTTACAGAATTATATAATGTTATTCTGGACCGTGGAGCCACCCCTAATTTAGCCAATAGGGCTCATCTCTGTAACTAGAAATGTTTCTATCTTTTGGTAACCATAGTAATTATCATAGGTATATAATGTATTGCACAAGCCTTATACCTCAGAGACCTGAGAGACCCCAAGAGACACAGAGAAACCTCGAGGTGTAGGGAATGCTTAGCACTGGCTCCCAGTTCGTATTGGTAAGAATAGCTTAGGGCAACTGTGATTTATTCCTTTGGTAGTAATAAACTTGTTTATTACTCTAATGCAATGTGTCTGTGATTACTTGCATTCCCAATATCGTCAAGAATCTGAAAGCGAGGTTTAGACCTCCCAACAAATTGTCGACCGTGTGCAGGCGATATTTGGTGTTTGTAAGTTTTCACTTGTTGCTTAAACTTTTCCCTTTCCCATGGGGACAGTAGGTGTACATTCCCGTATCACCTCTCCCGTTTTCAAACCAGTTTGTGGTAACTTGCAAAGTCAGGCTGACTTTTCGGGTGTGGTCGATGCCGTCTCAACCCACTCCAAAGCAGTTTTGAATTGCAAGTCTACAACTAATGCAGTAGCCCAGCTGTGTATAAAGTGCTTGTGCTGTGGATCGATATGCAGCATGGTGCCTTTTTCACAGTTTGAATTTTCGTTCCCTCCCACACAATGGCCACAGTATCAGATATCTGTGCAGAACTGAGACTCGATGTCTCGAACCTCCTTGCCTCCCATGGAGGATGGGCTGACATCGCGCAGGATGCAAGTCAATCCGAAAACCCTATACTGGGGATTTCAACCCAGTATACAGAGATGAGACAATCAGACAATAAGCGTCACACGATAGGGTTGATGGTCGCGGCTCTCTACGCTGCTTTGGAAGCCTCCGAAGCGAGGTTTTGAACCCTTGATCTGCAGATTTCATGTCTTAAGCAACAGATGGGTTTGCAGGAAACAGAATGTATTAGACTGCAGCAGAACTTGGAGTCTGAACTCCAAACTCTGCGAAATGAAAAGGATTCACTATTGCATCATTCAGCTCAAGCTGGAGAACATGAACTATGTATGTTGAAGCAGGAGTGTGAAAGTTTGAGACAGGATAAGAATCAGGCAGTGCAAATGAAGGATTTGCTGAGTGCTGCGAATGCTCAGTTGAGTGACGAAATGGGTGAGCTGCAGGACAAGATAAACCAGGTACGTAATGATTTAGAAGTGGCTTACAGGGACAATCGTGAATTGAGCGCCGCATACAGAGTGTTGCAAAAGCAAAAGCAAGATGAGGTTGATATGGATGTTGCTAGTGCGAGTCACGATGAATGTAAAAGTAAGATGGCGACACTGCGCCATCAGTGAGAGGTACTGGCTGGACATGTTAAGGCAATGGGAGGCATAGCCCCTGCCATTCATTCGTCATTAGAAGGGGAGTTATCTGATGATGACATTTCACAATACAATGCTCAATCACGCCCCTACTATGGCCCAGAGACCACACCCAGCCATCCACAGCATGGCAGGTCCCCGCCCCCAACTCCCCATGTCACACATTGGCGACGTTGTGAGGCTCATCATGGGAGACGCCAACATGGTGGCCCCCATGATGGGGGGGAGCAAGCCCAAGCCTGGTCCCGATGGCACCTCCAGTAGCCGTTATTAATGTGGAAGACAGGCAGGAGATAGAAACCATAATTGAAACTGCGATAGGCAATGTACCTCTTCCTGAGAGGAGTAAATGGGCTATTAAAACCCAGATTTGGCAGCTTCTGCAAGAGGCCTGCACTCATGAAGGGATTGTCCGCACTGCGGCTGAAGCTGCAGCTCGGGCTGCCCTGGACGGCACTCGAGACAATCTACCTTTGCCTGATCAGCTCACTAATCCCCTACAAATGGCCTACTCTGTTCAGCAAATTGCTGACAGCATCGGTCGGATGAATCCATCCGACAACCTCAGCTGTCACTTGGAGAAGGTACATTCTAAATGTGAAATGTTTAGCCTCACTGCAGAATATCAGGTCCAAATACTATGCCAGACCATCGATCCTGGTTTGTGGGCCAAACTCCTCGATGCTATTTGCCAGGATGGGAAAGCTACCTTTGACGAGATTGCAGCTGAGCTAATTTCTGCTTACAGCCCAGGTGTAGTAGGAGTGTTGCTTGCATACCCTGTGAAGCAAAATGCAAAAGAAAGTCCAGTGACTTACCACCAGAGACTTTGGATGGCCTACCGAGCAGGAAAGCACCTGGCACAAGAAGCTGTGGATGTAGATCTTATTGAATATAAGATTCTGTTCCTTAGGAACATGATTCCAGCAGTGAGAGAAAAGGTAGAGCCAACCACCTACCCCAATACAGACAGGTTTGCCGATGTCCTTCGGAAAACCGAGAGAGTGTATCAACTCTATATCCGTGATCTGGGTTCCAGTTCCAAGAAGGCAGCTGCCATGGAGTCCATTCCGGAGGCCACAACGCACTACACAGTGGAAGGGCAGGCCCCATGACAACAGGCCCAACATTAGCAAACCCCTCCAGCTGGTAATCAACACCCCTAACAGGCCCATCAACAACAACAACAACAACAGTGGGGTGGGAACTGGAATTGGCATAAGAACAGGAAGCATAAGGGTAGAGGTAAACCACAACAACAGAGAATGGGTCCTTCATATAGGGAGATAGTTGAAGAGAATCAGAAATTCTGAGAGCTCCTGGGACAAGTACACTCTGTGGCAGATGCTGTTCCTGAGCAGGCCCTTGCGGCAGTACAACCAGTGACCCAGGCCCCAACCAGCCATGGGGACACCGGCGGTGCAGGCCCCCAGGCCCATTCAGGCCTGAACCCAGAAGCTCCTTCCTACATAGCATGAGTGCAACATGGTGAAGCGATTCACATGAGCCAGGCCCAACCTCTGCATGCTTCCGGCAGTACGGATTGACAATTACAGGCCCCAGTCTGAATTGTAAACAAGTTAGTCTTGGATACAAACGGAAGGCCCTGCACCGAGGCCGAGGTTGGGGGCCGCCTACTAGTAGTTTTGTTAGATACAGGTGCAGCTGTATCTGTGCTACATGATGAACACCCGGACACATCCCCTTGGTCCACTGGATGGAGGACCAACATGTCAGGAGTTGACGGTACTAGGCTACCTGCATACCGTTCTCTACCCTTACCGGTAGAACTAGGCCATCTAAAGGCCTCACACACTTTTCAACTAATGGTACTGCATGATCATCCTAGTATTATAGGGATTTTCTTCCTCACTCTGCATGGCTGTGTGGTGGACCTAGCTAACATGCTATGGATACAGATTCAGGGTCAATATCATACCATTTTGATTCCTGATTCACACGTTGTGGCAACGTGTGAATCAGGAATCCACCTCCACCTCCACCTCTCTAGGTATTTTCAAATCAAGGCTGTTCTCTCGCCTTGCCACCTCCAGCTCCTGTGACTGCCCTGATTAAACCTCCTATTTTCTCACTACCCACCCTGTTCCGTTATTTGACAAAGACATGTTTGGGAAACCTTTTCTCCTGCTATTGTCTGCTCCCCACACCTTTCACTTAACCTCTCTGTTCTGGACATTTTCCCTATTTGTTTCTCCTAATCTGGCATGACCTCTTTCTTGTAATAATAATGTGATTATTGATATCTCATGTCCTTTTGCACAAGTGATTTGATATGTATTTGTATATGTTTTCTTGCTCTTGACACAACACAAATTGTTGTGTTATCTATGTAACATTTTGTACTGTACCTAATTGACGTGGAACCTTTGTAAAAGAGCCTCTGGCTCAAAGGTAGTAATTCCTAGAACAATAAACTAAACTAAACTAAACGATATCTGCCAATGACAAAGAGTATGACGTCATAGATTTGTTCAAGAATAATGAACTTTTCCCGAAGCTCCTACCTATTTTGCAACAACATTTGGAAGCATTTGCAATCAACAAGCATGACTGTGGTAGAATGCACACCGTCACTGAAGTGCCAGGCCCAGCACATGAGAGGCAAAGGCAATATCCTTTCCCAACTGAGGCCTTGCTTTCCCTCAGAGAAACGATCTAGTCACTCCTCAAGCAAGGAGTAATCAGAACTTGTGTTTCCACTGCCAGCTCCCCCGTATGGCCCGTGAAGAAACCTACAGGCGCCTGGAGACTTACTATTGACTACAGGAAACTGAATCAGGTCACCCCCAGTTGTTCTCCAACTGTAGCATCAGCACCAGGTGTGCTACAACTTCTGACCCCTGATTTGAAATGGTTCAGTGCCCTGGACATCTCCAATAGTTTTTGGTCATTGCCGTTGGCCCTTAAGAGTCAATATAAGTTTGCCTTCACCTTTGAAGGAAGACAGTATACGTGGACTTGCTTGCCACAAGGATGCCATAACAGTCCATCCCTGTTCCATCTCCACATGATGGATGCCTTCGAGAATTTCTCTACTCCCCAATGTCTCTTACAATATGTGGACTACCTGTTGCTGGCAACAGCCTCACAGGAACAACATTTGGATCTCTAGGACGAACTACTGACTCTCATTCAGAAAGCAGGCCTGAAATGCAACCCAGTAAAAGCACAGTTGTGTCAGAAAGAAGCAATCTTTATGGGTCTAAAAATAACTAACCAAGGTCAAAGCCCTACCTGGAAGAAGGTACAGGGATTGCAAGACTTGCCATTACCTACCAGTGTGGCAACTCTTTGAAGGTTTCTAGGTATGGTGAACTATTCCAGAGATTTTATTTGTGATTTTGCTCAGAAAGCTGCTCCTCTGTATGAATTACTCAAAAAGGATGTACCATGGACTTGGGGCCCTATAAACACCCAGGCTGTGACATCACTGAAGCAGGTCTTGGCTTCCGCCCCAGCTCTGGTCAACCCCCAATCCAGCACTACCATTTCATCTGGAATGTTCCACCTCTGACATTGCCATATCAGCAGTGCTGGCTCAGAAGGTGCATGGCACCTTGAGACCCATTGCATATGCCTCACAGCTCTTGACCCCAGTGGAACAGAAGTATGGCCTTTGTGAAAGGAACCTTCTGGCCACCTACTGGGCTGTCAAGCACTTCCTGTATATCATTGGGTACTCACCACTGATCATTAACACCAACCACACCCCAACCACTTTTCTGCTCTCAGATAGAGTGAAGGATGGGTCAGTCTCTAACACCAGACTGACACACTGGTCACTTCTTCTCCAGGACAGAGACATACAGGTACAACCAACTAAAGTTCCATCTCCGTTAGCTCATGGCCTCCTTTTCCAGGGAGAACCCCATGACTGTACACTACCATCACCTGATCTTCCTGATCCAGGTCCATTCCTCCCTACCACGCCACAAATACTTGATAACACTTCTTTGTGCCATGTCTTTACTGATGGTTCAGCATCCTACTATCAGGGAGAACAAATTGCAGGGATGGGCATTATAGTGATCTACCCTTATGGGAACACTGTCAAAATATCTAAACGCTGTAGTGTATCATCATCACAGTATGCAGAGATGGCAGCGGTGGCCTGTACCCTTGAGTTCATCCAGCATGGAACCGAGGATACCATCATCTTTACAGACTCTAACTGGGTTTGTTGTTCTCTTACAGAATTTCTTTCCTTTGGGCAGAAGAACTCCTTCCTCTCCTCTGATGGCAGCCAAGTGAAGTACAAGGAATTGGTAATATACATACATTCACTGGCAGAAAAATGTGCACACAAACTCTATGTACACAAAGTCAAAGCCCACTCTCTCCATGACCCCTATCATGCCTTCAATGACACAGCAGACACCCTTGCTAAGGAAGGGGCCCGAGGGGGGAACGTCTGGATGATGGACCATCCAGAGGCTAATGCAGCTGTATACATTGCAGCACTCAGGAAGAAACCTGAACCTTTTCCCCCCTTGGACCTCTCCACAGCCCAGCAGCCTGACACTGAACTTAAGAGGTGTTTAGATTCCTTGACAAAGGTACTGAAGAGAAACTTCCCACACATAACCCCTATCAGAGGCATGAAGGTAAGTTGCGCCTGTCACCAGATGACAAGCTCATCTGGTTCCAACCAGATGACTCCACCACTAAGTTGTGGGTGGTTCCCAGACATTTAAGATCTGAATTTTTGCACCAAGCACATGGCACCCCTACTGGTGGACACCAGGGAGCAGAAAACACTCTCCAACGACTCAAGATCACTGCCTGGTGGCCTGGTATCACCAAAGATGTTAAATGATACATAAACAACTGTCTCGTTTGTGCACAAAACAACCCCATCCCTACCAAACGAAATGCCAAACTCTTACCACAATGACATTCTGGCCCTTGGCATGCCATACAAATTGATTTCATTGGTTCTCTGACCAATACCAGCAGAAATAATAAGTATGCTCTTGTGGTAACTGACCTCTTCTCTAAGTGGGTGAAGCTTTTCCCACTAAGACATGTGCACAGTGAAAAACTACTGCCAAAACCTGTGGAACAGTTTTTTCCAGGTGGGTCTACCTCTCTCAAGGTAGACTCTGACAAAGGAACCAGTTTTACAGGTGAGTTGATGAAAGAATCTCGAACTCCTTGGAGTTCAGCAGAAGTTCCACATACCTCACCACCCTCAATCCTCAGGTCAAGTAGAGAGAGCCAACAGACGGATTAAGCAAATGCTTTCCAAATTCATTGAGGACAATCCCAAAACCTGGGATTCCCTATTGCCATTACTCCTTATGGCAATCAGGGGTACACCCTCAGCCATCACTCAGCTTACACCCTTTGAGGTGATGACTGGTAGACAGATGAGATTGCCTGAACACCTGTTGTTTGACCTGCACCCCCCACTGCAGACCATGTGTCTGTGGACCAATAAGTGGAAAAACTCAGAAAAGACCTCATACAAACACACTTGTATGCTGCCAACTGAATGGGCAAGGCCCAGCAACAATCCAAAATGCAGTTTGACAAACACGCACAAGAAGTGGATTGGCAAGTTGGAGATCAGGTAATGGTACTTCGATCTGCACATCCCACCCACTCCTTCTCCAACAAGTGGGAAAGCCCATACCCCATTGTCAACAAGCTCAGTCCAGCAGTCTATCAAGTTAGACTCCTCCATAACAATAAGTTGACTGACAAATGGTTACACGAAAACCAGCTGAAACTGTATAAAGGAGCTTAAATTACTTTTCCTCACCCCATTGGGCAGAATAGTACTAACATACTAATCTTTGGTCTTCCTTTTCAGATACACTGACAAGATGGCTATCTTGTTCCATTATCTCCTTATCTCAGGAGTCATCCCCTGCATCCAAGGCATGGTACCGGACCTCCTACGACACCTCGATCCTCCAGCACCTCCTCCAGAGGGAGTATCCATCAATATACCAGATAGTATGATCACTGTCCAGGAAGCTTCCGATGCTTACCTCACTGCCTCGGTTGTTGCTCCTGATAAATCTACCCTACAAATTGAGTGGCAAACCACATCACAAGGACAAAATTCTCCCTGTAGCCAAACTCTCCAAAGGAACTTTCCAAGGTTGGCCCAATGCTAAATTATCCCCAAATGGTTCGTTGTCCTTGTTATAAACTGCATTAAGACATTCTGGTTTGTACAACATAGCTGCCTTAATTGATCCTTCATACTGTAATTCCTTGTCCAGAGATTCTGCTCAAAAATTCTGTGCTATACACTACATGGCTTCTGCAGCCATGTACCTCTCTGTGTTACCACCCACTGACAAGCAGCTTTTGGAATGTCCAAAGCATACCCCTGGTCCCCGTAGTGGTCTAACAGCCACTGCCCTCCTAGGTTCTTTGATTAATAACTTATGGTTTATGCATATACCTGTTTTGTTTAATCTTACTTACTGGAATATGAAAGAGTTTGGTATGTGTCACAATACTAATACATCAGCATTTTATAGTACATTGCTGCTTGATAGTTTAGCTGCATTTCAGATTCAGACACAAGACCCTATTGCTGGAGTCCACTCTACTGAACATAGAGGCAACTTCAGGAGGAAGCCCTCTCCTGATAATCTATCTCATAAACATAAAATATGTGAAGTTGACAGTTCTGATGTCACACGTGCAACAGGTACTGTCACAGGCCTTTTTGGTACGGCTATGTCTATCTGGAACAAAGCAGACATTGCTGCTATCAAAAGTAATTTTGCCAAATTCTCCACTGGTTTGGTCAACAACATACTACCCCCATTACTGCATAGTGTGGATGGCCTTAGTCAGGAAGAAAGATACACTGTAGACAACATGCACGACATTGCTAAGGCATTCACTGATTCTAAAGATAAGATCAACGCACTCATACAACAGAACAACAAAGATGCAGATAAACAATACATTGCTAGAGAGATACTCTGCTCTGCTTATGGCTCCTACATTATCACTACCATCAACAACCTCTTCCGTGATCTAGAATCTGGAAGAATACCTGACATTATACATGATAGACACATCTCCAAATGGTATTGTCCACGATGTAAAACCACTAGCTGTGTTTCCATGTGTATGCAACAGACTTCAGCCATTCCTCTTTCTACAGCTAGGAATTTGGGGTTTGTGGCCAGACACCCTAATACTGGTCCTTGTTTTACTGCCAAGAAGTGTTCCATAACAGGTACCATGTTTGTTTCTTTCACTGTCTCCTTACCACGCTTTGATCCCACTACAGCTTTGTTCGACAAGCTTGCACTGCTACATTCCATTGGACATTTGGATGAAGACATCTACAGAGAACGCCTGGATCTACCGCCTCTACTGGTTTATCATTCTTTCCTGGATACCTGGGTGACTCCGCACACAGACTGCTGTGCAAAAAAGCAATATATTTACTTGTGCCGATGTGATGTGTTTTATGTTATTCAACCTGTTTGTGGTTACTCTCCAGACAGCATTGATTGGACTTTCACTATGGATAATGACATCACTGCGAATGGCACCAACTCCTGCGACTCAACCCTGGCTCCAGATAAGCTCTACCATTCCTATCGTGAGGAGGTTCATCGCCTGTCAACACAGATTTCGAAGACAACCTACACCTGCCCTGTCCAGCTGCAAAAGTGGAGACTGCCTACTGTGCGCTCACAGTATAATTCTGATGGTGAGTACTGCATGGTCACGAATTACAAGTCTTACACATATGGATCTGTTACATGTGCTATTGATTACCCCAATTTCTGTTTTGTCCCGCATCAGAAGACTGTTATTGGACATACTGTTATAACCTCCGTCCCCCTTCTGGATGCAGACATTATTGATGGCAACCCCGATTATGTGCTCACACTGTCAGAATACTTGCCATACTTTAATGTACACATAGACCCACTCACACTCACATTGAAATCACTTTTAGACAGGAAAGACACACACCTCATCCACATCAGCAATAATATGACCAAAGCCAATGAAGCTGTTCTCGTCTTAATTAATGATGGTGATATGAATAACACATTGACTAACACCTGGTTAGAGATTACTTTTAAAGGTTTTGTTATTATACAAGCATTTTTAATTTTAATTTTGATCATTATGCTCTGCTGCCTATGGCGCACACTGTGCCAACACCGTGAGCAGCTCGAGTTCTTTTACACGGCTCGTGCGTCGGGTTTGTAAATGACCACTGCTCCTGTCCTTTCCCTAGACATCTGCCTGTGTTGCCCTTGGAGGCAACAAGGGGGGGAATGTTACACGAGGTCCCTGCACCCTAATTGGTACCCTCAGAGGTACACCATAGACAGCTAGCACTTAGGTATATGTTATACTAACATTTAGGGCTAAGGGCATCTACTGTACAAGAGTAGATGTCAGGATATAAATGCATATTGATGTAATACACTTTGCTTGCTAATACATAAATTCTGCTATGTATTTTCTGTGTATTTCTTACTTGTAAGATGCCAGGACATCTGTGTCCTTGAAGTAATTATAATATGTAAGACAGCATTGCCACCTTTTGGTGATTTGTACCACTGCACTGAGTTATGTAAGACTCTGTTTAAGAACTCTTTTGTTCTCAAACTGATGACTTTACAGAATTATATAATATTATCTTGGACCATGGAGCCACTTCTAATTTAGCCAATAGGGCTCATCTCTGTAACTAGAAATGTTTCTATCTTTTGGTAACCATAGTAGTTATCATAGGTATATAATGTAATGCACAAGCCTTATACCTCGGAGACCTGAGAGACCCCAAGAGATGCAGAGAAACCTCAAGGTGTAGGGAATGCTTAGCATTGGCTCCCGGTTCGTATTGGTAGGAACTGCTTAGGGCAACTGTGATTTATTCCTTTGGTAGTAATAAACTTGTTTATTACTCTAATGCAACATGTCTGTGATTACTTGCATTCCCAATATCATCAAGAATCTGAAAGTGAGGTTTAGACCTCCCAACAATGCTCAGTGGGAGCCCTGCTGCCCGCTCTGACTGTGCCTCCCGCCATGTGTCCGTCGGACTCCTAGATGGTATATGCATTCCAAAATCTCAAGGGAGGCCCTGGCCACCTGTAGTATCTCCTGCAGCATCTGTTGGATGGTCTGCAACCGCCGTCCACCTAGGACAAGGGAGCAGAGTAAATAGGTGTGAATGCACAGCCCCCTGCAGCCCACCCACTGTGCATGGCATACGGCCGTGGGACATGCCTCTGTGATGGTGTGTGACCACCCACAGTGATCGCGTCCACAAGGCCTGCCCACCCAGGTGCACACAGCCATGCAGACCGCACACACCCACCGGCCAAGTCCCGCACAGCACCACCGTGGCTCTACAGTGACATGGCTATGCCGTGCGAAGGCAGTGGCACAGCCATGTACCTGATGCACGCATGGACCACCATTGATGCACTCCCAGACATGCAGTGCCACTGGACAGTGCTGACTGTACCATGTTGTGTACATGGCAGTGGTGTCAATGGATGGTGGCCATGCCCCGCTGCCTGCCTTGTTGCACAGCATGCAAAACAAATCACGGATGTAAGGCACTCACCATCATCAGGCTGGTCCCTGCTCTGGTCTTGTCTGGCTGCCCTTGCTGCATGCTGTGCCTCATGCTGAAGCCTCCCCTTCCTGGCACGCGAGTACTCCTCAGGGCCTAGGGTGCAAACAAGGAGAGAGGAACATCAGTACAATCTGGTAGCAAAGTCCCTCCCCATGTGTGTGTGCAATCCCACACAGCCATACCCATCTGCCCCCTCCCCTATACCACCACCATGGCCCACACTGGACACCCCCCTGTGCTGGACACATGCCACCGCGATACCCAAATGGATGTTAACAGTGTATGGATGGGGCACCTACCTGGCCATGGAACCATGACCCTCCTGGCACGTGACTGCAGGCGGGCAAGCCTGTCCGGGTCCCTACACTGCAGGTCTCCATAGCTCGGTCATGCGCTCTATGCCCATCACTTCCTCCAGGGCCACCGCCACCTCCTCCCACATGGAACTCCTGGCCCTGTCCAGGGGTGCCTCCCCAAATAGAGCAGCGGCATGGGGCTCCATCAGGGACACTAGGTTAGCCAGTTCAACCTGGCTCCAGATTGGTGCCCATCTCCGTGCCATCCTCCAATCTTTCAGTATTAAAATGGCACTCTGTAGCGCACGTCTGCCATGTGCAGATGCTGCGTGGTACTGTGTTGCTATTCCTCATTGTGCTGTCACCGAACAGCGCGATAGAGGTGCACCCATGCAGATGCATGGTGCCTAGGGGTAAAGGTTGGCACAGGGTCAGGGGTCTCTCGTGCATGGACTGCCACAGCACGATTGGTACTTTCCATGTGTAGCACAGTAGGATGCCTGTGTGGCACTTCCTGTAGCGGCCTACCGCGCTGTGGCCCCATGGCGCCTATGGCACCCCAGTGCCAGAGCACCATACATGTGAACAGTGCAGTAGCACCACTGGCACAATGGTGGCCATGCCCTGCACTGCTTGCCACACACAGCACATCAGCAGCGTGGCAGGCATCAGTGTCAGCACCCCGGGCATGTGCCATTCGGTGTCCACTGTGCATGTCACAGAAATGCGCCCTTGCCTGAGCACGTTCAACACAATTGTGCAAGGTGCAACAGCACGATATTCAGCCGGCATATGCAAATCAGCTAATCAGCTATTCAATGCACAGATACTGCATTAGCATCCACTTAAAATT
Source organism: Neoceratodus forsteri (assembly GCA_016271365.2). Taxonomy (NCBI): domain Eukaryota; kingdom Metazoa; phylum Chordata; order Ceratodontiformes; family Ceratodontidae; genus Neoceratodus; species Neoceratodus forsteri. The sequence goes on along the minus strand of CM028129.1, from coordinate 103,771,346 downwards.
GTGCCTCACCTCATTTGCATGCATTGCGCTATATAAATGTGACATTGGGCTGCAAAGGCCATAGTCTGGTATTGCAGTCTATTGTGGTGAGTTGCATGCTGTTTGGGAGTGTGGAACGTGGTGTGTGGGAGATGCATGGGACTGCACAGTTACAGGTAACACCTGTCATTCCCACAGGATCAATGATGAGCGATCGTGAGGTGGAGGAATAGGAAGAGGAACAGAGACGTGGGAGGAAGAGCAGGCCAAACTTCACGAAGGCAGAAACAGATGCCCTGTTTGAGGCCTACCTTGACCAGGAGCCGCTGCTCAGCGGACACCAGAGAACACCACAGGCCCATGCTGCTGCATGGGGAGAGGTGGCACGTGCCGTCAACCTGCATGGCAGCCACCAGCAGTCCATGCAGGAGTGCAAGAAGAAGGTGGGCACTGACAGGCAAAGGATTAAGGATAAGGTGGCTGCCATCAGGGCAGCATGGGCTGCGACCAGTGGGGGACAGCCAGACGTGCAACGCCTGACCCCACAAGAAGAGAAGAGTGGGTTGCTGGCAGCATGCGGTGTTGTGCCATCGAGGATGTTGCAGGTGATGGATTCCAGATGGGTGGTAGCCCGTCACTGCATGGTAGGTTGTGATCTGTCACTGGGGGGGGATGACACAGGTAGGGCAGATATATTAATGCTACTGTGTTCCCTTACAGCTCCTGAGTGTCTACATGGGCCAACAGTGGTGGGCTCGTCCACTGAGGGCAATACCATGGACACAGAGGAAGGCTCGTCCACCTCCACAGGTGTCCGAGGGTCAGGATGACAGTGGGCCCACCTGGCTGTCCGGACTGATGTTGGTGGAGCAGGTGCGGAGGTGGCCCTGCCCATGTCCCAGCATGCCAGCGTCCATGGAGGCCAGCATGCTGAGACTCGGATTGGTGCCAGATTCATCACTGATGATGATGGAGCTCTCATCATGGACAGTGATACGTGTGGACCACAGGATGGCCACACAGCAGGTTACAGCATGGGCATAGCTGTGGGTGATGCCACCGTGGAGGCCTGCGTGACATCACAGTCCCAGCCTGTGCCTGTCTGCACCAGTGTGGCAGCACTGGTGTGTGTTCAGGACAGTGGGGTTGTTGCGGCTACTGTGGCAGCAGCGTTGAGCCCTGGAGAGTGGCAGCCAGAGGGGCAGTAGCGTTCCTGCGATGGGGTCACATGCTGCCGGTATGGTGTGAGCAGCAAGGGATGGAGTGGGTATCCACTGTCACCTGTGTGTAGAGGGTGGGCATTAGTTTGGTAATCAGCGTTGCCCTTCCATGGGCTATCTAGGTCAGTACCCATGTCACCTCTGACTATGCCCCTCCCAAGATCCATGTCTTTCTGTGTGATTTGCATACTCACCCACTAGGTGGCCAGTGGGGATGTCCCCACTCTCGAACCTGTGGCACAGTGCAGACTGGTGCAAGATGAAAGCATCATGTGCTCCCCCAGGGTGCGTGGCACAGACATTGGTTAGGCGCCCCCTGGCATCGCACACCACCTGGCAGTTGATGCTTGCATACCCCTTCTGATTTATGTATGCTGCCCCTTAGGGCCAGGTGGAGTGTGGATGGCCACATGGGTGCAGTCAATGGCCCCAAGCACGCTAGACATCCGTGCTACCCTGTGGAAGTACTGTATGTGTGCTGTGCACTCCGCCAGTGTGCTAGTGAAACGGATGTACTCCGCAGCATGTGGCAGCAGTGCATTGAGGAATTGGGTGAGTAGGCATGATGCAGCTGACTGGGCTATGCCTGTTGTGTCCCCTGTTGGTCTCTGGAAGGTACCCGTGGTGAGCAGGCACATGACAGCTGTCACTTTAGTCTCCACTGACAGAGCATGGCTCTGTCGTGTGGATGTCTGCATCACATCACTGCACAGCTCACAGAGCCACCTCAGGATTGCTCAGTTCAGGTGGTACCAGCCCATGATCTCAGTGTCACTGTACAGCTCGAAGCTGGTGCAGGCTCGGTACTGCCTGTTGGGGGCATACCACCGATGGGCCCTTCCACGGCTGCGTCCCCCTGCTGCCTGCCTTCTCACACTCCTCATTACTGCCTCCATCTGAATGGTGGCACTGGCCATGTCCCTGGCTTGTGTGCATCCCCCAGCAGCTGTATTACTGTTCCCCCCCGCTGTCCTTACTGCTACTCCCCCTGCACTGGGAACACCTCCCAGTATTGGACGTCCTGCCCACTGTCCATGCCCTTAGTCCTATGTGGCACTTCCCACTTTCCTTCTGTGCAGTGGAACAGGCTCCCCACTTCTTCCTTGTTCCTGGTGGTTTCCAGGTGCTCTGTCCTGCTCCTGCCCTGTCCTGCTCACAGCTACTGTGTGCCTGCTTGCAGTTAGCTTGTTCCCACATGTGGCTTTCCTGTAACGTTCTTGCATTTCTCTCTTGTTCCTTTCTTTTTTTTTGGATCATTTCTGCTATTGCGCAACTTCCGTTTGCTCCCCTATTCTGCATGGCGCACGCTGTTGAATATCATACTGCACCATTTATTCATAGTTCCTCCCCCTTCAGTTGCACATGCATTCATTAACATTGTGCTCTTGTGCATTGTGATTTGGAGGGCGCAACTGCCTCCCACAGAATATCTCACAATGGCGCATTTTTGGACTTGCGCTGGCGCATCCCTGTTGCACATGGCGCAACACTTTTGAATATCTGGGCCTCTGTCTTTATGGGTCTGAACAAGGACTAAAGGAAAGGCAGCTAAAATAAAATGTCAACTTCTATGTATTTAAAAGCACACAAGAAGGCTAAAGATTAACGACCAGAATAATCAAAGGTTAAGACACAAATGTGTTGCAAGGTAATCTGAGAGCAGGGGGAGACGGAAAAAATAAAAACCTAGAAAAGGCACACAACCTCATTAACTGTGTAATTATTATAAATATCTTTGTTTTAAGGATACATTTTGCTGGAAATCAAAACATATATCACAGAATCAGGCAAATATGCCTCAATTAAAAAAAATTTAAGCACACAATAGGAGTAATCTCTTTAAAGACAAAATCTTGTAATGTTGAATCAAGCTGAAGTACACACTGGAATGCTACTACACAGCGGAATGCAGTGCCAGAGTGCAGGGAAAGAAGTACTGTTGAAAGGAAATCATCTGTTCATTGTTTATGGAAGTTAGCTGTTCCAAAGCCATTTATCTTATATGCCCTTAAAATGATGAATGTGTTTCAATAGGAATTACAGCCATTACTGCCTTAAGCTCTTTTAACAGGCAAAATTATTAAAGGGGCTCTAGGAATAGTGCTTTCTGCTGCAGGCAGGGTTGCGGACACACACACCACTGTAGTAAATTGAGAGAACAGCGGAGTAATATGAGTTATGCATTGAGACTATTAAGTGGAAGATCACACTCTCACAAGCTGGTCTGTTCTCAATCCCCTACTCACAGCAGTACACCAGCATGGTGACATCACCATGCAGCTGTAGTTCAAGTTCAAGTTCAAATTTATTTGTTCGACTATTTTTAGTCATTACAAATTTTGTACAAAAACAACCATTAAAAAGAGATTCCATTACATCAATCTTAACATGCAACATACAAAAAATAATAAAACAATAATAATTCTTGATTCATATCTTATTCTTTCCAGTCATTCTTATTTAAAATTACATTAATCATTTCAAACCCTTCAAGGCACTTTTGACTCCTCACTTTTAGCCACTAAATGCTATCAACTATCATACTCTGATAATTGTTTCAATCTGCAGAGTCCAGGCAGTTATCCTGGACCTTAGGAATTATACCACAAAAATGCCCAGTGCACAATAAAAGAAACCCATTGAGCACACAATGCCATGCTACCCTTAGTCTGACATTACTTTTCTAGTGCTAACCATGCTTCAGAGCACTTAATACAATATCTGTATTCCCTAAATAGGGAGTCAGTATATGCTTTAAAGGGTCAATTCTCCTAGTGCGCAAAGCTATCTGCTTAGTGCATACCAATTTTGACCATCCTATTAGACCCCTCCCCCGGCAGGCTTCCCAAAGAGGCTTTAATTAGGTAATTTTGGTCCTAAGGCACAAATTACACAAAGTCAGACACTGAATTACCCAGGCAACATGGACATAGGGCACCTATGTGTCCCATCCCAGTCTGCATAGTTCATTGTGAAAACACTGTATTGCCCCAGAATTTCATAGATACGGCCTTCTGTAGCTAGCAAATTATAATGTCTAACAGCTCTCCCCCACTTGCCCCAAACTTAGTTATAGCATATCCCAGGTACATTGGAACTACCACCAGACAAGCAAACTTTATAACAATACATCGAAGTAATAAATCAGACTTTTATGTGGCTTAGAATCCTACTTAGGTACTTAATATACACATCTATAAATTATCATATGGAAAAAATTATTTTAATTTAATCATTGCCCCTAATTATCTATTAAAAGCACCTGAAACTAATAACATTTAAAAGCTACATACAATGTTTGGCCCCGTCCACACTACACCGCTTGCACCCGGTAACAGATGCAATCTGTTATGGCTGCAGAGCGGTGCAGTGCGTCCACACCTTGGTGGTGTCCGTTACGGGACCGGCACCGCCAGTCCACACATCGGGATCTGGGCGACCGTTACAGTGGCGCCCGATCCCACAATACCGTAGTCACATGCGCTTTTAGCAGTTCGTAGGGGACTGCTTATAACTGCTAGATACCACCTCATATGTGGTTTCCATTAATGGTTAAGAAAACGCCTCCTGTAATGCTACAGGTGTAAATGCACGCCATTACCGATGCGGTTTACACCCTCTGTAACATTACAGAAGTGTTTTCGGTTGGCAGTGTGGACAGGGCCTTTAAGTATTCCTAGTTCACAGTTCACAGCACTACTATTAGGTTCCCAAAGGGCTTTGTATAACAATAGACCAATAAAGGTACTATATTAACTAACCAAGTGAGCACCTCAAAATAAACTATTACCAGTAACACTACTTAGTGCTACTTGGTACCAATTTAAGTACCCCCCCCTTGAATAATACAACATGATACAACATAATACAGCATTGCTTTTATAATTAAAAAAAACACTTCATAGCAGAGCACATGGATCGCCTAAAATAGCGTCTCTCAGAAGCAATCTTGCAGTGCTTGCAAACCATGCAAAACAGTTCAAAATCCTTCATTTCCAAATTCAAGGAGGCAATACTCCCCTCTCATGGAGCTGGTAAAAAAATCCAAACCAAAAAATCAAAGAGAGTACCTGATGGGGAAAACCCCCATAAACCCCCAAATGGTCACCGAAACAGCTCAACGTCTCCCAGGGTTCTCCACAGCTCTTGTCAAAATTTCAATAAATCTGAACTCTGCTTCTAAACCAAAATTTAGCTCTGTCTCCTCTCAGTACAAAATTTTATAGAGCTTCAACATTCAGCCACAATCCTCATGTCCCAACTTCTATAGTCCAGTCGAGAGTAATAAAGCCATAACGCCATAGGCTCACTTGTAAAAAGAGAAAAAGAGAAATGCTCCACTGAGCGCAATAAAATTTAACTTATCTCAGTGAAAGCATCACACCCGTAGGCAAAGGTGGCATACCTTCATTAAGTTTTGGTCCGACCTTCAAGCACAATGAGCGGCCGCAAAGCTCTGCAGAAACTCTACCAGGGTTCACGATCCATATTTCTGCATGCTGTCATAACTTTCACCTTAACCTGATTTGCTTCTGCTTCTGCTTCTGCTTCTACGTAGGTCCATTTTCCTGAACAAGGCAGCTGCAAACAATTCTCTTAGCTCTTGCTCGGCAAGAAATAATGTATTCCACACTGCTCCTCTCGTTCAACTTGCCAGCGATAAGCCACACTAAATCCACCCTCATACATCAGGTACCGAAATGGTGTTAGTTTCATTCATAAATTGTGACAAAATGGAGCAAGAAGAATTTTAGAAGCTACAAGCCAAGTACACTATCATAGCATGGTGAGGAGCGGAGCAGCAGCGTGGCCATCTTGCTGCCCCGCCACCCAGGGAGGGCAGTAAGGGAAGCCAAAGCTCAGACAGAGGAGCACATTGCAAAAACCCCATGCAGCTGTAAAAAAGGAACACTGTAATCAGACGGAGAGTGCAGGAGTGAGCTAACCAGAATTGGCATCAACTTCAATACAGCAAACAGACTGTGTATTTCTTTACTGCTAGTCAAATAAACATCAGAATGATCTAGCTCATTCCATGATCGCAAGTAACTGGAACTACAGCATCGATTAGGGGGGAGTGACTTCGCCAACACACACAGAGTATTAATTCACACACATAGAATTTTGACATCACTCCATGAATGGTGTCAAAAAAACTGACACAGTACATATGGTCTCGGCAACAAAATCATGGAGCTCATTATCGGAAGCAGGCAAGATAACAGAGGGTTGAACTAGCTGAATTATAAAAAAAAAAGATACCAGGAGACAATTTCTTTCTTGTAATCATACACAGTTTATTATTCTGCAGTGGAAAAAAACTGCGAAAAAAAGAAAAAGCATACAATGTTTGTCACTGATCTTTAAGCTGTATTGCAATAGGCTGAGCATAACTGAGTGAAAGGGAGGTACATCCCCTCCCCCGCCCCCAAAATAAACAGCAATAGTGCAAAAAGCACTCTCCGTAATTTAACTACACCAAGACTTATATTTATAGTAGTTTGCTTCTTTCTTGATGGTATTGTTCTTTAATTCTGGTTTCCAATGTATTACCTACAACATCTCATTTCTGGGGGTGGGGGAGGCAGCTTTTACCCATTTTTCCAATGTATTTACCTACAACATCTCATTTCCAGGGAAGGATGGAGAGGAGCGTAAAGCTAGAATTCACAATTTTGTGTCTTGATATTTTGTTCATTGCTTATCACAGTAAGTATCTTATTTTTTTTAGGAATAACATTTTTTTTTTCAATAAATAACTCTCACTGACTATTTTGGATTCTGGAAGGTTGGTTCATTTATGTTCTTTTGTAACTGCAATTTTCCAGCACCCACTGAGTCCTGGAGTGCAGGTTGCATTTGTTACATAACATCTCATTTTCAGTGAAGTCCTGTTTTTACCAATTTTTTCCAATGTATTTACATACAGCATCTAATTTCCATTGGGGTCCTGCATTAACCCATTTTCCACTGTATTTACCTACAACATCTCGTGTCAAGTGAGATCCTGCATTTACCTAGTTTTTTTATATATTTACCTACAACATCTCATGTCCAGTGGGGTCCTGCTTTTATCCATTTTTTCCAGTGTATTTACATACAGCATCTCATTTCCAGTGGGGTCTTGAGTTAACCCATTTTTTCAATGTATTTACCAACATTTAATTTTCAGTAAGATCTTGATTTTACCCATTTTTTCCAATGTATTTACTTTCAGCATCTCAAGTCAAATGTGGCCCTGTATTTACCCAATTTTTCAGTGTATTTACCTACAACATCTCATTTCCAGTGGGGTCCTGCATTTATCCATTTTTTTTTCAAAGTATTTACCTAAGGGTTTGAAGTTCTACAAATCTGGTAGCTCAACATTCCAGGCTATCACTGTAGAGTTAGAGGCAAGCAGTTTCTATAGTGCCAGTTTTTATTTTGTTAAGTTGATAACTTTTTAATTGTTCTTTGATCAGTTCCATGACTTATTGCTTGGTAACTTACTTTTGTCAGTTTATTCTTAGCATGATTGTCCTGTTTCTTTTTGTTATACTAATTCCATTGCTATGTATTATGTTATGTATTTTTGTATCTGTTATCGTTTCCCCTCCCCTTCCCTCAGGATTCATCGGAAAATGAGCTGCAGACATATAACAAACGAAGGTGCACAAACATATTCACTGGCCACTAGTTGACCTGGTGCTTCAGGCAAGAAACCCTTCACCAGGGGGAATGGTTAGCAGGAGAGAAATGATATCAGTTTATACAAGTATCTCTTGAATAAACATAACATTGATTAAAAAATAAATTTGCATGTGTGCACAGATACAAAAAAAAAGTGAAAAACATGAGAAAATACAGAAATCCTATGGCAGTGAAAATATCATCCAGACCATACAATCATAACATTTCCAAGATGATTTTTTTAACTAAAATCCATGGTCAAGAAAAACGTTTTTGTTTGATTACTGCAACCTGAGACTGGAGACATGGTAGTTGTGGATAGACAGAATAAGGGGAGAAAAAGCTGTTGTAATGTGGCAAAGTAAGTGCAATCAACAAATAAAGATCTCCATGGCAGACAAGATCAGATAGAAGGTAATCATCTTAAAGAGAACAAATACAAATTACTTAGGCTAACATTTCCACATTATAAATTTGCCGAATATATATACATATTCCAGGTTGCAATAAGCAAACAGAAATGTGCTTCTTGATAATGGATTTTAGTTTAAAAAAAATGATCTTGAAAATGTTATGATTTTATGGTCTGGATGGTATTTTGATTGGCATAGGATTTCTGTATTTTCTCATGTTTTTAACTTTTTTTTATATTTCTGTACATATGCAAATTTATTTTCTAATTAATGTAATATTTATTTATGATATGCTTGTATAAATTGGCATCACTTCTCTCCTGCTAACTATGTCCCCTGACGAAGGGTTTCATACCCGAAGCGCCAGGGCAACTAGTGGCCAGTGGATACATCTGTGAACCTTTTTTTGTTATATTTCTGCAATAAAGCATTCAAAACTGATAGAAAGTTAATGCCCTGGTTGTCTTTGCATGCAGGTTCTCTCTTATTTTTTGAGTGTTTTGGGTTGGCCACCCCTTGTCTGTACCATCCCTGTCCTGAGGATTTGCAGTCCACCTTTGAAAGTGGAAATGAGCTGCTACCAGCTCAGTATGTCTTTCCTGGTAAAACCTTTTGAAATACATACATATAGACATAAATAAATAAACCTCTTATCACATTAATGCATTAGCAGCCACTGTGTCTCTGCCCAGAATTTGTTTACACTGTAGGGTGAACATTAAGCTTTTAAGAAAGGGAAAATAGAAGGGCTGATTGGAGTTTGCTGATAGACACAGGCAGGCAAGGTCCTAACAGCACAGACAACACACACACACGCACTGTGTATGTGTGCATGTGTTTGTCTGTGTTGTGTGTGTACTATACTAAACCCAAATGAGATTTAAATCTGCAGTATAGCGTGTTTTAATGACTAACAGTTTAAGGAAGTAGGGAGGGTTTTATAGTTTTTTTTATTAGAAATTTAAATGTAAACTCCTATGGGGCTTAGCTTTATTGCCTCCATTCTTCTGATTGCCTCCCATTGCCAGTGATGTTCTCCGATTCTCCCCAAAAGTGCACCCCCACTTGGCCCGAGTCTCTTGTAGCCCCAAACACCTTTCTCTAACCCCTGCATGTTTTCTTTGCACAGAATGGAGATGGAGGAATCAGATCACAGGGCTGCTGCTCTTCTCTCTGCTCTTTTGAGCAAGCAGCGGCTGTGCATGAGCAGAACCAACCCTAACCTTCTGACTGTGATAGTGGTCAGACAGATGACTTCCCGGTGGTCCCAATCCCACTAATAGGCCACGTGGGGACCAGTGACCTAAAGAAGGGCAGTGAGAAGCACTATTTCACTGTAAATAAAGAGCGCTATTCAGGAGCCATTCTGCCTCATGAATATTAATGAGCCCAGGCATTAATATTCAAATGGGAGCTGGAGTGCTTCCTAGGGGCTCTGTATTTTGGCAGTCACAGCAAGCACAGGGCTGTGTATAAATGTTAAATATTGCAAGTGCTGTAAAGGGTACTGTATCTACTATTGAACTGTGGGGCAATAATGTAAATTAAGTGTTTAATCTGGCTGCACCAGAACTTTAGATTTGGGACAGTGATAGACTGCATGGGGACTGTGTTCAGCAGTAGCCATATTTTGCAGCCTGCAGCCAATCAGGAAGCCAAAATATGTGTCAGAGACTTATGGGACCATGTTGGAGACTTGTGGGGGAAATGCAGGGACCAGCTTTAGGTGCCCAAACAAGGAACCTATTAAGCATCAAGACAGCCTAATGAATTGTCATTTTTGGGAGAGACAAGTGAATGGACCAATCAGGAGCCTCAAAGATGTGGGCAAGAATCCTGAACTATCTTCAGCTGTGAGATAGCTGCAAGAAGTTTGAACATTAGAACATAAGAATTTGCTGGCAGAAGGAGACTGCGTGGTCCATCTAGTCTGCCTGTTTTTTCTATCCCCCATCAATTTGGTTTGCTAAAGTGAGTATACTGTCTATCCAATGCCTGTTTGAATTCACTGACCATCTTGGCTGCCACTACCTCTGGTGGCAGGTTGTTCCAAGGGTCCATCACCCTCTCCATGAAAAAGTACTTCCTAACATTCGTTTTGAATTTACCTCCCACCAGGTGCATGTTGTGTCCTGTAGTACATGCAGCCCTGTTTTTCCAGAAGAGGTTCCTGCTTTGTACTGTGTTGATCCCTTTAGCAAATTTAAATGTCTCAATCTTGTCTCCTCTGTTTCTCCTCTGCTCAAGGGAGAATAAATTTAGTCTGACTGAAGTTGTGAGAGGGCTGCATGAACATCCTGCCTTAGCAGTGAGAGTGCTGATCAATCCTGTGATTTCAGCTTAGAGAAAGTTGCATCGAATTCCTGAGCGAGTAAACTTCCACCAAGTGTACAAGTAGCTCATCTGTCTGCACCCAGTGCCTGATTAATGCCAAGGATGGGGTGGACATCCATTACTAGAGTGACCGCAAATGGTCCAGCTTTGTGAAATGCCTGATGTGACTGTTTAAGGGTGCCTACAGGAATGAAAGGGAGGTATCCTGAGGTCAGACCTTTTTCTGTAGCTGCTTAAGAAGACCCTGTAAATGCCCAATTGGAGGTGCAAACACCAGCTGGACAAGAGGGACTTTGATATTGTGATTTGCATTTGTAAGAAGCTACAATGAGCAAGATATGCTGACAAGCAAAGTGTTTAAAGTGCTTGGGAGCCACGCTTGGAGCTCTGTCTGCTGTCTTGGTAAGGAGTCAAGCCTTAAGCTCCTGTTCTGTTTTGGAGAGAGAAAGAGACTTTGCTTAAAAGACTGTGCCTTCTGAAAAGCCACAGCAGTTGTGCTATCCATTTGGCTGGAACAGCCAAGTTAAATGAATGTGCTGTAATGTGTGAGAGAGAAAGAGTCTGTGCAGCATCTGGGTCTTCCCTAGCCCAGGGAGATGCACATATGTACATATTTATTAAATAAATAGACCAAAACAGTCCCACCTGACGCTTTTCAGGCGATGTGTCCTTCGATAAATAAATAAAAATAAATAAATACACCATGTCATGTGCTAGGACCCCCAAACATTTCTCCCTCTATAGGAGCTTCTTCATGGATTATATGATGTGTTTTTAAGATCTTTGTATGATTTCCTTGCTGTTGCCATAAATTAAGTTGTGCTCCACTTAGTCTTATTGTCAAGGATTATACAAATGAATCCTATTCTTCTCACTTTATAAAGGTTATTTCATTATGATTCTTGTATTAGTAAAGTTTTATTAAATCATAAGGGAGACAGAAATCCTTTCATAATTTAACTTCTTGCAGCACATTTGCTTCCTTGGATCTCGGTAAGCATGTTAGGGATCCTGGCACATGACATGGTGATCTGTATGCAAACCTTTGATGAAATAATGAGTAGTTAAAGACATTTTTCAGAGTTGACTGAGTTCCTACCTTTCTCCAAAAAAGTTAAAGTACCATTCAGAGTAATAGTAGTGCTATTAGGCAGGCGTTGTCATTAACTACCACTGATTCTACAAATCTGAATGTGTCCTCTCCATCCTTTGCCACTGCCACTAGTACCACCAGGATGAGGACATCCTCCCTAATAATGACCACTGCTCTGATCCACCACTCATCCACTGTGACTACTAGCATCCCAACCTCTGCTGAAAATGTGCTCTTGCCAGCTGCTCCTGCAACTGTGGCCAAGACCACTCCTGACACTGTGACTAAGACCACACCAGCCATTGTGACCCAGACCACCCTTGCCACTGTGACCCAGACCACTCCTGACACTGTGACCTGCAGCCAGCTGCCCAACTGTTTTCAGTCCTGGGTCCACCCCTACTTTGACACCTCTTGTTTCTTGGCCTGTCTCCAGTACTGTAGGACTTGGCAGTGCAAATGAGGGGAGGCATACTCATACAGGTCTGAATACTTTCCACTAGATGATTTTCCCACTGATACATCATCTACAGAGGGGTTTAACCTAAGAGGCTTTGATGATGAGGCAGAATATGGGAAGTACCTTGAGAAGCATAAAGCAAGAAAGACGGGTGTGCAAAAAAACTCAAACTCTAGAGGTCACAGTGGCAAGAGAAAGAAGGATATGCCCCCCCCACCTAAAAATCTCAACAAGCTACTGTTTATTAGTTTGTTCATCAGGCTCTATCCCAGCCTGAACTGCCAAGTGGAGCAGGTGCAGGGGTGCCAGTGTTGCCAGGGGAAAACCCGCAGATGCAAGTCCAAAGAAGAAAGTTTAGTGGGGCCAAAAGAGTGGTGGTGGTACTGGTGACACTAGCCGCATGAGTAGTTTCAGAAACAGTAAGAGCATGGTATGATTGCATTTCACACTACTAAGAGAAGGTAACAGAATGGCAGTGTGCAAACTGCAAAGTATGACTATCAACAAGGGAAATCTCTGGCAAATTTAACAACCACCACCTGATGAACCACCTAAAGATAAAACATCCCTGGGTTTATAACGCATTAGGGTCTGTGCCTGTGGCTCCATCAAATCCATCTTGTGGTGATGCAGGCTATGGTGCTAGTTGAACTGAATGAAGACAAAGCCATGCAGGCACTGCAATCGGTGGATGGGTGCAGAGAGAGGGCAGTAGTGTGATGTTAGTGGCACTGGCAATGCTACAGAACATTATGTCTCTGAAAAAAAATGCTGCTGCATCTGCTGCTGCTATCACTCCATATTCTGCAACACCAAATAGAAACATAGAAACACAGAAGTTGATGGCAGATAAGGACCGCAAGGCCCATCCAGACTGCCCATTTCTTTTTCTACCTTATAAATGTGCCATTGGCCTTTGCTCTGTCAATGGTCTATCTATTCATAGTCATTTGTATTGCTCCCTTATGCCTATCCCATGCCTGTTTGAAGCCCTGCACTGTATTCATAGCCACCACTTCTTGTGGTAAGCCATTCCATGCATCCACCACCCTTTCTGTGAAAAAGAATTTCCTCACATTCCCCCTTAATCGGCCCCTCTAATCTCATGCTGTGTCCTCTTGTCCTGCTATTTTTCTTATATTTAAACATGTTAGACTCTTTCACCTTGTTAATGCCCTTAAGGTGTTTGAATGCCTCGATCATATCACCTCTCTCCCTCCTTTGCTCAAGGGTATACATATTGAGCTCTGTTAGTCTGTCCTCATATGTCTTCTGATGCAGTCCCTGCACCATTTTGGTTGCCATTCTCTGGACTGCCTCAATTTGGTTAATGTCCTTGTGAAGGTGTGGCCTCCAGTACTGCATGCAGTACTCCAGATGGGGCCTAACCAGTGTCTTGTAAAGAGGGATTATTACCTCCATCTTATGACTTGTGATACCCCTACTAATACACCTAACACCCCCCTAGCCTTACCTACTGCTTTAGAGGTCTGCTTGGATGATTTCAGATCATCAGTGATGATGATGCTCAAGTCTCTTTCTTCCTTTGTGACTGCTAGCAACTCCCCTCCCAGCCTATAGGTGGCTTCAGGGTTTCTCTTCCCTATGTGCATGATTTTGCACTTCTTTGCATTAAATCCCAGTTACCACTCTTCTGACCACTTTGCTAGTTTATCCGGATCTCTTCTTATTCTGCCCACCCCATCTGGATCATCTACTCTGTTGCAGATCTTGGTGTCAACTGCAAATAGACAAGCCTTACCCTCTAGTCCATCTCCAAGGTCACTAAGATGTTGAAGAGGACTGGCCCCAGGACTGATCCCTGAGGTACCCCACTTGTGACTTGCATCTCTTCTGACTGTATACCATTTACCACCACTCTCTGTTTTCTGCCTGTCAACCAGTTTGCCACCCAGTTGACCAACTTCTGACCCACCCCGAGCCTACCCAGCTTATTTATCAATCTTCTATGTGGAACAGTGTCAAAAGCTTTGCTGAAGTCAAGGTAGGTGACATCAACTGCTCCCCCTTGGTCCACCACTCTGGTTACCCAGTCAAAGAAATCTATGAGATTAATTTGACAGGACCTTCCTTTTGTAAACCAATGCTGTCTTGGATCCTGTGCCCCTATGGATTCCAGGTGTTGCACTATCCTTTCCTTAAGAAGTGCCTCCATAATCTTGCCCACTACTGAGGTAAGACTGACTGGTCTGTAGTTCCCCGCCTCCTCCCTGCTACCACTCTTGTGGAGTGGGATCACATGAGCCTTTCTCCAGTCTTCTGGGACCTCTCCTGTGCTCAGAGACTCACTAAACAGTTCTGCTAATGGCTCTGCTAGTTCCACCTTTAGCTCCTTAAGTACCCTGGGATGTATGCCATCAGGTCCCATTGCCTTATCCACCCTGAGCTTAGCAAGCTCTTGTAGGATCCTTTCTTTTGTGAAGGGAGTAGTGCTCATCTCCCTCCCCCCTGTGTCCATGATGCTGAGCTGTGGGCCCTGCCCTAGCTTCTCTTCAATAAATACTGAGCAAAAGTATCTATTTAGGACAGATGCCTTTACAGGGTCCTCCTCCTCACATGCTCCCTTTTCTCCATTAAGCTTAGCAATACCCCCTCTGGACTTTCTCCTTTCGCTAATGTATCTATAGAAAGTCTTGTCACCTTCTTTTACTGTTCGTGCTAGTGTTTCCTCAGTTTGGGACTTTGCCTGCCTTACTGCCTTCCCTGCTTCCCTTAGGGCAGTTTGGTATGCCTCCCTATCTTCATCCGCTCAGTTCCTTATATTTCCTGAAGGCCAACCTTGGCTCTGACCTTTTCTGCTACTGTATTTGAGAACCAAAGTGGTTTCCTTCTTCTTTGCACTTCCTTTCTGTCTAACACAATGGGATGTTGCTTCAAGTATTGCATCCTTAATGCTTGACCACTTTGCCTGTACCCCCTCACTTGTGTTTGTTTTTGCCAGGGCTAGCTTAACTCTGTTGGCCATCTTATCAAAGTCAGCTCCTCTGAAGTCCCATATTTTTGCCTTGGAATGGGATGATTTAGATGTAGTAGCCAAATTGAACCATACCATGTGATGGTCACTGGCCCCCAGGTGACCTTCTACCTGGAGATCTGTGATCCCTTCCTTGTTAGTCAGTACTAGATCTAGGATAGCCCTGTCTATTGTGGGTTGCTGTACCAGTTGTTTGAGGCCCTCCCCCCTGCAGGGAATCCACTATGTGTCTAGTTCTGGCAGATGTTCCTTGGTATTGACTAAACTGTATCCAGCATGTTGAAGTCTCCCATTATCAGAACCTCCCCTTTAGCTGTCATGTTTTGTATATCTTCTAACAGTAATGTGTCTATGTCCTCCCCCTGGTCTGGGGGCCTGTAGACAACCCAAGTTCTTATGGCTGTCCCATTTCCTGTTTCCAGGGTGACCCACAGTTCTTCTGGCTCCTTATGTGTATCCTGAATTTCTGTAGCTTTGATATTTTCATTGACAGACAGAGCCACTCCTCCCCCCTTTTGCACCTCGGTCTCTTCTGAACAATACATAGCCAGGTACTGAAGTCTCCCAAGTGTGGTTACTGGTAAACTATGTCTCACTAATTGCTACTATGTCCAGTTTAGCCTCTGACATTATTGCTTGCAGGTCTGGGATCTTATTTCCCAGGCTGTAAGCATTTGTGTACATGATTTTCCATTGGCCAGATTTTGGTGTGTTAGTTGTTGGGCAAGGTTTGGCATTACCCCTGTGCATCGTATGGGGAGACAAACCTTTTTTCTTACCTGGTGATGCAAATGAACTGCAAACATGCTGAATCCCTGTTTGACCACTAGCTGAGGGGGGGAGGGTGTTCTTCCCATTCGACGTATGGGGTGCTGCAACCTTCTCCCCATTTGCTAGTTTAAATATTCTGCAAAGATGTCAAACTTCTGCCCCAATGCACTGACTCCCTCCTTAGTCAGATGCAGTCTATCAAATTTAAAGAACTTTCGCTTCCAGAACTGTTGCCAGTTCCCTACAAATATGTGTCCTTTTTCCTGGCACCAGCCTTTGAGCCACGTGTTTAGCTCCCCTATCTCCCCTTCTCTGACCTTCCATCCATCTGCTCCCCTCTCCCAGACTGGCAGGATCTCAGAGAAGGAGATGCCGGATGAAATAGATGATAGTTTGTCACCCAGCCTGGTCAGGTGTTCCTTGGTCTCCACAACTGACCTGCTGGTGAGATCATTAGTCCCTATGTGTATTAGGACATCAATGTTTTCTCCTGCTTTGTGAACAATTTTAGCAATGCGGTCAGTGTCTCTCCGTGCTGATGTACCTGGCAGACATCTGATCATTACCCCTGGCTGGAGATGGGTATCAACTCCCCGAATCATGGAGTCTCCTATGATCAGAAGTTTTTTGGATTTCCTTTTTGCTTTTTTTGTTTTGGTTCCTGATTTGGTTGAGTTTTGTTGTGCTAGCTCCTGTGCTGCAGTGTCCTGCTCTGCAGTGTCTTCTGCCTCTTTGTTTGATTTCTGAGATAGAGGCAGATACCTGTTTGTAGTGTTTATATGGTTTTTAGAGATAATATGTTGGAGGGCAGAGAGTGATGGGGCACCTGATTTGCCCCTCCTAACCACTTGCCAACCTCCTGGACCATCTACCCTCTGCGGTCAAGGTTTTTCCTTTGGATGCTGGGGAAATGGCGGGTGGTTCTTATAATGTATTTCTTCTTGAATATGAAATTTGAGGAATGCAATCTCTGCCCATGCTGCCCAGTGCTGAGCCTTAAGATCTCCAAAGGCCCAACATGTAGGACAGTGTCCTAAATCCTGTAAGACTGTCCTTCTGAAAATTGTTCCACAGTACCTGCAGTTAATGATATCCATTCCAGATAAGTTGCTGGGTTTATAACCTAGTCAGAGTAATTAGAAGGAAGAAAAAGGAAAAAAAATGCAAGTAATGGTTTGAGTGTGTTTTGTTTAACTTGTTATAACAAGTTAAATTACTAGTGTCCCTGTAAATAAGTTCACCTTGTGGAGGCCCCACTGATCCACCCCTTCCTGCTCTGCCACAGGAAATGTCACAACTGTGGTACCCTATAAAAGGAGTGCAGTGTGGGGTGGTTGGGGATGGGGGTGGGTGGCTGGGCCCTTCCCCTGCCGAAAAAGAAGAACCACGGATGAAAGAACAAGGAGGTAAGAGCAGAAACAATCAGTCAACCACAAATGCAGTAACCCTGAAAGTTTATCCTAATGTTAGATAAAACTGTAAAACCTGTAAAGCACCACCTGTAATAATTTCAGAGAAGATATACGCTGTAAGAAACACTTTGCTACAGAGAAAAATAAAGCAATGAAATGTTAGCAACAAACAATAGCAATCCCTGTGAGTAAAAAATAAAAACAACACCACACAGTTAATCTGTTTAGCCAAAATAAGTCTTAATCCTTTTCCCTTGCTCTGGTAAGTTTCTCTGCTCTGGCTTTCAAGCAGTCTTAGAATGAAAGAGCTCAGGTGCAGCTAGGTGCCTTGACCTGCAAACCAAGTCTTCTACCTCCACGCACCTCCAACACTCCCATCAGCCACTAGTTCTCTACCATTTTTCACCATCTGGAAAGCATGGAACAGCCCCCTATCCATGGTTAGTGCTAATAGTGGAAGCTTTCCAAACCAGAACTAAATACCCATTGTCCAATCCAACAACTCAACACATCACACAGCTCATTGGTGAAATGATGGCATTGGATCTGCAACCCTTTTCACTTGTAGAAGACACTGGCTCCTGTAGACTTCTGCAGTACTTGCAGCCACTGTACCAGCTCCCATCACATCCTACAATTTCACACACAGTGGTGTGGAAGATATATGAGGGTGAGAGAATGGCAATTGCCACACTATTCTGGAAGTTGTGGGTGGAATTTTCCACTACATCTCAGACATCTGAAGCACTACAAATTCCATGCATAATCTCTCCATGGCTGTCCACTGATGTATGTACAGTAAAAGCCTGTAACTCCTGTTGCAGATTCCTCCTTCTGCCCCTATATCACTGGCTCACAGTTCATCCCTCCACTAACTGGTAGTCACTCCAGGTCTGTTCTACTAAATGTTGGGCTGAAAGAGAATTACCACATATTGCTGAACATACTGGCATTCATTCAAGACATGCTGCAGTCATGGACAGTTGGCACTACTCTATATGTTGATTTTCTTAGAATGGATAATGGGGTAAATCTGCACATTTGAGCAGGCTTGATAGCCCTCTAGGCTTTTATCAGATGGCAAATGTCGTATGTTGGTATGTAAAAGCAGCTGCTGATGGAAATTTTGTCAACATTTGTTGCTTTGCCCACAGCTTGAATCTAGTAGTCACATCTGCGCTACACCACAGCACTGAGGCTAGCAAGACTGTCTCCACAGCACACTCCATCTGTGCTCATTTTATAACTCTGCAGAGGTGACTAACCAACTTAGAGAAGTACAATGATGTCTTGGTTTTTCTCAACATCGCTTGATATAGGATGTCAGTACCAGATGGAATTCATCTTACCCGATGCTGCCTAGACTGCTAGAGGAGAAACATGAACTTCATGACATGGCAATGTAGTGCAACACTAGGGGAGTCCTAGGCCACCATGAGCGGTCACTGGTTGATGCCATGGTGAAAGTATTTGGGCCATTTGAGAAGAGCACCCATGTTCTAAGTGTGTCTACTGCTGCTCTGAGCCGTGGGATCCCAGCAGTGTATACAGTGAAAGCATCCACAGAGAGCTATGTAGAGTAAAACAGGGAAATTCAAGATGGGGCAGCTATGCTACTTGAGCAGCTGCAAGAAGAACTGAATTCAGGGTTTGCAAAAGTGCTGGATAGTCACAGCCACATTTTTGCAACCATGCTGGATCCCTGGCTTAAATGTGATATCCTTTACATGGCTATGGAAAGCCACAAAATGATTCATTTTTGGAAAGAGATGTGTAATGAGCTGACTGGTTGCATGCAAGGACTGGTGATACCGGTGGCTGGGGCAGAAGGTCATGATGACAGAGATGGAATTCCATCTGGTGGGTCTGGTTCCACTGGTGAAGATGGGAAAGAAATATATATTACTGACAGTAGCACTTATGGGGGGGGAGGGTACTGGTGAGCATATCCTTACATCAAGAGCAACAGAAGAGAACACAGCCATGGCTGTTTTCTGTGGAAAATATCTTGAATGGCTGTTTTGCAGAGTCTCTTGAGCCACATCAGGTTGCAGGCTACTGAGAGCAGAAGATGCATTCATCCCTTCACTTGGTGCAACTGGCTGTGAGGTACATCAGTTGCCCCACCCCCCAAGTGTGCCATTTGAGAGGATGCTTGGCACAGCTGGTGGTGTTGAGCCTCATTGTTCAGGACTTGACTCTGAACATGTTTAACAGCTTGTTTTCATCAAAATTAACCTGCTGTTACTTGGGTACAAATATGGGTTACTACCATGAAAATTGAAATACTGTGTAGTCTCTCAAGTCTGCTTTTGCTGACTGTTTTTCTTTATAAAGTTAATCTGCATATTTTCCTCCAGTGCCTCCTTCCTGCAGTGCTTAATGCATGCATACACCTTCACTATAATATAATTAATACATTAACTTTTTCCAAACCAGATTCTGTTTTATTTGTTTTAATACATGTTATTGTCATGTATCTTAGAAACAGCAGGATTCCAAACAAAAACACACCTATAATAGCTCCAAGCTAAATCAAAACCCAGTCGGTGCTAATAACTTGCTTCTCATGTTATACCTTCAGTAACAATGAAGCTGTGACATTGGGTGCACTGTACAGTGTACCACTCATCACTCTACATTGGCATAAAGCCTACAAAAACAACATTCCCAAAATCTTGTTTCCCAATTCCCACATCGCCCCAATGTTTTGCAGATATGGCTTCTATAAGGGACTTTGCTTGCTGCCTTCATCAACTTGCTATCCCTTTCTTGACTGTAATTATTAATCTTTTAAAATCCTTTCATTTCATTTTCTTTTTACACACATCCACAATGCACAGCTGCCACCTGGCACTCAGCTTATGCTAGGGAACTGTAGCAGTCCCGGATGGGGACACTGCCTGTGCCCCAACTTCCTGAAAGAAGATCCATCCATGGGTTGCTCAATACTCTCTCCCATGGCTGGCCCCTGAGTGACCAAGGTCCATTGGGAAACTTGGCTCATCGGAGTAAATAGCAGCACTGATGGTACTATAATGTTACGGAGCTGGCTCTTTCCTTTCATTTTAAGAAACCAAAACATTGCTTTTATGAATCTATTATTTTCCCATCTTGTTGCCCACCGAGGATGTACGCACCCCACAATCAGATAAGGATGTACCCTCAAAACAGACAGGGATATACCCTGCCCTGTAATCACACAGGGAATGAAATATACCCTGTTCAGGCTCTAAGAACCATCATTGAGACAGCAGGGAGTTCTTTTCAGTCAGGTGCCCATTTCACCACATGGCGCTTACTAGTGCTGTGCGGAATGTGGAATTCCAATGGCGAAATTAGTGTGGAATGACCATTCTGCCTGCAGAATTTCTGCCAGAATTTCGCTGGTTCTTCTGTGAAATTCTGCCTGCTGTGGAACAGCACTTTTCTGTGAAAAATCATTCTGCAAAAAATATTGAGATCCACAGAATAATATTCAGCAGAACAGCATTTGTTCCACGGAAAATCATTCCGTAAGTTTTCTTCTACGGAATTCTACCATTCCTTTTCGGGCAAAATTCAGTGGCATTTCAGTGGAATTTCAAACATTCTGCAAACATTTGTTCTGCCGGAATTTGAAAATTCCACACAACACTAGTGCCTACCCAGCTCTGCTCCTCCTGAACCAGATCCAATGGCACAGCCACGTAACCAGAACCTTTTTACGGCATCATGTTGGTCTCCTAGTGGGTTGGGGATCCCTGTAGTGAGACCAACATGATGCTTTATAGAACATTTTCTGTGAGGCCTTGCCCTTGGGCCCTCCTTGAAAATGAAACATGAATATATAAAAAAAGAACCTTAAAAATAAGCAGCCTTTTTTATTTGAGTGATGATTACAAGTAAGAAAGAGAGAGCACAATTATGTCAACAGTAAAAATGCTTCCCTAAGCAAGCAAGATTTCTAATTGTAACAAGTGGATGGAAGTAGATTGCTGTTTCACAATAAATAATTGCAAGTAAGAAAGGGGATGGCAGAATGATGTCAGCAGTAACACTTCCCTAAACATGCCCTGTCGGCCAGACTATGACTGATTGCTTTTGCATGCAGAGCAGAAACAAGCCTTGTATTTCGGAAAAAAAAACACTCCTAGCAGTTCTCTTCTGAAACACTGAAAATTATCACACAAAAGTGTGACAAAAAGTACCCTCTCTAGCATGGGATTTAGGGAGGAAACAAAATCTGTCAAGGGTTCTGATTTTTGTCTAGTTTTAACAAGCGGATCGAAGTAGATTCCTTCTCTGCAGCAGTTCATCATCTGTCTTGCCTGAAGCTTCTGCAAGTGCTGGGTCACATCACCTACCTCCTGTGAGCTTCCAAAGCAGCCTTGGATTGGACATAAAGTCTCAGGAGATCTTGTAGTCTCACAGCCAATTTCAGCAGCTAAATAACAAAGAACAAATAATGAAAAATTGGGACGCTAAATACAAACACTCAGTGAATATTCAAAATAAGGTATTCACACACTCCTCCAAATTTGTTGCTTACCTTTTCACTAAACATATCATTAAATCTTTGTCCTCATGAATTAAGGGAAAGGGGGGAAATTGTTTAACCAGGAGAGGCACACTAAGCCAAAGCTTGTTTCCAGGTGCGACCTGGGAGCACAAGGAAGTTGAGTGATTTGCTCAGGGTCTTACAGTATGCAAGTGGGGGCTGATGAGATTCAAACCCAGGTCTCTAGGTTTGCAGCTCAGTGCCCTTAACCACTATGCTATACTGCCTCATAATTTAAACACATCTAGGGTTACCAGACATCTGGTTTTACCCAGACATGTCCTCTTTTTAAGCTAAAAAATTTAATCCAGGTGGATTTTCATGGAAGTACTTTTTTGTCTGGGATTTGGGCTTCAGCCACTTGGCACTCACAAATAAGTTGATTGTTACCAAGGCAACTACCTCAGGCTAACTCCCACGCCATGCAGCCGCACCCACAGGTGAACAAAAAAACTAAATTCTGTTATGCATGGTCCAGCCTTGCTATCTGTGCATAACAGTCTCAGTTTTCAGCAATGTGTGGGATTTGACTGTAGTATGTGCATAATGCAGTCGGAACATGATGGAATTGTCTGAGTTAGTTATTTTTCTATTTGCCAGCAGACAGCAGCAGTTGTCATCTTGTCCTGATCCCAAGTCAAGACTACTAAAGGACCCCCTCCTCCCCTTCCCCGACAAACTGAGCCTGCTGCATAATAATGGACTTATTCACGCTTCACTGTCACTGACTGCAGTAGCTATCAGCCTCACCATCCTGCAATGTCCAGACTGGAGTGGACTATCTTCACTGTCTGTGCAGCCTGTAGAGGGGAGGATCCTAGTGGAGTAGAGAAAGGAAAGGACAATACTGCTGGCCCGGTGGCGCTGAGGGTTGAGGCGCTGGACACCACACCTCGCACCACGCCGGCGACCCAGGTTCGGGAGCGAGCTCGGGTCGTCGAGGGTTGGCCAGGAGGAGACAGGCTGGAGCGTCCGGGGACAGCTCGCCTTCTCCGGGGGGAGGGGGGATTTCATTACCGGCGAGCGGCGACCCCTGGTGGAGACTGGGGAGAGCGACGGCAAGCTGAGTCTCAGGGGGATTGATTGTCACGGGCAGAAGCCGGCAGCCAATCAACCCCAGAGGCTGCTCCTTCAAGGAAGGAAGGGGGGGGTGACGCTATGACGCCAGAGGATGCCCTGACGCAGAGGCACGCAACATCCGGGGGAAACATGGGAGAAAAAGTACCTCCGTGGAGCCTGGATGAAGGAGCACCGAGAAAGGGTCCTAATGTGCCGGCACCCACCCGCAACCCAGGACCTGATTAGTACCCAAGATTCGGGGATCCCCAGACCTGACCCCGCCCGTGGGGTGTTCCGTGGTGCAATGATGGGACTGAGGGAGCAGAGGGGTGCTGGCAGGGGCAGGGCTTCATGGGTGCTCGTGAAGGATTGGCTCGGTGGGGGAGGAAAAAACTGAAATTTCAAAAAAAAAAAAAAAGGAAAGGACAATACTGTCTACTTTCAGTGCCAAACTTCTACAAGGACAGTCCAAGATTAGTATGCCCATATGTGCTGCCTGCAGCCTGCCACCTGCTCAAAATGTACATGGTGCTGCTGGGGGGGAGGGGTTGCAGGCTGGTATGTTGTGATGTCAGTCTGATCTGACCTGTTGTGTTTTTTTTTTTAATTATATACAATAGTTCCCGCCTGTCCCAGTGGACCAGCAGAGTCAAACCACCACCCGATCCTTCTGAGCATTCACTGACTGGCCTGCAGCAGCACCTGCAGCAGCCTTCTAACCTGGACAGGATTTAGCAGAGTGGAGCGGATGAATGACAGCTGACTCCCAATTTAAAATTAACATGTTGCAAGCCTATGCCAAACCATTTGCTGCTGAAAGTAAATGTACATCAGTTCTGGTGCTGGGGTGTGCAGGGGTGGATCACAGATGTTATGTCAAGGGGTTCTCTTTTTTCCTTTTTTTTTTTTGTAGAGTGGTGTTATAGTCTTGTATAAATATGTTTTGGATATATCATGTAATTAGCAGATCAGTGCACTTCCTGTTATTAGCTTCTGCCCCTCAAACTTTAATTTGCTGTACAGGAAGATGTCTCTAATGTCCCAGCAGTAAAGTTAAGCAATATAAGCAATAATCAAGATTTAAAGCATGCTAATTCATGCTATATGCTGGAACTGTGTACTACAGTACATGGCATATTGATTCAATATGTATTGGGCAATACATGGGTGCTTAGTTGGTCTGTAAAGGCAGTGCTTCTATCATTCGGACTTTTGCAGAACCATAGAATAAAATCCGCTGGAGCAATGTGCATATGAAATCCACAATCTAATATATATTTTTTTAAACTTAGTAAATGTTATTATAGCTTATAGTATAAAGAGTGCAGGGAACAACCAGAAACACAGAAATAAGAAACAAAATGCACCATCATTAAAGGAAGTACAGGGTGTGACAATAATGTCAGTCCAATACATCTTGATATTGAAAGACTGAATTACTACTAAAGCTAATAAGAGAATAAAATATAAATATAGACATCTGTCAAAGAATAATTCCTAATGGACTAATTGGCCAACCTAAGATATCTCAGTATACTGTAACCCCCCACCAAGTGTTCTCAGCTCAAATTCAAACAATGCCCTTGGACAAGCCCCCTTCTTTGTCATCCCCCATCAGCCCCTTATTTGACTAGTAGGCACACCTCCCATACTTTTTCCGTCTAGGGGGAAAAGAAAAGGGTGTGAGTGCAAAGCAATTGCAATAGAGAGAGGAACACAAAGTGTGTACTAGACACAAACAGACCATTACCAAAACCCAGGTCCTGAGGAGAAAACTTTTGCTGAGGGCTATGCTAGGTTTGTTACTTCTGGACAGGGGTACCCAGTGAATCCACTCAGGAAGCAGTAACTAGATTGTCCATACTGGGTTGGGATTCTAGACTGTGGCTTTATTCCAAAACAAAGTTGGAACACAAAAGCAAAGATGGATCCCCAAGGGTTTGCAGTTTGTGGCACAAGGCAATGCAGACCACATCTGAAGAAAACAGAAACTTGAACCTCCCATATAGCATAGGATTAGATATCATGAAATGTGGTACTAGCCACGATGAAAAAACACAAACTTCTGGAAGTGGCACTAGGCCATGACTTAGAACAGTTCCCATATGGCATAGGATTAAACATCTGGAAATGTGGCAGACTGGCCATGATGGCACACACCAGGGCTCAAGACTAGCAAAACCCACATACAAGGGGTAAACTACTTTAGTCATTGGCCACATGCACTGAAAGAAAATAGACACTCTTACAGAACCCGAAGTGATGAACTGGTCACTCCAGATGGGGGGTCTCCCACCTTTTGCTTCCTTGTCCATACCCAGCCATTCTTTCAGAGTTACACCTCAAACAAATATTGAACTGTAGAAATCATGCTTTCTTCAAATTATTAGCACATTTTAGCATCAGAAAACACCACTAGGGTGTAAAGTTAAAGTTCTGAACAAAGGGCATAGTCATATATGGGACATCCACTGTTGTCAGCAAACTTTATAACAAACTTTAAAACAGATGTCTCAAGAAAAGCCTCACAGAAATGGGTGAAAGGGTTCCTTTATCAGACAGTCACCCCACAGAAAACATTGCAGGTACAAATCCTGGATAACTCTCAGACAAAATCTATTCACAGTTTGTACACCAAAGGCAGCTTCAAAAGGTTCTGGGTTGGATTAGGGGATTGCCCCTCAAAACCTCTGCAGTCCCCCTCATCCCATTGGGCATGAGGGCATCAGGTAATCCTGGAGACAGTTTCCACCACTTCACAAGTAGTCAAAAGATGTCCTCCACTAGGGTGAGAAATATGACACTGCTTACTCCTCCAGCTGCTGACTGTCTGAGCTGCTATTACCGACTGCACTAACTCCAGAATTCTAAACTCCCTACCTCACAGCAAGCTGTGGCTTATGTTGCTGTGAGAGTTCTAAATGATAGCACCTCTCTGCTCTCAGCTGAGACCAATTAAACAGAGAGGGAGCAGGTGAAAATCCATTTAACTAGATATTCACCAGCTGCCTTCTCTACCTAACACTGACACTGATGGGATTCTAGTACCCAGGGAACAGGGGGGGTTACACTCGCCTCCTAGCCAGGTAAATGACTGTCCGCAGTCATTCCTTTACCCAGCATCTGTCCATCCTACCCTCTGTGTTACCTACAGGGAAGGGTGATCAGGCCCTCTCCTACCATGTGCAGGCACAGGCAGGCAACACTAAAGGAACAGAGGCCGGCTGATGAAACTTCAGCCCCTATCCTATAATCAGTCTATCTATGGAAAATCAGTGGCTCCAAGAAACTGCCTGAAACATGCCCTAATAATAGACCAGAAATGAGGCCCCTACTGCTGGTCAGGACCACAGTCTATCTAGTCCCCTAAGCCCTCTAGGAAAAATCTATCTGACCAAGCTGCCCACAAGGGAACCTCCCCCCAACCCAGGGTACCTGCAAACAAAAAAAGCAAGGAAACAATACATTACAATGCATTACATTTACCACACTTTCCCCACTTACACCTGTGAAGAAAAACATGTTAACACCTGTTAACAACAACAATTCTAAAACTCTAGGTAAAAGAGAGGAACTCAGATGAGCTCCCACATCCTCTTCTTTTCTTCTCTTTGTTTCTTCCTTTCTTCTTCAGGAACACCTGCAAGAGAAGAAAAACAAAACAGCACATTCTGCATACCACACAGTATCTAAACCTGCATCTGAACACTAAATAATACCTCCAAAACATATTTTTTTAGAAAAATACAAAAGTAGAAAAATAGAAAAACAGACATTACACAACACATTTTGGGGGGGTGGAATGCCCTAAATGTCCCATACTAGTGACAGAATGTTGTTGCCCAAGGGCAAGGTCCATAAAAGAGTCTTTTCTGGGACAGAGCCCACTGGAGAACAGTGCTGGAACAGGGCAGGGCCTGAAAAGCACTGCAATCCATGAGGACAGTCTTTGAGGACAGTTCAAACAGTTTGTGGAAGTCTGCCAGATGTAGGATATGTTGTGCAAAGTCAGTTAGAACATGGAAAAATGGGTTTTTAACAGTTCCTTGAAGACCGAAACAAAGATCATCTTACTTCTCCAAGCTGAAGACTCTCACCCACCAGGCGGCATCTTCAGATACAGCTGGGGTGGAATACCAGGTGATGAAACAGGAAAACAGCTGGATTGATGTCATCTTGGAAATCAAATGAGAGAACAGGAAAACAGCTGGGATGATGTCATCTGGGATACCAAGCAATGAAACAGGAAAACATCTGAAATGATGTCATCTGGGATACCAGGCGATGCATCAGGAAAAAATAGCTGGGTTGAGGTAATCTGGAAGGCCAGGTGATGGAAATGGGAAAACATTGCTGGGTTGACAAATCTGATGCACCTGAAGAATTCCTAGGACACCAGTACAGCTGCATCTTCCTCCACAGATACTGCTGCTGCTGCTGGATGTCAGGCACTGTGCTGCCACTGCTTTTCTTCCCTCTGGGCATGCTGGGCATATTCACAGGGAGTGGCACCATTAAGGGTAATACCACTCGGGGTGAGGTGCAAGAACTATGACACCATCTGGGCATTCAAAGTTGATGTGTGGAATGTTTCATTCCCTGCCTTGTCCACAATCCGCATAGTGTCCATGAACAAAGTTCTGCCTAATTTCCAAAATTTCAGATGATCATTTATGACTCTGTCTCTGACACATGCTGCTGCACCTGGATGCAAATTTTTGCTTGCCTCTTCAAATAACCAGGATTGCTTATTCTGTTCAATTTCCTCCCAGACTCTACGAGGAAAGGTAGGAAAGGACCTTCTATATATGGCGTTGGCCCTCCTATGTACCAGTCTCTCCTCCTTACTACTCTTCACAAGTGTATGGCCTATGGCTCAGCTTGCGGATGGCCAGTCCTGGTTAAGCCAGTGCCACATACATAATTCAACAAAATAACTTATCCCTGACCATCTCTGTAGGCAGGGTACTGGAGCTTTCTTCTTCTCTCTCCAGCTTCTCCATGACAAGAGCTTCAGGCCACTCACTGGGACCCTCAACATAAAGATACATCTCTTCATCCTCCTCTTCCTAACTCAGAATCTGAGCCCTGGAGTAAGCAATCATCCTCACTCTCGAGACAGTCCACTTTTCACTAGACATGGAGGTAGACATTTCCCAGCTCAATGCCTCTTGCAATTCATCCTCCCCTACTAGGCTAGGACTAGGGCCCTCCTTCTATTGGTCCACAGATCCTTCCATCACACTGTCCATCTGGGACACAGACATGGAAACATCTCTAGGTGTCTGCCCTTGCAGTAGATCCATACTCTCCTTCTGTGCCACACTCTATGGGGCTTCCCCCAACAGGTTCAACCTGGTGCTGCATGCTGCTACTTGCAGGGTGTCCTACTTTGGTCCAAGTGGGAGCTAACCAAATTTGTGATGCCCTGTCTGGCACTGCACCCCTGCTCATACCACACTTCACAATGCAGTCCGAACGGAGGTGTACCAGAAACACATCCCTTCCAGCCCTGAGGCACATAATGCATAGTCTGACTGGATAACTAGGGATTGCTATATCTGGAGACAACCCTTCACCATAGAAAGTTCTCTCTATTTCTCTTAGTGTGGCCACCTCCTCTGCTATTATAGCTTGGGCATAATCTGGGTAGCGGGAAGTTCCAGAAGCCATGTCTGCAATTAAAACACATAAAAAGTTTGTGCTTGCTATCTGTTTACTAGTCTCAGTGTAGGCTCACAAAATGTTTCCCTGCTGCTGTGTTTACATTGCTAACTCCGCCCTGTAATGGCGGGGGTAGCTCTCCTCATGCATCAAATCTGTTTCTGACTCAAAAACTGCGCATCCAACCTTTTCTGCTACTCATTTTGCTCAAACTGTTATTGATTGCACTGCTTGTATCTCAGCATATTCATATGATTTTACAGGACTTTGCAATTATCACACGAATCAAGACTATTTACACATGCCCAAAGTCACTTGCAAGACACATTATTTCTTTCACAGGATTGCCTGTTTGCTGTAGCATAATACAACTCACTGTCTCTCACTTGCTTAGAACATTTTACTGTTGCTGAACCCATCATAAATGCTCACAGTCTATGCTCAGAATTTTGTTTGCTTTACTTGCTGTTTTACAACACACAGTCTTCTTTGCAAATCAATCTCACTGCTTGCACACAGATTCAGCTGGCTTGAAAATCACAACACAGTTTGATGCTCAGAAGTTTGGGTTGGTAATCACTGAAATCAGTAGCTGGCTTTCTCTGGTGGAAATTTTTGGCCTTGTGCCAATCCTTGAAGGCCTCTGGGGTGAAATGGGCTGGCGATCCTGCTGATTGTGACCATGAATGCCACGCTCACTTTCCAGTTGGTCAGATAATGGGTTGAGCCCGAATTTGAACATTAAAAGTCTGTTTTTTCACAGACTAGAATGTTCACAAGCTCCTTGATGGTTGATCCTGGTCTGACCATTTCACACACCACTCACTCTCTCCTCCTCGAACACTTGTCTGCACTCTGAAGCTGGCTAGGGGGCAGGACTGACTGCAGTCGCACTAATCGCTCGACGCCATGCAAATGAGCCTCTCTCTCTCACACTCTCCCCCCTTCACAGCGACTGTCGAGCAGGGCAGATTTAAACTACAAACTGTAACTTTTTTGTTAGCTGCAATTTCAATGCAGGAGTGCCGTTTTTGACCATTTTCTCACACAGAACTTGACAATTTCTTTAGCGACTCTCCCAATTTGTACACAAAGTACATGAAACATTCAGGGCACATTTCTCTCTCTTTGTTTCCTAAAGTCCACATTACTTTTGGCAATTAAAACTTGACATTTAAAAGTTCTGTAAATATTCTGGATGCAGAAACAAGGACATACACTTTCTGGCTTTACTGTCCATTGTTAGCTGGCTCATTCACAGAGCAGCACTGTACTAGCAGGCACACAGCGGCACATATGAGTGACACTCTCCTGGGCAAAATCCTTTTGTGCTAAGCTTCCTTTCCTGTTTTGGGCTACCAAACTACCAGGCAGACAAAATGCTAGCCATACCCTCAGCAAAAATCTCCTTGTTCTTTCCTCAAATTCAAACAATATCCTTGGACAAGCCCCCATTTTTGTAACCCCCACCAGCCCCATTATTTAACTAGTAGGCACACCTCCCATATTTTTTCTGTCTAGGGAGAAAAGAGAGTGGTGGGTACAAAGCAATTGCAACAGAGAGAGAAACACAAAGTGTGTACTAGACACAAATAGACCTTTACCAAAACCCAGGTCTTGAAGAGAGAACTTTTGCTGAGGGCTATGCTAGGTTTGCTACTTCTGGACTGGGGTACCCATTAGACCCACTTATGAAGCAGTAACTAGATTATCAATACCAGGCTGGGATTCTAGAGTGTGACTTTATTCTGAAACAAAGATGGAACACAAAAGCAAAGATGGACCCCCAAGGGTTTACACTTCATGGCACAAGGCAATGCAGAACACATCTGAAGAAAACAGAAACTTGAACCTCCCATATAGCATAGGATTAGACATCATGAAATGTGGTACTAGCCATGATGAAAACACAGAAACTTCATCTGGAAGTGGCACTAGGCTATGACTTAGAACAGTTCCCATATGGCATAGGATTAGACATCTGGAAATGTGGCACACTGGCCATGATGGTGCACACTAGGGCTCAATACTAGCAAAACCCACATACAAGGGGTAAACTTCTTCAGGCATTGGCCACATGCACTGAAAGAAAACAGGCACCCTTACAGAACTCGAAGTGCTGAACTGGTCACTCCAGATGGGGGTCTCCCACTTTTTGCTTCCTTGTCCATACCCAGCTATTCTTTCAGAGTTACACCTCAAACAAATACTGAACTGTAGAAATCATGCTTTCTTCAAATGTTTGGGACATTTTAGCATCAGAAAACACCACTAGGGTCTAAAGTTAGAGTTCTGAACAAAGGGCATAGTCGTATATGGGACATCCACTGTTGTCAGCAAACTTTAAAACAAACTTTAAATCAGACTTCTGGAGAAAAATCTCACAGAAATGGGTGAAAGGGTCCTTTATCAGAGAGTCACTCCACAGAAAACAATGTAGGTACATATCCCGGGTAACTCTCAGACAGAATCTACTCACAGTTTGTACACCAAAGGCAGCTTCAAAAGGTTCTGGGTTGGATCAGGGGATTGCCTCTCAAAACCTCTGCAGTCCCCTCTCATCCCACTGGAAATGAGGTAATCAGGAAATCCTGGAGATGGTTTCTACCACTTCACAAGTAATCAAAAGATGTCCTCCACTAGGGTGAGAAATCTGACACAGCTCACTCCTCCTGCTGCTCGCTCTCTGAGCTGTTACTACCGACTGCACTAACTCCAGAATTCTAAACTCCCCACCTCACAGCAAGCTGTGGCTTATGTTGCTGTGAGAGTTCTAAATGACATCACCTCTCTGCTCTCAGCTGAGACTAATTAAACAGAGAGAGAGCAAGTGAAAATCCATTTAACTAGATATTCACCAGCTGTCTTCCCTACCTAACACTTACACCAATGGGATTCTAGTAACCCCAGGGAACAGGGGGGTTACAATATAATAGTATAAGAAATGAAAGAACCACGGGAGATTATCAATGGCAAAAAATAATACAAATAATGAAAGTAGACAAAAAAGTCCATGTGTGTATGTTAGAGTGAATTCAGTTATAAAAGGGTATCTAACGTTTCCCACCTCTTCTTATCAGCAGAAAGATTATGGTAAAAGCCGGCTACTTTCTTTTCCATCCTTAAAATTGTTAACATTTCAGCATGCCATTCTCTAAAACAAGGTGACTGGGTCTCCATTCAATGCCTTAATATAACCAACTTGGCTACTGCGGAAACAAGAGTCATATGGTATCACTGGGGGCCCAGCAAACGCGTAATGCCCGTCCCTAAAATACACAATTCTGGGGTAAAACTCTCCTGAGGCCCTACTAGGTGGTATAAACATACCTTAATTTGATTCCACAAGCTCTGTGTAGGCAGACAATCCCAGAAACAGTTCTTCAGAGAGTGCTCCGGCATATTACATTTCCCACAAACCGGAGTATCTAGCATCCCCAGAGTAAAAAAGCACTATGGGGTATAGTAAACATTATGTAATGTTTTATATTGCATTGGTCATAACTTGTCAAGTTTAATATACTTATGGGCATAATCCTGAGGAGTTGCAGTCTCCAAGGTACTTATCAAGTCAGGGAATTCCCTTTCCCAATAACTATATCTTAAATGGACACCCACTCCCAGCATGTCCCTATGGGTTCTATAAAGAAGAGAAACTGCATGTGGATGAGTCACTAATTCAGTTGCTTCATGGTAATACAAACTATCATAAAAACACCAGGGACAGGATCCTAGGAATGCCTGGATGGAATTTTTAAGTTGAAGAAAAGTGAAAGCTGAAGGGTGTGGCGTAGAAAATTTTCTACAAAATTCCTCAAAAGAGATAAACCTATCCATTATGATAAGGTCTGATAAGCTTTGGTGGTCCATATAAGGCAAGAATGCATGGGGTATAGGCTTGTTAGCAATGTTAATATTAGGATTTAGTATAAATGGCTGTTGGAGGCTTCTTTGTGGAACACAGTTAAGAAGGCAACAGAGTTGTAGATTAATGCATACTGACCATACAAGAGGGGGATTTCGAAAAGCTGTAGGGAGGTTTGACCAGGGAATATAATTCAAGGCCTGAAGAGAAATGCCGTGGGAAGTACAGTAATATAGCTCTATCTCTTTCCAAGGTACAGAGTGAATCTTGCTATTTCCCGGTTCCGGAAGGCTCCAGGCCAAAAACTTGCTCACCTGAGAGGCTGAGTAGTACCAACAGAATTTCGGAAGCTGAAGTCCTCCATGGCATTTAGATAAGGATAGCTTGAAATATGCAATTCAGGGCTTTTTACCTTTACAGAGAAACTCTGAGATGAGATCCGATACAGGTGCGCGAACCACATTTGGGCTAATGGGATGCCAGTCATGTTAAGGGGATAAAGAACCTTCAGTAAAAGGTTCATTTAGACAACAGATATTCTGCCCAACGGGGAAAAAGTGAGAGATTGCCAGCAAGCGAGATCAGTCTTTATATTAACAAGAAGGGGTTGCATGTTAAGATCAATTTTTTAATATCATGCATCAGTTGAATGCCCCGATAGTTCAGGCTCCCAGCAGACCAGCCGTGATGCAATTCTAGATGTATGTTTCCTTTATGTGTTAATGAATTAAGGGGAAAAACAACTGTTTTAGGCAGATTTAACTTGCAACCAGACAGTCGACCAAAGTCCTCAAGAAGTTGAATGGCAGAAGGTAATGAACGTGAATGATTAGTAAGGTGGAGCAAGATGTCATTGGCATATGTAAATAGCTTAAAATCATGTGAGCAAATTGAAATTCCAGAGATTAAAGGGTGTTGATTAAAATGCCTAGTAAGAGGTTCTAGAAAAAAATTAAATAAAAAGGGGACAAAGGACAACTCTGTCTTGTGCCCCATTGTAAAACCAAAACCTCTGAGAGAACAGCATTGCAAGAAATGCAAGCCGACGGAGTACAGTATAAAAGCTGAATCCATTTAATAAAGGAATCTGGAATCTCAAAAGTAGACTGGGTTTGAAATAAAAGAGGTCATGACACTTGATTGAAGGCTTTTTTGGCGTCCAAGGAGACCAACACCGCAGGGGTGTTGGATTCTCTGGAGGCCGAAAATAAATAAAAGTTTTCCTCATATGATCTGAAACGAACTGTCCTTGCATAAAGCCAGTTTGTTCTTTTCCAATCAGTGGCTGCCAGGTACAAGCCAATCTATACGCCAAGACATTAGATAGGATTTTAACATCAAAATTTAGTGGGGCGATAGGGCAGTGATTGCCAACTTCTAGAGGGTCCTTACCTGGTTTGGGGATCAAGGTAATAAAGGCTTCTAGAAATTCAGGGGGAAAGGTGCTATTTTGGTAGCAAAAATTATAGAAATCTGTTAAATGAGAGACCAATTCCATTTTCAACATACAACAAAAATTGGGGGAAAAACTGTCTGGGCCCAGGGCTTTATCTAAAGTAAGGGAGGAAATGTCTCTGTCCACTTCAGACCTATAAATGGAAGCAGCCAAAGTAGAGGCTACGTCAGGCGGCAAATGGGTAAGGTTAGCAGTAGTTAAATAGTTTTTTATTTGGTCCTCTGAGCCTGAAATGTCTTCCTCTGCACTTTATACAGTAACTTCACATAAAATTGTTTAAACTCATTAGCAATGTCTCAGGAAGCTGTCAATATCACATTGCCTGAGGAGGACGAATAGTTTTAATTAAATGAGTCATTTCAATTTGTTTAAGTCTCATTGCTAAAAGTTTACCACTCTTTTCCCCATATGTTTCATAATTAGGGGGAAATTGTTTAACCAGGAAAGACACACTAATCTAAAGCTTGTTTCCAGGTGCGACCTGGTAGCTCAAGGAAATTAAGTGACTTGCTCGGGGTCACACAGTATGCAAGTGGGGGCTGTGGGATTCAAACCCC
The DNA here is from genome assembly GCA_016271365.2 of Neoceratodus forsteri. Lineage (NCBI taxonomy): Eukaryota > Metazoa > Chordata > Ceratodontiformes > Ceratodontidae > Neoceratodus > Neoceratodus forsteri. The sequence continues at coordinate 103,736,856 of CM028129.1, read as the reverse complement.
AGTCTGGTCTGCTGGATGTCACCAGGTTTGCAGCTCAGAGCCTTAAACCACCGTGCTATACTGCCTCCTATAATTAAGCCGAGAACAGAATAAAGCGCGTTCTACCTACTCCCTGTTCAACTCAGAATAGGCTGCTCTAAGTTCATTCAATCATATCTAGTCTTCCTCAGGAAAAGTCAAGCTAGTATTTTTCTCTAGGTTGCAGATAGACTGAAGTAATTCCTGGGCTTTGTGTTCCTTACTCTTAATTAGGGCAGAAGCCATGTGAATGAGTTCCCCACGAATTATGCATTTGTAAGTGCTCCAACATGTAGTGAGAGAGTCCACTGATGAAACATTAAAAGCAAAATAATCTGTGGTCACCTGTTTTAGTCTATTGCAGCACCACTCAACCTTCAAAATACGGTTATTAATTGTCCAGCGTTTGTCCCTTTCAGTAATAAGGGATAGACCTAGGGAAAGTGAAACTGGTACATGATTGGAAATGAAGTACTGTGAATCTCCCAGTGACGGACAGTCTGGGTGAAACATGAACTTGCTAATGCATAACTGATATGAGACTGGAAGTTATGGATAGGGCAAGAGAAAGTGTACTCTCTGTTGTAAGGGTGGAGAATTAACCAGAAATCAAATAACCCACAGTTATCTAAAAGGTCTCGGAGTGCCCTTTATGCAGGAGAGAGACTCCTATGAATAGAGCCTGACCTATATAGAGTATTGTCCACTGTGAGATTCCAGTCCCCCATAAGTAGTTTGGAAAGTGAGTCCTATGTAGAAAGAATGTTCATTAGGTTAACAAAAAAGGAAGGAGTGCCAGAACTGGGGCCATAGACATTACCCACCAACATCTCAGACCACAATGTAATATAGTGATAAAAGATTATTGCAGATATAGTTGTGTCCTTCTGTACTGCACAAGACTGATTCTAGAAGCACCCCTACATATGTGACAAGCTACAACATGTGAGGGGTACAGTTGTGACAAGGATCCTGAGCCCGATTCTGTAAGGGGCAGGGTCCCTGTAGCTAAGTCCTGAGACTTGCGACAATCCCACAGGTACACCAGATGAAGGCCATACCTGAAGAGCTTGTTGCTAGCTGCAACCCTGGATGTAAAGGGTGAAAGTGCCCCCCCATGCCAAGATCCCCAAATTATGATATTTAAATCCCTGCAGGGCTAAGTATGCCCCCCAATGCCCCGATCCCCAAATTGTGGTAATTAAGAAAATACCCTAACCCATCATCCCTGGTAGGCTACTGGCCCCCCACTCCCCCAACCAGCAGTGCCAGCCCACCCCACACACACACACACATCCCTACACAGCTGGCGACTGGCACAGCCCACCTCTCACCACCGTGGTCAGCTGCCGACTGAGCTCCGTCTGAGCTAGTACTGTATATAGTACACGCTCAATGACAGAATGACAGTTCATTCATTGAGTGCATACTACAGTATATATAGGAGTATACACTCAGGTGGAGCTCAGTTGGTGGCTGGCCAGAGTGGTGAGAAGTGGGCTGTGCCAGTCTCTGGCTGGGTAGGGGTGGAGGGGGCATGGGGGGAAGGTGACATGTCATCAAGGATGAGCCAGCGGCACATTTGCATAACCCCTGGAGGGCATAAGTACACGTACACTTACACCAGCTAAAAGTTGGTGTAACTGTTCTTTGGTAGATGTCCTCCAGGGGTTGAGAATAGTGCCCAGGGGGACTTGGTTGCTGCCCTTCCAGAACAGGGCAACTGCTGCCATAAATCCCCTAGAGCCATGTCGCAGGGTGCTTTGGAGAATACCATATGTCACAACTGCTGGTGTAACTTGCTACTTGCACCCGCACAAGTCAAGTTACGGCAGGTGTAACAGTTTGAGAATCGGGCCCAGAAACTTTAAATAGGAAACATACTTTTTAAAGGCCAACTTCCACCCCAGAATTACACCTTATTTACTTTTACAGTGACCCCAAATATGCTGTTGGAAACTTTATTATGAGGTGGTTGTTTATTGGTTGTAGGGCATATGCTTCAGTTTAGTAAAATGAGTGCTGAAAAGCAGAAATGGCAGAGTTCAGATAACACATAGACTGTGAAATCAGGTACTTAGCTGTACTTTCTTTTTTTTGGAACTAGAAAAAATATACAATAATAAAGTATGCTTAGTCCTTAGATAGTGCCCTCTTTTTGGTGTCCCAAATCTGGTAACCCTCAACAGTATCCAGTGAACAAGGCGACCGCAATTGAGCTCTTACAAAAATGGTGATTTAGTTTCGGTGCCCGTGTTCAGGGCTACTTGGCAGGGTAGCAACTGGATACCTAGATGGGCGAGGTAGGGCAATGGGAAGCATACACATGTGCACACACTTGGGGGAGAGGAAGTGGAGGGGAGGTACATGGGAGGGAGTGTGGCAGGCAGCTGGCTAGCATGGTGGGGAGGGTGGTCAGTTGGGGTGTGCAGGATGCAGGGTTCGGGTCCAGAGCAGTAAGGATTTTTTTTCCCAGCAGGTAGCTTGTAATTTTTTAAAGATTTTCACCTCCCCCAGACATGCACCCCCCTAGAGCCGAGAATCCATTAGTAAGGGGGTGCTGGGGTTGAAGAACCCCTGCAAATCAGTCACCGCTTTGCAGTTCGCTGCAAGTGTACATCGCCGTAATTAGTTTGCAGCGATGTACACTCTCACAAATGGTGATCGCTATTCCGCGATCGCCATTATGACATGGAACCACCCTAAACATACAATGAAGCCCATCAGTATGAAGCACAGTGTGATAGGTTTACTGCATGACTAAAGGGATTAACTCCCATTGAAATTGTATTGTTTACTGCAGTAACTCTACTACAGAATTCTGCAGCGCTACGCTTCATCCTGGTGGGCTTCACTGTATCTGTTTGGTCTACCATTTGGGATATTGCTTGAAACAAACCAGAGTACCTACTTTAAATTTCAATATTGTTTCTTTTATAAATCTTGGTCTTTCATTATTAACATTATTATTGGTAGAGGAAGATATTATTAACATTATTTTTGGTAGGTGGATATATTAAACCAAAACCTGGTCCTGATGTTTTGGACCATTAATCATTTACTTCCAGCTAAAGGTTTTTTTTCCAGTCTTAAGGACTGTACATTAAAATATTTGCAGTCTCTAATCAAAGATAGCTGAACTGGAAGCTTGAATGAAGATTTACCAACCAGATATTGGCATTATAACCTAAACTTGGCTGAAACCATCATAATTTATTGCAACAATGGCAAAGGTCTGTGGAATATAAAGTCCCCACACCACTACTGCCTTCGTGCTTCACTTGTTTGGCTGTTCCTTTCAAGCTCTACAAAAGGACTTTGCTCCCAGCACAAAGCCTGGCACATGCTCACACAGTACAAGGCCCTTTGGACATAGGGATACCCTTTGTTGCTCCAGATAACCTATCGTGAACGGGTCAGAGGACAGTGTTGATTGTTTCTTTTGTTTTCTAGGAATTACTATCCTTTCCTATCTCCTCCTCTACATCAGATGCCGTTTTTTGTTTTCTTTTTTATTTCTCTGTTTAGGCTCCCATGCACCAGCCATGTCCCTTTTGAATCTGGCCTCCCCAGCCCCTTCGCCCTGCTTCTCATGGGCTTACGTCTTCTCCATCTCCCATGGCTTCTACCCCTTGACAGAGATGGCAGGACTCCCCAGCTCCTGCCACCATTTTGGATCCAGCTCAGTGGAGGGCCAAATCACCATTGTGGGGCCAGCAGGAGGCCAGCTCTTCATCTTGCATCTGGCCAGGGATTTACTACTTTTCTCCTCCGATCAAACTGGATGCCACTGATAAGGGTGCACCTGAGCACACATGCAGTTGTGCTTTGCATGGCACCAGCGGAGGTCCACCATCCCCTAAGCGGCTCCATATGCACTGTCATCTGTGGTCACCAAGGTTGCACTATAGCAGTAAATCCAGCTGCCTTAACACCATGGAGGAGGCTCAAGCATCCCTGGGGATGACTGACACTCCTCCTCCAGACATTCCCTAATGACTCCGGAGCATTTACAAACCTAGATGACCAATGTCGCATGCGGTAGCCCAACCGCTGCATCAATGTGCTGGTACCGGCTTAAGATGTTGATTTTACTTTTTAAGTCTGGTAGTGTCCTCTCCAGAAGCAAACCACAGACTTGCCAAATAAAAATGGATTACCGGTGCTTATTGTAGCTAGACACCCCTTTTGCTACCACCAAGTCCCTTTAGTAGGAAGGAGGAGTGGGCAATGACCGCAGAGGTGACTCACATACATAGGGGTGTAAGATAAATGTCTTGCAAGGAGCAAACCCCTGTGCCCTTGGACACTTCCAAGGCCTGGTGCTTAGACCACAGTCCTGGAGGCATGGTCTCAGTGGTGCATCTATAAAGTCTGAAAGTGCCATCACAGCCTTGCCTGACCATCTTGACTACCAATGCTTTGGTCGGTGCAACATCGCTTACCTTCTCTGGTCAACTGCCTTTGAGCTGCAAGGATGGGGGCCCTGCTCTTTTTCTTCCATGTTTTACCCATCATCTTTAATTAACCCCTTGGCCCTGGCAGGAAAATGGGCCACCTCTGCTAGTCAATAAAATAGATTTGGTCTTGCACTGTACACTACACACACATGAACCTAGCATGGCAACTAGGAACAGGCCTTACCTCATTTTAAACTGTAACCCATAACTTAATTTTCAGTTTACTGTACCATTGTATGCAGAGCTAATGCTGTACCCTTACAGGAAACCCTTCAGATGCAGGGCATAACACTTTTAGGCAGAGGTTGCTTGCAAACAATACCAAACATTTATTTACACAGCAGTGCACACAGCTTGAGGTAGGGGAACATTTCCACCAGAGCTCCAAGTTTTTGGCTTGATTCAAATCAGCACAATCACAGTTACTGTACATATCTCGAATGCCAGCTTGCAACAGACTCAATTCTGATTTGCAAATTAATTACTTTAAACAGTTCAGTCTCCATTTTCTCAAGCCCTTTGCTTTACTTTTGCCATAATGACACATTACCCCACTTACATTACGGTGACACCTGGGATAAGCAGGAATCTAGGGTGCCCCACTTGCTGCTATGAGTGGGACTAAGGGACTGGATTCTATCCAACCCTACATGGCACAGAACTAGCAGTGTTGCCTCGTAGAGGAGCTAGAGAAGGAATATGCCTTTCCAAACATATAATCATACAGAACATGAGATATAAGCTGCCTCAGTCATCTAACCCAAGCCCCATGACTCTTTTGGGGTTAGAGTCAGCACCTTATGCAATCCAAAAAACTGTGACTTACCATAGCAACCAGGTCCCTCCATTGTCCCTGGGTTGTGTACCTTTTCTGCTATTCAAACAAAAACAAGCCTTGTGCTTTAGGCTGGAGTCCCTTGCCAGCATAGAAACACCTGCAGCACTCTTTCTCATCACAGGAACACAGGACAGAATAGAATCAGACATCATCAGGAAACTCTCCATGAGGGTGTGTCTCCAACAGGCCCCTCACTATTGCAATATCAAACCCAGGCTAGGGTCTGAGCCTTCAAAGACCCACACCAGAGAGGACCAGTGCTACCTGGACCCAGGGACTCTGCCAGCATCCTTGAGCTTGCAGGCCCCCTCCAGCCAGCTACAGCCAGAGAAACAAACTCATAGGTGTTAAATCTGGCAGTATAGCCTAGAGGTTAGAGTAATAGAAACATAGAAACATAGAATTTGACGGCAGATAAGGACTGCTTGGCCCACCCAGTCTGCCCATTTCCCTACCTGATGGATAAGCTGCAGATCCTAGTTAACCAGCAGCCTACTTCTTCCTACCCCCAACCCCTAGAATTGCCTTATGACTGTCCCATGCATGCTTGAATTCCACCACTGTTTTTGACTCCACAACCTCCTCTGGGAGGCCGTTCCATACATCCACAACCCTCTCTGTGAAAAAATACTTCCTTAAATTACCTCTGAGCAGCCCCCTTCAAATTGTGCCCCCTTGTTTTTGCACACCTCTTTTTTTGAAAGATGCTACTCTCTTGGACTTTGTTGATTCCCCTGAGGTACTTGAAAGTTTCTATCATGTCCCCCTCTCCCTCCTTTCCTCGAGGCTATACATATTAAGCTCCTTAGTCTCTCTTCATTTGTCTTCCGGTGCAGACCCTGAACCATTTTAGTTGCCCTCCTCTGGACAGCTTCCATCCTGTCTATGTCTTTATGGAGATTGGTCTCCAGAACTGCACGCAGTACTCCAGATGTGGTCTCACCAGCTGTCTGTACAGAGGGATAATAACTCTTGTTTTCTACTGGTGATGCCTCCCCATGCATCCCAGTATTCCCCAGCCCTCCTTGCTGCCCTCTCACAGTGCTTGCACATTCGTTAGGTCATCTGATATGACTACCCCAGGTCCCTTCCATTTTTGTTGTTATTAGTATCTCACCCCCATTGTGTACTCTTCCTGGGTTTTTGTTTCCCAGGTGCATTACCTTGCACTTCTTAGCATTGAATCTAAGCTGCCATACATTTGACCATTCTTCTAACCTTGCCAAGTCCTTCTCATCCTTTTCCACCCCACCTTGTGCATCAACTCTGTTGCAGATCTTTGTGTCATCTGCAAAGAGACATACTTTTCCTTCAGTCCCTCTGCAATGTAAACATAAAGACATTGAAGGAACGGATCCTAATACTGAACCTCATGGAACCCCACTACTAACCCCCTTTTTTCAGAGTGGACTCCATTTACTATTACTCTCTGTGTCCTATTCTCCAGCCAATTTTTACCCAGGCTATCATCTTGGGACCCACTCCCAGGCTGGCTAACTTGTATATTAATCTTTGTGTGGGACTATGTCAAATGCCTTGCTAAAGTCTAGGTAGGCCATGTCCACAGCCCCTCCCTGATCAACTACTTTGGTCACCCAGTCAAAGAAATCTATCAGATTTGTCTGGCATGACCTTCCCGCTGTGAATCCATGCTGCCTTGGGTCCTGTGCCCCTCTGACCTCTAGATACTTAACAATTCTTTCCTTCAGAAGTGATTCCATCATTTTCCCTACCACTGAGGTTAAACTAACAGGTCTGTAGTTTCCTGCTTCTGCCTTGCTCCCACTTTTGTGAAGGGAATCACATCTGCCCTCCTCCAGTCCTCAGGTACCACCCCATCCTCCCATGATTTGTTAAGGAGGGTAGTCAGTGGTGTCACTAGTTCTACCTTAGTTCTTTTAGAATTCTGGGATGAATCCCATCAGGCCCCATTGCTTTGTCCACCTTCAGTTTTAAGGCTCTTTCAGAACTCTTTCTTCTGTAAATGGGCTGGTATCAACTTCTGTATCCAGAGTTTTCTACTGTTTGTTTTAGGTACCTCCCCTCTTCCTTTGTAAATACTGAGCAAAAATATTTGTTTAGTATCTCTGCCTTTTCACAGTCACCCTCTGCCCACCCTCCCTCCCTTTATTAAGCCTCACTATCCCTCCCTTGGTCTTCCTTCGCTCCCTGATGTACCTATAAAAGGTTTTATCCCCCTTCTTAACTGAGTTGGCTATCTTTTCCTCGGTTTGGGCCTTTGCTGTTCTGACTGCCTTTCCAGCTTCCTGTTGCTTTAACTGATACAGTTCTCTGTCCTGTTCCTTCTGTGATTCCTTGTACTTCCTGAGTGCTTTCTTTTTCTCTTGAACCTTCACTGCCACTTCCTTTGAGAACCATAGTGGTTTCTTACCTCGTTTAATTTTGTTTATTTGCTTTGCACAAAGGCTTGTTACCTCTGTGATGGCAGTTTTTATTATTCCCTATTGTTCTTCCACCCCTCCTTCCTGCCCATTTGCTAGTGCATTCTTTAGGCACTCACCATTTTAGCAAAGTCAGCCTCCTAAAATCCAGTACCTTTGTCTTTGTATGGCTTGACTCTATTGCTGTGTTTATTGTGAACCATACTGTTCGATGGTCACTAGTTCCCAGATGGCTACCCAATTCTACATCTGTGATCCTCTCTTCATCTCCATTTGAGAGAACCAGATCTAAGATTGCTCCCTCTCGAGTGGGCTCCAATACTAGTTGTCTAAGGCATGCCCCCTGTAGGGCATCTAGAATAACCCCAATCTTAGAAGTGGCTGCTGCAACTGCACTCCAGTTAACATCTGGCATATTCAGATCACCCATCAGCAATATCTCCCCTTTATCTGCCATTCTAAGTATACTTTCTATCATTTCCTTGTCCATTTCCTTCCCCTGAGAGGGGTTCTGCTACAACCCTGTGTGGATTGTGGTGCCATTGCCTGCCTCCAAATTGACCCACAGTGCTTCTTCTCCTCCCTGTTTACCCTTTTGTTCTGTTGCTTTGATTTCTTCTCTTATGTAGAGAGCTACTTCTCCTCCCCTTTTACCCTCCCTGTCCCTCCTGTAGATAGTGTATCCTGGTATGTTTACGTCCCAGTCATGGTTCTGTGTGTACCATGTTTCTGTGACTGCCACAATATGCAGATCTTCCTCCTCCATCAAGGCCACTAATTCAGGAAGCTTGTTACCCAGACTACAGGCATTGGTAATCATTGCTCTCCATTTTTTGATGGCTCTACCTTCTGTAGTGGCATCCCCCGCTGACCGTTCTACCTTGGTCTTTTTCTCATTTAGTACCCTGTTTTGTAGGGGGAGGCTGGGATTTTCCTGTTGCTTATCAGTGCCTCCCCCTTGACTAGTTTGAAGGCTTGCCAATGAAGCATTTAAACCGATTGCCCAAAAGACTTGTTCCCTTCCTGGACAGATGCAGACCATCCTGCCAGTATAGGCTGGTGTCCCTCCAGGTGGAAACCCAGTCCCCAGTGAAGCCAAACCCCTGTGCTCCACCATTTTTTCAACCATTTGTTAAACTGCACGGTGCAAAGTACCCTCGCCTCACCCATGCCACTGACAGGCAGTACCTCTGAGAAGGATACTGTGTGTGCTACTTGTCTTAAGCCCCTCCCCAACTTTACAAAGTCCTTCTGCACTGCTCTAATCTCATGATGAGCTAAGTCATTTGTCCCTAGGTGGACAATGACGTCCAGCTCAGACTCCCGTGCAACTGTTCTCATGATCCTAAGGATGCGCTTCCTGTCCCTCCAAGCCATGTCACCAGGCAGGCACCTTACTTCAGTTTTCCCTGCTCCCCCCAGTTCTATCCCCCTAATAATTGAGTCCCCCACCAGGAGCTGCTTTCTTTCCCTGTGGTGCCCTCTGCCTCCTTTCTGAGGGCCTCCCTTGTGACAGTTGTCTGCACCTTCCTTTGTCTCCTCTGCGGGTGCATCCATAGGGGAACTATGCTCCCCCAGAATGGTATATGGATTGTGGAGTGGAACAACTGACTGGGTGTGCCTCTGTTCCACCACCCTTACCCTCCCTGAGCCCACTGTGGTCCAACTGCTGTGCTTTCTTTGCAACCTCTGAGGTAGTGGTGGTGGCTCTGGTGCTCCCTGGATGGGGGAGGTTCCCTTGCCACTGTCCAGTGCGGCCTGAAGATGGGCAACTTCCTCCCTCAGGGCAGATAGTTGTCTGCAAACAGGGCAGCATCTCAGCCTCCAGAAAGACTCCCGGAAGACTGCTGCCCCACAGCCATTACATTGTACTACTCCCCACATAACTGTCTACCTTGTTTAGTTTTTTTTTTGTGTGTATGTGATTGGTGCGTTATATAGAAATATATGTATTTATATAATGTGTATGCTTATATTGTCAGTACAGTGTGCTAGGCAGGATATGACAGTGATATGTACCTTGCCCTCTTGAGGAAATGATGTCAGAACCCCAGGTATAAATGAACTATTTCCAGGAGTGGGTGGGGTGAGGGGTGGGAAGGGGTTGGGCCTAAACTGTGCCCTCATGAAACAATCAGCTAAACGCTCTGACCTACCGATGTGATGAGTGCCTTCCTGTCAGCAAGATGCCATACACGACAATTTGTAATACTGCTTCAAACCAATTTGACAGAGAAAATACCCTGCTAATCAAACAGAGAAAAATCCAAACATCCAAGTCAGACACAGGTAAACCTCCCCAGCCCCAAAAGAGCCTGGTGACTTGTGCTCTGAAAACAGTCAGCCCCACAACACGTCAGCTGTGCAGAAGGGCAGACACAGAAAACAGTATTCAGCCTATGTGGGTTTAAACTCTTCCTGCACTGAAAACCTTAACACTTGTAACAAAAGTAAAGCAAAATCCACCGCCCTCTGTTGATTGAAAGACTGCCTTTTCTGATAATTCTAAGTTCCTTATTTCACCCTTCAGTTAGAAGTATCCTCCACCTGAAAAATATTAACTTTCCTAAGGAATCTGCTTCAAACCAAAGACGATTGTAAATTGTAAGGTTCACCTCCCTCTGTTGTGAGCACTACTCGCTTTCTTGCAAATCTTAAGTCCAGTGTTGCAGCTTGCAGCCAGAGGTAGCTTCACCTGAAGACTATGAGGTTATCTGATGAGCCTGCTAAAATTAGTACTTTTATCAAGGTCTGTAAGATTCTTCCAGAGCTATTGGCTGTTAAGTAGCTGTGATGTAAGCACTTCCTGACATAGTCTGACTTGGCCTTATAAGGCACACTGAGGTAAACAAAAGAAAAACAGTTTCCACCCCCTAGGCACTGTCTGGGTCCAATACACAGCCTGTAACCTGCTCTCAATTCAGGGCTTATGACAAATTCTTAGCCCAGTGAATACTCACAGTATTACAAATATTGCAATGCAAACAGTCAATCATTAACTCCAATCAAGTCAGAAGGGCTGAAACACAGAAAACAGTAAAATCTTAACACTTGTAACAAGTAAAGCAAACTCCACCTCCCTCTGTTGATTGAAAGACTGCCTTTTCTGATAATTCTAAGTTCCTTATTTCACCCTTCAGTTAGAAGTATCCTCCACCTGAAGAATTTTAACTTTCCTAAGGAATCTGCTTCAAACCAAAGACAATTGTAAATTGTAAGGTTCACCTCCCTCTGTTGTGAGCACTACTCGCTTTCTTGCAAATCTTAAGTCCAGTGTTGCAGCTTGCAGCCAGAGGTAGCTTCACCTGAAGACTATGAGGTTGCAAATGAGCTTGGTACATCCAATGAACCTGGGTTTGATTCCTACAACCTCCAATTGCATACTATATGACTCTCAGCAAGTCATTTCACCTCCCCAGTGCTCCTGGGTCATCCCTGAAAACAGGTGCATGTTCCTATTGAGTCTTATCTAGTTACTAAAGAATTTAAAAATCTAAAAATGCGCACATAGGCACCCTGTGCTGGAATGCACAAGACTTCGACCTTGTGGCAGGCTACGTACCCTATTTATATACCTCTAACAGGTGGGAAACAGTGCCTGGGAACCATCCCAACCAATGGGTAATAAAGCGTGCATGACTAGCACCTGGGCATACTGTCCTAGGAAGAGCAAATGATTAAAACAGGAAACAGGATATACACTGTTAACATTCAGAAGATATTTCAAAACCTTGATAATATGGCTAATTTAACCCTATGAGTGCCCTAATTACTCGGCATTACTCGGTTATGTTAGACACAAAAGGCCCATGTAGCGTGTCTCCCACTACTAGTGGGTATCTCATTTTCTTTTAATAATGCCCCAGTTAAGATGTCTGTTGAGTTTTGCATTAAACTGAGTTGTGCTGGAGTTATTTATCTCCTTAGGAAGGAATTTCCACATTCTTGCTGCTCTAATTTTTTTTCTCTTATCAGAATTTACCTTATAGCAGCGTGTGTGTCTGTTATTATAACTCTTAAGATTCATAGTTCTATTTGTGTACTGAATGTTGCAGAGTTCTGCTAACTCTCTATCTTGGAGGATTCTGAAAGCTGAGCATGTCCTCCTTAGCTCTTTTTTTCCCAATTGTTTAACCAGGTGAGACACACTAAGCTGAAAGCTTGTTTACAGGTGCAACATGGGAGCACAGGGAATTTAAGTGACTTGCTCATGGTCACACAGTATGCAAGTGGGGGCTGTGGGATTCAAACCCAGATCTCCAGATTTGCAGCTAAGAGCCTTAAACCACTGCGCTATGCTGCCTATCTTAGAGACTAACAAGTGCTGTTATTTCTAATCTTGTTTCATATGGGAGATATTTTATGGATGGAATGAGCTTAGTAGTTCTGCTCTGGACAGAACTTTTTATTGTTAATAAAATATGGACTCCAGAAAGGTGACCCAAAATCAAGGTGTGGTTGAATGTATGCTTGATAAAGGGGACTAATGAATGAAGGACTCATTTCTGTTGATAAATGTGCATTAAGTATTGTTCAGTATGAAACTTGCAGTCTGTACTGCCTGCTTACAATGATCGCTTGCAGTTACTCTGTTATTGACAGTGATACCATGCTCCCTTTCCTTAGCTGAAAATGTTATTAGTTGGCTATTTAAATGGTATGAATAATTTGGGTTATTGTGTCCAAAATGTAGTACAACATGCTTGTTGTGATTTATTATCATTGTATTTAAGGTACACCATTGCTGAATGTTCTCTAGATCCTTACAAATGGTTAGATGTTTTTCCTTGGCGTCCACTTCTCCCCCTAGTTTAGTGTCATCCGCCAATTTTGTAATATGGTTTGTAATATTTGTGCTGATGTCACTTATGAAAATCTTGAACAGTACTGGGCCCAACACCGATACCTGTGGGACTCCACTAGTAACATAACCTGGTCCTGACAAGGTACCTCTAATCCTGACTTTCTGTACTCTATTATCCAGCCAGTTCCTAACCCAATTAACAGTTAAAGGATTTAGTCCAAGTCTAGTTGTTTTTTTCCAATAATTCCTTATGAGGAACCTTGTCAAAAGCCTTCCCAAGGTACAGCAAGATGACATCATCTGGTTTATTATGATCCATACTTGCACTCACGTTTTAGAAGACAAGAAGATTGGTAGTACAGGATCTATGTTTGGTGAATCCATGGCGTCATTTGTCATTCTGTCCTAACTCATTTAGTTCTAATTCTATTTTATCCTTTATTAATCTTTCCATTACGTTCCCTAGCACTGAAGTTAAGCTTATTGGTTTATAATTTGCCACTAAAATGTTTAGGTCCTTTTTTATGTATAGGGATCACTACGGATGATTTCCATTCATCCAGTACAAACTCCATCTCGATGGATTTGTTGACTAACATGGTTAACGCTGGGGCTAGATTATCCCAAATGTCCAGTAAAAATTTTGGACTGATGTTATCTGGTCCTGGAGATGAATTCAGTTATAAAATTTTTAGGGAGCTAATCACCTCATCAGTGGTAAAGGTTATTTTCACAGCTTGATGGTTATGGGTAGGGGCTGGGGCTAGATTATCCCACATGTTCAGTAAAAATTTCAGACTGATGTTATCTGGTCCTGGAGATAAATTCGGTTTTAACATTTTTAGGGAGCTAATTACCTCATCAGTGGTAAAGGTTATTTTGGCAACTTGATGATTATGGGTAGCAGCAACTGGGTTGGTTTTCTTATTAGAGACTGAACACAAATAATTATTTAAACCTTCCGAAAGTTCTTTAGCATCGATTATTTCTGCTCCATTGTAAGTTATTGATTCTAGCTCACTATCAGCATTCTTGTGTGAGTTTATATAACAGTAAAAGGATTTATAATTGTCTTTCATATGTGCTAACTTCATTTTAATCTTACTCTTTTCAAATCTGATACGATTTTTTTTTAATTTAGAGAGTTCTTTCTTATATTTACTTAAAGGTGACTTGTAAAGTAGCTATGCAGCCCACTTCAGTCCCCACATACCTTATAATGCTGCTTCAGGAGTCGGCGGCTGCATAAATCATAATTTTATTATGGCCCATGTTAGTTGAGCAATGCTCTTCATTAATTGCCAAGTAACCATTTTGAAGCTTAAAAATCAAATGAGAAATCAAGCCCCATTCATTTGAATGGGACACACCCCCATGCTCTACCTGACCACACATCATTATGTGCTTGAGCACGGGGTCGTGGCCGACGAACAGTCAAAAGACAGAGGGCTTCCACTGTGTTAATTCAAGTTATGAGTGAAATTATTAAGGTATAGACTGCGGCCAATGAGGGCAGCTACCACTGTGTGTGAGTGGCTGCCTTTCATCTGAAATTTCCTTTAAGTATTACTTCAATTGTTTGCTTTTTTTAGTTTGAAATAGGCTTTATTTTTCTTCATAAGTTGTTTTTTTACCTTTTTAGTCAACCATGCATGAGTCTTCCCTCTATAATTTTTAATGTCCTTTGTTGGAACATATGGTTTAACAGCTTCCTTTGTTTTCTTTATAACTGGACGCTTTTCTGCCACAGTGCAGTGTTGCATTCTCTTGACAGTTTCCTGTTCAATAGCATTTGTTTTATTTTAATGAAATCTGCTTTATTATAATCTGTAATATAGTAACTGTGATTTCTTTTGGTACATTTGGTTTTAACATTGAAGCTCTGGGCATTATGATCACTTCCACTAAGGAGACAACTTATAGTGGGGTTGGATACGATTGATTCACTGTTAGGATGAGATCTAAGCTATTATTGCCTTCAGTTGGTGATGTTACTAGATGCTGGGTCCCAAGGGAAACCATGTTGTAAAGGAAGGTGTTGTTGAGAGGGCTGGCACCAGATAATAAATCTCAATCAATTCCTGGGAAGTTAAAGTCTCCCAAGACAATAAGGTCTCCCATTTCTGATGTTGCCTTTATTTCTCTAATAAGCTGTTCATATACTCTGTGGATGAGCTTGGTGATCTGTAGCAGTTACCAATAATTAATTTTCACATATTATTTATTTGAACTTTGACCCAAACAGATTAGGATTCATTATTTTCCATTACTATTGGTATCTGTACAGAATTTACGTTATAGTTACTGACACATTATTATAACATGCAAGTCATGTATCATAGCCCCTGAAACAGCACCCATTAGGTAGGTTCTGGTAATGAGCAGTGCCCACAGATAGGTTACATTATTAAGACTCAGTAGTCACAGATATATAATAAATATAAAATTGTTAATATTTACACGATGTACAACATATACAGCAAGCTAGAAGAAATACAACGTGACTAGGACATTTTGCAAATATATAGTTTTAAACTAAGAGAATTAGAAAAAAACTCACTAATACTCACTTAAATCTGCTTTCTTACCCCACAGAGCTTTTCATGAACAGACAGACTTCTTTGCCTCACATGTGTGAGATTTAAGTCACTAACTCCCCTTTTGGTGGGCATCCATTATTTTGTCTTGCTCATAGATCTGCTATGCTAAACTCTGTTGAATATATCCATCAGTGCCTGCCCACCACCACACATCACTCGGAGGGTTCAGCCCACTTCCTGTGAGAAAATTCTACAGAATATTTATGAGATCACTCATTTGCTTTTATAACATGGGTTGTGTAAAACGTGGAATCCCATTGGTGGAGCCGGTGTGCGTGGCCATGCATTAAGCACCAATATAGGCACATTTGTAGTGAAGCAGCATGACGTGGCACATAGAGCACACCGTCACTCATTACATTCTGTCCATCAGAGAGCAGAAGCAAAAGTCAGCCATTAAAAAAGGCTGAAGTGGGGGGCAGCATACAGACAGCTAGAGATGAGAAACAGAGGCTAGAATTCTTACAGTGCCCTCTGTGTTTGTGTCTCTGTCTCTTGACTGTTCAGTCATAAGGACTGTTGTCTGTTTGACCTTGCTGAGCACCCACAGCAAGCCCTCCTGTGACACAGAGAGAGAGAGAGAGAGAAAGTGAGGGAGACAATAACAGGGCAAGAAACAGCCGAACAGTGAATATAGAAATAGTAGTGTCCTGTCTTTCTGTCTCTCTCACTGAACCTCTGTCAGGGGAAAGAGTGTTGCCCGTCTTCAGTGTGTTTGCGTTGTCCTACTCCGACCCAGATAAAGACAAAGGACAATGTCTCCTGGGTAAATCTACCTCTCAACAGTCCACCAGCAGTTCAAGGCATGCTGGAGAGGGAGAAACATAGAAACATAGACTTTGACAGCAAATATGGACCATTTGGCCCACCTAGTCTGCCCATGTCCCTACATACTGAATAAGCTGCAGATCCTAGCTAACCAACAGCCTATTTCTTCCTACCCCCCCACAAGAATTGCCTTATGTCTGTTCCATGCATTCTTGAATTCTTCCACAGTTTTAGACCCCACTGTTCCATGCGTCCACCACCCTCTCTGTGAAAAATACTTACTCACATTGCTCCTGAGCAGTACCCCCCTCTATCTTCAAATAGTGTCCCCTTGTTCTTGTACATCTCTTTTTTTGAAAGATGCTACCCTCTTGGACTTTGTTGATTCCACTGAGGTACTTAAAAGTTTCTATCATGTCCTCCCTCTCCCTCCTTTTCTTAAGGGTATACATATTAAGCTCCTTTAGTCTTTCCTCGTAAGGCTCCTTTTGCAGACCCAGCACCATTTTACTTGCCCTCCTGTGGACTGCCTCCATCCTGTCTATGTCCTTGCAGAGATAGGGTCTCCAGAACTGGATGCAGTACTCCAGATGGGGTATCACCAACTGTCTGTACAGAGGGATGACAAGTTCCTGTTTTCCGCTGGTGATGCCTCTCCGTATACATCCCAGTACCCCAACCCTCCCTACTGCCTTCTCACATTGCTTGCAAACTTTGAGGTCATCTGATATGATTACGCCCAAGTCCCTTTCCAATTTTGTTGTTGTTACTACCCCCCCATTGTGTACTCTTCCCCTGGGTTTTTGTTTCCCAGGTGCCTTATTTTGCACTTCTTTGCATTGAATCCAAGCTGAGAGAGAGAGAGAGAGAGAGAGAGAGAGAGAGAGAGAGAACATCAAGTGAGCACAGCAGACAGCCAGCAGAGAGAGAGGACACAGACTCAGGAGAGATAGGAAAATAGAGACAGAGTAAGCCCCTCCCTGAGCCTGTCCTCCATTTGTGCCCCCCCCAATCCCATCGGTTTGCAGAAATGCAGCAAGAGAGGACAGACAGACCAAGAACAAGGGGCGAGTTGGGCAGACAGACAGAGAAGTCCTTGTAGTGCGTTAGTTATTTTGCAATGTTTGAGAGACATGCAGACACATGGAAGAGACAGACAGAAAACTCTTTGGCTAAAGAGAGAAAGATAAAGTGACGGACTATAGCTTCACAGCAGCAGCATATTAAAGCAGCAGCAGTGTGTGTCCCAAGCATCAGAAGACATACCTGGCAAGTGTTGTGCCCCAATCTCTGCTACTACATGGCGGTGTGCTGCTCTCTCTCTCTCTCTCTCTCTGTCTCGAGACCAAAGCTTTGAGTAAAAGCTGCAATTTGTGTGCTCTCTCTTTTCTTTATCAGCCTTCCTGATGTCACATCATCTACCTGGCTGTGTAAGTATGCTGCAGGCAGTGTGACAGGGAGACAGAGAAAGTAACCAAGCACAACAGAAGTCCTTGTCTTTGTGTTGGGGGGAGGGATAGCAAAGTAGACAAGGTTTTAAGTGTCACACAGTGCACTGTGCACAAGAAATGTCAGAAATCATCTCTGTGCTGTATTTCTGACATTTGTATGTGCATAAGAAAAATCAGAGTTGCATTATTTCTTGAGGACTATTTTGCAAGGTGACAGGATACAGTACCTTTCTTGATATTTATATAACCCCTTGGTGGCGCTACCCCAAGGGCTACTACCCCTGTCTGCTTGACTAAGTGCAGGTTGAGGGGCCTGGGTACTGAAAATGGGGGTGCCTTCACCTGGAGGAAAGGGTTGGCTGTAGCATAACTGACCTGGGTACAGCCCTCTGGGACACTGTTACCCCTCCCTTTACCCTCTAGTGGCCTAAGCAATGTTCTGCACACACAATTACCACAACCCCCAAACAGCAGGTGTACCACCACACTTGTTGTACTTACCACCAGGGCTGGTTCCACCAGCTTGGCCCTGGAGACCCCCTGTAAAATAAGGTTAGACACAGCAAGCAATAAAAAAATCCAGTGCAATTAGTACAGAAATACACCACAAACAGTTTAAGTGCAAAAAGATTCAGATCTGATTTATTCAGGGGGAATGAACAAGGAAGGGGCATAATCAGGTTGATTGCTAGGTTTACTAGGTAAGTGAGGACAAAAGGAAGCCATGAAGCCTATCTTGATTGTCCCCCACATGTGTGGGAAATTACACTTTGTTGTAGTTTTTGGAGAGCCAATGATCTACACTCTTTTTAAAGGACTCAGAGATATTACAGTCTACTAGCTCTTGTGGTAGCTGGTTCCAGAGCCTTGGTGTTCTTACCGAGAAGAAATGAAGCCTCCTGTTTGTTTTTGCTTTACACACCATTAGTTGTTGATTGTGAAGTCTAGGTACTATTCTTCTTTGTGTTTTAACAATACCACATTTGTCCATCAGAGAGGGTGATTTGATAATTTTATATAAGAACAGAAGATCACATCTGGAGTGCCTAAACTCCAGTGAATGTAGGCCTGTTTTTTGAAGCCTCTCTGGATATGGTAGTGATGCTAAACGTGGCACCATTGTTGTGGCCCTTCTCTGAACTCTTTCAATCACTTGAATGTCCCTGACCATGTATGGGCTCCACACTGGTTACCCACAATCTGTATATGGTCTGATGTATGCTTTAAACAATGGGATAATACATTCCTCTGTCTTAGATATAAAAGAACGGTTAATGAGCCTAAGTAGTGAATTAGAGATTTTAGCTACATGATTACAGTGATTGGAGGAGGATAATTTGTCATCTGTCAGGATGCCCAAGTCTCTTTCACATATTGAAGATGTAATGATAATATTATATAGTGTGTAAGTTTGTTTGGGATTATTGTAACCTAAATGGAGAACAGAACATTTGTCTGTATTGAATGTCATTTTGTTTTTCTGTGCCCAATGCTCTAACACTGAGAGGTTGTTTACTAATAAGTCCATATTATAGTCAGAATCCACCCTACCACCTAACTTTGTATCATCTGCAAATTTCAAAAGTATGTTCCTGGAGCTAATCTGCATGTCTGAGATGAAAATATTGAATAGCACTGGGCCCAGAACTGATCCCTGCGGCACTCCACTGGTCATAGCCATATTACTGGAATAGGTACCATTGATCCTAACATGCTGCGTCCTGTTGGTCAACCAGCAATTGGTCCATTTTTATTATGTTACAAGAAAAACCTAGGTCTGATAGTTTAGCTAGAAGAATATTGCGAGTAAGCTTATCAAATGCTTTTCTATAATCCAGGAGGACGACATCCATGGGAATCTTATTGTCTAGTTCTTGGTTGACAGTATTGTAAAAGGCTATTAAATTGGTAGTGCAAGAAAACCCTTGCTTGAACCCATGTTGCGAGTGGTCAATAATGCCTAGAGTTTGCATCTCTGCCTCTAATATGCCTTTAATAATTTTTTCCATTACTTTACATGCGATGGAAGTAAGGCTGATGGGGCCGTAATTACTCACTATGGAACGGTTACCCTTTTTAAGTATAGGCACAACTGTAGCAGTTATCCAATCAGATGGAACAGATCTTTCCACTAATGATTTATTAAAAATAATGGAAAGTGGCGTGGCAATATTTTCAGCTGTTTCAATCAAAACTCTAGGATTAATTAAGTCTGGTCCACAGCTAGTATTTGGTTTTAAATTTTTTAACAAGAAAACTACTTCAGAAATAGTTATGGTGTGGTTATTTTCAGTAGAACTTGATATGGTAGTATTTGTATTAATTATGACTGTATGATTTGAGAATACTGATGCAAAATAGGTGTTAAATGTGTCGGCTATCTCTCTATCAGATGTAATGGTGTTTGTGTCATTGGTCAATAGCCCAATTTGTCTGTTACTGCCTTTTTTACTATTGAGATAAGAAAATAGAGATTTGTAATTATCTTTGGAATGGGCTATGCGGAACTCAAGGTTACATTTTGCCTTCCTGATAGTCCTTTTTAGTTCTTTAATGGCAGTTCTGAATTGTCCCAGTATGAGTTCTTCTGTGTCTGTTGTGTATTTTTTTTAAAAGAGTAAATAGTTTTTTCTTCTGTTTGATTTTCCTACAAATATTATTATTTAACCACAAAGGAATTTTACCTTTATTGTTATATTTTATTCAGGCTGGAATATAAGCTTTTTCTAGGTCTATTATCTTGTTTTTAACAGTTGGTTTGGTTGGATTGATTTAAATACTTATTCAATTAGGCTACAAGGCATGCACTTTAGAGTCCCTCAACACATTCACACACTCTGGGTACCCAGTTGGTGAGGGAGGCTAGCCTGATGTATTGCTCAGGATAGTCCGGAATTGCAGCTGGTCGGGGCCCTATAGGTGGAAAGAAATAGCCATGCACAGTAACCCACAATTTGTAATCTGGAGCCAGATGGCTCAGTTCATGATAATCAAGCAAAACAATTAAATCAGATGACACACTTTGATTGAGCTGTTGTTGCAGGGAGCTACCCTGGTGTTTACTCACACTACCCAGTACAGGACACAGGATGGAAGGAATGAAGACTGCAGGATGACTTTCTGGTTTGCCATGAGAAGCAGGCCCCACGCAATTCACCATGGTATCATTCCTGTTCGTGAAGTTGAGCAGGGGGCAGATCCCCAGGCAGGTCTCTCATCGATGTTCTTCTCTGTGGCATGAGCAGCAGACTAGGCCAACGTGGCAAGACCCAGGCCAGGTGAACAATTCAGATGGCAGTCCGGTAGGGCTGGATTCAGCTTTCAGCAAGTGTGACACAATCAGGCAGTGGGGAACCAAATCGCAACCCACTAACCGCATTCAACACGCTTATAGTAAAGAAAAGAAACAGTACCACAGTTCAGATGGCAGTCCGGTTGCAATATACAGTGTCTCTGCGCAAGCTGATGCTCCACGGTAGTCTCAGGTCCTGACATGCCAATCGTACCAAGGCAAATCTTCGATCCCCTTCAGGAAGATACAGTTTGTCACTATTCAGGATTCTGGTCACAGCACAGCAATTGTCGGAGAAAGTCCGATTTCTCTTTGGCTCAGAAAGATTCCCTACCAAGGGAAAATGAGGGAGGCAGGTCAAACACAGCCTTCCCCACCAGCTTCCCATGCTACTACCCAGGGCAGCTTCTCAAATCACTCAAGCTGTTCACTCTCCAAACTCTAACTTTAGACTAACTGCTGTTGCAGGCAGCACTGGGACTTCCTTAGAAATCCAAAAGGTTTGGTTGGCTGATCCATCTGTCTATCACAGCTAGAGCTCCCCCTCCATGTTCATTTAGGTGCCAAAGTGCAAAAACTACAATTCCTACAGAAATTCACTCCCACAAGACCCCTTGGGACAGACACCATTTTAGGGTCCCCCAAAGGTACTGATTGATCCCAATAGACAGTCCAGAACCAAGATGGTGGTGCAATACTGAAATGTCCAAGCTTAAAAGGAAGGCAGGTTAGATAAACTGCAATATTATTATTATTAAAACAGATAAATAGTAAACAGTCACAATTTCTAGCCGGGCTCCCTCTGTGTAAATAGCAATGGCAGAAGGGAGCAATAACACTGCAGCCCAGAGGGGACTCTAGCCTGAAACTACTTGGTGCCTACCCAGATTAATTTTACACCACAAATAGGCAGCTTTTAAAGAGACAGGCATGGAGGCTAACAGGGCATTCACATGCAAACACTTTTAAATCGCTAGGGCACAGAACACCAGCCTGGCAGTGGGCATTTAGGCAAACCCAAGGTAGACTTTCAGGAACTACCATTTGTATGGGGGTTACATTTAAACAGCAGAAAACCCCCTATATGTGGTTTTTCCCTTTGTTTTGTTTATAACCCATGTTATAAGTGCAATAACCCACTCTAAGGTATGGTGTTATTAGGGATAAATCAACACCCTGGGTGCTGTGAGGACACTCAGGCTGCAGCCTCATGCTTCACAATGCACTCAGGATGTTGATTAATCCCCAGTAACATCATACCCTGTCATGGGTTCTTATAAGACTACTAACCAGTTCTGATCAGTTTGAATCCTGAGCTTGCCATGTTTTACTATTTATTTAAAGCAATTGGATATATAGCTTTGAGCATAAATGCTCATTTACAAAGGTTCCACATCAGTTTACAAAGCGGTACAAGAAATCAGAATGTACAGGTACACATTGGGGTCTGGTTACAATAGACAAAACAGACAAAATAAAGAGGCAACCAATGAAGGCTTTGTCATCTCAAATAAGACAATGCATAGCAGCCCAATATATTGAGTGGTCTACACAGTCAAGGGGAGATAGGAGGAGCTAGCATGATGGATGAAAGTGTTAGGCCAGGATGGGAGGTGCAATTACTAGCAACAGCTACATGGGCCTGGTGCGAGTTACTTCAGAAGTTCTTTTGTGAACTGTCCAATTTTTGAGATCTCCTGAAGTGGCATACCCAGATCATCAAGACACTGAGGGGCCCTTGTCATGAAAGAACATTTGGCATGTTAATCAGGAGCCTTGTTCTTTACAAACAACATATTACTTTAACTACTAAGCATTGTATGAGCTGTCTGCAGCTGGAGTTGAGGTCCATCGTGAACTGCTTTGCATGCAGACACTGAGGCATCATTGCATTCACACTCAAAATACATAGTTTATAGACCTTTATGAGACTGACAATGCCTCCTTACCCTAGGTGATTTTCCCAAAAGGCATACATATGGTAGGAGACAGAAAGGAATAAAACAAAAAAAAGATAGCTTTTTCTGTACAGCCTGCATAATACTTGTTACAGAGGTTATATAAATATTATGTAAAGACAGGAAAAGCAAGACGAAGGGTGAAACGTTTTAGTATATTTTTCAAGAACACGTGTTCTTAACAGAAATCCTTAATAATTCTTCAAATACATTTACTTCTTAAATGGATTTTGTTGGAATTGCTTTTTGGGTAATACAAAAAAATGTCTGCTATGTTTTACTAATGATCTGCCTAAATGGGTTTGTCACAACTGATAGATAATGTTGACTGGAACTCATTCCAAAAAGATATCCTAGTATTAGATGATCCAAATTTGCATTGGAATTCAGAACATCAGTCTATATTGACCCAATCCTGAAACAAGTTACTTAAATCAGTTGATTAATGTGCCTCTAGAAGGAATCTTATAAGCTCAATATGTAGTATTCTAGATGCGGTTCTTACAAATACAGAGATTAGAGTAGCACAGGTTGGAATATTTGCAGACCCTTTAAAGAGCCCATGGTACCAGTGGGAAGACCATGAAAAATATCAGATTTGGACAAAATTCAGTTTAGATTTTATACATTTTCTGTACTTCTTCCTCATTTTGTGTTTATTACTGAGGAGAGGCGCATGAAAATTAGATCACTGCCCCCTCAGACTTTTATCTGCTCTGACTGGTATGAACTATAAAATGTACTGGACTGGATTCTCAAAGCAGCCCTGAGATCGATGCAAGCTGTGGCAAACAGCTTATGTTGATCTCTGATGTGCCAGGGACCCTGCAAGCAATTCTCAAACAGGAGGAGTCCTGGCACCAAAGTCCTGCAGCTTGCAGCAACTGCTACATGCATGAGAGGTGAATGCCACAAGCTGCAGGATGGCCCTACGGCACCTCCTCCAGTCCCAGGGACCTGCCCACTATGTGTCCTGGAGGTCAGCGGAGGATGTACATGACAGGGTGTGGTTGGGTGGTAGGGGGTGCAACACAGCAGACCAGGGACAGTAAAGTGCTCGGTGCAGCTCCACAGATGGGCTGGGAGAGACAGGTAGTCCTGTGGGAGGTGCCAGGGGGAGGATGGAGCCGGAGCGTGACAGTTGCCTTCATCTGACAAGACTGAGTCAGTCTTGAGTTGGCAGGTGGGATGCTGCAGGATGACCTGGACAAAATGAAACTGTAGCAACATTATAAAAAAGTTGTCCTACCTGTGCTTTTGTTTATTGATGGACCAAATGGTACCACTATATGCAGCAGAGGCACTATTCTCTTCCCCCTGGCCCTACTGCAGATACAGTACTAGTTGTACGTGCAGCATTCCCATGTTGCCCATGCCAGCTGCTGACACTTGGTCACCCCAACCCAGGGTTCTCTGTGAGATAGTGGAGGCACAGAGGTCATTAGACCAGCTTTAACTGGTCTAACTCAGGCAGACCCTGCACCCTTTGGGGGGCTTACAGAATTCCATTTATGGCGATGATGTAATGCTGCCTTAGCACAAGCCCCCGCCCACCATGGCACACTGGTGAATCCATCACAAGGATGGTACAAGTCCAATTGGCACAGGTGGTCCCCCAAATGGTGCAGCCAGCAATGTAGAATTGGGATTGACACATGGTGTGGCACATCTTGCTTTGATGCAAGCAGCCTGCGTTATTTCAGATGCCTTGAGAATTGGCCCATGCTGTCTAAATATTACATTTGTCAGAATTGTCTCAGTAGTTTCAGGGGCTCTTTAAGTGATCACTTACCTATGTTTTGTGTTTTTAATAATTCAAAAGCTACCGCTGAATCAAATACATCCTCCTTCAGTGATTACTCCAAATATGATTATAATAGTTTAATAATAAATATGGCGATGGCGGACTGGTCCTTTCTGGATCACTGTGACGATGCCAACGTTGCTTATGATTATTTTATGCAGAAACTGATACCTATTTAAGATCAACAGTTCCCATTTGTTAGAAGATGAGTAAGGGGAACAGAAAGAAATGGATGATGAGGGTATAAATTTCCCTGATAAAATTAAGAGATAAATCCTGGGAAAAACAAAAATGGATGTTTTCTATTTCTGTCTTGCCGTAAAAAAGAACCAATTATTGTATGTCCAAAATTCAGACTGGTAAATATAATATTTTTCATGCTCAACAGCAAAATGAATTAAGGCAATCTGAGAAAATGTGAATCTCCAATCAATGCTTTGAACAAGGCAGAATTTAAACAAAAAGTTGGCAGTCTAATTAGGACACCTACTGATAAATAATCTGGAGTCCATATTGGAAGCTTTTAGTCTAAAGTTTACTGGTTTGCCTAATTAAAAAATATGTTCTGCTTAAAAAAATCATAATTTAACCTTAAATGTAATCTTTAAAAGGCACTGTGCTGACAGCTGCAGATAGGATGAATAATTGGGGAGTTACCATGGACTCGAAGGTGTCTTTAGAAAATCAAGGGCTGATATTCAAATCTAGGCAATGTTTTGCGATGCACTTGTCCATTGCCCATGACCCTGAGGATGCCATATTCAGTCAGACAGTACACCAGCACTATCTGACTGAATATAGGGGCATGTCAGCACAGCACTAAGTCAAGTAGTGCTGCCCTGACACGGATCTGGCCAGAGCAGGGAACAGTGCCACCACACCCGATAGCGCCAGTAACTTCCAGTGTGACATTCTGATAGTCCTATGCAAATGATCCCATTGGGTATGTAAGGCAGTAAGGGTGCATTTACATGTCTGTTATGGGCACATTTGCATTGCAAGCTGTAGCAGGTTTGTGTCCCTGCAACTGGCTCAGCCCCACCCCAATTGCTGAGTTCTGCAGCAACTATTCCTTGGTGCCTAGTGGTCCCCCGTCCTCCTAGAATAGAAGAAAACTCTGGTGCCTAATGGTCCCTCTGCCTTCTGATTGCTAGCCCCATTAGTATAGAATAGATCCCTGGTCCGTAGAGGTCCTCCCTGCCCTCTGCTCACCAAGCCTGTCAATCCCTGGTGCCTAATGGTCCCCCCACCCTCCAGTCACTAATGCTGGTATCGTATAATAACTCCCTGGTGTCTAGTGGCACTCCCCCCCACACACACACTCACACCAGTCCCTGTCCCCCATGCTATCACAGAATCCCTGGCATCTAGACCAGCCCATCAGCACAGCAGTTGGATTTCCACCTGTGACTCCAGCGATCCAGGTTCAGGAATGGACCCCGGTCACTGGAGGGCTGGCCGCGAGAAGAAGGATAGAGCATCCTATGGACTGCTCTCCTTCTCTGCGGGGAGGGTGGGGAAGTGTCCGGTGCGAGACGGACCCCTGGTGGAGGCCAGGAGTCATGCAGCTACCAGTGCTAGCACGGACTGGAGGCGGGGCGGATGCTAGACATCATTGCACATCCCCGCCTCCCAGAGGAAAAATGGAAAATGGGGGGGTGAGTCCTTTGTTTAAGTGAAGCCCTTCCCAGGCTTCAATTAGCCACCATCACCAGCAGAACTCCCAACCTGATACTGGTTCCACAGCACTGGAATTAGGGAACCAGTGCCACAGCCCTGCCCTACAGGGGGCAAGCTGGGGGTGACCGGGAGAATGCGGGCAATTAACGGTTGGTGGAAGCCCAGAAACCGTGACCAGGGCAGAAGGCCAGTGGATGGACCTGCCAGAAAAAGAAAGTAAAAAAAAAAAGAAAAGAATCCCTGGCATCTAGCAGCCCACTGCACCACGGGCACTGACCACCTACCCTGCCTACCCCCCTTACCTGTCTCGCTGGTGCCAGGAGAGCCCATACGGTGGACAGCACCACCCTCTTCTCACTTCCTCAGCCGGCTGCCATATGCAATGATAGGGAGCACGTGCCCACTGTGCTGTAAAGGGAGCACACGTACTGTCTACAGTAGGGTGGGGGCACCACTAGGCACCAGGGATTTCTTCTTTAGTTGTTGCCTGCAGTGGCTCCAGTGATCACTACGGCTGCCCAGAGTAATTCAGGGTTTGGATAGGTGGTATATGTGCTGTGCAAAGTGTCCTGCGCTAACCTGGCCCACTACTTACACTATGTTTTTTGTTGCATGTACCAACCCTGTTATCACATGCAAAAGCCCCCCTTTGAATATTGCACATGGGCATAAACCCCAGACAAACAGGGTGCAAACACTTTGCCCACTGGGCAAAGTTTTGAATATCTTGGCCCAGGTGTCAGTTGTGATCCACAGTGGGTTCTTTCAACTTCAAAATTTCTCGCATATTAAACCCCAGCTGAGGCAAAGAGGCTCTGGTGATGCTAGTGCATGCTTTTGTGACGTTGTGACTTGGCTACTGTAACACTCTGTACGGTACCTAGGGCCTTCTATGAGTTTGGGGCATCACCTGTATAGTGCAGTGGTTTAAGGCTCTGAGCTGCAAATATGGAGACCTGGGTTTGAATCCCACAGCCCCCACTTGCATACTGTGCGACCTTGAGCAAGTCACTTAACTCCCCTGTGCTCCCAGGTCACACCTGTAAACAAGCTTTCAGCTTAGTGTGCCACTCCTGGTTAAACAGTTGAAAAACAAAACCTGCAGGTGGTGCAGAATGCCACAGCCAGGTTGGTCTTGGGGTCATCATACAGAAGCCATATTATACCAGTGCTACAGCAGCTGCACTGGCTTCCTAGCAGGTGATACACCACCATCAAGATTGCTTTGTTAATGTGCAAAGCCTTGCACAGTTTGGGCCCTGCCTATCTAAAAGACTTCTTAGCCTGGTATACTCCCAGTCACTTTCATCATTCCCCCGGGGAACTGCTGTTGGCTATGCTGAGATGGCATCTCAAGCATTTGAGAAACACGGTTTTCTCAATAGTGGCCCCAACAAGATCGCCAACTCAAGTTAGAACATATAGGAATTGGGGACATATTTATCAGTCTGCAGCACAGCAATGGTTAAGAACTGATTGCCTTTCCATCCGAGAAATTCCCCCTCTATGGAGATATTTAAAATGGGCCAAAATGTTGCCTATATGAACTAGGGTTGGGCATGGATTCTGAATAATTGTTTTGTACATCAGGCTGAAAAATCTGTGTATGATGTGTGTTCTTTAAATCCGTTTGTTTTTGTTTTAAATGGTTTTATCACTATAATCCCTTGGGATGCAGTGCTTAAGAAATAAAATTTGCCAAAGAACCCAGTGATCTAATCCACTGGTGGGGGTCAACACCAACATGCCTTTTACCATACAGAATAATAAACTGTGGTATTTTGTATCCACACAAGTTTTTTTAATTTTTATTTTACCACACATTAACCTAAATTATTTCATTCAATCAATCAAGCAATCAAAATCTTTATTTATCCAAGCGAGCACCAGTGAGCAAGGCTCATTTGCAAGGTGAACCTGGTCATGAACACATCAAAGCAAAGTACAGAAGCAGGTATACAAAAAGCAATAATATACAAGGAAGAAAAAGTATATACAGTGTATACAGTACAGTACAAGGTTGAAATAAATAAAAAAAACAGCATTATTTTACAATTGAAGGAGTCAACAGATGTACAATCAATCATAGGCATACAGGGGTTATAAGCAGAGATCTTTTGAGTGAGGCAGCCGGCAACTACACATATAGGGGAAAGAGGCATTGTATGGGGTGGCAGGTTAGAGAAGTAAAAGAGGAGGGATATATTACCGACGACTTGGGGAAAAATTGGTCTAAAACCACATAAAGTGGCGATGGCTGTCGTGTACTTGTTTATTATGATAATGACGGAGGAGGGGTAGATTATTGGGACACTACTATGGATGGGGTGGGACTTTAGCCAGGCTGGAGTGGACAGGGAAGAGCGGGTGCAGCAGGAAGAGTTAATAAGGAAAGAGTGAGAGCCAGGGATAGAAACATGGCAAGCATCAGGATGGAAAGGGGCAGTTGCGGAATTAGTGGGCTAGCGGTGAGGAAAACATTTGCAAGGTGCTTTCATGTAGCAATCGTATAGTGCATTGAAGATATTCAGGCTAACAGGGCAGCTCAGCTTCAAGTTCCTTTGTAAACCATTCCACATTGTGGGTAAAGAGAAGCTTAGAGCAGCTTTGCAGAAATGAATTTTGACCCTTGGAACTTGGAGGGCAATTAGGGAACAGCTCCTTAGAGCGTAGGTGCCTAACACACTCCGGGGAATAAAATCTGAGACATATGAGGTGAGCTTGTTGGTCACTGCTCTGAAGGTCCATAGGGCAGTGTTTCTATTCCTTCTATAGTGAAGGGAAGTCCAGCCTAACGAAAAGTACTGGGAGCGGTGCTGTGTGGAAAGTGGAAGGCCAGTAATGAACCTGATAGCTCTGTGGTAGAGGGTTTCCAACTTAACCAGTGCAGAGGCAGTGCAGTGGCTGTAGAGCAGGTCTGCATAATCTATTACAGATAGGAAGGTAGCTTGAACCAGTTGAATCTTGGCCTCCTTTGTGAGCAGGTGGTTAATTCTGTAGAATAGCCCTAATTTTTACCTTAGTTTCTTCTCTGAATGGCATGATATCAACAAATCAAGTCCATCATTCATGGGCTTCAAACTCTAAAATTTACAATTACTTTAAAAAACATGTTTTATTCTGCCATTTTTCTTGTAATTTTGTCATTACTATAGTGCTACCTTTAGTATCAAAACTGCATTTCTTAGTAAAAATTGTCTGTAGTATGAAATTCTTTGATAGCTTAAAAGTTTTTTTTCCAAAAGTGCACAGAAGTCATTCGTAGCAGCTTTCTACAATGTCCATAGCAATGTCTATTTAAATTTTGTAGAAGTGTTACTAGCAGCATTCCTTAATTGGGGAAGATAACAAAGTGCTTTCCTAAAGTGCTTAACTGCTCTTTAAGAAACAAACACCTCGCCAGGCATCTCAAAAGTGCTCCATGCTGTGAAGTTGCAGTTCAGTTTTTCTTAACAGCTTAGTGCTGTGGAATCCATGCTGTTTTCCCACCGCTATTCTTTGTCA
This sequence comes from Neoceratodus forsteri, assembly GCA_016271365.2. NCBI lineage: Eukaryota > Metazoa > Chordata > Ceratodontiformes > Ceratodontidae > Neoceratodus > Neoceratodus forsteri. The sequence goes on along the minus strand of CM028129.1, from coordinate 103,707,277 downwards.
TTCAAATCGAATGAATGCCCATGCATTCCAACATCCATTACCAACTTTCTCCACATAATATTATTACCACCACATACCTCATTCCGGTTACAGTATCAAATACAAAAACTGGCATACAACTACATTTTTAGTGCCCAAGTACCAATGAGTGCAAACACAGATATAGATGGTATCCCATCATAATGGCGACTGCACTTTAGTGACTCACATATAAGCGACTCTAGTTCAGCGCTCATAATGTTAGCAGCCCTGAAAGGTTAGCAGTGGATGAAGAGAAGGCAAATGGAAGGACAGGACAGGGGATGGAAGAGGAAGGAAGGGACATGGGAGGTCGTGCAGCAAAAGGCTGCTGAGCTGGCTGTGTGGCATGGTGGTAAGGGTGGCTAGCTACAATGGGGAGGGTGCAGGGGTTGGGGCTGGGGGGAAGCATACTGTTTATACAGGTGGGAGTATTTTTTTCTTACAGTTTCGCCCCCTTCCCAACATGCGCCCCCCTGGAGTTGACAATATTTAATAAGGGGGGTGCAGGAGGGTACAGCATATATAGAGATGTCTGTTCGCCTGGTTGTATTCACTTGGAGCGTACATCACCTTTTTTATTTTTGGCAATGTACACTTACCCCAGTGATGATCAAGGTATTGTGATCGCTGTTATCACATGGAACTGATATACACTAAGGGCTGGATATTCAAACTGTGCCATTCATAGGCGCAAGCCCTTGCGCTGCGCAAAATAGTTGCGCCGGGGTGTGTCCGGGGTGATATTCAGAGCAGTTGCGCTATTGAGCAACTTCTTTGAATATCACCCCCAGCCCACAACCACTGTGCCATGATGCGCAGTGGAACTTGCGCCACCGCAAGTTGACAAAAGTGGAGCATTCAACTGCGGTGGCGCTAATACCATTGCGCCATGCGCAAAATCCTGATATTCAAAAGGTGACATGCAAATGGAGCTATAATTCATACAAAGGCGCAGGGGGCCATTTGCATCTGATTATGGCCCCATTTGCATGCCATTAGCATGCAGGTGCGCCGATCCCCGAGGACTTGCACCTGGCACCCTGCCAGGCAGCAGCCATTGGGGAAGGACGCCCCCTGCAGCCCAATCACGGGTAAAAGAGCATAAAAACCCCACCACCACCCCCCACTGGCCTGATCACGGGCATAGCCTAAATACCCCCACCTCACCAGCCCGATCGCGGGCAGCAATGTGTCTCCCCCCCCAACACAGCCCTGGTGGTCCAGTGGACCGATAAGCCGATCGCGGGCTGGAGTAATCAAACACCCCCACCTCCTGATCATATCCCTGGTGGTCAGTGGGCCAATAAGTCTATCGTGGGCTGGGTATTCAAACATCCCCACCTCCGATCCTTATCCCTGGTGGTCCAGTGGACCGATAAGCCCGATCGCGGGCTGGGTATTCAAACACCCTCCCACCTCCCGATCCTTATCCCTGGTGGTCAGTGGACGAAAATCGATCGCGGGATGTGGTTGCTCACCCCGAACACATCCCTGGTGACCTGGCCCCCCACCCCCACCCAGACCCCACCACCCGCTCCACCCCTCCGCGGCCCGGCGGGCAGCAGCATCCCACCGCCTACCGCCCCGCCCGCCTGCCAACTGACTTCCGGTAGAACCTGCTGCACGCCATTGGTGCAGAGCAAAAGCCAATGGGCGTGCAGCCCATACGAATCAGAACAGTCCAGTTTTGCGAATGAATCTGCGCATGGCGCAACCCCTTTTGAATATCTGGCCCTAGGTTTTAACATGAAGCCATGCCTTCTTCAAAGTTTGCCTTGCCTAACATCTGATCAAATTAATACAGTTCCTCAATTTGAAAGAAATCTACCTTCTTTTTATTTCAAAATAATATCTAAGATGGAAACCTACAAGTTGTTAAAGGGTATGCATATTAATAAGAGTGCAGGTTTTGAAATTATTGAACACAGAAGACTTGCTGCTGAGTTTATAACTCCTCCATTAACAAATACTTAATTTGTCCTTCCCACTGTGTGCCTAGTTCCTGAAAGTTTTAAGATTGTTCCCACTTATTTTAAAAGGGTTTGTCTACCTTTACTGTAAACTACCATCCCATAGCTGCACTTTTCCTCTTAGTAAACATTTGGAAATATTCATTTTGAGTAGGTGAATCAATACCTTAATAAGTATAGTCTTATTGCATCTGAACAACACAGTTTCAGAAAATCACATAGTACAAACGTACCTTGGTTAGATTCACTGACCATATGAGCAATGGGAAGCACCAAGATATCTCATTGGCAAGAATGCTGACCTCCCCACAGTGACAGCACAATACCAACACAGGTATTGTGCCACCTCCTCTATCATTGTTTTCTGTGGGGGCTGCCTCCCCACACCTCCATGCGGAAGCCTGCCCCCTGCACCCCAGACTCTAGGATTCCAACTCCAGGTCGGGAGTTGACCGAGGCAGGGTGTAACACTGAGAAGGTGAAACACAGAAAAAGGACCATTACCATGAATGTTGCCATAATGGTCTTTTCTGTGTTTCGCCATCAGTGTTGACCACAAGGGGTGCTACAGAGCAGGGCATGGATAATAACCTGCTCACCATTTCTATTTTTGTGGACCCTGTCAAGGACATTTTATTGTGTTAATCATGAATTATTACTTTAACATCCGGCATTACTTGGCTTTTCACAAAAAATGATCAATTCATTTTATAGTTATCTAAATAGCGAACACAGCAGATTTGTATAGAACACTGTTACATCTACTGTAGTCCTCTCTGTGTCATAAGTAGTGACCTGCAGGGTTCTGTTTTGTGTCCCCTACTATTTTGTCCTATAGTAATACTTTGCCCCAAATCTTTATTTATTTATTTTAATTTTGAGATGCAGCCTTTAAGCTCAGAGCTCATTTACGAAGGCTCCACATCAAAGAGAACAACACAGTGGTAAACACGCATATTGGGTATACAGCAGCAAGTATGCATTTACAGAGCACATAACATCTGTAGTCAAACCAAGTATAAGTAACGCTATGCAATAAGATAAAAATATGACACATAGACAAACTATAAAAAGAAGGAGGGTATAGAGATCTTTAAATTGCTTATTGCATGCTGATTATTTAATTTTATATTAGATATCATCTTGCACATCTGATATTTTTCTACCTTGAGTAATGACATTTAGACACTGTAATTGAGGCTTCTGGGCAGCACTTTGCTGCTCAGTGTGGAAAAACATGGGGCCTGATTCCAGGAAGAATGTGCAACTCACCGAGCATGCGAGTTGCAACATTCACCACTACGCCAGGGACCCTACACTGCATTCTGAGAGTGACAGAGTCCTGGCACTTGCAACATGCAGGATATGCCATGTGGACACTAACTCCATGGGCATGGCATAGAAGCTCCACATGTCGCAAGTTGCAGCCCAGGACTGGCAGCCCCTGATGCCCCACCATGGAATATCACAGCACACACCAGGGGTATGGGGTGGGACTGGTAGCATATTAGTCTGGACAGGGTGCACTAGAGTTCAGACTCCAAGGGTCCCTGACTTTCGGGGCTGGGAGGGCAGAGGTGTGCTTGTGGGGGCATGGGGAGCACATCAGCACCATTGCCAAGGTGCTGCAGAGTGGGCATCTGATGGATGGCACTGTTGGATGCCCTTAAAGCAGCTCCAAGCTACTCTATCTTAGCTCTGCTAGTGCAGCTGCCCTCTTGGAATAGGGCACAGATGGTGCCATAACCCGCACTTGCACCATGTTGTGGGCTGTGGCATAGTGGATGGTGTAACCCATGGTTGTTGTAGCCACTGTCGACATGTCACAAAGGTGTCTCTTGTAATTGGGACATGCGTAACACTTGACCTAAATCACGAGATATGCCAAGGAGTTTGGCATATCTTGGCTTACGCCAGCATACACCAACTTGGAATTGGCCCCATGGTCCTTGGTTCAAAAGCTTCAATAGCTTTGCCCAGGTTCAATGATGATTTCAAATTACTGTATGTGACTTATAGGAAAGCTATTGAACAGGTAACTTCTTTTAATTATTTAAAGACAACAGGAATTTTTTTATAACTGGCAGCCATTTACAAAGTTCTTGTTTTCAGAAATAATCTTCATTCCTAAATTATCCATATTTAACTGTATTGGAATAAACAGTGGCATGAAAAACTGTATAATGTATGGTTCATGCCTATTAATGACCATAATCATGATCACACAGCTTTGTTATGCACTGTTTAGAATTTTAAAAGTTGTTAACCACACTTCAGAACTTCCAAACAGTGGCATAACAAAAAGAATGCACTAGAGTTCCACAATTCTCACACATAGAATGCAAACAGTGTTTTTTTGGCCATACACTATAAAGATGATGGCGAGTTGGGTGACAACCATGCTGAAATCACCTTTCAGTGGTTGCTAGGGCTACAGTAAACCTCTCTGAGCTGCGTCTCGAGGTTTTACCATGTTCCCTAGCAACCACCGAGAGTGATTACAGCGTGGTCATCCACCGATCCCCAGCCATTATCCTCTATATTATGCATTGCTTTGTTTTTATGGGCAGCATTCTGTTAGAGTTCTCTTCCTGGAACCTGTGATCCTGAGTTTAAGTATGTCACGGTTTGTGAACAGAACTCTTACCAAGGTTCTAATAAGTCAACAGCTCATAATTAGCATTCTGTACACAAACTGTGACATAGCAAAAACTCTGAACTACTGCTTTCATGAAAGGAACAGTGCAGCATGTTAACCATAAAAGAAAACAACTGAAAACACAGTTTTTATTATTCTTGTTTATTCAGGTATTGTTAAATATGGATCATTTGGAGATATGAATTTCATTGTTGTAAACAGGAACATTATTCACACGACCCATTAGCCATAATCTCTGTCCTCTTTACACATTATTTTTGTTCTAATTTAACCACTTTGATAATATTAATGTTGTTTGTAAAACAATTCAGTAATGCCTAGGGCCTACATATCCTGGTGATGCACGTGGGAACAAGAATCTCAGCGCAGAGCACTGGGTGGGAGTAAACTTGGGCAAGACCTCTGAGGAAACATAGCCAGGGGTCATCATCAATGACTCCCAAAAACAATCAAGTTAGTATAGCAGGGCCTATGCTAAAGCAAACAGGATGCTGAGGTGTGTTGGAATGGGCATTTACAGCAGAATGAAGGTGGTATTACTACTGGGAGACAGCACAGTGTAGTGGTTAAGAGCACTGAGTAGCAAACCTGTAGAACTAGGTTTGAATCTCACAGCCACCACTTGCATACTGTGTAACCATGAGCAAGCCACTTAAGGTAACTCTCTGTACCCTAGGATGCACCCGGAAACAAATTTTGGCTTAGTGTGTCTTTCTGACCAAAATCGGAAAAATAAAAAAAATTGAAAAGTACCTTTCTATAGATCACTGGTGAGGCACCCACCTGAGTACTGTTCCCAAGTCTGGGTCCTGACCTAGGAAAGATAAGGACAGGCTGGAGACAGAGCAACATAGTATGACCTAAATGACTCAGGACTAGCAGGGCAGATCTTGTGAGGATCGACTCCAGGCGCTGAACACATACTAGCTCGAGGTCAGATGAGAAAGGGAGATTCAACAGAGGTCTTCAAGTCCTTAAAGGAATGAACAAGGAAATTGTGAGGAATGAATTAGCATAAGTGAATCAAGAACATGGGACAAGTGGAAACTGATGGAAGGGGTTCAAGAGGGAAGTGAGATAATTTTATTTTATAGAAAGGGTGGTGGAGTTATGGAACAATCTGCCAACTGATGTGGTGGGTGTCAGAACCATCAACAGTTTCAAACAAGTCTGGGACAGAGTGGAGGGCTTAGTGCTTCCTCGGGGTGGTAGTGTGGTGCTCTGTTGAAGAAAGTGTGCTCTACTCTAAAGGTGGTGAAAAGAGATGGCGAGGCACCAAGGTCAATTATGTGGATAGGATAACTGTTATCCAGACAAGGAGAGGAAGGAGTCAACTTAGTGCTCGATGCCATGAGGCGTTTATTTTGTACCAAGGGTAGACAGACACTGTCACAAGAAGGAGGAGGGTGCCCGAGAACAATAGGAGCAATAAAACAGGAAATACTTCTATCTACCACTTCAAGGTTATTACCACAAGGATAAACTTTAGGCCTAATGCCACTCTTATTCTCACACTATTCTATACTTCAATACTCTAAATGAGAATCAGGTGACATAAGCTACTCAGCACTGCATTAGGGTAATCAGCATCACACATTTCCATAGAGTCCAGATATTACAAGAGTCCAGAGATCAAGATCTTCATGTACACCGTCGTTCTTAGTTGGTAGCTACAAGGGAAGTAAAACAGAACTGTAGAACCCTAATCTCAATTCCCAGCAAGGACCTAGATAAGGTCACTGGGGTGGTGAGAGGTTTGGTAAACAGATCATATATCTTCAGCAAAAGTCCACTCTCTCCAAGGCTGCCGAATGTAGAACCAAAGCAACTGGTTCCTGAAATAACACACTGAAACAAAGGGTTCCTCGCGAAAACCCACTTCCACGGTTGCCAAGGACGAAGATAGATCAAGATCTGCGTGGCGATGAATCCAGTGGAGGACTACCATGACCTGACTGATGCTGCAGCATTCCAAGGGCCAGCCGAACTCGGAAGGAACTCTGACAGAACCAGGAACCATAAGAATCTGAAGAGATGATGGTTGACTCTGCAATCCTAGGATCAGGAACTAATACAAAACAAAGAAATGCGGCGGGCGTCCGGGCTGGCTTGACGGACTCGACTTCGGCGAACAACCAAGTGGGCAGAACTAGGTCTCCAGGATGAACTCACTCTTCGTAGAGGACGACCAACTCGGGACATCTGGAACAGGAACCATACAGAAGCGACACTGGCACGGCTGTTGTGATGCGTTTGACGGACATACTTTCAAGCTGTGAAACAAGAAAATGGCGGTACGATTTGTACGACTGACGACGGACTCTCGATCGCGAAGACGACACAAACAGACGGGATGAGCTGATGGATGATCTCCCAGGAGTGAAGAATGCTGGAAGGACGTCTTCTTCTGAGTAGAGACTGATTCTGCGTACATGGTGTTACAGACCACACTATGAGACTGCAGTGTGGTAGAAGATTGAGACTGTCTTCATACAGTAGTAAGCATATAACTGAGAAGAAATGCCAAAGAACTGTGGAATATACAATAATTTGCTGGAGGAGGGCAAATTATAACTTCAGGGGTAATTATTACTGATAAGGGCCAATGTCCAGGTGCTTAGAGCAATAGTTCAGGTACTTGGACCAATAGTTCAGGTACTTAGGACAATAGTTCAGGTACTTAGGATTCAGGGATCCAGATATTCAGGGTAAGCAGTAGAGTAATTACAGTAGTTTCACAGTATAGGCAAATCGAACACTCTCAAATGAACCCCTGTTTCTAAATGTAGGGTCTTCTGGAATAGGATCCCTTTCAGTACATTGTGGCTAGGAATCCGTTAGTACCACCAGGCTGGCTTGCCCTATTCCGCTAGGCCTGGGGCCTCCCTTTAGTACCACTAGAGCTGGCTTGCCTATTCCGCTGGGCAGGGGCCTTCCTATGTACCACTAGGCTAGCTTGCCCTATTCCGCTAGGCTGGGGCCTCCCTTTAGTACCAGGCTTTACCTCGGGCCCTAACGCCCTACCTTTATCTTGGGCCTGATGCCCTACATTGGCTTGGGCCTGGTGCCCCACTTTAGATTGGGCCTGGTGCCCCACTTCACAATGGGCCTGGTGCCCCTTGTAATACTGGGCCTAGTGCCCCACTTTACAATGGGCCTGGTGCCCCACGTTGCTTTGGGCCTGGTGCTCACCAAATACTGGGCCTGGTGCCCCAATTTATAATGGCCTAATGCCCTACTTTAGATCTGGGCCTGACTTGCCCTTTTAAATATGTTGCCTTTAAATTTACAGGCTCCCAGTGCCTGCTGTCACTAATGTTGGTGAAACCCCACCTTAGTCCCGCCCCTTAATAAATATTCATAGGCGGTGTAAAGGCCTTGCTATCTAGCCCTCCCGTGGGTGTCGCTAGCCCGCCTCCTTAATAAATAATAAAATCAAGGGTCCTAATGACCCGATGCCCCTACAACACTCGGCCACCTCTTGCAAGCGCCCTAATCGCTTTTTCAACAAACTCAGTCCCCTTACAAACAGGCGGCCAGCACTGCGTGTGTGTTGCCGCCGACTCACCGCTCTGCAGTTTTCAGGGAATTGCTGCAGTCACAGGAGGCGGGAGGTGAGCTGGCAGTGGCAGGAAACATACAGACAGCTAGAGGGATGATTCGGGGGCCTCCGGCGGCGAAAAGGGAGATCTTGGCGTTTCTCTGCCACCGGCGTGGGACCAGAGTAACTGTTTAAAGACCTCAGGGCTAAAATAAGCAGTGGGCTTTTAAGCCTCAAAACATGGGAAAACAGGCGTTTTCTTCTTAGTAGTGCCCCGATGGCACCACCGACCACTTACTAAAAGCAGCGCAGGAATCTTCAGTGGACTGGAGGAGGGGACTCACCAGGAGTCAACATGACTGGCTTCACAACCCAGGTAGGCCACAAGTCCCTGTTGCACTCCTGTGATCCTCTCTACACCACAGTCCAACAGCAACTGACAAACTGTAAATTTGTTATTCAAAGTTAAACCTGCCTGGGTTCTAGATTGGCTGGATTGGAATGCTGTGCATGAGCCACTCAGCACAGCATTCCATCCAGACCATTATGAACATATTGTTTTTGAAATCTGTCTTTTGACCAGCTGTAAGTGCACAAGGCACTTTTCTACTATTACAGTGTTTTCCCTGTACCAGGAGGTTGAATCTAGATTTCTAGGGGCCCCTTAGCATTGTACCCTGCTGCCTACACCTGCAGCAGGTACCCTGACACCTATGGACTCTTTATTTATTTTTTTTTTTTTCTGGAATTACCAACTTTGGGGCATTACAGTAGTGATAGGAGTGGGGATCACGGGGAGGACAGTGAGGGTTAGAATCCTATATTATACAATGGCAAGAAAATGTCTTGCTCTCTGACTGGTCAGTGCCCACCTTCACCAGTGATGTTATCTGACCACATTACTGTATGAAGGTCTGGCACTCTTGCCCACATGATATACATCCATGTACACAAAATCAAGTAACAATGTAAAAAGAAAATGTGTTCCTACTTTTCCTTTTGTTTTACAAATGAGCCATTGTTTGATAGCAATAATGCGCTCCGGGTGTGTCTTGTTTGGATAACATTATTTCTTGGGTGTTACATGCACTCGACTTCATCCTTGTGCCCAACTACCGAGGCATGACATTATCCAAGCATGGCACGCACCCTGTCAGGCATTATTGCTTAACTGACAATAGGTCATGTGTTTGTTAGTGTTTTATGGGCAGACTGGCTGGACCAATGGTCTTTTCTATTCATCCTTGTCTATGTTTCCATGTTCTATATAACAGTATTTGTCAAGCATGCTGCTTTCTCATTATAAGAGGCATCACTGTGAATTTTATAAGATTTGAATTGGCTGCCCCAATCTGAAGAGGTCACTTCAGTTGGGTTGTTTGCTAGCTGGTGTCACCATGGCTTAGTTGGTAGCACGCTTCCTCTCAACCAGAAGGGCAAGGATTCAAATCTCACACTGAGATCTGGCTCTTGTCATAAATGATGGCACCTAAGTGTGATACTAGGTGGATGATATCCACAACTAGGACCAAAACCTGTAAATGGTTCTCCCCTCAGATCAAGTCCTTGCTTCTAGAAAGAGATAAGCTCTGGAAAAAGCGCAGACTGAACACTGCAGAGGATTGGAACCAGTTCAGGAGGACTATCGAAGGCCACCTTCTTCAAATCTGAACTCGACTCTGCCACAAAGATCCCAGTCAAGCTCTGGAACACAATCAATGATCTGCTAGGCCACTCCCCAGGAAATTCACTCCCAACCAAGATTACCTCTGGCAACTTGACTATAACTGAAAAGATGGATATCTTGGCGCATTCAATAACCACTTTGCTACATGAGGTGGCATTGATAACTCCCTGCAAACATACTTCGGCTCCCAGACTGCCAGCCAACTGTCTGAAACTCCGATAGCTTCACCCTTTCTCACTTCAACCTGCCCCACTGAAGAGGTAGAGGACCTCTTGCTTCAGTTGAATACTAGAAAAGTGCTGGGGCCGACACCCTTGACCTTACTTCCTAAACATTGCCTACCACGTACTAGCAATACCCATCACCCACCTTTTAACTTATCTCTGTCTCAGGCACCTTACCACCTATATGGAAGATAGCACATGTCATACCACTGTTCAAATCAGGTGACCCTGGCGATCTCAATAACTACAGGTCAATTTCTCTCCTTCCGGTCCTGTCCAAGCTCCTAGAGAAAATTGTAAATGCACAGCTGAGGATTCACCTTGAGTCTAGAGAACTGCTAAATCCTATGCAGTCCGTGTTCAGAGCTAAACATAGCACTATCTCAGCCCTTGCCAAAGTTACTAATGACTCAGCAGCTTAATCTTGAGAGCAAAAACTTTATTTGTGCTGCTTTCCTTGATCTAAGCAGGCTTTTGACACCACGACCATAGTCTGCCTTCCTCCTTCAAATCATAGGTATGGAACCCTCCTCTCTCGTTGGTTTTACTGACTATCTTACAGGGCGCCTTCAACAAGTTAAAACCGAAGGAGGCCTGTCCCCTTAAAAACTCTGCAAAGAAGGGTACCTCAAGGTTCTATATTAGGGCCCTTACTTTTGCAATCTACATTAATAACATCGACTACTGTATAAAAGAAGCCAACATCCATCTGTTTGCAGATGATACAGTTCTCACGTGTCGCCCAACACCTGAAGCTGCCTGCAATGACCTACAGTCAGAATTCAACCTTTGCAAAGCCAACTCCTCCAAAAAAGCTACCCTTAATGCCAAAAACTAAAGTGATGGTCCTCCCCTTTTATCCGAACAGTTAACTGTGTGTCCATTGGGACGTTCCCCAAATTACCACAGATCTAGGTGAAAAACTAGAATTTGTTACAAAATTCAAGTATCTGGGAGTTTGGATAGACCAAAGACTCTCCTTCATTGAACATATCGAGGACTTGCTAAAACGACTTGGCAAAGACTTGGACTGTTTTTAGAATCAACCAATTTCTCACCAGAGATGCCAAAACAACTGGTCCAATCCATTTTCCAATCATTGGTTGATTAAGCTGATTTCCTCTACAGCCAATGCCCCAACTCTTACATGGCTAAACTGGACACACTCTACCATCGAGCACTGAGGTTTATAATGGGACTCCCCTTCAAACTGACTTTGATAAGATGGCCAACAGTTAAGCTAGCCCTGGCAAAAGAAACACAGGTGAGGAGGTACAGGCAAAGTGGGCAAGCATTAAGGATACAATACTTGAAGCAACATCCCATTGTGTTAGACAGAAAAGGAAGTGCAAAAGAAGAAGGAAACCACTTTGGTTCTCAAATACAGTAGCAGAAAAGGTCAGAGCCAAAGGCTGGCCTTCAGAAAATATAAGGGAACACAGCGGGATGAAGATAGGAGGCATACCAAACTGCCCTAAGGGAAGCAGGTAAGGCAGTAAGGCAGGCAAAGTCCCAAACTGAGGAAACACTAGCACGAACAGTAAAAGAAGGTGACAAGACTTTCTATAGATACATTAGTGAAAGGAGAAAGTTCAGAGGGTATTGCTAAGCTTAATGGAGAAAAGGAGCATGTGAGAGGAGGACCCTGTAAAGGCATCTATCCTAAATAGATACTTTTGCTCAGTATTTACTGAAGAGAAGGTAGGCAGGGCCCACAGCTCAGCATCATGGACACAGGGGAGGGAGGTGAGCACTACTCCCTTCACAAAAGAAAGGGTCCTACAAGAGCTTGCTAAGCTCAGGGTGGATAAGGCAATGGGACCTGATGGCATACATCCCAGGGTACTTAAGGAGCTAAAGGAGGAACTAGCAGAGCCATTAGCAGAATTGTTTAGTGAGTCTCTGAGCACAGGAGAGGTCCCAGAAGACTGGAGAAGGGCTCGTGTGATCCCACTCCCACAAGAGTGGTAGCAGAGGAGGCGGGGAACTACAGACGGTCAGTCTTACCTCAGTAGTGGGCAAGATTATGGAGGCACTCCTTAAGGAAAGGATAGTGCAACACACCTGGAATCCATGAGGCTGAGGATCCAAGACAGCATGGGTTTACAAAGGAAGGTCCTGTCAAACTAATCTCATAGATTTCTTTGACTGGGTAACCAGAGTGGTGGACCAAGGGGAGCAGTTGATGTCGCCTACCTTGACTTCAGCAAAGCTTTTGACACTGTTCCACATAGAAGATTGATAAATAAGCTAGGTAGGCTCGGGGTGGTCAGAAGTTGGTCAACTGGGTGGCAAACTGGTTGACTGGCAGAAAACAGAGAGTGGTGGTAAATGGTATACAGTCAGAAGAGATGCAAGTCACAAGTGGGGCACCTCAGGGATCAGTCCTGGGGCCAGTCCTATTCAACATCTTCATTAGTGACCTCGCAGATGGACTAGAGGGTAAGGCTTGTCTGTTTGCAGATGACACCAAGATCTGCAACAGAGTAGATGATCCAGATGGGGTGGGCAGAATGAGAAGAGATCTGGATAAACTTGCAGAATGGTCAGAAGAGTGGCAACTGGGATTTAATGCAAAAAGTGCAAAATCATGCACATAGGGAAGAGAAACCCTGAAGCCACTTATAGGCTGGGAGAGGAGTTCTAGCAGTCACAAAGGAAGAAAGAGACTTGGGCATCATCATCACTGATGACCTAAAATCATCAAGCAGACCTCTAAAGCAGTAGGTAAGGCTAGGGGGTGTGGGGTGTATTAGTAGGGTATCACAAGTCGTAAGAGGGAGGTAATAATCCCTCTGTACAAGACATTGTTAGGCCCCATCTGGAGTACTGCGTGCAGTATTGGAAGCCACACCTTCACAAGGACATTAACAAATTGAGGCAGTCAGAGAAGGGCACAAAATGGTGCAGGGACTGCATCAGAAGACATATGAGGACAGATTAACGGAGCTCAATATGTATACCCTTGAGCAAAGGAGAGAGAGGTGTGATATGATCGAGACATTTAAACACCTTAAGGGCATAAACAAGGTGAAAAGAGTCTAACATGTTTAAATATAAGAAAATAGCAGGACAAGAGGACACAGCATGAGATTAGAGGGAGGCCGATTAAGGGGAATGTGAGGAAATTCTTTTCACAGAAAGATTGGTAGATGCATGGAATGACTTACCACAAAAGTGGTGGCTATGAATACAGTGCAGGGCTTCAAACAGGCATGGGATAGGCATAAAGGGAGCAATACAAATGACTATGAATAGATAGGTCACTGACAGAGCAAAGGCCGATGGCACATTTATAAGGTAGAAAAAGAAATGGGCAGACTGGATGGGCCTTACGGTCCTTATCTGCAAATCAACTTCTATGTTTCTATGTTTCTATGTAACACATCACTGCACCCTATATGCGGCAGTGGGGTGGACATCACTAAAGTTCAAGGCGCCACAGGCAGCAGCTCTCTGAACCTATAGAGCCATCTCTAATAAGCTGCTGTACTATATCTCCTGCTGTCTTCCCTGAGTATAATTGGGAAATATGAGTTAAGAAGTTACTCAGCTATTACACTTAAAGTACCAAAGCAAAATCCTGCTTCGGCAGGGCAGCCATAACCTGTTACCTACTTATGGAACGATCTGCAAAAACCTCAAATTAAGCACTCTAATCAGTATAAATGCCTTCAAGACATTTTATTTCCATACAATCAGAGAAGTATGTAACTACTTCACCCTCAGACCCAGTACCGGTGTTGGCACTGGTATATAGCCCTTATACCCAATTTTAAGTACTGACCCCCAGCTTGCTCCTCACCAGCCTAATTGTTCTCTCTCTCTCTCTTATCCCCTGTCTTATCAACACTAGGCCCATCCATCCCTTATTCTTCCTTTCCCAACCTCGGATAGGAGCTCACTACCCTGGGTTGTGACATCCTACCATACCCCGTACTATAGCATTCAATCCCGGGCTCACACATACTCCTTTTCTCCATACACCTTCTCTACATCCCATTTTACCAACTCCTCTCTGTTGCACCGTGCCCTCCTAGCCTTTCTCCCCTATCTCCCTCCCTTCCCCCTACCTTCACCTCTACCTGGTGTATATTTTTATTTTTATTTTTTCTTCCGTTACTTCCTCCTGCAACCTTAGATAACCTGCTTTATCTTCCTATAGACACTTTTGTGTATGTAAATACCGTGTAATCTGTACAAAATCTGTATAATTCTATGTACATATGAACTTCTTTTTCTTCCTCTCTGTAAAAGTATTTTCTGTATTGCCTTGTAAATACCTGTGTTGACCTGTATATACAATTGTTCATGCTCCACCCAGGTCCATCATGCAAATGAGCTTCTGTTCAATGATGAACGCCTGGTTAAATGAAGACTTGATTGTTTGATTGATTGATATTGAGTGTGCAATACCTTGGATCAGATATTATACTGAGACCCCTTCTGCCAATCTCTGGTGCTGTCCAACAGCCTGGCTTTCAGGAAACATATGAAAACAAATGGACTAGCACGAAGTGCCCATTTAAAACTTGATGACACTAATTACAAACTGATATACACTGACTGCTTGAAGGATGGAAAGCTTTGCACAAATTAGGTTACTTTGTGACAACCAGTTTTCTGCCATTTTCAGCCTTTTGCAGTGTAGGAACCATGAACTGGGATAAGGAATACTGTTTTAATGTGTTTATGTTTGAGTTGTTTATTCTGCTTATGTCCGAGTCAAAGACAGCATGGCAATATTGATGTGTGCTTCTTTTCATACAGCGTGTTTGTTGTATTAAGCTCACATTATCACGTTGTAATGCTCACTGTAACATTTTGCACTGAATTGACTTAATACCCTGTCCTGGTGGGTGTACAGGTGGAAGTAAAGAACCCAAGCCAATTTTTACAAGAGTAGGGGCTTGTCCCTTGTGTCCTAACCAACATTTCCCTTCCCAATTGTCCAGCGCTGTTGTGGGTGTCGATGTGTGAAATGGCTGCCACCAGACATTTACAGTCACTTCACTACCACTCTATTATTGTAAAGCACTTTGGGATACAATGTATATTTTTACAAGACCGTGGGCCCATCAACATAGAAAATGAGTTCTGTTTCCTTATCTGCGCTTGAATTATCTAATGAAAGCCCAGTGGAGTTTAAGACAAAATGACAGCATCATCTGTGTATAAAAATAGACGCTGGGTAATCACCAAATTAGGAAGGAAAACATTTGATTAAAGTGATGCCTCAGTAAGGGAATCAATCATTCATTAGAAAGAAATGGGGCTAGCAATCAACCTTGTTTAACTCATTTAGTTATGGAAAATGTCTGAGAGAGTCTACCAGTCTTTCCACTTTTATTCTAGTTTGTGTGTTTCTATGAAGCTGCTTATGAATGTCCACCAAACCATCCCTTGTCAGAGTTTCTTAAAAAGTGTGTCAGTCTACTGAATTAAAATTAAAAGCACTTTTCATATCTAAAAAGCCACATATAGGTATTGTCCACTGTTCAAAACAAGTCTGTCGATCAGGAACTTTAATATAAAAAATATGATCACTAGTCAACATCCCAGGCCAAAAGCCAGCTTGTAATTTTGAGAAGTAGCAGACCTCTTGCAAACAAGGGTGAGAAAAGAATAAGTGCCTCAGCTGGAACTTGAACCCAGGCCACCCAGAATACCATCCTAATTTAGCTAACCAGCTGCGCCACTGAGACAACTGGAACCTGGGATGTCCCTAGGCATTACTCCTTCTCAAATACACACAACCCAATGGCAACACAAATATTTACTTCTAACAATCACACAGGAGTGAAGTGTGCATATTTATGGAACACATACAAACAAGGTGAGAGAAAAAATAAGTACCTCAGCTGGGACTTGAACCTAGGCCACCTGGAATACTGTTCCGACTGTGCTAACCAGCTGTGTCACTGAGACAACTGGAACCTGGGATGTCCTGGCACATTACTCTTTCTCAAATGCACAAGCAAATGGCAGCACAAATATTTACTTCTAACAATCACACAAAATATGAACACTACACTCCTGTGTGATTGTTAGAAGTAAATATTTGAGTTGCCATTGGTCATTTGAGAAAGAATAATGTGCCCAGGGACATCCCAGGTTCCAGTTGTCTCAGTGGTGCAGCTGGTTAGCATAATCAGAATAGTATTCGAGCGGCAGGGTTCAAGTCCCAGCTGAGACACTTATTCTTTTCTGCCTTGTTTGTATGTGTTCCATAAAATATGCACACATGCTCCTGTGTGATTGATTAGAAGTAAATATTTGTAATAAGCATCTGTTGATCTGAGAAACAGTAATGCTCAGGGACATCCCAGGTTCAATTATTTCAGAATGGCACAGCTAGTTAAGCATCAGAAATGGTATTCCAGGCAGCCTGGTTCAATTCCCAGCTGAGGCATATTCTTTCTCACCCTTGTTTGTATGTGTTCCATGAAATATGCACACCACTCCTGTGTGATTGTTAGCAGACCTCTTGCTCCAAAATTTACAACAGCACCTATATATCTGATAAAGATTTGTCATGGCATATTTAAAAGAGCAATAGGCTTTTAACAGGAAGGATCTTCTTTATAACCATGTTTAAAATGAGCTATTATCTCCATATTTTCTTTTCAGTCATCTGGGAGAACCCCAGTCTAAAAATAACAAAAAAGACCGAAGCTAACAGAGTCTTTCATGTTCTGGGTCTAATATATGAACCCATGACATTGCATTGACAATTTCTTGACACCACTGTGTTGACCAGAATTGCAGTCAGCATGGTGCCATGGAAAACAAAGTTGCTTTTTGCAGGCTGGAGGCTGTACCCACATCCCACATTCAGGGGCTGTACCACTATACCCCCAACTTACTATTCTCAACTCTGAGACAGAGCTGATTAGGTGATGGGGTGCAGGACCCTGGCAAAGGGAGTTGGGGTCCTGAGCAGACGTTGTTGTTGTCAGCATCAACCACATTGCTGTAAAGTTGTCGCTGTAGAGACAGCATATCTGACTGCATGACCTTTGCAGGTAACAAGTCCATTTTAGGCCTGTGTATGTTTCTTGTGATTTAATAAATGGTATATGGGCCAAGATGGGCACCACTGCCATATATGTGGTTCACAGTGTCTCTTACTAGGCACCTCTTGGATAATCATGATCAACTCTGGGGCGGAGTCCCAAATATTTTCCTAAAATTAGTGACCATTTTTTTTCCATGATATGATCACAGTGGGGTCATCTGTTTTACAACCATCAGCTACTGTGAAATGCTCTTCTGTCTTTTACGGCTGCATAGTATAAGAGCTATACTGATGTACTGCTGTCAAAAGAATGGGTCTGACCGAATTCCTAACATAGCACAGTTGTGTTGTTACAGCAGAGTGGAGTTGAAGCACAACTTCCTACAAATCTGTCCGCATCTTCTCCATTCACTAAAATGTGTTTCCTTCTTCTCCCTCCCTCATGTTTGCTCCAGCTCTTTCTCCATGCATTATGCTCAAACAGTCTCAAACAGCCATATGTGTGTGTGTGTGTGTGTGTGCTTTTTCCTGCTTCTTCTTTGAACACTGATGAAATTGCACAGTTCTTGAAATGCACATATTTGAACATTGCTTTCTGAGGACTATAATGAAAGCGTTTGGTGCTGAGCTTAGTATTAAACCAGGAGAGTAAGATGGCCAGTGTGGACCAGTGACCAACCTCCACTGATAGGCCAACAGAGTTGTATTTCTGATTAGTAATAACATCCAATGTCTCATTGAAATGTTACTCATCTACCACCTGTTCTCTCCCTGAAACCGAACTGAAAACACATCAAACAGTGCTTGACATTCTTGGGGCTGTTTTTTCCTCTTTCATTTATTTAAACACATTACTACACACACAGACTGATATTGAATGTGTGACTGTGAACCACTGATGTGATGTAAAACAACAGTGGCTGAAGTGCAGTTAGATAGAAGGACTGTTAGTGACTGATCACACAACAAAAATAAATATTTGAAATAAACTGTGAATGAAACTGACATTTTGATTTCATTCACATAGGTAACTATAACATATATATAATGCCCATTAGTATTTTAATAAATTCAAATATATGGTGCCACAAGACGTGTTAATGCACTGCCTTCCCTGCAAAACAAACTGACACAGACACAAAACAGCAGAATCCCATCTCAGACATTATAAAAATGAGTGTATAAATTAGTGTATGCCAAAAATTGATTGTTACAAGGAAACACACATGACAAAATTATGTTGTACCTATCCCCTCATCACTCTATCTCGACCGCCTGCTTGCCCTCAGCATTCCCAAGCAAAAGTGAAATTTAGTGCACACTGTATTCTTTTAATTTTCTGTACTATAACAATCCTCCCCAAACATAGGCTCTCACAAAAATCCCAAGCTTTGTGAGCCCTGATTTTCACTTAACAGGAACGCTAAAAATCACCTAGAACGGGCTGGCCCAGTGGTGTAGAAGGCTGAGGTGTTGGATGCCTTACCTCACACTGTGCCAGTGACCTGGGCCGAGAATGGATTAGGGTGAGTGGGGAATCAGCCTGGGGTGGGAGCAGGATCGAGCTGCCTAGCGGTGGCTCTCCTCTCCCGGAGGGGCGTCACCCTCCTGCAGGCCTGCCATCCAGGGTGGAGGTCCCGTGGTGGCGCAGGTTGGTAATGGGTGACCGATGGCATGGAACATCCCACAGTGCATAGCATGTGCGTGCCTCCACATGTGTGCAATCACACCAGGGCGTGATGGTGGGCAAAAACGGGTAAAATGGCTGAGTAAATAATTGAAAAAAATCACCTGTTAGCACAATGGCAATTAAAGTATATTAGTTGCTCAATGAAGTGATTTATTCAGAGCACAGTTGTGTATTTAGTGTGCTTGACCAAGTGCTTCAGATAGTTTGCTGATTTTTCAGGAGGGTAACAGTGATTTGGGCCGAGTGGTGATTTTATAACCCACTGCTCACTGAGCAGGTCAGATATCTGCTGTGCTTCTGGCTGATTTTGCCAGAGATTCTATAATAATTGAAAAATTTGTCTTGGGGCTTGGGGGTGGTGCACTGAATGAAATGAACACCAACATACTGGGCCACCACTCCCTTGGAGATAAAATAGGTACCAATACAGGCAGAACGAAATCTGTAATATTTGATAGATTTGCCATGGGGTTTGGGGAAGGTGTGCACTAAATTCTCTGTTTTAAAAGCCAGATTGTGACAGGGATGAATAAGACCATGTCCCAATGGTTATGCAGAAAGCAAGGATATTTTCTGTGTTCTCTTTTCTGTCTTTTGTCTGTCTGATTAGCAGTCAAATGTTCATGTGGAATCTGGACTTAATCACTCCGCGGTTTCACGTTCCCACATGCTATCTCTCTGCCTCTGTTTCTTGCTGTTTTTGCCTTGCTTATATATAGTTATAGAAGTATGTGTGGATCTTTATATGAAAATGAGTTTTCTGGTTTATAAATCTCTCTCTCTCTCTCTATCTCTATCTCTCTCTCTCTCTATATATATATATACGTATATATATATATATAACATATATATCTACATATATGTAAGATAACCCACTCTAAGGTGTGCGGTCGCACTCTGATGTCGCTACACCTTGGTATTGTGCATTTTACCTACGAGGCTGCAGACCGGGTGCATCAATACACCAAAGGTAATGCGTATATTGGAGCACAACTGTACACCCTAGAGTGGGTTATCTACCTTATAAAATGGTAACATTGTTTAGGAGGGGTGAAAGTGCAGGTGTGCGGTTGTGCTCTGCTATACACATGCTAATGTGATGTGTTTCAACCAACCAGCAGAGATAATTTTTCCTACCCATTTTATAAATATATATATATATATATGTGTATTTGTGTATATATATATATATATATATATATATATATATGGAAGAGAGAGAGAGAGAGAGAGAGTTATAATTCTTGAAATTAATTTAGAAAGATTTTGGTAGTTTATTTTTGAAAATATAGCCAAGTCATAACAGCTTGACCTTTTGGCTTCCTTATCTGTCAGCAAGAGGCCAGCTTGCAGCTTGGGTCACAGCAGTATTCTTTTAGCAAGCCTCTTGCAGGAAGGAAACTGATGAATTCTGTTCAAGCAAGACAGACACTTTGTCCTCAACAGGTGGTACCAATTGAGCAGCTAGAAAGGGATCTTATGACAAGCATTTCTCAATGCCAAATGTTTGCTTGCTGGTATTGGCATTAGTAGTGCAGGAGTTAGAAGATGCACAATTGGGGTATGCTTTGTCTATGGCAACACTATTATAGTGAAAACATCGATGCCGACAACATCAACATTTTCGCTGTAATAGTCCACCTGAGACCCGCACTCTGACTTCGATCCTGCACTTCCTCCCTGCTCCAACTCCCACTCGGAGTTAGAATCCTTTAGATCAGGGGTGTGAGGGGCAGAGCCCCTGCATGGGGGTTTGGGAAGTAAAGCCCCAGATGAAAAAACAGCCAGTGTCTCCAGTTGGATTTATGTCACCCGCAAGTTTAGGTCGACAAAGAACCATCCCTCGTGACGGTCAAAAACTTAGTTGTTGAACCGGCATCATAGAGCCCATAATTGGAATAAAATGTTGCACCTGGGACAAAGGCTGTAACCATGGGTCTAAACAGACAGAGTACAAAAAAGCCATTAGCTGCAAGGAAATGGCACCAGCTAAGGCTACATGAGTCGTAGCTCCGCTACTGACCACAATTTTCGTTCAGTGGAATATTGTGTAATTGTGTGAAATGCAGTTAAAATGCAGTTAAGAGACTCACCAAGGAACTGTAGAAAAAGACAGTTTCCTTTATTGTAAGGTCAAAAAATAAAATCCACCAAGGATGCACACTTGTAAAACAAACAAATCCACTTCCCTTCACTTCCTGGATCCTGCTCTCTGTGTAACCTGACAGTTACGTCACCAAGCACCTGACATGTTTTGCTCCTACAGAGCTTTCTCAAAGGTACAGGAGGTGAAAACAAAGCACCTTAAATAGAAAAAGCAATTAAAGTGACAGTGCACAATTCCACATTATTAAAACACAAAATAAATTCACATTTTCTTAAAAATATTGCAGGACTATAATTTTTG
This sequence comes from Neoceratodus forsteri, assembly GCA_016271365.2. Classification (NCBI taxonomy): domain Eukaryota; kingdom Metazoa; phylum Chordata; order Ceratodontiformes; family Ceratodontidae; genus Neoceratodus; species Neoceratodus forsteri. Next base: position 103,686,060 of record CM028129.1, on the reverse strand, counting down.
GGGATATCTCTAAATCTCCCTGTTATTTAGCAAAATGCAACCTCCATGCTATCCAAGTATACTATACTGTGGGCAACAGAATGCAGAACGCAAACCTGTATGAAAAGAGAGAATCAAAGTTTTCTCAGTTACAAAGCCAATTGTTGAGACATCCGAGCAAACCTGAAAAGAAGAAAAGTAGATGGAAAGCCATAGTTAATAATATATACAAAAACAATATCATACATGTATTACTCAACTACTGTTTATTGTAAGAAATCTGCTACAACTGAAATGCTTTTAAGTTTTTTCAGGAAAGGTTTTATTTCCAGTCTCCCATTTAAACCTTTTCCTTCCATTCCATTAAAAGCAAAAATCCAATAGTGTTCACGCTTTAACAGTAAGTTGTCATAGTCACCACCTCTCTGAGTCAAAACAGGTTTTCCAAGCCAATAAAAGTGAATCCATGTTCTGCTCTGTTTCTGGCTTTATATCGTACTGCCAGGACATTATCTATGGCTCTGTTGTGCTCCACTACGTGGGTTTTAAATGCCGTTTAGTTTTACCTACATAGAATGCTTCACATTTGCATGATGCCATGTAAACCAGGCTACAGGTGGCACTAGCCAAACATTCCCTTATCGCATGTGTTTTTCCTGTAAGAGAGCATATGAAAACATTACTGTTAACAACTTGTGGGCAACATTTACAGTTTCACATTTATGGCTACCATTTTCTCTTAGAGGTAATAACATTCTGGGCTTAGCATCCAGTGGTTGTACAGAATGCACCAGTTGATCTTTAGACTTTTGCCCTTTCTAAAAACTATTTTGGGGCCTTCAATAGGTAAATCCTTCAAGCCAGAGTCCTGGTGAGCAATATGCCAATGTTTTCTGACTGTATTGGTAATGTCCTTCAACTGAGCATTATACATGCTGACAAAACACACCTGAAATGGGCATTTAAAACCCAAGCAGAACCACTGCTGGGACAGCATGATACCCGCTCCGTGAAGTCATTAGTATTACTGAATGTGGATAATGTTGGCAGCTTTCAAAACATCTTAAATAATGACAGCAATGTGATACAAGGACCTTACAACACAAGGCAAGCTTTTGCACAGTTTGAAAATATGGCATTTAAATTAAAGAGACTGTTCTGGGAAGAGATTAGCAAGCATATTTGGAAATGGACAGAGTAACCTGAGGCCTATGAGTTTAAAAAAAAATGAATTGTGGAACTGGCAGGGTTGATTTCCAGGACAAGTGGGATAATATTAGTCAAAAAGCAGAAAAGAGTATATTGAGCTTATATTATAGGAAAACGCCTCATCCAAAAAGAAATAGAAGAAGAGTTAAAGCAGCAGTGCAAATGAAATGCTAAAATTTGACCACTTTTTTCTTCCTAATCGATACTAGATGTCTTCCAGACTATTTTGTTGGTGAAAATTTCAGTTTCGTTATCATTTAAAATTTGATGAACATTTTAAAATAAAGAATTTCTCAAGGAAAAAGATGGCCGCCTCATTTTGCATTGAAATAATATTGAGGACCAGAGGAGGGTAAGAATCCAGACAAAATGAAATGTACCATACACAGCATAGAAAGCATCCAAAACCCCAAATTAACAGTTATGCCAATATTTTTCATAATCATAGCAGAAAATTAGCTTTTAAAAACTTCTTTGTTGCACTGCTACTTTAAACAAAAAGGAAGAAATATTAATAACTTTCACCAAAACGCTCTGTATGACTCTTTATTTGATAATTTCACTGAGAATTTGAGGAAATATGATGAAAAAATAAAGAGCATTAAAAATACAAATTTGAATGGGACAAAGGGACTATAAAGAAGGGTGAATTTATGATTGGACGACACCAAAACATACAAGATTGAGTACTGAAATTCCTGAATCTAGTAACACTGGAGCAACAGGAAACCAAATACAAATTGCCAGTGGACAAGATATTCAAGACACAGATATTTTTTAGGAGAAGAGGAGGAGAAGAGCAAATATGTATTACCTCTCCCCACCCCACAACAACCAGCAGCCTCTAAGCGAGTAACTAGCAAACTCATTGGATTCCAGGAAAAGGAGAATAAGGAGAGGGGGTACAAAGAGGGGCTGGAGGCAAAGGAAGAATCAGAGGAGAAGGTGGGGAGGACAGCGGGTGGGAGGACAGCGGAAAGCAGGGAGGACACCATAATAAATATTAATTTAATGACTACACCTTGTCGGAGGCTACACAAGCGGTGCTAATAAAGGACCATCTTATGTACCCACACAAGGATTTGAAACATTTGAGACAATTGTAGACATTCAAAAATGGGAGGAATTTGAGTTTGAAGTCCTTTTTAATTGCAAGAGAACTTGGATATCGATGATAATGAAAAGAGAGATGAGACTTTATCAACAGAAGTGGAGGTCACACTCTTTTAAATCCCAATCTACCTTTTGCCGAATATGACACCAGCCCTGTTAACCTATATAAAAGTTGTGAGATAGATATTGATACTTTAGAGAAAGAGCATAATTCTAAACACTTTCATAACTTGAGTAAACAAGAATTAGAGCTTTTGAGAAATCTAGAAAGCAACACTGATTTGACTATCAAACCAGCAGGCAATGGGTAAGCTATTGTTTTACTGAACCGCACTGGTTATGATAAGGAGGTAAAGAGACAACTTGGAGACATGATGTTTAACCAAAAACTTAGGGGTGACCCAACTAAGGAATTTAAAGAGAAGTGGATAAATATTTGGATTTTGTACTGCTAGAGGGAATGTTGGGTAAAGAAATGGAAAAACACCTTTGTGTAGCCCACCCTGTTACAGCTAGTTTTTACTGTCTTCCCAATGTACATAAGAGTTTAATTGACCCCAGGAGACCAATAGTCTCTAGTAATCAGAGTCTTACAGAACCTATGGCAAAATTCATTGATTACCACATAGCTTCCCTGGCAAAAAGTATGCCATCATATATTAAGGAAACTGGGGAGATGTTGTGTGTTATTGATGGTATTTCCACAGAAGAATAAATCTTTTCGGTCACTTTGGATGTTAGTGCTTTGTACACTAACATCCCTCATAATGATGATCTAATAGCTGTAAAATATTTCTTAAACAACAGAAATACTTTAGACCTACCCACTGAGGTCCTGATTGGTCTAACTGACCTGGTTTTAAAACATAACACCTTTTCTACAAACCAGATTTTATTTACAACAAAAAGGTGGCTAACGGAGCCAGTTTTGCTCCCAATTTTTCCAATTTGTATATTGTGAAATGGGAACAGTAAGTCATAAGAAGTCAGGATAATCCATTTCTTGACAACATTGACATTTGAGATGATATATTGATGACATTTTTGTCATTTGGAAGGCTCTGAGACAGATTTGGCAGTGTTTGTCAACTTTTTGGAGAATAGTAATCAAAACCTCATATTCAGTATGTCCTATAGTACTAGAGTATTAGTTTTCTGGATTTGTTATCCAAAAGACAACATGGGAGGACTTACTGCTGACCTTTATCAGAAACCAACCGATTGGAATACTCTGTTACAGGCCAGTAGTAGCCACAAAGGGCATGTTACCAGAGCCATACCAAGAGGTCAATTTATCAGGACTAAAAGGAATTGTGGTACACAGGCCCTATATAAGGACAGGGCAGATGATCTTGAGAGAAGACTGCTGAATAGGGGTATGCCAGAACTGTAGTACAGAAAGGTAGTACAGAAAGCTAGAGAGGAAATGGAAAATATTCCAAGAGAGAATCTTTGAAAGAGAAAGATGGGGACATTGTGGACAAGTAGGATTTTCAGGTGTGTTTTGTCAGCAGTACAATGCTCAGTCGAAGGACATCACCAATACAGTCAGAAAACACTGGCATATTGCTTGCCATGACCCTGGCTTGAGGGATTTACCTATTGAAGGCCCCAAAATATTTTTTAGAAAGGGCAGAAGTCTAAAAGATAGACTGGTGCATTCTGTACAACCACTGGCTGCGAAGCCCAGAATGTGGTTACCTCTAAGAGAAAATGGTAGCCATAAATGTGGAAACTGTAAATTTTGCCCACAGGTTGTTAATAAAGTTTTCATTCACCCCTTACAGGAAAAACACATGAGGTAAGGGGATTTATGACTTGTGCCACCTGTGGCCTGGTTTACATGGCACTGTGCAAATGTGAAGCATTCTATGGGAAAAACTAAAAGAGCACTTAAAACCCACATAGGGGAGCACAACAGAGCCATAGATAATGGAGATAAAAAATGCCCTGGCAATACATATTACAAAGGCCAGAAATAGAGCAGAACATGGATTCACTTTTATTGGCTTGGAAATATCTATTCTGACCTAGAGAGGTGGTGACTATGACAACTTACTGTTAAAGCGAACACTATTGGATTTTGCTTTTAATGGAATGGAAGGAAAAGGTTTAAATGGGAGACTGGAAATAAAACCTTTCCTGAAAAAACTTAAAAGCATTTCAGTTGTAGCAGATTTCTTACAATAAACTGTAGTTGAGTAATACATGTATGATATTGTTTTTGTATATATTAATAACTATGACTTTCCATCTACTTTTCTTCTTTTCATGTTTACACAGATGCCTCAACAATTGGCTTTGGAACTGAGCAATCTTTGATTCTCTCTTTTCACATATTTGCGTTCTGCATTCTATTGCCTACAGTATAGTATATTTGGATAGCACGGAGGTTGCATTTTGCTAAATAATAGTGAGATTTAGATATGTGTCTGAAAAAATGAAAATCCTGCAATGTTTTTTAAGAAAATGTGAATTTTCTGTGGTATTAATAATGTGGAATTGTGCACTGTCACTTTAATTGCTGTTTCTGTTTAAGGGTGCTTTGTTTTCACCTCCTGTGCCTTTGGGAAAGCTCTGTAGGAGCAAAACATATCAGGTGCTTGGTGCGTAACTGCCAGGCTACGTGGGGGCGAGATCCAGGAAGTGAAGGGAAGTAGATTTGTTTGTTTTACAAGCGTGCGATCCTTGGTGGATTTTATGGTTTTGACCTCGCAATAAAGGAAACTGTCTTTTCTACAGTTCATTGGTGAGTCTCTTAACTGCATTTTAACTGCATTTTCACGCATTACACAATATTCCACTGAGCGAGAATTGTGGTCAGTAGCGCCACGACTGAGTAGCCTTAGCTGGTGCCAGGTCCTTGGAGCTACTGACTTTCCTTTTGTACATAACAGGAATAGCAGTGAAGTATTGAAGTAACACCAACCCCACCCTCACCACACAGAGACTGACAGGTGTTGGGGGTGCCTTAGGAGTCGTCAGCCATAACACTCATGCCATTCCACCTCACCCCACCCTGCAGAAACTGACAGGTGTCGCAGTGTGCCTTGAGGTCTTTGGCCCTTATACTTTACCCATTCCATAAGGAAATGAGCTGAGATGGGTGCAGTATAGGAGAATGTATTGAACATTAGGGCCGTATACCCCAAGGCACACCTCGATGTCTGTCCGTGGCTGCAGTTGAAAGTGGAATGGAAGTGAGCATTCTGAGCTGATGACCTAAAGTCACACCCCCAACACCTATCAGTCTGTACAGGGTGGGTGTTACAGTTGAAAACCCTAATGCCACTGGTGTTTGTTGGTATTTTGCTCCAAATTTTCAACATGGGCTTTCTGGGACCCCACCTCATGCACAATGGCAGTGTGCATAGAAACTGTCTAGCGGACATGTAACACATTTTGGAGTTTTTCACCAAATTTGCAACAAGGGCTTTTTGTGATCCCACCTCATGAACAGTGGCACTGTCATTTTGTTAATTGGTCCTGATAGGTAATTCCGCGAAGTGACGCAAATCATCTTTCGGATGAGAAATGAAATTGCAGTGACAGTGTTCATGAGGTGGGATCTCAAGAACCCCACATTGAAAATTTGGGACCAAATTCTAAAATTGGCTGAGCTATAGCTCCAAATTAAACCCCCATTGATCTGCGATTATAGGGAAGCCATCATTTCTTCAGTTTCTGGTTGGTCTTTGAAGAGTGCAGATGTGTTCCCAGTCCACAAAGATTGCTTCTCCTGACCTCTGGAGTAAGTATGGGTAAGGTGGGGGATGCAGGGAGGTGGGGTGCACAGAGGAAGGGGCAGGTTGGAGAGGGGCTGGCGGGAATGATGAGGGACCTTTTTTCAGGTTTAAAAAATATCTCTTGGACTGTTTTCTTTTTACAAGTGAAATATTACAAAGTGGATTTTGGAACACTGGGATGGGCTGCCAGTGTGCCAGAGTACTGGTGGTGATCAATGCCGACCTGGGTATTGGGCACCCGATGTCGACCGGAACATAGAGGAGTGGGTGGGGTGCATCTGACACCAGGAGTGGGCATCCGGTGTCAGAAACATCAAAGAAGTGTTTTATGGCACTGGGGTGAGCTCCCAGTGTGCCGGAGGGGGTTACATGCTGAGATGGGGATTGAGCACCCCAATGTCAGCAAGGGAAGGAAAATGGAAGGTGTGGGGTGGGCAGCAGCAGTGCAGAGAGCTAATTTGTTGTCCTGCTGTGTGACTGGTTGGGAGGGAGGGGACTGCCACTGCAATGATGAAACTGCCCCTGATTACAGCTGCAGATTTCTTTCAAGTGCGGCCGCTCACTCTGAAACTGCCATCATCGGCAGCTCCAGCATAATTGGTGGCCGGCCGGATGCGGCCATCAAAGCGTTGCTGGATTGGCACAACACTGCCACACCTTTGCAATACTCTACTACCTCAATATGTTTCTTGTGTGCTGTGCATGCAAGCAAACATAAAAGTGAGCTGAATAGTTTAGTTTTTATTTTGTGTTTCATTTTGAGCTCAGGAAGTGGACTTTTGTTTGAAACCATTCTGCACATTTTTTATTTTTCTTCCATTGTTATTGATAGTAATAAAACCTATACATTTTACAACTTCTCCTGGTCTGTATGTTTCCTGGCCTAAGCCTCAATGACAAGGATACCACTGAAAATGAGAAGTTGCATCTCAAGCTGGTCTATCCTGGGTAAGTAAACTTTACAATAAAAAAAATTTCCAGCAGTTGGGGGCCTTTTACAGTCCCTTCTGCAGGCACTGGAGGCAATGTGTTCTTGTGGCTAGAGTTTCTTTAGGAACTAATGTTCACTGTGTGACCCTGGGCAAGTCACTTAACCTTCCAGTGCTTCAGTTGACCCAGTGGCAGAAATGGCAAGAAACAGGATCAATCCTGAAATTAAATAAATGAAGCATGTCAGCTGGTTATCCTGGCAATTATAACATCAAATGCACTGAATGTCAATAGTAAAAGTGGTATTTTTATGCACGACAGCTGTAGGATGAAAGGGTCCACTGACAAGTTAAAATTGAACATTTGAAACCTGAAGCCTAAATAACTGAGCAGACAAGTACCTTGTGCTTTGGAGTTACTGGGGTGAAAGCTTTCACAGCGTATGTTAAATATTAGCTTGCACAGTGGTGTTGACCCTTTAAGACATAATGAAATAAAAGTGTTGTTATTATTTGTTCCTTTTAGAAACAAAAGTATAGGCTGGTGACTGAGCAACAAAATAAGATATTTCAAGAATAATGAACTCAAGTGCTATAGCAGCGCTTTGTATCATGCTGATTTTGGTATACTCTTTGAATTCTAAAACAAGTGCAAACATTTAATTATGTTTTGTCCTAATTTGGAAATGAGGTGAACTAAATCCCTTTGAAAAAGTTCTTATGTAAGAGTAAAACATTTGGGTACAGTTAATAAAAATAAGAATAAACTTGATCACCCAGTGACTGACTGGCTCTGTTTGAAATATTATCTATCCCCCCAACCACATCTTTCTGGACTGAATTAACCTTTGGAGGTCAGCATATAGAGAATACTGGATGGATAGCTATGCAAAACCATTGTGTTCTACTACAAAGGAGTTCTGATGCCCTCTGATCTTGAGAGCAGTGTTTGCAGCTGCAGAAATGGGTAGAAGGAGGACTCCACTGGAAATGAGATGCTGCATCTCAGCTGGCCTATTCTGGGTAAATAAATGGCTTAAAGCCAAAACTGGCAGCAGTCACTAACCTTTTAGGTCAAACCCCAGCACTCCTTACAGACAGTGGGCTTGATTATTAAATCTGGCTTGGATCCACGAAACTGCGACGAAACAGCAGCTTGCACCAAAGCTCAGTGCACCAGGGACCATCGCCCAATTCTCTACTGGGTAGGGTCCGGTTGCAAAGTCCCATGGCTTGCGGCAACTGTGCCTGGATGCCAAACAGATGGCACACGGGAGTGTTTGGTGCAAGCTGCAGGGCTGCCCTCCACCACTCTAGACCTTGGCGGACTAGTGGCCCCAATCCCTGACATTGCGCATGAATAATATCAAATAATTCCCATGCCCCTCCCCAAACCCCAATGGTGCTGCTTCCTTCAATATTTAATATTCCCCATGCCCCCCCTCTGCAAACAGCACTGGTGCCGTTCTTGCAATATTTAATATTCCTCATGCCCCCTCCCGAACCCTGCTGGTGCTGCTTCTTTTAATATTTAATATTCCTCATGCCCCCTCCCAAACCCCACTGGTGCTGGTTCTTGTAATATTTAATATTCCCAAAGCCCCCTCCCCAAACCCCACTGGTGCCAGTTCTTATCATATTTAATATTCCTCATGCCCCCTCCCTGAGCCCTGCTGGTGCAGTTCTTGTAATATGTAATATTTCCCATACCCCCTTCCCAAAACCCCACTGGTGCCAGTTCTTGTAACTTTCCCATGCCCCCTCCCGAATCCTGCTGGTGTCAGTACAAATATTGAATAGTGATGCCCTGCCCTGGAGGTATAGTGGCCCCCACCACCCAGGGTGGTGCCCACCCCTCCCACCATCCTGAAGCAGAGCCAGTGACCAACACAGCCCACATCACACCTATGCGTCTGGCCACCGACTGAACTGTCAATGAAGTACTGTACTGTATCATGCCATTTGATCAATGAGCACATACACTTTATAGTCCACTCATTGACAGTTCAGTCGGCAGCCAGGCGCAGAGGTGTGAGGTGGGCTGTGCTGGTTGCCAGCCTACTCCAGGATGGGGGAGCGGGTGGTGGGCACTACCTGCTGGGGTGGTGGGGCCACTATACCACCAGGAGAGGGGCACTGTTATTCAATATTAGTACTGAGCCAGCAGGGTTTGGGGAGGGGCAGGGAATCTTACAAGAACCGACACCAGTGGGGTTCGGGAGGGGGCATGGGGAAAATTAAATATTACAAGAACTGGCACCAGTGGGATTCAGGGAGGAGGGCATGGTAAATATTTTATATTATGCATGTGTGCAGCACTGGGGATCAGGTGAGGAGGGCAGCTAGTCCACCATGGATAGCTTTTATTATTACATACTACCAGTAAGGGCAGATCGGGATGCCACACTGTGCCAAGCACTCCAAGGGGATATTTCTAAGTACCCTTAGACAAGCCCTGGCTGGTCTAAAAGTAGTTAGAAATTCTCCTTCTGGGAGTGTTTTGTGACTCCCACTTTTGGAGATATGGAAGCCCCCATCTGCCATAAGCTCCCTAGCATCATGTCGAGCCCATTTTTGGGTGCAGGGCAGCGCAATCTCCATTTGGGGCAGGCAACCTGCAGCTGACTCACACTGTTTTAATGAATAGCTCAGAGGGCAGTGTTTGATGCAAGGTGCCACTTGTACCATTTATGTTTGGCGCAGGCACCTTACGTCAAACTCAGAGTTTTGAGAATCGAGCCCAATATGTTCTAGTGGCTATAGGATCAAGCCAAAATGTATTATTTTATTTATTTAAAAGTTTTTCCAAGGATGTTATACTAAGCTGGCATTAGTGCATTTCCAGATGCATCCTGGGAGAGAACACATCTGGAAACATGGATTCAGATATGGATTCATGGATTCAAACCTACTAAAGCCAAATACTGTATCACTGTATCTCAATGAGCAAAGTTTTCTCTTTGTTGTATTTCTGCTCCTTTTACTCCTGGCCCTGTGGCATCCTCAGCCCCTTCACTACACTTCTCGTGACGTAAGCACCACTTACCCTGGACCATGCTCAGTGGTAAGCGGCTTGCTGTGTCATTTGTAGCAGGACTGTGGTGGGTGTGGACTGGACTAAGGCATTTGTCCTCCAGTTTTTCTCTCAGAGTTCTGGCATGCAATGAAATGCATGTGCATGTGCACTGTGGCAGACATGCATGAATGTGCATGGCAGTGACATGCATGCATGCACATGGTGTCAGACAGGTATACACACGCACAATGTCAGACACACGGTGTGCACAGTGGTACATGCATGCATGAGCACGGAGGCGGACATCCATGCGCACAAAAGCACACTAGCAGGCATGCATGCATGCACACATGAGGCAGACATGCATTTATGCATGCAAGGGGTGGCAGACATGCAGGCACACATATGCACAGTGGCAGACATTCATGCATGCATGCAGGCATTCAGTGGCTTTTCCTTCCCTGTGATGCACTCACTTGCTCTACCACTAGGCATCTGCCAGATTACAGTCCTGCTGTTAGACACAGTGTCCCCACCATGAAGGAAGAACTGTCTTTGGAACACTCGATCCTCCTTCTGCCAGCCGGCTCCCCATCGATCTGGGCTTAATCCTGAACCTAGGTCACTGGCATTGTGAGCAGTAGTGCCATTGCTGCAGTGACAGCCAGTCACTGAGCAAGTCCCAGTCCACCAAACTGTGGAACTGGGTAGAAGCTGGACCCCTCTGGAGTGAGATGTTGCATCTTAGTAAGGCTATCCTGAGTAAATACATCGAAAAATGGATACATGCAGGACCCTACTGCAAATGAGATTTCACCACTTTGCTGGACTGTACTTCTGAGTACATACTGTAAATTATAAACAAGAAAAAATAATACTGCCAGCAGTTGTTGGCCTTCCTAGTTCGGGTTTATGTGATAATGGCGAACACCTAAAGATGATTACCGTTAGCACTCAGTCAGAGTGCTGAAAATATTTTCGGCACTCTGACAACCCTGGCAGCCACAGGACAGCGGTGCCTGGACAGTAATTTACTGCTTTCTGTGGGAGGGGCTGTCCCCACACCCTCGTGGGGGCTTTGCCCCGGACCCCCTACCAAGGATTCTCAACTCGGGGGGTGCATGTCGGGGGTGAAAGCATGAAAAATAAAGGTTCTGACCGGGTGCAATAAAATCGCACCAGCAACCGACCGAATACAATACCTCTCCCAACGCATCCACTCACCAACCCCGATGCCATGACACAGCTTGACCAGCCACTGCAGCGCCACCCCTACAGCCTCTCCACCCTCCCAGCCCACACTCGCTGTGCTCGCTTCGCGCCCCATGCATGTATGCATAGTGACATCCTGTCGCCCAGTTCGCCCACAGCCTCATCCAGTCACCCTACCCCTCCCCATCGCTGTGAGGGATTCGCCGGGAAGGAGTCGCCATTATGGACGGACGCCCTTCCTCATACGCCCACCTCACAGGTTACCTCTAGTTCACCACCAGTCCCACAGGCAGTTCAATCAAGTGGTTACAGCAATATTAGGAACTGCAAGATTGCAGGATTAAATCCTGCTGGAGTCAAATATTCACAGTTTGACCCTAATCAAGTCACTTAACCTCCCAGCTCTTCACACCAACAAGCTGTGGTGATGGGTAGAAATAGGATCCTACTAGACTAGATGATGGACCTCTGCAGGTCAGATGGCTTTCTCGCATCACTTCCCTAAACTTTGGAATGCTCTCCTCCTCCTCCAGATTTGCCACCCTCCTCCTACTGCCTCTCTAAAGCCCTACATAACTATCAGGTAAATCAAGCAGCAGTTCCCACCACAGCATTATGATTATGCAAACTAATGGCAAGACTGATTTAACGCTGTGCAAAAATCTCACTGGAGTCCGCTGTTGAGTGGATATCAGTGTCAAAACTGTACTGTTCTGTACTGGACTGTACTGTACTGTACTGTACTGTACGGAGAAGTCTGGTTAGTTGCTTCTCACAAACATAACAGTTTAATCACTGCCTGCCTTCTGCACTCTGCAAGATTCATGAAGTCCAGACCACTGAGAAGCTGTTGCTGCTCTAACCATGCAACAAAGTGGCTGTGCAACATGCTCACCCTGACTTTGCAAATTACCTGTAAAATACAGGATATTGACCCTATTACAGAGACATAAAGTGCAGGCTAATTACCTGCTTTGTGGTAGAACTGGATAAACTCTAAAACCTGCACAACTATTACCAATGTCTCCTAGGAGTCCGAGACAGGAGAGAGCATCAAAAGGGTGGGGAGAATGAAATCATTACGTTTTTAAAATGTGTCAGCCCTCATCAAGGTAGTCCAGCACACTAATCATGGGGCTTTTGGGGAGGGCAAGTTCTGTGACAAGCATTTATGCTGCCCTGTGCACCCAATGTGGCCAATGTCAGCTGCTGAGAAATACTGGTAACTGATGGCATCATGCCACCACTCTGCACACGGATGGGCAGATTCCCTTTTATAGTCTTCCAATGTGGATGAACTCCCTTCCCTGCCTCTTATGAAAAAAGAATGCTTTTAATCAGGGCTGCAGCTATGAATTTTGGGGCCCTGGACAAGTCACTTGAAATGGGCCCCTGTTTCCCAAACAAGTTAATGCCAGGGGTGATGCCAACTCCTCAGGTGGGCCCTCCTGAGCTCGGGGCCCTGGACAACATCCCCTCCCCATTACTGCAGCCCTGCTTTTAATATCTCTCTGGATCCATCTGGACGGGGTGTGGGGAGTTTTAGAATAAAAGTAGTAGAGCAATAAGCCATCAGGGTTCCACTTTTGCACTCTACATTTTCTAACTAATTTTTCTAAAGTATGGCATCTTATGAATGCCAGTATAAGAAAATTTGTGTCAAGCACCTCTGAACTATGGCAATAGGGAAGAGCTGCCTAGCAAAAGCTCTATTCACATCATGACACCACTGCTCCTTGTAACCTACAATTTTTAGTTTCCACTTTGAAGAGCTCAGACTAATGTTTATTAGAGCATGGTCTGAAAGCAATAGTACCACACAGCATCACATTATTTTTGTAACTTCTATTTATGCCCCTTCATCTCTGGCACTGTACTGACTCCTGCGGTCAGACTGTTGCTGTAAGTAACATTATAGGAATCAAGACCACCTTAGAAGACATGTAAGGCTATGCCTGGAGTTCAGTGGCCACAGCCAGCCACTCCCACTTCCTGAGCTTTATAAGCAGTTCCTCTAAGCCTCACTGTGAAACATTTTTCTTTGCAGCTGGAGGCTATGTTGGTTTGTCCTCTGAGCTGGCTGGGTCTCACCTCCCCAAGCCTGCTGTTTATGTGTGTGTCTGCTGGACTTCAGTGTTTGTTTTCCTGCTTCTGGTTTGTATTTTCCTTCGGCTGTGTGCTTCCCTGTGTTTTTGTTTCTTGTTTTGGGCTTTCCCTGTTTTGCGTGTTTTGGTTTAGTCTTTTGGGGGCTTTTATTTCTAAACTCCTAGCATACTGCTACTCCAGACTCATGCTGCTTGCTTTACTTACTCACAACTCAAATTACTTGCACAGCAACTCCAAGCATTCTTCTATGCAGAGCTCATGCTACTGCTTTCAGTTACCTACAACTACAGCCACTGCTGCTGATCTGCTTACTTTAATTACTATTGTACCCAGTGCCTGTGTTTTAACACTGTGCTCACCACGCCAAACTACTGCAATGCAACTGCATTCATTACTTGTGTGTTTCAGCTCAGCCATAGCTGCTTCCATGTTGCTTACTCAATTCTTTTCACCTGACACAGTTTACTCGGACCCTATCTGTGCTTCTCATTTTACTTACAGTTTCCTGCACTGCCTGGCTACACCTGCTTTCAAGCATTGTCTCCCTGTTTTATTGTACTTATAACTCTGAGGTCAGCCAACTAGCTCCTGCTGAGGCTGTTAATATAGTTTGATATTAAAAATCTGTCTTCATCGCAAAAAATCCTCAGAGTCTGTCACCTTGATTTGGCTTTGTACTGTCTGACTGGCTTGCTCCCAATTCAGTTGTTTAATTGCTATACAAGTTTGATATGCTGGTTTACCTATCACGACTTACTGCTTACTGACCTATGTGGTCTACACTTGCTTACGCAGTTGTTACCTCAAGCTTACGCAATCCATTACTCATGAATACTGCCATTCCTTTGTCAGCCTGGGATTCTGCTGCACTCAATCTGCATGCGACCTTGCAAGGTCTCAGCACTCCATGCTCATTACAATCTCAGCACACTGTGCTCATTCAGCTCACCAGCTTCAGTCTCAATCAATTTCTGGGGCATGCCAGCCATTCTAATTTGGAGCAGAGTTCCTGCAGCCGATGGTCTCACTCTGCATTTAGTCTGCATCATCGAGCGTGTCCAACTTGGGGCAGGATCCTTCTCACCTGGCCCATAGCTGGAATGTCCTCGCCCTGGCTTGGCTTTAGCTGCCTGCCACATGACAGCAGCTCCTGGTGTAGAATTTAAGACTAGTGGTGAGAGGTGGTTACGACGATCTCCTTTGGCTCTAGTGTTCCACTATAATGGTTGGCCATTGACTTTAGTGATTTCCTAGCAAGGCACCTTCACCGCATTCTCCCTATGACTGCCTCTGGTTCACCCAGTTTGATTTCGGGTGGGTAGGCCAGGTGAGTGCCACAGCAGTAGTTGCTCCTCCTGCACCTTGGATGCACGTATTGTTGCAGAGTTTTCTCACAACCTTCCACGACGTTCCCACTAGAGGATTTGAGTGAGATCCTCCTTCCAAATTGGAATATTTTCCACCTCCCTTAATTTGGGTTTTCCAAATTGCAGCTGTAGAGCTGTCACTAACTACATTTTCCCAAGCCTGGAGGGAAGATCTAGGCCTTGTATTCCCAGAGATTTCCTCCTCATAGGGTTTTTTTTCTCTCCCCATTGCCTCAGGTCATAACACTTAGTTAGCATAGTTGTTTTCCTAGTTTCTTTAAGTAGGTTCCATTTTTGGCTGGAGGTGGAGGAAGTCCTGCTGTTCCATCTCTCCTTAGGGGATCCCCTTCTCCAAGCAAGCCATCAGTATCATGCTATGCAAACCTGGGCTGTTACTACAACAACTGAGCATATCATTGCATTATCAAACTGCCTACACTTCTCTACTACAATGTTACAGTTACTGCCTCTCGACACTGTTACTGCTTGCATTATGCTTTGTGTTGCCTCCTTTTGGGGAAGACACTGCATTTTTGGGGGATTCCTAAGGTACCTTTAACCACAGGAACCATCCCATGGCACATCTAGGGGTGGAACCCTCTCGGGAGTTCCTGCTGTCATACCCTACAGGGTGGTAATTCCTCAGGAATAGAGAGTGCAAATGGCCAAAACCAAACTAACACAGTTGCACAAGCATAACACTATACTGGCTGTGTAGGTCATGGAAATGTAAGGCTATGCCTGGAGTTCAGTAGCCAAGCAGCCAGCCACTCCCACTTCCTGAGCTATATAAGCAGTTCCTCAAAGCCTCACTGTGAAGCATTTTTTCTTTGCCCCACCATCCTCCCCTCCTCCTCCAGTGGCATCATTCTCTCCTTAGGAGGATTCCTAAGGTACCCTAGCAATGGTACCCATCCTGTGGCACCTCTAGGGGTGGAACCTTCTCAAGAGTTCCTTGCTGTCGTACCTTACAGGGTGGTAATTCCACTGGAATAGAAAGTATGAATGTCCAAAACCAAACTAAGACAGTTGCACAAGCATAACACTATACTGGCTGTGTAGGTCAGTGAAATAAAATAAACATACTAAAGGACTGCCACTGCTGCTATAATAAGAACAGTGGGGTAGTGACAACACTAAATGGGTGTAATACAGTAACTCCTTGCACCTGCTCAATCAGGAACCACCACGGTGCTTCCGTGTTTGGCTGAAAGTTTGACAAGTTATATCAGAAGAACCTGAGGAATAAAAATGATGACCACTGCAGCCCTGGACTCCATCCCGCAGCAGCATTTGTAAGGTATGTGGGGATGGGAGTGGGCCGCAGTGGTTCTTTACAGGTCACCTTTAACAAATCAGATAAATAGGTGCAGCTACAAGCAGTGGAGCTAGGCTCAGGTGAGATATGGAGAACCTTGCACCCCACCATAAAGGGCTATTCCTTTTATTCCACAGTACATTAGTCTCACACCTGCATAGACTATCTCTTTATATCACAACAGCTATCTGGAGAGGTTCCCCATTGTGATTACCTAAGTGGCATCCATCAGGATGAAACCCACTTTTAAAGCACTCTGCAGTATGCTTCAGCAGCCCTACTGAATAAAGCAATTAATTACAATGGCAATTAGTCTCTTTTGTCATGCAGGAAACTGTGGCATTCACTTCATCCTGGAAGTGTCACATTTTCCTGAATGACAAAGGACTAATTGCTATTGAAATGACATTTCTTTATTCAGTAGGTCTGCTGCAGCATTCTGCATAGTGTTGCAAAAATTCTGCAGAATTGGGTTTCATCCTGGGGACTCCACTGTACCCATAATACTTTTCATTTTTATTTTTATTTTTATTTTGTTAACCGTGTAAATACTCTGACCACATGTCTGTAGGCAGGATCCTATCCTGATAAACAGCGAGGATTTTCTGACACGACTGAAGGGCGCGATCAAAGACTTTGCAGAATCAATAAAGGAACAGTGGAGAGCATAGGGGTCATGTGGATACCCTTAAAGCCTTTATTAGGTGCAGAACCATAGCATTTTAGCCAAACATAAATAGATAACCAGGTTCGGCTGAAAATTTTTGAGAAGCAGACCTCTGAAACTGAGAATGAGTAAAAAGAGAATATGAACCTGAGAAATATTATGCTTTGACAAAACTCAAAATGGCTTATAATGAAACTGCATCCATTCAAATTGAAACGCACTTATCTACCAAAAGCCAAATATTATGAATCTGGAAATAAAGGTGGCAAACTCTTAGCCTACCAACTTAAAGAAGATGCAGTGCACAGGCATATTGAGACAACGGAGAATAAGACGGGCAATACTCAAGAAGCATAACAATATAAACCATGAATTTGTCCAGTATTACACAGACTTGTATTTCTCAGGCAAAGGTAACCCTGCCAGCCCTACAGACACACATTTGGAATTTTTACCCAACTTTATGAGCAGGACGGGGAACATCTGGGGTACCAATCACAAAAGAAGAAATCCTAGCTACCATGAGTGCCTGACATCTCGGAAAGCTCCTGAACCAGATGGTCTGCTCACTGAGCTCTACAAGAGGTTGGCAGTAAATATAATGGGGCCCATATCCAACACTCTTCAGGCCATATTTAAGGAGAGAGACTCCCAAAATGTTCACTGAGGCAAGAATCACTATGCTGCCCAAGGTCCTTAACCCTACTGACCAAGTGGCCTCATACCACCAATATTGCTGCTCAAGCAGACTTTAGAATTTATGAAAAATTACTGGTCACCAGGATAGAGGGATTATTCCCAAAATAATCTCAGCAGATCAATCCAGTTTTTAAAAGCAGGGTTCACATATGATTGTTAGAACCCTTACACAAATTTGGCCAGGGGCAAGGGTGATGCCTCAGACTGTCCAGTGGTGGTCTCGCTCAATGCCGAGATGGCATTTGGCTGGATTGAATGGAACCACCTTTGGCCAACAATGTAAGTATGGGCTTTGGACCTAAATACACCAGACTAATACAAGCCATTTATAGCAACCCCATGGCAGCAACCCAAACTAATGGGTGGGTTTCTAAACAGGTACACTCAGCAGAGACACACAACAGGGTTGCCCCTGTCACCATTATTGTTTGACATAGCCCTGGAACCTCTATCTCAAGCAATTCAGTTACACCCAGGCATCACAGGGATAGAGAGGACTCCAATCGCTTCACCAGTAACACTGTGTGCAGATGATTTATTGTCGGTGTTACATATCAAGAATCCCTCGAAAGGACCCTGAAAAATTGGAGAGATGAGCAAATCTGTGGCAGCTGAAATTCAATGCAAAGAAGTGCAAAGTTATGCATTTGGGAAAAGGGAGCCCTTGATGAATTATTGACTAAATGGTATCAAGCTGATTACCTCCTAGGAAGAGAGGGACCTGGGGGCATCATTGCTGACACCATGAAACAGACAAGCCAATGCAATAAAGCATACAGCAAAGTGAACAGAATGTTGGAATACATAGGCAGAGGGATCAATAGCAGGAACAGAAAGTAATCGTCCCTCTACAAATCTGTCGTGAGACAGCACCTGGAGTACTGAGTTCAGTTTTGGAGGCCACACCTGAGGAAGAACAGGGACAGACTGGAGGCAGTGTCAAGGAGAGCGACAAAGCTGATCCAGGGTCTACAGGGACTAGCTTATGAGGATCAGCTATCATCATTAAATATGTACTCACTGGAAACAAGAAGGGTGAGGGAGAAATGATTAAGGCATTTAAGTTCATGGATGGCATAAACAAGGTGTCAGACACAGAAGTTATTCCATCAGATCACTGGCTTAACGACTTGGGGAGATGAGTAGCAACTGAAAGGGGCAGTTTCAGGAGTGATCTAAGGAAGCACTTCTTCACAGAAAGAGTGGTGGAGCTGTGGAGCAGTCTGCCAGCAGAGGTGGTGGGCGCAGGGACTGTGATGAGTTTCAAGCATGAGTGGACAGACAGAGATCTCATTTAAGAGGTATTACAACAGGTACAAATAAAACGCCTGGGGTGGGGTAGCTCTCAGGATCTATAATAGGTCCTGGGTTTCTCATGTGCAGACTTGATGGACCCTCAGTCTCCTTCTGCTGTCATCTTCAATGTTTCTATGTATCTATGTATTGTTACCAGCCTTAACAGAAATAATTAGAACATTTGGAGTAAAATAAATCTACTAAATCAATTTGTCCAGATCAATAGTAATGCCACTATGCAGTTGTGGCCATCAACAGTTAAACTATTCCTTGCCATTCCAATGACCATTTGAAGGATTCAGATACTTGTGGGTGAATGTTACCAAATGACTGAAAGCTGTATATATAAGGTGAACTATCTACCTTTGTTGATAGCCAACAAAGAACTGTTTACCAAATGGAAAACATTGCCTCTCTCTCTGGTTGAAGGGCCAGTGTGTTTAAGATAACAGTCCTGCCCAGGTTCTTATGCCTATTTCAGGTCTTTCCAATACCTGTGCCAGCCACATTCTTTAAACAACCGAAATTATCTTGTACCGATTGGCTATGGGCTAACAAAACTCTCAGGGTAAGTTACAACCAAGTAATACTACCATCCTGGAGGAGCTAGGTGTACCCATTCTAAAAAATATTATTGGGGAGCACAGCTGGCAATGTTGAAAGGTTGGTATGAAATGGAATGCATGAACAAAGGCATCATCATTGAAAAAGCAATTACTGGGAAACAATGCCTGACTGACCTAATATATTCATCTAGCCTGAAAAAGTGTACTGTAGCTGGAAGTAATGACATCACAATACATCTGATAAAAACCTGGCTCAAGGTTCATAAAATAATAGAAATCAATTCACACAACACTAATTTAACCTTACTATGGGGCAAACAACTATACCTCAAATCTCTGGGGCAGCCAGGCTACACAAAATGCTCCTACATCATCTATATGAAAATGGGGCCCTCAGATCATTCCAGGACTTTTCTATGACATACAACCTCCTGGGGAATCATTTGTTTAAATATGTACAGACTAGGCACTATCTTGCCACAATTCTGGGACCTATGCATAAGCTACAGGAACTCTCAGACATAGCAGTATACTGAACAGTGCTCCAGATACCAAAGGGTTGGTTTCCAAACATATAGACATACACTACTGAGGGTCCCAGGCAAATAGGCAGACCAAAGAGAATAATGGCAGGAACTGCTGGCAGTTGAAATCACAGAAGAGGTTTGGAGGAATATTTTAAATGATGGTTGGAGAATCCTAACACAATGCAATTTAAAATTAATCCAGTACCTCTCCCACAGTGGTAGCATTACATTACAGCAAAGTCTTTTCTGTGAGTCAATTACAGTGACTTAAATATAGTGAATGACATTATAGAGAGCAATGTCAATTCGGTGACCAGCAATTTGCCTGACTGTGTCAATACAGCAATCCTCCAAGGCAATGTGCACCTCAGAGTTAGAATCCTTAAGATGGAGGGGTGTAGGGGTGCAGGGGACAAAGCCCCTGCAATACATCAGCATGTATTAGCTCACCTGTACTTAGACTACCAGTAATTACTGCAAAAGTTGTTACCTTAATTAGATTGCTACTGTGACAGGGTAGAATAGGATCCTGTCCCATTTATTATAGAGACAGTGTGTAAATGCAAGGATCTGTATTCTTTCCTTTTCTCTTCTCTGTCTGGTTGCGTAACCAAATTTTCCTGTGAGATTTTGGACTTGATCAACCTGAACAGTCTCGTAATCTTTTGTCTCTGACTGTCTCTCAGTTTTCTCTTGCTGTCTTTCTTCTTTGTATATCTATAGCTGCTAATATGACATATACGAGAATCAACATATGGAGTGAAGCTGATATTGGGATCCTTTCTGTTTGAAAGATGTTTAATGTTGCTGTTGAAATGTACAGTATATATTTGTGATTTGAGACAACTGTAAACAGCTAGAGGTCATTTGAGTACAAATATCTCAGCCTTTTGCAGCTGATGTGGAGATCTCAGGAAGTTCTCAATGTTCTAAGCAGCTCCTGAAATTTACAAAGAGCCGGATGCTTGCAAAGGATGGGGTTGAATAAGTCTTATAAAAACAGCTAAGTTGAGCTGCAAGAGATTTTTCCCCAAGAAAGATTTTTTTTTACAAGAGATTTTATTTTGCTTCTGTATATAGTTATTCTGAATAGATTTATTTTATGTTCCTGTAACTACAAATAAATAGTTTTGTGAGAATTTACAACTACTCCTGTGTTTTCTCTATGCTTCCTGATCTGTGCCTTGACAACAGCCACCAGGTGTCCAACTGTTGAAAAGCAGATTGGTAAATGGTGGGACAGATCGATGTCTCAAGATGGCTGTAAATTCCTGAGGGTCAGCAAGGAATGCCAGTGGTCCTGTATGGTGGTTCATGTACTGCAAAGATAAAGAGGTTGGACACAAGGTATACTGGAGGTGTAGTGATTATCACCGCTACCGATGTCTGGCTCATGTGTAACTGGTAGTAGGCTATGTAGTGGCTGTTACCAATCAATCGATCAATCAATCAAAATATTTATTTATCCGGCGAACATCGCTGAGCATGCTCATTTTCAAGATGGACCTGGTTAAGACCGGCCAAGTAGTAAAGTACATATAAAATATTTACAATGGGCACAATAATACAAATGGATAACAAAATACAAGTAAATACAAAATATAACATCAATCGTTTCAAAGTAATGGAATCATCAGTTGGATAAAGTGGACAACAGCCCAACAAGAGAGCTGGCGCAAGCACAGAAGTTTAGAAAAGAGTGTCAACTTGTGGTAGTCCATAGGATAAGTATTCTATAGTCAGGCAACTAAGTGATTACAGCTCCTTCTAAGCGCACTTAGTCAGAAGATCAGATTTAAATTTGCTTTAGAAGGAACACAGAGCGGACTGGGAGAACCAATGAAACCAGCGACAAAAGCGCTCACGTTCCAATTGGCGAAGGCTATTGCCATTTCTAGCTAGTGAAGAATCCAGTCTTGTGGTCTGCCAGGGTGGCTAAAGCAATGCCGAACACCCAGTGACTAAGTTTCCTGCGCTTATGGGACAGGTAGCCCATGGGGTCTTGTATACGGCTGGGAGGCAGAGAAGGAGTCTGGGACTGACTGCACTCATGGAGAGGCAGAACAACAAGGCAAGGAGTGTAGTTCCTTTGGCACCTAAAAGTTCAGTTCAAATACAGATTTACAGAAGGCAGTGTAATCACCCGAGTCACTCTAGCACACTAAGCAATGTCTAAATGGGTCATGCAATCAGGCAACAAGTGATTTTATCATGTAAGACCAGGTACAATGGGAAAATCAGATTTTTTGCAAAGTTTAGTGAGATCACAGGGGCAGACTAAGGAGCCAATTAGAGCCCAGAGCTGAAGAGCGGTCACCTTCCGATTGGTTAGCGGCTTTAGCCATGCTTTTCTGGAGGGAATCCTGGCTTGGGTCTCAGGCGGTGGCTAAGGAAGCATCGAACACCAATGACCAAAAATCCCATGCCTCTGGGCAGGAACACCTGTAGCTCTTGGACTTTGGCCAGGCGAGAGCGCAGGAAACCAGAGAGGGAGGAACATTTAGGGTGATGGGTATCTTGCAGCACTAGAGTCGCAGAGATTTCAGGCATACATGGTTACAGCTGGGTGCAGGAGGCACAGAACTATCTACAGATAGCAGAGAACTAACTTCAGGCAATGCTTAGGAACTGGGGAAGCAATTGCATGGCTCACACGTATCTATTATATAAGGACTTAAAGGAGTTAATGCTATGAAGGCAGCTCAACTTCAGTAGTTTTGCAAGTTGTTCCACAAGGACAGCAGCATAAAGCTAATGGCCACTCTGCCAAAGTGTGAGGATGCCTTGGGGATACAGAATGTGATATAGGATGCACTCCTTAAGGCATATGTTCTGGCTCACTTAGAGAGACAGTCTGATATATATTGTGGGAGTCATTTCATGATGACTCTGTAAGTCAAGGGCTACATTTCTATTATGCACAAAAGATCAATAATCAAGTTAGCCAGCCTGGGAGTGTGTCCCAGGGTGGTAGCCCGGGTAGCAAACTGGCTGCACAACAGGACACAGAAGGTTATAGTGAATGGAATACATTCCGAAGAAAGGGGGTCACTAGTGGAGTACCTCAGGGCTCAGTACTGGGTCCAGTTCTCTTTAACATCTTTATAGGTGACATTGCAGAGGGTCTGAGGAAAGGTGTGCCTCTTTGCAGATGACACAAAGATCTGTAACAGAGTTGATATACAAGGGGGGTAGAAAGGATGAGAAGGGACTTGGCAAGGTTGGAAGAATGGTCAGACATATGGCAACTTAGATTCAATGCAAAGAAGTGCAAAGTAATGCACCTGGGAACAAAACCAAGAGAAGAGTACACAAAAGCAGGGAGGTACTAACAACAACAAAATGGAACGGGACCTGGGGTAGTCATATCGGATGATCTAAAAGTTGGTAAGCAATGTGAGAAGTCAGTAAGGAGAGCCAGTGGGATACTGGGATGCATAGCAAGGGGCATCGCAAGTAGAAAAGGGAAGTGGTTATCCCTCTGTACAGACAGTTGGTGAGACCCCATCTGGAGTACTGTGCAGTTTTGGAGACCTCATCTATGCAAGGACATAGACAGGATGGAAGCAGTCCAGAAGAGGGCAACTAAAATGGTGCAGGGTCTGCATCAGAAATCATATGAAGAGAGACTGAGAGAGCTTAATATGTATACCCTTAATGAAAGGAGGATGGGGGACATGATAGAAATGTTCAAGTACCTCAAGGGAATCAACAAAGTCCAGGAGGGTAGCATCTTTCAGAAAAAGAGATGTAAGAACAAGGGGCACAATTTAATGATAGAGGGGGACAGCTCAGGGTAATGTGAGGAAATTTTTTTCACGGAGAGAGTGGTGGATGCATGGAACCGCCTTCCTGGGAGGTTGTTGGGTCTAAAACAGTGGGGAATTCAAACATGCATGGGACAGACATAAGGCAATTGTAGTGGGGGTGGCAGGAAGTAGGCTGTTGGTTAACTAGAATCTGCAGCTTATCCAGTAGGTAGGAAAATGGGCAGACTGAGTGGGCCAAGTGGTCCTCATCTGCCGTCAAAGTCAATGTTTCTGTGTTTCTATGCCTGAACAAGAGAGAGGGCCAGCCTACAGCTTTTATACAAGAAGCAATGATGTGTGGATATGGGGAGGCCAGTAATAAATCTGATGGCCCTATGATAAAGTGTATTTAACTTTACAAGCAAGGCTTTAGGACAATGACTGTATAAGAAATCTGCATAATCGAGCAGAGAGAGAAAAGTAGTTTGGACAAGGCGCAGTTTTGCATTTCGTGAGGAGCGGGTTTATTCTAAAGAATAGCCCCAGCCTCTGCCTTAGTTTCTTTACAGATCTTCTACATGCTCAGAGAATGAGAGATTATAGTCTAACCACACTCATAAGTATTTAAACTTTGAAACATGCTCCAATTTTTCACCAAGTATTTTGGTAATCTGAGGCAATGCTCCAGAGCTGGTCGGGTTTATCACACAGCTAGAGAGCAAGAACAACATTGCCTTTGTCTTTTGCATTTAAGAAAAGTTTTTGTGAAGGAGCTAGTTCTGAAGCCGGTTGAATTCTTCCGGAGGTCAGCAAATAGGCGGCTTCGGGGTTAATGGACCTATATATACCACTGTGTCGTCAGTGAACAGGTGTACTGTATGTTTACCTTATTAATGCTTTCATCAATATTATTAACGTAGATGGCAAAAATCAATGGGCCAAGTATGGATCCCTGTGGCTCCTCTGAGTAAGGTTTAAGTGGGATAGCTTACTCCAGCTTTAATTTGCTGGCGCCGTCCTACCAGGTATTCAATGAACCTCTGCAATGATACTAAGTCCAGGCCTATG
This sequence comes from Neoceratodus forsteri, assembly GCA_016271365.2. Taxonomy (NCBI): domain Eukaryota; kingdom Metazoa; phylum Chordata; order Ceratodontiformes; family Ceratodontidae; genus Neoceratodus; species Neoceratodus forsteri. Next base: position 103,661,493 of record CM028129.1, on the reverse strand, counting down.
TTCTTCAGAGAGGAGGGAGAGTAGCAGGCTATGATCCACGGTATCAAAAGCCTTGCTAATGTCTAGGAAAACAGCACAGATGAAGTTTCTGCTGTCCAATTCATGGTACCAGTCGTTTGTTACTTTAGCCAGTGTCGAAATAGTGCTGTGTTTAGTTTGAAACCAGATTGCATAGGGTTAAGTAAATTATTGGTTTCAAGGTGCTCCCTTAATTGGTTGCTGACAATCTTTTCCAGAAGTTTTGACAAGATTGGGAGGAGAGAGACTGGTCTGTAGTTGTTGAGGTCGCAGGGATCCCTGATTTAAATAAAGGGATGACATGAGCAATTTTCCACAACGGTGGAAGAGACCCTGGGACAATGATAGGTTAAATAAATGGGTGATGGGAACAACAAGGACATGATAGGTGATTTTGAGGAAATAAGGATCTAATGAGTCAGCATCAGCACTTTTCTTAACATCCAACTGGAGCTTAAGATCTTCATTCTCTTTCAAGGAGACCGGTTTGAACAAAAGCCAGGTATTGGGGCAGGAATGACTATGCATGGGACACTTGATTGGGAGGAACCAGGGCTGCAGGGAGTTGTCAAAGCTAGACCAGCAGTGGCAAAATGCTTGTTGAATGCATCAAGGATACCCAGTATATCACAGATAGTTTTGTCCCCGATGTAATCTTAGATGGCAAGGAGTTGCTAGGTGTGTGACCAGACATATCCTTGATTGTCCTCCAGAATTTATCACGAGCACTTTGCTGCAGAGTCTAGCTCTCTTAGGTAAAATGCCACTCGCCCCCTGACCATTTTAGTGCAAGCATTGCGTGCCTTTCTAAAATGACCCCAGTATGATTCAAGCTTTGTCTGACGGCCTTTTTCCAAAGCTTATCCCTGTTGAGTAAAGCAGCTTTCAGCTCAGTAGACAACCAGTGGCATGTTTTGTTTTTCATTCAGATTTTACTATGGGTGCATACATAGTTAGGGCCCCAACCAGTATATCATGGAGTGTATCATAAGCTGAGTTAACCGTGGTGGCTAGGTAGAAGTCTTGCCACCGTGGTGAGTATTCAATTCATATACATAAGCAGCTACATCAAAAGTACGACAGGTCTTTCTTGTGATAAATTTAGCTGTAGGTCCAGAATGATGCAGTGATCTGACTGCAGCAATGAAACTTGTCACTAATATCAGCAAAGAAGGTCCCAGCATGTGAGAAAAGATGTGGCTTATCGACTAGGATAACATCTAACAGGGTACAATTACCAGGTTTCTTTTTTATTAGGATGGGTAGGTCGTATCAGTTGCACCAATCCATTGCAATCACAAAAGCTGTTTAGGGAGAAGCAGACTTGGAGAGCCAGTCATAATTAAGATCCCTAATATAATAGTTTCAAGATTCTCTTTTTCAATAACAGAGCTAAGGTGTGAAAGAAGTAAGGTTCCGCAGAAGGGGTCTGTAACATCCAATCACTCTGAGGGCAATGGAGGTAGACAGTTCAATTTTCAGTGTCAGACATTCAAACTCATTCTTAACAGATGTTGAATCCAGACAAGATGTAAATCTTTCCATAATGTACACTCCACCCAATCTCCCTAGTAGGCCTGTCCGTTCTGAATAGCTGGTAGGTGGGAATACTAATCCCCTGTCCTGAGAAGCTGGCCTAAGCCAAGGTTCAGAAATTACCAGGACATCTGGCTGAGTATGGCTGATCCATGCCTGTATCATGGTAAACTTTTTAGAGACTACAGACATTGACATGCCAGAAGCTGATTCCTTAAGAGGCAGCATTCGATGGAGAGGAAAGGTAGCAATGGGACTAGGGTTTAACTCTATGTCACCAGAGCATAACAGAAACAGAAAGAGCAACTTCATCAGGGCAACAATAGTTAGTTTGAGAATCCTTGTCCTGGTACATCTATGTGGCTTATTAGGTTGGTTATGCCCATCACCACCCCTGAGGGTGTACCGTCCTAAAGCTAGGTGAATGAAAATCCTGACTGAGAAGTACATGGAATGGCTGATGCTATGAGGAACTGTAAGAATAACTTGAAAAGGCGGCTCAAAGCAGGTGCCACCATGATGAGTACCGTGGTTGCAGTGAGTCAGTAGGACTACCTGAAGGGCACATAGATAACTGGGACAATTCCCTGTCCATGTCCAATATACAATCCATGGACCAGTCATATTCTTCTTGCACAGGCCTCTGCCAGTGAAGTGCCATCGGGACACAGGGAGGATAATCAGTATGTATGACAACAGATAGTCCTCGTGAAGGGTCTCTCGAGGTGCCCATTCCCAAAATTTAGAAGTAACTATGCAAAATTCAGCTTGAGGACAGGAGTTACGCCAAGTGTAAGCTCTCCAAGCAACACAAGGTCTGAAAAAGAGAAGGAAATCATACCCAGATAGTATTATTAGGGGTGCAGAGTATAGAGGAACCGTGACAGGATGATGGCAAAGAGACTCTGTATAGGCAGACGGCTGAATCAGAGGCATGCTTAAAGTGTGGTATTGATGACTGGAGTGGTGGATAGATGCCTTGGTGGGCGTGCTTTTTGAGAGGGTGGGATACAAGTGTATTTAATAAGTGGAGGGTGGGGATGGGTGGGCATAAAATTAGCAGCTTTTGCGTGCACCTTGTTGTAGGAGAATCGGGCTTGGGGTCTCTGGTGGGCTATGAAGCTGCTGCCACCCAGTGTCCAGGATCCTGTGCCTGTGGGGCAGGGAGCCCCTGAAGAGCTTGTTCTTGGCTGGGAGAGAAGATGATGGAAATTTATATGCTGGCTGTGGACAAAGGACTGTCTGCACCAGCAGGAGAGCCAAATCAATGGGACAAAGGGATGTGTATTCCTTTAGCGCCTAAGGTCTGGCATTCACACACAAACTCAGAGAGGGTAATCACCCACTTTCCTGCACTTAACCTCTAAACAGTAAAATACCGTTCCAAACATTCAGGCAAAAAATAATTACAGCTTTTTCTTGACAAATTTCAGTAAAAACTCAGACTTAGCTAGGTTTTAGACAGGAACTCAGAAGCAGACTGCAGGAGATAATCGAAGCAAGACTGAAGAGCACTTGCATCCCAATTGGTTAGCAGCTTTTGCTACCTTGCTGTAGAAGATTCTGGGCTTGGGGTCTCGGGTGGCGCTTAGAAGTGCCGCCACCCGTGTCCGAGGATACCACGCCTGTGGGGTAGGGAGCCCCTAAAGAGCTTGTCCTCAGCTGGGGAGAGAAGAAGAGGAGAAGTTTATATGCTGGCTGTGGACAAGGGACCGTCTGCACCAGCAGGAGAGCCAAATCAACGGGACAAAGGGATGTGTATTCCTTTGGCACCCATGTGCACAATCATGTCCCAAATGCTGCAGAGGTGGGGGCCCGGCATGTTATGGAGAACGGAGAGAAGGGGCAAGGAGGACATCAAACAGTACATCACAAGTCATGCTTGAGAGTACTGCAAGTGCCTCTGATGCTTTTACGGGTGCCCTGCCTTACATGTGAGTGATGAGGTGGACTGTGCAAAGGATCCACCAGTCAGAGCGGTTTCTCCTGTTACATCTGCAACACTTGCTGATCTTGTTATACCACCAGAGTTTACATGTACTTTGGGAGAAAGATTACTATTGTTTGATGGTGGTGACAGAAATGAGAGGATTGTGATCTACAGTGCCAGGAGTCTTACCTTTCTAGGAATGTGCCAGGGCTGGTTTATGGATGGGACTTTTATGCTTGTCCCAGTCTCTTCTCTCAGCTCTATACGATACATGAGTAGCGTGCAGGTAAAGTGATACCTGCCGTGTAAATGCTGAGTTCACGAAAATCCAGCACCTATGACAGGGTTTTGGAGCAACTCAAGGGGTGCAGTGTTGCTCTGAACTGAACTTCCAACAAGATGGACTTTGAGAAGGCAGTGTGGAGGTCAATAACTGCTGCCTTCCCATCCGTTGTGCTCCACTAGTGTTTCTTTCACTTTGGGCAGTCAATTTGGAGGCATATTCAACAGTGCCCAACAATTCACTCCAGGTATGTTCACGATGCAGAGTTTGCACTTAAGGAGCATATGTTGTTATCACCTGCATTTGTGCTTGAAAGTGATGTTGTGCAAGCATTTGAGGAATTGTTGAGTTCCCATTTTATGCTGCCCATGAAGAGACCCTACAGGCTTTAACTGATTATTTTGAGGACACATGGCGGCCATCCTATGAGTCATTCAGGATGGTGCAGACCCATGTTTCCAATCAGCTGTTGGAATTGTCATGCTGCAATTGTCAATGGTCAAGCTAGAACAAATAAGGTTGGTACCATGGTTTTAATACACAGCTTGGTTAAAACAACTTGGGGAATTTGCTATATTAGAGAAACTGGTGCATAGATCAAGACGCAAATGACAAGAAGTTGCTGGCTTTTAAAGAATTCCTAAGCAACAACTCCAAAAGCAACACTCAGAGGGAGACACACTCACCAGAACAGTAACTAGGATGGGGAGCACTGAATGACTATGAATCAGTCTGTACCAAAGAAATATTACACTCACTTATACTTTCATAAATACACTTTGAATTAATTATGTTATTCCCTAGAGTGCTGTTATTATGCTTAGTTCTTATATACTATCCGGTGTTGGATTTGTTTATTGTAAATTGTCCATATGGTTAACATACTGTTTTACTCACAATAAATCATATGTCATGTAATGCATAATAATGTATGGGCGTTTGTATGATTGTGTAATGCACTCATGAGATGTAGATACATGCACCTAATTAAGATAAAATCAGTAAAATATATTTGGAAAAAACTGGATATGAGGAATGTTACAAATCAGAAGCTTTGGATAAAAGCTGTCTGCTTTTAAAATGAAATTTCTGTCCTCTGGTTTTCTCAATAAGTCTGAAACATAGAAACTGACAGGAGACAAGGGCCACTTGGCCCATCCAGTCTGCCTTTTTCATTGTGATTGCTTTCACTGCAGACCCTTCTAGGTCCACAACACTTTCTCTTCCACCCCTTTCCTATCTTTTATGATTCCCTTGTACCTATCCCAGGCTTTTATGAATCTCACCACTGTTTTTGCCCCACTACCTCCACTGAAAGGCTGTTCCAGGCATCCACCACTCTTTCTGTGAAGAAGTATTTACTCACATCTCTCTTGAACCTACAGCCCTCCAGCTTCATACTATGAACCCTTGTTCTAGAGCACCCTTTCCTCTGAAAATATCTCTCACCTGTACCCTATCTACCCCTGTGAGGTATTTAAAGGTCTCAACCATATCTCCCTCTCTCACTCCTCTCCTCCTCTCTCTCCTCTTCTCCAGGGTGCACGTGTTTAGTTCCTTTAGCCTTTGCTTTTGATGCAGGGCTTTTGATGCAGACCCTGAGCCATCTTGATAGTTCTCCTTTGGACCACCTCTACTCTGTGTTTTTCTGGAGATGTGGTTTCCAGAACTGGACACAGTACTCCAGTTGGGATCTTACCAAAGATCAATACAGAGGCAACACCACTTCCCTCTTCCTGTTAATAATTTCCCTACCTATACACCCCAGCATAACACTAGCACTCCGATTGCTTTGACACATTGTCTGCCACCTTCAGGTCATCCGATATGATTACCCTTAGGTCCTTTCCTGTTTGGAAGTTGCAAGTACCGTTCCTCCCATTTTGTACTCCACCCCAGGTTTCTGTGACCCAAGTGCATTGTTTTGCACTTTTTGCATTAAACCTTAGCTGCCAAACTTCTGACCACTGCTCCAGCCATTTTAAATGCCTTGACATCCTTTGTACTCCACATTGAAGTGTCACTCTGTTGCAGACCTTGGTGTCATCTGCAAAGGTAAGACCTTCCCTTCCAGTTCCTCAGCTAAGTCACTAATGAGGACATTAAAGAGGACTGGCCCCAGTAATGACTCCTGAGGTACTCTGCTGGTCACTCTCCCCTCCTCTGAGTGAACTCCATTTACCACTACCCTCTGCCTCTTATTCCCTAACTGGTTTCTCACCACAGGTTACCACTTTATTGCCCACCCCATGCTACCCAACTTGTTTACCAGCCTCCTATGAAGAACAGTATCAAGGCCTGTTGAAGTCCAGGCAGGCCACATCCACTGTCCCTCCCTGATCCAACACCTTGGTTACCCAGTCAGAAAATCCATTAGATTTGTTTGGCACAGCCTCCCTCCATGAAGCCATGCTGCCTCGAGTCCTGCAGTCCACTAGATTCCATGTGTTCCATGATCCATTCCTTTAATAGTGTTTCTATCAGTTTCCCTACTACTGAAGTCAAGTTGCCAGGCCTAAAATTTTAAATAATGGACCAGGCAGCTCTACATAAGCATGGACCTGTGCCAAACCAAAACAAAGAAGGCTACTTAAAGAGCAGAGAGTCAGCAACAAAGTCTCCATCATACATGAACATAAGATGCAGTTTGTAGACAAAAGATGCTGGTACCATATGTGTTCAAATAAAATCTTTAGTAATCCAATGGAGGTAATTCAAAGCATGGAAAAGGAAACAGCCACTAGCAGGAAGGTGAACAGGACCCTCATTGAGATCACAGTTGAAACTTTTACAGTATAAACGCACTTTCTCAAGACTGGTGAGTTGCAGTCATTACAAGTGTTTTAAAGGTTAGAACTTAATGTGACAGTACTATGCTCTAATGTTAAGGTGCTAAAGTGAAAAAGTTTTCTGTATTTGTTAATCAAAAGCAGTGGTAGTGAAATTGTGAAGCACCCCAAGATAAAAGTTTAAACATGTTACAAGGATCAAACCCAGGTGATGTGCAAAGGAAGATAAGGGGAGTGTTTGTGAGAAGGGGTAAAAACTTGTTATAAATAATGGTTAAAAAGAATGTGTATATCATAGATACACAGAGATTAGTGCTAAGTTCATACTAAGGTAGATTGCAAGAGCAAGAAGGCAGAAGCCCATGAAGCTCTTATACTAATCAAAACATAATAAGAAAGGTTATACCCTTTACAAATAAGACCATTCAATCTGTATTTAAAAATACTTTTAGTTTCACTAATAATAACATTTAGTGGTAGCCTATTCCATGGACCAACAACTCTAATGGTAAAAAATATTTCTGACTTGACCTAACAAAGGGTTTTCTAACTAATTGTAAGGGATGTCCTCTGATATTGTGAACACAATTTTTAAATTCCAGACCAATTCAGACAATAAATAAGGGTCTTGAATAATATCATATAATAGCATAAGGTCACCATAAAGATGACGTGTAGATAAGGGCATAAAATTTAAAATAGCAAGTCTATTCTCATAAGGAACATCAAAAGCCCAGATACTTTTTAGTGAATTTTCTCTGAACTCTTTCCAATAACAGGCATTCTGTTTTATATGGATTCCAAAGCTGTGAAGCATATTCCAAATGTGGTCTTACATATGCTCTATATAGAGGTAACAGTACATCCTGTTTTCTAGATCTTATATTACTTAATATAGACCATACCACTTTACCGGATTTGTTAATGATATTATGTACATGATTTTTATAAGAGAAGTTATCTGAGATATTAATTCCCAAATCTCTTTCATTAGATGTAGTCTCAAGTAGTATGCCGTCCAAATAATAGGGACATTGTGAATTTCTAAGGCCCAAATGCATAACTTTGCATTTGGAGATATTTAAAGTCATACCCCACTTCTTGACCCATGTTGTAATGTGGTCTAGATCCTGTTGATTGCATCAACCTGATAGTCAGAGGCACATGGCCACTATTTTAACATCATCAGCATATTTTATAGTGAAAGATGAGCAACCAAGTAAGGTCAGCAATAAATGCCTGAAAACAGGTATGGGCCATACTGAACCCTGTGGCACCCCGCTAGTCACCATACCCTGGCTGAAGTATTTCATGAATAATTACTTGCTGAGAGCAATTATAAAGCCAATTGATTATCCAATTAACTAGAAACCAGTTTATATTTAGTTTATGAAGTTTAGAAGTTAAGGCCCAATGAGGCATGATGTCAAAAGCCTTATTAAAATCAATGTAAATAATATCACATGGAATGCGTTTTATCTAGTAAAGAGCTGATTTGTTCGTAAAAACATATTAAATTTGTCAGACAACTTCTGCCTTTTTGATGCCATGTTGTTCTATATCATGACAGTCCAGGACTAGGGATATCAAATCTTTAATTAAACTCTCTAATAATTTACAAGTAGAAGAAGTTAAACTTCTAGGCCGATAGTTTTCCCAGTTATTTTAGGCCCTTTTGTAAAAATATGGATTACATAGCTTCTTTCCCATCCAGGGGAACAAAATTGGTGGCCAAAAATATTCAAACTTCAATTTTAAAGGAACTGTAATTACATCAGCTAATAAAAATAATAAATGTCGGCTATATTGTCTGGACCAGGACTAAATTTTCCTTTAAGTTTTAATAATTTATCTCTGATAGAGTCCAGCGAAAATTTCACTGGTGAAACATTGGCAGTATCTAGTAAAGCATAATCATTATTTGAGACTGAAGAACCAGTGAAATTTTTACAAAATTTTTATTAAACAGTTCGCCATTTTTTTTGGCTCATATATCAAAGTCTCACACTCCAATAATGGACCTATTTGACATGTTGGTTTCGTAAAGAGTTAATGTAAGAATAACATTGTTTACTGTTAGATTTATTACGCTAGATGCTAGATTTAGTTCCCAAGTAGATTTGGCCTTCCTGATCATTCTTTTGCATTTTATTTGTATATGTGTTACAAATAGATATGAAATTATAAAGGTTAAAATATATAGTCAAAAGTATTCAGTAACAATTTTAAAAAGATAAATGAGTATAAGAATATATAACATTGCATAAAATGCATAGATAAATAACTTCTAAATGTCACTTTTGTGGTAAATTAAACCTTATTTGTTACAGTAACTAAATGTATTATTTTATTATATTTTATTTTCTATGTTTCAACAGGATAAACTGTTTGCTAAATCTTGCACAAGAAAAATGGCCTTAAGTCAAAACATGCTGAAGAAACTAAGGTTAAGGAAAACCCACAACAACCTTTTGAATACCTAACAAAACAAAAGAACCCTGCAAGATATGAATGTTTCAAAGTAACCCATTTCAAACCTAATGTTTCTTATTAAAAGCCAAATATCAGTCATACGTGACCTATGGATATCATAAAATCCATCCTGGACGTCCAAAATCAACTAGATCTGAATTAATCTCAAGGATAAGCATGAAAAAGATTACAGTATTACAATGGAATAGCACAGAGGACCAATGAAAATCACAATAAGTATGACTTATCGTAGTTATAAGTATGGTGCCAGTTACAAATGGTTATTCAGTCCTGCCATTCAGTTGCCTTCATAATATTTTTTTTTTCCATAATACGTTTTTAATTGTTTTACCTTAAAATATCATGCAAACATTAACATCACATTTGCAATATAATTATCTTACACTCAACATTCATAAACTTAGGCCATTTTTAAGATGTTTTGTTTATTCATATTGCAACATAGGAAAACTCAACTTCTAATTTAAAACTAAAAAAACTAATATGAATGCTAAAACCTCTACTGTACTATGGCATGTAGCTATCAGAACTAATTAATAACAAAAGATGTCAATCACTATATGAAAAAGTACATTGGGAATCTAACTATTTCTTAATTAGCAGGTAATCTAGGCTAAACAAAGTCTAATTGCAGAAAGTGACCCCAAAGATCAAAGAATTCCTCTAATCTATCTAACAGCACATAGGAAATAATTTCATTATTAGCTATGCAACCCATCATATTATACCACTCAGTAATGGATGGTGATTTGGAATCTTTCAATATTTTAGTATCAACCTCTTTACACAGACAGAGGCAACAGACATCCAAAGCTTATGTTGGTACGTTAAATTGGAATCAATAGGGAAGAACCAAGAATAAAGATTAGTGGGGATGGGGGAATAGTGGACTGTAAAAAGTCTTACATACTTTAAGAATTTCTTTCCAGAGTAGGACCGTTGAAGGACATTCCCATAACATATAAGCTAGAAATGCATTAAGGGCATGACATTTCCAACAGTTTGCATTAGGGGAGTAACCTAAACCCAAATATTTTATCAATGAGCGGTAAAATGATGCTGTATTTTAAACTGAATCAGCTTACCTTGAGTGTCGGTATTACCCTTGTAGGCAAGATTCCAAGTACAGCTCAATCTATTTCGAGATGTGAGTCTAGTTCAGTTTCACACTTCTGTCTGGCTGAAGATGTTAAAGATGAGGATAACAGACAATTACTGAGTATTTTATATACAAAACTGGCACCTTTCTTTAAAGGTCCTATTTTTATTATCTGTTCCCATTCCTTATTAACAGATATAGAGTAATCATCTAGAAGGATGTGTTCCTTAAGTAGGTTTCTTACTAGTAAGTAAAATGGAAGTGAAAGTCACGAGGAGACCATAATGTTCCTAACTTCATGAATGACATTAGAGTGTAAGTTCCTGTTGTTAGAATGTCACTTAGTCTATTAATCTCCACCTGAGACCTAGCTGGGTCAGGTTTTAAGGGCGCACCATTAGCAATATGAGTATGAGACCACAGGGGCATATGTTTTACTGGCATATTAGAGGGCTAATTGATTGTTGTGTTTTTAAGAACTTTAAAGAGTTAACTAAACAATGGTTGTCACTTAGATTTATAGGAGTGGGTATAAAAAGGTAATCAGGATATAGATTATGATGTATGAGGGATTGTTCTAGCTGTAGCCAAAGGGGCATGAATCAAGATTAGTTGGCCCAGTGTGAAAGTAGCAGGAAATCTGTTTAAACATAAATGGCCAATGATGCCATTCTTAATGAGGGCACTGCTAGACCACCTAGCTCATGAGGGGCCCATAATTTGTTACTGTTAGGTCTTAGGGTTTTCCGTCCCATAGGAATTTCCTTATGGTTGTGTTTAGTCTTCCATATATAGCTTTCTGTCCAATAATATTGGAATATTCGAAAAGGTAGTAGATCCCTAGGAGCAATAATCATTTTTAGAAACTGACTTTACCCAGAGATAAATTTAAGTGTCTCCATTTTAAAGGTCTGATTTAATATCTTGAAAGAGATAAATAAGCTGCCTGCGTAATAAATTGCCAGAACATCTCTCTTTGTAAAATCTGGTGTTAAGATTGCCACCTCCGATACTGGGGTAACCTTTTCCATACCTTGAAATTTGAAAATATATTTTTGCCCTTTTCTCAACAGTGTTGTGCAAGAGCACTCATGTCATCCAGTTTCTGTATGCTCCAAATGTCCTGTCCTGTACTTTCTTTAAACTTTCTGTTGGTTTTACCAATGTAAAATGCAGGACATGCATCACATTTTGAAGGTATACCACCTGTTGAGTATTACAGGTAATGAATAAGGTGTGGTGTCCCAGTCACAGGGTGTTCAATCATAGGGCCAGTTTCTATATATTTGCCAAAGGAGCAGTTCCCACACTTGTGTGGACCCAGGTTAGCATTTATCAGGTTGTCTTGTACTGTGTTTTCCCAGTAAGTGCTATGTACAAGAATGTCTTTTATGCCCCCCATTGTATACAATGCATGGTTCAGAATGTTGATGTAGTGAGTTTTTTCTCCATATTTAAAATGTGCCAATTCTTTGTTAGCATTTCTTTCACCAGATATGCTTGGGGACTGAAGGTGGTGAGAAATAAAGGATGTCACTGTTAGTATTTGTGTTATTCCTTGTGTTTGGTGCCAATAAAGTTTCTCTGTTCATAATATTGACCTTGCCCCTGGCCTCTTGTATTACATTTTGTTGTATCCTCTAACTTTAAAATGTCTACTAAGGGCTGTAGCCTGTTTTGAAAGTCTGTAACCGAGGTGCAGTTTCATCTATATCTCATGAATTGCCCTTGGGATATTTTTAGTCACGTGTTTGGGGTGACAACTGGCAAAATGTAGTAGAGAGTTCCTCTCAGCAATTTTCCTAAAATGTTCAGTAGAGATGCTACCAGTAGTGTTTTCTTTATTGTCAAATCAAGAAAGCTGTCAAATCAAGAAAATTGTCCAATCAAGAAAATTGACCTGATTAAGGTCATAGGTCATGTCAAAATGTAGATTCTTGTTTGTGCTTTCTAAATATTGTACAAACTCCTCAAGTTCTTGTACATTGCCCTTCTATATGAAAAACAGGTCATCAATAAACCTTTTCTAAAGATCAATATGGACCAAGAATTTATTGTTGTCACCATTATACAAAAGGTCTGTTCCCATAGCACCAAATGGATGATCACGTAGTTTGGGGACATGGCTGCCCCCATGGCAGTGCTTTAGTTTGACTATACATACAATCTTTAAATAAAAAGTATCGCATGTAAGCACTTTCTCTGCTAAATTTACTAGAAACTCTATGAAGTTTTGAGAATAGTTTGATTCTTTGTACAGAGTTTTCCTGAGTGCATCTAGACCCTCCTGGTGAGGAATGTTTGTACAGAGTGCCCTCACGTCCATGGTTACCAGAAGCCCTCGTCCCATCCAAAGCTAGGTCTTTTGTCCCCAGGTGGACAATGACATCTAGCTCCCCTGTTGTCAACTTGCCATGTTCAAGAATAATTTTATGATGCAAAATGAAATAGAGCCCTAAAATGTAAGACCTATAGAATCAATTGGCCTTGTTAGAAACACAGAAAGACGTAGTAGATTTTCACCAGTACCAACTACAAGAAATTTATAGGACAAACTAAGAGGGCAGTGGTTTAGTCAAAGAGTCACCACTGCATGGAACAGGCTTCCAGTAGTGTAGTATCTAGCCCTGGCGATAGCTTTAAGGCATCTTCAAGTGAATACATGAGAAATAAAAAATATGCCCCTAGAGGGTAAGAAAATTTGCATGAGTCTAAATGGCCCTTGACTTCTGACTCATACATTTCTGTGATTCTATGAATCTGTCAATTTCTCTATGTCACTATTTAAAGTAAAGTCCAGCTGGTGTGAACACTCACTAAGATAGGAAAAACAATATTTAACTGAGGCTGTGTGCCACTCCACAGGAAAACAAATGTTGTCAATGAAACATCTCCACAGTAAAACCTTGTCCAGGTAAATGTTCCTATTCTATTATAGAAACAATTTGCTTTAAATTAGCCATAAACAAATTTGCATACAGTTAATAGGGGCCATACTGGACTCCACTGCTGTCCCCTTACACTGCTGAAAACCTAGTCCTTAAATCTGAAATAATTGTTAGTCTAAACCAATTCTACTAACTGAGAAGGATGATGTTGGGAGGTTTATGAATGTTCTCTTCTCTAAAAAGTTTTCAATGAGAACAAACCCTCTTTATAGGCTATCAAAGTATAAAGACTCTTCATATCAAGAGTTGCCAGAATCTGCCCATTTAAATTCACATGGTCACTGTTCATCTCTTCCAAGATCTGTATAACATGTTTTGAATCCAATGTGTGATTAACTGTCACATAAAAAGGATTTAGCATAATAATTAACAAAATTGAAACAGGCTCTGATAGAATCCACACCTGATAGAATGGGTCCGTGACAGGGTTGAATAAGACCCTGTCCCATTTGTTATGCAGAAAGTTAAAAGAAATGATCTGTTCTATCCTCTCCTTTTCTGTCTCGTGTCTATCTGATTGTGCAGTCAAATTTTCTTGTAAGACCTAAGGACTGATCACTCTGATGGTCTCGTAATTCTTTGCCTCCCACTATCTCCCTACCTTCACTTGTTGTTTCTTGCTGTTTCTATTTTTATTCCCCCTTGCATATCTGCAGTTATAAAATAAATGTAAATCTTGTGTGAAACTGGAATCACTTTGCTTGTCAATGTATATAATTATATTGTTGAAATGATTGCAAAAAGCTATTGTGGGAACAAAGAGGAAGCAGGGAACTACAGACCAGTCAGCCTCACCTCGGTAGTGGGGAAGATCATGGAAGCACTACTGAAGGAGAGATTGGTGGAACATCTGGTTGTCAATGGACTACAGGACCCAAGGCAGCATGGTTTCACCAGGGGAGGTCATGTCAGACCAACCTCATTGAATTTTTGACTGGGTGACTAGGGAGGTGGATCAGTGGAGGGCAGTGGACATGGCCTATCTGGACTTCAGCAAGGCCTTTGACACTGTGCCACATAGAAGACTATTACACAAACTAGGGAATATGGGTGTGGGCAAGACAGTAGTGTGGTGGGTAGGTAACTGGCTGGGTGGCAGGACACAGAGGGTGGTGGTAAATGGCTGTCACTCCACAGAGGGAAGAGTGACCAGTGGGGTACCACAGGGATCAGTGCTGGGACCGGTCCTATTCAACATCTTCATCAGTGACATTGCACAGGATCTAGAAGGCAGAATTTCACTGTCCGCTAATGACACAAAGCTCTGTAACAGACTAGACACACCAGAGGGTGTAGACAGAATGAAGCGACCTGCAGAAACTTGAAGAATGGTCAGGGGTTTGGCAGTTGAAATTCAATGCAAAGAAGTGCAAGATAATGCATATGGGGCACAAAACCCTGGCACAATATATCAGTTGGGGGTGAGGATATAGCATGCACCAAGCAGGAAAGGGATCTTGGGGTTGTCATCTCTGATGACCTCAAGGTAGGAAACAGTGTGACAAGGCAGCAGGTAAAGCAAATAGGATGCTGGGATGTATAGGCAGGGCATCACCAGCAGGAAAAGGAGGTCATAATTCCGCTATACAAGAAACAAGTGAGGCCCCACCTGGAGAACAGTGTACAGTTCTGGAGACCATACCTATGTAAGGACATAGACAGGGTAGAGAAGGTTCAGAGGAGGGCAACAAAGATGGTGCATGGATTGCATCACAAGTCCTATGAAGACAGGTTGAAGGAACTGAACATGTACTCCCTGGAGGAGAGGAGGAGAGAGGGATATGATAGAGACATACAAGTATCTTACAGGGAGGAACAGGATGCAGGAAAACACTATTTTTAAGCAAAAAGATGTTCCAGGACTAGAGGGCATGGGATGAAGTTGGAGGGAGGGACGATTCAGAGGAAACATGAGAAGAATTTCTTCACAGAGCAGGGTGGTGGACAAGTGGAACACCCTGCCAGAGAAAGTGGTGGGGGCTGAAACAATCACTGGATTTAAGAATGCATGGGATAGACATAAAAGGAATTCTAGAGGTCAGGGGTAAGGGGAAACAGACTTCTAGGAAAGCAAACTGAACTTACAAGCTCAAATGGGCAGACTGGGTGGGCCATAGGCCCTTATCTGCCGACAATGTCTATGTATCTATGTATCTATGTATCTATTTGGAACTCAAGAGGTTAACTTTAAGATGCAGTTTGACCTCCAGAAACTTTTCTATCTTGTTGCATCTGCAAGAAACTGACAAAGCTCTTATACAGTTTGTGAGAAACAGGATGCCTCTTAACGAAAATCAGGATGCAGAAATTAATTGCCAGGCAAAGAATTCTTAGAAAAAGAGCAGTAATCTTTTATTAGAGAGAGAGGCTGAGATTTGAGACTGAAATTTAAAGTTAGAGATACCCTCAGAGGAAAGACTGTGTTCTGTTTGAACTGGCTAGGTAAAAAATCATTCTGCACACATTTTCAGTTTTTCTTTTTATTCTATTGTTATTAGAATAATAAAATGCTACTATGAATTTTATAACTGCTTCTGGTTTTCCTATGCTTTCTGACCTATGCCTCAACGACAGGGCCTACCTAGAGGTATGTCTAACCTCTTATGAATTTTAGGCGACAGTAAGATAGTCCACAGTGGACAAGTAGGACTAAGTATACACAGCTGGCTGCTGGACCTTTGTCTTATAACAACTTGTATGTATGTTTCTACTGTATGTATGTTTCTGAAACATAAACAGCTTAACCTGTTCAACATCAATCAGTTTGCATCTGTATCCCCACCCCAGGATAATGTCAAAAACAGAAAGTATTCTGTATGAACATACAGATTAGCTGGCAGAAAAGGCTCACAGGTCTATCAAGTCTGCCCAAGTGTGCAACTCTCAGTTTAATACCACTGCAGCTTCCCCCACCCAATCCTCAGCCTCCATCCCTTTCCCGGCCTAGCCACCATAATTTTTCTTGTCTGTACTTACCCTGCCCCTGACTATTACAGTCCCACTTAAAATTCTCAACGGTTCTCAGTTCGATTAACTCCTCCGGCAGTAAGTTCCATCCCACCACCACTACTTTCTCTGTGAAGTAGTCTCCCTCATCTCCTTCCTGAATCTCCCCTTCCAACTACAGACTGTGTCCCTAGTGACCTTCCCCTTAAAGTGGAACAAACCTCCTGCTCTGACTTTATTTATGCCTTTCAAGTATTTAAAGGTCTCTATCATGTCCCCACTTTCCTTCTGTCCTCCAGCAAGTATATGTTGAGCTCCCTCAATCATTCCCTCATAAGGCATCTCCCTAGCCCTGTGATCATTTTTGTCACCCTGTGCTGCAGCCTGACCAGAGGTCTCACATCCTTCTTGAGGTAAGGGCACTAGTACTGTACACAGTACTCCAAGCACGGCCTCACCAGTGATCTACACAAGGGCAGGATGACCTCCTCTTTCTGGAGGTGATCCCTGGCAATGCACCCTAGCATCCAATTTGTGCTTGCCACCATTCTCCTACATTGTGCTAATACCTTCATGTCACCAGTGACTATTGCCCCAGGTCCCTCTCCTCCTTTGAGGCTGCTACCTGCACTCCCCAGCCAGTAGCTGATCCTTGATTTCTGACTCCGAGGTGCATGACCTTGCACTTCTTAGCATTAAACCCCAACTGCCACTCCTCTTACCAATGTTTGAGTTTAGCTAGAGACTCCTGAGTGCCTGCCACACTCCCTTCCTCACTGTCCATTTTTCACAAATCTTTGTGTCATTAGCAAACAGGCTGATCTTACTCTTGTCCCCTCTTCAATGTCCTCAATGAAGACATTGAACAAAACAAACCCAGCACTGAACCCTGAGCTACCCCACTTGTCACTGGCCTTGGCTGGGATGTCTCCCCTTACAATTACCCTCTGCTGTTTGCACTGAAGCCAATTCTCTACCTACCACACCAATTTCTCCCCGACCCCAGATCCCTGAGGTTGCTCAGTAACCTCCAGTGTGGCACTGAGCCAAAGCCTTGTTGAGACTGCATGAACCACAGCATGACGTTTTTCAACTGTCCTAGTGACCCAGTCTAAGAAGTTGATTAGGTTAGTCGGCAAAATCTTCCCCAAAAACATGCCTCTCTTGTCCTGTACTCCATTACTATCAAGAAAGGTTGTCAATCTCTCTTTAAAATGGTCTCCATCAACTTCCTCACTATAGAAGTCAAGCTAACTGGTCTGTAATTGCCTGGTTCATTCTTGGGCTCACTGTTGTGAGGCACAATAGTGAGCCATCTTGCAGTCTCTGGGCACATTCCCCATCTCCAAGGAGGTGTTAAACAGGTCTGCCAGAGGGCCTGCCAACACCCTTGCCAGTTCCTTCAGGACTTTTGGATGTGCATCATCGGTCCTGTTACCTTGTTCACCCACAAGGCTTTGAGGCCTTTCAGAACTCTGTCTTCTTGTATGACCCCTTTGTTATCTCTTCCCCACTCTGCCCCTCCTCCCTTTTCCTTGTGGTATTGGGCCATCCTTTTCTTTCATGAACACCGAGCAGAAGAACTCACTGAGTGCCTCCACCTGGTCTTCCTTTTTCTGCCCATCCCCCACCTCTTGATTCTAACAATCTCGTCCCTACAAGTCCTCTTCTATCTTATGTATTTGAAAACCTCCTTCTACCCTCCCTGATCCCCTGAGCCAATTTAAGCTCCTTTGCTACCTTGGCTGCCTGACTGCCCTACTCACTTCCCTAAATGCATTTGTGAACACCTCCCTGTCTTCCTCACGCCCAGATTTTTAACCTGGTAAAGGCCAAACTCTTTTCCCTCACTCTCCTCCAGTTTCTTGCTGAGCCAGCTAGGTTTTTTACCTGGACGGCATACTCTGGGACTTGGCACATGTGTTTGTGGCCTCATTGAGACCCTTCTTAATAATTGTCCACATCTGGTCAGCATCCATCCCCGGGCTAATTCCAGCTAAATACCCCTCTAGGATGGTGTCCATCCTGGCAAAATCTCTTTCCTGAAGTCTATCACTCTTGTCCTGGTCTTAGCGACTGCCTCCCTTTGTTGAGGAGGAACCACATTGAGCGGTGGTACTTCCATGCTAGTGGGTATACGACCATCCTGACTTGGTTTCCATTTGTTAGCACAATATCCAATATGATCCCTACCTGGTAGGCTCTGTCACTCCCTGCACTAGGTAGCTATCCTGGATAACCTCCAGCAGTACCTGTTTCCTGGCGCTTGTGGTAGTTACAGTCTGCCAGTCAACCCCGGAAGGTTGAAGTCCCCAGCTATAACCATACTCCTTTGTCACTGATCTTCTTAATTTGCTCATCCAGCTCCTGTCCATCTACTAACTTTGTGAAGGTGGCCTGCACACTACCCCATCCTGATCTTCTTACTGTACCTTTGGAGCTTTGGAGCAGAGCCCATATAGCTTCTGGCCTCCCTCTTCCCCCTCCCCTGATACACAGTATCCGTAATGTAAACCGCCTTTTCCAGTCAACAAAAACTAGCTAACTTAACTTATTCAGCTTAAGAACTGCACTATAAGACTTGTTTGCACTGGGCAAATGATACCTGATACATGGGCAGGCTATTTAGAACATATTCCTTTCATCTGCCTACAGGAAGGTCTGGTCATTTGCCGCAATTGCCTTTGTAACCCAAACCTCACATTAACTATATTACAGGGGTTCCTCTTCCTTGTCTCAAGACTGGCAATCTTGTACCTTATGGCAGTTGGTTTCCTCTGCATACTCTTCATTTGCCACCTTGTTTGGCAAGACCACCAACCAAAACTGCCCCCACCAGAGTCTCGCTCTGAACTTTGGAAGAACTGCAATCAGGCCAGCCATCCATCAGGGTACTTTCTAGGCCTTTAGGAAACCCCAATGGTCCCCACACCCTCTCTGTGGTCCCACTACCTATTAGTCTTAAACAACTTCCAGCTGCAGTCCCAAAGGTCCCATCCCTAGAGTTGCTCCCTGCAGGCCTGCTCTGTCTCACCCCCAGGTCTAAACTGAAGTAAATGTCTGACTGTCCTAGACTAAACTATAGATAATTGGAAATTTGTTTAACAGGGGCCTGCTGTTTGTGTTTTAGACTTTTTCATAGTTAGGTTACTGTAGGCTCCCCTTGGATGCAGCCTTTTTAATCATCAGTAATTAGATTTTAATTTTGAGGTTTGCCCCAAGCATTTTCACCATCTTTCATCGCAGTATACCGAAAGAGACATAAGATATTACTAATTAGGCTGGCAACACGCACAAATATTATTTGTTGATCACGCATAGACACCAGTTTTCTATCTGCACGCTCATGTTATTCCTCACAATCAGCTAGTTTTATGAATTAGTTTGTTTTTGAAAATGAAATGTGCTGATTAAGTTAATCCCTAACACAGTATTTTATCAGAAGAAAATACAAGTTTTCATCTTGCTACTAATCATACTTTTTGAGAGATGAATGCTACCTACAGATCATTATCAGTTTAATGAAGATGCAACCTTTTAGGAGAGTTTTTGCTGACTCGAGGAGCTTCTACCAGAAAAAAACATTGCAGCTGTTTCCTACTGGACATTTTTGCCTACTGTGACAAGAGTCAAACATAGTTTTACAGCCTGTCACAGAGGTCTCAACTGTCTGATATGAAGACAGCTCAGTGAGCAGTACTTCAGCCATGCTGCCATTCCTTATCAGGGAAGGTTATCGCTGCACTTTGTATTTTCTGTGATCTATTCCTTTCTTCCAGTTATTTAATAACATGATCCTGTCAGCTAATTATCTGTGCGAAGCTTTCAAAGATAACACACACAGAATAAATGGAGAACAGCAAATGTTACTACATTCAAGTCTGTAGCAGCCAGTGCATGCAAAGGGATAATAATGACTGATAAGGAACAGAAGCACTGGACAGAGTAAGACTCATTGAGCAGTCTTAGTAATTCCACATCAGACAGAAAAATAGAAACATAGAATCTGATGGCAGATAAAGACCGTTGACTCATCTAGTTTTCCGACAACTGAGACACCTCCATGAGGAAATTCTTTTCACGGAGAGAGTGGTGGATACATGGAACAGCCTCCAGAGGAGGTCGTTGGGTCTAAAACAGTGGGGAATTCAAACATTCATGGAACAGACACAAGGCAATTATAGTGGGGGTTGCAGGAAGCAGGCTGTTGGTTAACTAGAATCTGCAGCTTATCCAGGAGGTAGAAATGGGCAGACTATGGGCCAAGTGGTCCTTATCTGCCATCAAAGTCTATGTTTCTATGGCAGGCTGTAAAAGTAAGTTTGACTGTTGTCATAGTACACAAAAAAATAGGAATTCACTGCAGTTTTGTTTTTGATAAACACTCACTCAGCCAGTAAAACTCTCCTCAGAAGGTGCATCTGTATGAACCCCACCCCCAATCTGGGTATACCTCCCTCCAGTTCCCAAGATTACAAATGGGGAAACTGTAGGGCAGTGGCGGTTGTGTTCAAGAGCCCTGGTGTTATCTGAGTCAAGACTCCATTTAAAATCCTCATGGCTGGAGCCATCTAGCACACCTGTCTTCTTGCCCCTATACTGGTAATAGGGACCAAGACCTGGTGGGAGTATGTTATCAGGTGTGAGAAGCAGATTCCCCAAAACAAGAATATGCCAATGGTCGGAAATGGAAATGCTGTGCCTGCACAACCAGCACTGCTACACATGTATGGAAGCAACCAAGATCGAGCAAAGCTCTCATTCAACAACAGGCTGCGTGCCAATATAATCAATGCTCCTGACTCCAGGAAGATAGCAAAGCCAGGACCAAAATAGCTAACCCCATCAGATGCTGGTACAAGTGCTACCCAGTCCTAGAGCAGGCAACAGGACTGGGAAGTGAAGAAGGTACAGTGCACATTCTTACTGGACTCAAGAAGCGACTCAAAGGCCACCTCCTGTACCATAGCCCTGACACAAAACATAGAAACATTGAAACAGTATTTGCTGCTGCAAAGGACTGCTTGACTTCCCTACTCTGCCCATTTCCCTTCCTATAGTATCACTGCAGTTCCTATTTGATCTCTGCCCCATTCACCACTCTGTCCCTTCCCTAAGATTTCTTATGCCTATTCCATGCATCCTTGAACCCCACCACTGTTTTAGCCCCATCACCTCCACTGGAAGACTGTTCCAGGAATCCTCCATTCTTTCCATGAAGCAGTACTTCTAATCATTATTCCTTAATCTAACCCCTCCAGCTTTTATTGTACCCCTTGCCCTTGGGCATCTTTTTTCTGAAAATACTTCTCTCTTGTAACTTGTTTGCCACTGTGAGGTATTCAAAGGTTTCTATCTTATCCCCTCTCTCTTCTCTCTTCCAAAGTGTACATATTTAGGCCATTTACTCTCTCCTCATAGGACTTCTGATGCAGACCCTGCACCATTTTAGTTGTTCTCTTTTGGACTGCTTCCACTCTATGTCATTCTGGAGATGTGGTCTCCAAAACTGGACACATATAGTACTCTAGGTGGGACTTACCAGCAATCCATACAGAGGCAACACACCTTCATCTTTCCACTGGTGATACCCTCCTATGCACCCCAGCATTTCACTTGCCCACCCAACTGCCTTGTCACACCACCTGGCCACCTTTAGGTAATCTAATATGATCCACCCAGCTTTCTTCCCTGTTGTGTGGTCACCAGTACCCTCCCTCATTTTGTGCTCCACCCTGGGAAAATGGGCTGGCCTTAAATGTCTGGACATCTCCATGGTCCCTAGACAGGCAGCGCGCTATGGCGTTTACAAACAGCCTTCAAGAGCATAAGTTAAAGCAGCAGCAAACTGCAGAAACTGCAAGAGCATAGCACCTGGATATAAACAAATATGGCGCTGCCTGAGTCTCCGCAGCCCTCTGACTCCAGCAAAGACTTCTGGGCAACAGTCAGAGTCAGCACAAGATGTATCCATGTATTTCAGCCAATCAAAAGCCTGCTGTGCTTTGCAGCCTGCCTGCAAACCCAGCACAGCTGGACAAACATTCCAAATACTGCTTTCCAGAAAAAGATGGACCAATGGGACATTGAGTTTCATCCAATACAATAGATGGCTGTTTCCAGGGATCTGGGACAGTTCTGCCAATGTGGCAGAATGAGTGGAGCTGTGAGTGTGGAGCTACTGTCTGCCAGGCATTGCAGGCATGGCAAATTAAGAAGTCTAGGATTCCAGTAACTGACTCTTTTGTGAAGACAACAACAGTTTTGATCAAAACTAGCAGTTTAAATGCAAAGGTTAGAGCTGTAGTTTTCCTGCCCCACAGTGACTTTCCCATCTGGGGACAAGCTTCTTCAAAGATAACTGACTGACCAAGAAGGCCACTGCCTGCTTTAGGGTCCCTGGACCCCAGTAGCTGCAGTGCTAGACTGACCATAGATAACTGAGTCTGGAGAGTGAATACCAGATGACCCCAGGGAAAACTCCTTTCCAGTAGGGAAGCATGTCCAGCCATCTCGCTTGTTCCATCATCAGAACACTAAAGGTATCTGTGAAGCTACAAAACCATGAAGTAACCTTTAGGGTTTATGCCTCACAACTGGGAATTTGTAACTGTGCCAGGGACTAGGGGTGTGCGAGAACAAATAATATTTCTCAAATGCCATGAATAATGCGCTATGCATTATTCAGATCCAAATAATGAATAGTGGCACTATTAGTGCCTATTCATATTCAAAAATAGTAAACACACACAACAAAGTAGAAAAACAACCCCACCCTCTCCTCAGTCCACCAGTGGTAAAAACAACCCCTGTTCCCCACCCTCCACCCCTAGAACCCACAATTTCAATAGTAACAAAAAACTCCAATGATGGGCGACTGGCACAACTTACCCACCTCCATGACCAATCACCATCTCCTCTTGACATCATTTACTTAAATCATCCTCCCTCCCAAGCAGCAGCACAGCAGTCACACCCTCCTCCCTCTAGCACCCACATTTGTTAAATTTAGTAAGGAAGTCCCCAGGGATGAGAAGGCAACCATATGCACCTCATAGAGAATCTAGCCCTTTGTTTACTGCAGCTAGCTGCAAAGACAAGTACACAGGGACAAAAAAATTACAACACTCCAGAGACTGCATATGTGTGAACAGGACAGGTCATTTAACTGGAAGTATGTGCCTCATACAGCCTCACAGAGCATCTAAACAAAAATAAAAGTATTATTTGTATTGCCCTGGGTTCCAGTGGTAACTGACCCACTTAGACCCACAAGGTAAGGAGGCAGTGTGCGCAGTGGTTTAAGGCTCTGAGCTGCAAACCTAGAGATCTGGGTTTGAATCCCACTGCCCCCACTAGCATACTGTGTGACCCTGAGCAAGTCGCAACTTCCCTTGTGCTCCCAGGTCATATGTGTAAACAAGCTTCAGCTTAGGGTGCCTCTCCTGGTTAAAAAACACAGATGTAAGAAAACATTGATGTTCCTGAAGTAAATCGTATCCCCATCATTGCTCAGCGATGGCACAGACTTGCTCTCACCTGTTTACCAGCTGTTGTTTGATAAATGTAAACAGCACATCGGACCCATTCTCTTCATCTCCATGTTCCATGACCAGTTCTGCTGCACTGCTCACTGATCACATCCATTGAATTATCTGTGGTGTTGTCTCCATTCCTTGACGTCAATGCTCCATGAGCACTTCCTCCCCACCCATGCAGAGAAAGCGATTTACAGAAATGCTGAATTTCACTGAACTGAGTTAAAAAAACATAAAAAAGGCACAGACAGTCGGTAGATCACTGACAAAAAGAAACACGAAATAACACATCCTAAACTCGATATGTTCAATGAAAACAGACTGAGATTATGAAGAACTGTTTGAAATTTGCTGTTTCTTCACTATAGCGGTGTCATGCATTCAAGAGAAGTACATGTAAATTTTCAAATCAGTTGTAACAAGCAGCACGTGCTGAACAGACTCACTGCTCTGCTTCAAGAATCAGTTGTCTGAATGCATCTAGACAAACAAACTGATGAACTGACTTCCTAACACTATTTTACACATTGAAAAAATGCTGAACACAAGTATGGTTCAGAACATTATGTTTTGTATACAGATTAATTTTCTAGCTCTTTTAAATATGAAAGTAAAATCTATATGTTCCTGATTGTAAAAAGCAAAAAAAACCTCATCAAACACAAAAGCATCCCTGAGTTCCCATTCCTGCCGCAACTACTGTATCAATCACAGATGTGAACTGCTGTTTTTCTCCTGCTTTTTGCCACTGAGCTCCCCTTTCAGCAGGAATATTGAATACAGGAAAAAAGTATCACCATGGGTACATTGGTCTTGGTTTTATGTTTAATTTTAAATCAGTAACTTCCCCAGAGGTGCAGTACAAATTAGGGAGAACAGAGGAATGGAATCAGAGGGTGGAAATTAATAAAGGAGGCTGGGCGTAGAAATGAAGGGGATGGGAATGGAAGTATTAAAGAGGGGAAGGAGAGAGGCAAAAGGACAAATAAGGATAGGAAAGGGTAACAAGCAGAATGGTAACAAAATCTAGAAGGCCATATTTACAATGCTAGAAGTCTAGGAAATAAGACTCTGGACCTAGAGGACATAATGACAGAGGTTGACCTGAATATCTGAATAGTGTGGCCATTGCGAGTCATGTTGCACTGAAAACCATGACTGGGACATGGCCACCCAGGCTGTACTCTGCAGGAGGGACAAGCTGGGAAGGAATGGAGGAGCTGTGGTACTTTATGTGAGGGAATGCATAAAGCAATGGAGATACAGAGAATACAGGATGAGCAGAGGTACTGTGAGACACCTAGACATAGCAAATTGAGACTCTATTACACTGGTATGATCTTCAGACCTCCAGCACAGAGAGAGAGGTAGATAAGGTACTGGTGGAAGCTACTTGTAAGATGGCAGAGAAGGTCGAGGTGCTGCTGGTGGAGGACTTCCAGTCTGCCAGATGTAGACTAAAACCTCCCAGCTGTGACTTCAGTTAGAAGTAGGGACATCCTATATTCTCTGCATGGGGTGCTTCTTCCTTATGTAACTAGACAGTGAATCCACTCGAGAGTGTGGAATTCTGGACCTGGTACTTACTAACAGGATACCTAGTGCTTTGTTTGTTTTCTGTAACCTCCATGAATATTTCTTCTCAGTATTTGTATATTTGTGCACAGTATTGTACCTTGTTGTCCAATGTATCTAACGTGGAACCTTTCATCGAACATCTGCTCACAGGTATTATCCAAGAACTCAATAAATAATTAAAAAATAAATAAAACAGGGACATTACTGCAGACTTTAGTGGCTGCAGAATTGAATCACATAAGAGTGAAAGTCCTGGACTTCAGGAGGGCAGGTTTTAAAAAGATGAGCAAGTGCCTCAGGTATAACCTGGCGGGGAGATGACCTGGGTGGGGTGGCAGAATAGTAGTCAAAACTAAAAAGGGCCATAGGAAAGCAACCAACCTCTGCATAAAGCAAGGAACAAAATCAAAATGAACAAGCATTTGTCAATGCCTAACGTTTGAGTAAGCAATAAGACATGATGGGGTGTGCATTAGACAGATCTAGCATGCGGTTTAAGGGGACATAGTGATGCGAGGCCACAGGCGGTCAGTCTAGTGGTGCAGTTAGAACTGTCTAATGCACTCCGAGGGCTTATTGCACTTATAAATGGGCCTGTGTATTCTAAATGGGGTTTCTAGTTTTAGTTGTGCATTAGACAGTTCTAATGCACGGCTAACAACCAATCAGATTGCTTGAAATCTTTTGTGCGATTTTATAATGTTTGTTAAACAATTCTTTTTTTTTTTATTTTGACCCCAGTTTTGAAGATACTTGCTTTAGGATTTGCCTTAAAGTCATTAAATGTGCCATTTATAGTATGCTGGTCAAATGTCATTTCACACCAGAGGTGTGAAACACCTCTTGTCCAGGATTTTAAAACTGGCACATGTCAGGTTTATGGTGGTGTGGAAAAATGGCTACATTGAAGGTTTGGAGTCAAAATAGTGAAGTTATGCGTGAAGGCTGAAATAATAATAAAAAAATAAAAACAAGATTAGTGTGCTTGCCTGAGTTGGGTAAAGGGAACTGTTATCTATGCAGTTAGCTAAGTGAAGAGGACAGCCATAAATTAGGGTGTGTGGCTCAGGCAGCAGAAAGCCAGGTGTTTGAATTTAAAGCTTCCCTAGTTAGATTTTGGCAGAGAGCAGCAAGAGGAAGAAGGTGCTGCTGGAACTTTACTACTCTACTACTGGGACTATATAGCTCTCCTCCCTCCCTCCCCACCCCACCCCCACCCTTAGCCAGTGCCAGTTTACATAGAAAAATAGACTTTGATGGCAGATAAGGACTGCTCGCCCACCAAATCTGCCCATTTCCCTACCAACTGAATAAGCTGCAGATCCTAGTTAACCAGCAGCCTACTTCTTTCTACTCCCACCAGAATTGCCTTATGTCTGTGCCATGCATTCTTGAATTCCTCCACTGAGAGGGAGGCTGCTCATCTCCAGGCTGAGTTGGCCAGGATTCAGGATCCTCCCACTTTAATAGGCACTGGATTTGACTGACAACAGGAAACTTCCTGTTTGGGAGCAAGAAGGGCGTGATCACAGAGGCACAAAAGACTTACCATCCTAGAAGGAAAAGAGTAGTTCTCCCTCCCCTGTAGCTGCTGGAGTTCTGACTCTGAACAAGTAAGGAGACCATGAAGGGATACAAGAAATTCCTGTCTCAGAACAGGAAGGGCAGGAGCTGTAAGGGTACAAAGGCAATAGGAAAGTAGGGAGAAAAGACAAACAAAAGAAAAAGGAAACAGAAAGAGGAAAGATTAAGCATACAATGCAACAGGTGAGGGGCCACATAAGATATGATGGGAGTGGTGCAGTGCAGTGGCTCTGGAGCAGTAGTCTTCCAGGAGACATTCTGGAGGATGAGTTTTTTCCCATCTGCAGGCACCTCTCTGGGCTGAGTGGGAGGTTGCTTGCCTCCAGGTTATGTTCGCCAGGGTTGGGGACCTCTTCTCTCACCCAGGCACCACCAGGACCACTGTCACTGCCTCAGAGGTTGCCAGGAAAGAGGGAGTGGTTGAACCATGAGTGAGCTCAGTGAGGGTGAGAGTGGTGGAAGAGAGTACATCCCTCCAGTTGTACCTCTCCACAATTCATACGCTGTTCTGGTGGAGCATGGTTCTTCTATGGAGGCACCTGCAGTGGAGACAAAGAGGATGCTGGGAAACTCCACAAGGAGACCCACAGCAGGGTGGCATGGAACCCCATGGGAAGGAAACAACTTGTAGTGGGACTCCATTGTTAAGTGGGTAGTACTGGGGAGGGAGGGGAAAAGGGAGGTATGTGCCTTCCCCGTGCCATGGCTTGAGGGACAGGAGCAATCCTCAGGATCGCTAGAGCAGCAGCATGGGAGAAGGAGCTGGACATCACTGTCCACCTAGGAACAAATGACCTGGAGGGAATGTGATCAGAGCAGTGCAGGAGGAGTTTGTGGAGTTGGGGAGGGGCCTAGACAAGTAGCAGTGCACAGTAACCTTCTCAGAGGTGCTGCCTGTCTATGGCATAAGTGAGGCTAGGGTGCTCCACACCATGGAATTCAATGAAAGGTTGAAAAACTGGTGCAGAGCTCAGGGTTTTGGCTTCACTGGGGACTGGGGTCCACTTTAAGGGATACAGGCCTATACTGGTGCCATGATCTGCATCTGTCTGGGAGGGGAATGGGATCATAGGTTATAGGTTTAAATGCGTCATTGGCAAGCAATTAAACTAGCCAAGGGGAGATACTGAAAAGAAGCAGGAAATCCCAGCCCACCCTCCCACAAAACAGGGTAGTTAGCAGGTAAACACAAATGAGAGAAGTCGATATGGAGAAGGACAGGGTAAACAGAGAAAAGGCAAAGGCAGTAAAGACAGGGATGGGGCTAAAAGGGTAAGGTCATCAAAAATGGAGGGCAATGAGTACCAATGCCTGTAGTCTGGATAACAAGCTCCCTGAACTAATGGTCTTGATGGAAAAGAGACGCCTGAATATTACGGCAATCACAGAAACATGGTACACAGAGAACCATAACTGGGATGTCAACATACCAGGGTACACCAATCTACAGGAGGGACAGGGAGGGTAAAGAGGAGGAGTAGCTCTCACGTAAGGGACAGGATCAAAGCAATGGAATTAAAGGGTAAACAGGGGAGAGGAGGCACTGTTGGTCACCCTGGAGACATGAAATGGAGCCACAATCGCATGGGTGTTGTATACAGACCCCGTCTCAGGGGCAGAAATAAGGCAAGAAATGATAGAAGCATCCTTTGGATGGCAGAAAATGGTATCCGTGATAGAGAGCTGGGAATAGGCACCTACATAACAGCGACCCACTCCCAGCGCATTTCAGGGACGGATACGGAGGGTAGGGCAGCTGCAGGGGGTGGGCGACTATAGCAACAGGATGTCGCTATACGATGCGTGGGAGGGGGAGTGGCATGTACAGTGAGGGGCATGAGGGGTGGTGCTGCAGTGGGTTGCAGAGCTGACCCCATGGTGTGGCGGGTGGGTTGCCAGCATCAGTTGGCAGGGTACTAGGTTTGGATCAGGCACTGGTGCATTTTTGTTGCACCCAGCCCAAACCTATTTTTTCATGTTTTACCCCCGACATGCACCCCCTGCAGCTGAGAATCCTTTAATAGGGCGGTGCAGCCACCCACAGAAAACATTAAAACTAAGTTCCTGGTGCCCTTTTGTTGTGCACAGCGTCAGAGTACCAAAAAAAATGTCGGCACTTGACTTCTGCATAGTGGCAATCACCTTAGGCTTTTGCCATTATGACACAGAACCCAGAAAAAGGGAGATATTGTGATGGGGGACCTGAATATGCCAGATGCTAACTGGAGCACCTTTGCTGCAGCCACATCCAGTGGCAGGGTCATTCTCGATGCCCTACAGGGGCATGCCTCAGACAGTTAGTGTTAAAAGCCACTCGGAGGAGAGAGGGATCTCAGAATTAGAAGTGGGTAGTCATCTGGGAACAAGTGACCACCAAAGAATGTGGCTCATGATAAACACAGCTGTAGAGTCAAGCCATACAAAGCAAGGGTACTGGACTTTAGGAGGTTGACTTTGGCAAAATGAGAGACAGCCCTCAGAAAAGCACTAGTAAATGGGCAAGAAGGAGGGGTGGAGGAACAATGGGAAAATCAAAACTTCCATCACAGGGCAACAAGCCTTGTGTGAAGCAAATAAACAAATCAAAATGAAGGAAACAACCACTATGGTTTCTCAAAAGAGGTGGCGGGGAAGGTAAGGGAGAAAAGATAACATTCAAGAAGTATAAGGAACACAGAAAGAGCAGGACAGAGAACTGTACCACTTGAAGCAGAAGGTAGCGGGAAGGCAATCAAAATAGCAAAGGCCCAAACTGAGGAAAGATAGCCAATCAGTTAAGAAAAAGGATACAACTTTGTAGGTACATTAGAGCAGAGAAATACCAAGGGAGGGATAGTGAAGCTTAATAAAGCGCTGGGGGCAGAGGGTGATAGTTTTGGGCTTACTGGGTAGGTCATGCGGTCTTATCTGCCATCAAATTCCATGTTTCTATGTTTAGTGAAAAGCAGGGATACTGAACAAATACTTCTGCTAAGTATTCACAAAAGAAGACGACGGGGAGGTACTTAAAACCAATCAAAAGAAGTACTCTGGATGGGGGTGATATCAGTCCATTCACAGAAGAAAGGATCCTGAAAGAACTCTTAAAACTGAAGGTGGACAAAGCAATGGGGTCTGACAGGATTTACCCAAGAATTCTGAAAACAACTCAGGGAGAACTAGTGACACCACGGATTACCCTTTCTAACAAATCATGGCAGGATGGTGTGGTACCTGAGGACTGGAGGAGGGCAGATGTGATTCCCCTCACAAATGTGGGAGCAAAGCAGAGGCAGGAAACTATAGACCTGTTAGTTTGACCTTAGTTGTAGGAAAATGATGGATTCACTTCTGAAAGAAAGAACTCTTGAGTGCCTAGAGGCCAGTGGGGCTGGACCCAAGGCAACATGGATTCACAGCAGGAGGGTGATGTCAGATGAATGTAATCAATTTCTTTGACTGAGTGACATAGGTAGTAGACCAGGGAGGGGCTGTGGATATGGCCTACCTAGACTTTAGCAAGGCATTTGACACAGTCCTGCACAAAAGATTAATAAACAAGTTAAGCGAGCCTGGGAATGGGCCCCAGGGTGGTAGCCTAAATGAAACCTGGTGGGTGGACGACAAAACACAGAGGGTAATAATGTAAGAGTCCACTTGAAGAAGGAGGATTACTAGCAAGGTACCTCAGGATTCAGTAGTGGGACCGGTCCTTTTAATGTCTTTATAAGTGACATTGCAGAGGTACTGGAAGGAAAAGTATGCCTTTTTCAGATGACACAAACACAAGCGGGGTGGAAGGGATGAGAAGGGACTTGGCAAGGTTGAAGGAATGGTCAAAAGTATGGTAGCTCAGATTCAATGCAAAGGCGTGCAACATAATGTAACTGGGAAACAAAACCCGGGAAGAGTACACAATGGGGTGGGATCTAACAACATCAAGAATGGAAAGAGACCTGGGGTAGTTATATCAGATGAACTAATGGTAGGCAAGCAAAATGAGAAGGCAGCAAGGAGGGCTGAGGGCATACTGGGTTGCATAGGGGAGGCATCACCAGTAGAAAACAGGAAGTTGTTATCCTGGTATCCTTGACATCCCATGGCTCATTATCGTGACACTCACCTGCCCAGGCAGTATTGCCCAACAGGTGTAGTATCCTCATTGTGTAAATCCGCTGGCTAAATGCCCGATGGTGTTACGGGAGGGGAAGGTAATGAATGTGATGGGTTGCTACCTTACCCTGGTGATGCTGCAGAAAGCAGCATCGGATCCAGAAGCTGGGCCGAGCTGCCCTGGTGGTGTGGAGGGCTAAACCACTGGCAGCAAGGCCAGCATACCTGGGAGGCTGAGGTTCTGGTCTGGGCTACAGAACATTTTAAATGTTGCCCCTGTAACTATTATACTTTTACTCAGAGGTCCACTCCCCTCAGAGTTTGTTACCTTGGTTATAGTGGGTGTGGAGTATTAGGGCTTCACCCCACATATTGAGGTGTTTGTCATAGCAGGATCCCTGACATTGTATTGTCCGGCATCCGAGTCATGCAGGGATTTTTGGTTTGGGAAGTTAAACTCGGTATGTTGAGCGACAGCATACAGTTTCAGTCTAACATAATATATCCATTATCCCTCTGTACAGACAGTTGGTGAGGCCCCATCTGGAGTACTGCATGCAGTTCTGGAGACCCTATCTCTACTAGGACATAGACAGGATGGAGGCTGTTCAGAGGAGGCAACTAAAATGATGCTTGGTTTGCACCAGAAGCCATATGAAGAGAGACTAAAGGAGCTTAATATTTATACCCTCGATGAAATGAGGGAGAGGGACATGATAGAAACTTTCAAATACCTCAAGGAATCAACCAAGTTCAAGAGGGTAGCATATTTCAGAAAAATAGATGTGCAAGAACAAGGGGAACAATTTGAAGATAGAGGGGACGGCTCAGGGGCAACATGAGGAAGTATTTTTCCACGAAGAGGATGGTGGACCCATGGAATGGCCTTCCTGAGGATGTTGTCAGGTCAAAAACAGTGGGGAAATTCTAGAATGCATGGGACAGACAGACATAAGGCATTTCTGATGGGAGGGTAGGAAGAAATAGGTTGTTGGTTAACTAGGATCTGCAGCTTATCCATTAGGTAGGAAAATGGGCAGACTGGATGGGCCAAGTGGTCCTTATCTGCCATCAAAGTCTATGTTTCCAAATTTTTAGTGTAACGTTCAGTCATAACCTGGGTATTTTACCATATTTGATACTACATTTTCAACATAGCCTTCTTATTACCCCCTCAGTGAACCTAGTTTGTGAACATTTTCAAATCCCCTCCAAAATGCCATGCCGTACCTCCGAAACATCATTCCACACCCTAGGAAAACACATTTTGGCCAGGATTTGAAAAATTACAGCTGTCATATTCATCTCAAAGTGGTGAGGGCAGTGCAGTGGTTTAGGAGCCTTTTTGACCAGCCAGTTTGGATAGAAACAGATATGTCATTAGAAAAGAACCACTTGGTCCATCAGTCTGACCAAAGGTTCCCTGCCTACACTACATCCACAGACTGTATCTGGTCTCCATCAACTCTCTCTCCTCCCTGCTCCTGTTCTAATGTATTCATGTGTATATCCATGCATACTTGAAGCCCCACATTCTAACCTCTACCACTTTTTTTGTTAGTCTGTTCCAGTGCCTACACCTTTTCAGTGAAGATGTTCCTCACATCTCTCCTAAACTCCCTCTCCAGCTTCATTACATGATCCCTGGTCCTGGTGCTTTTCCTCTTTCAATGAGACTCCCCCATCACTCTTTCACCCCTGTGAGGTACTTGTACTGTAGGTCTCAGTCATATCACCTCTCTCTCTCTCCTCTCATCCAGGCAGTACTTGTTGAGATCTCTCAGTCTGTCCTGGTAGGCTTCCCTGTAAACTGTGCACCATTTTAGTTGCCCTCTTCTGGATTGTCTCCACCCTATCTATAGAAACATAGACTTTGATGGCAGATAAGGACCACTTGGCCCACCCAGTCTGCCCTTTCTGAGATGCAGTCTCAAAACTGATGCAGTCTCAAAACTGGACACAGAACTCCAAATGGGGTGTACCAGGGAGTGATACAATGACAGCACCACCTTTTCTTCATACTAGAGATGCCCTCTCTATGTACCTCAGCATTTCACTAGCCCTGCCCCTGACCTTGTCACACTGTGCTGTCACCTTGAGGTTCTCTAATGCAATTACCCCAAGGTCGCTTTCCTATCTAGTGACTTGTCAGTACCCCATCCTGTAGTCAGCACTGGGGTGCCAATACCTAGGTGCATGATTTTGCACTTTCTGGCATTGAACCACAACTGCCATATCATTAACAACCCTCAAGTTTCCCTAGTCCTTACTAATTTTATCCACCCCTCCTCAGTGTTGTCCAGCCTATTACAGATGTTGGTGTAATTCACAAAAGGCATACTTTCCTTCCAGTTCCTCAGCAATGTCCCCTATGAAGACATTGAGTAGGACTAGTCTCAGCACAAACCCTGTGGTGTATTATGCTGGTCACTTACCCATCCTTAGAGTGAGTGCTGTTAGTCACCACCACCCTCTGTCTCCTATCCATTAACCAGATTCTAACAGTTTATCACTTTGGACTCGACTCCTAAATTGTCAACTTCTAATCAACTCACTGCAGCACTGATGTTGAAGGACTTGCTGAAGTTCAGATGAGCCACATTCACTGTCCTCCCTGATCTATTTCTCTGGTCACCCACTCAAATTAATCTATTAGTTCATTTGGCATGACCTTCCCCATGAATCCAGGCTGTCTGTGATCCTGCAGCCCTTTGGATTCTAGATGTTCAACATGTCTTTCTTTCCGTAGGGTTTTCATTAATTTCCCCACCACTGAAGTTAGACTGTCAGGCCTATAATTGCTAGCCTCCTCCCTGCTGTCACTCTTGTGTAGAGACTACAGTAGCCCTCTCAGCCCTCTGAAACCACACCTGTTTAACGTGAGCTGTAGAACAAGGATGTCAGCAGGGCAGAAGAAACACCTCCCTAACCTCTTTTAGTACCCTGGGGTGTATCCCATTCAGTCCCATAGCTTTATCACCTTCAAGGCTGTGAGCTTTCAGAACTTCTGCCCCAAAAAGGTTTCTGTCCACCTCCCCTCCCCTCCATTCTTACTACTTCTGCTAGTCCATCCCCTCCTCCTCTACTGGTGAAAACGAGAAGTACCTGTTTAAAGTCACATAAAAACTGAAACTATTGAACCTGTATATATACTGTAACTTTCTCTACCTTTATCTCTCCATGTAATGTCTCCTCAGGTCGCCCCTGAAAAGGGACCCGGGGCTCAGTGGGCCTACCCGGTTATCAAAATTTTATAAATAAATATGATGCCTGTTTTTCTTGGTCCCCTTCTACAGTCTCCTCCTTCTACCCTTCTAATCTTCAATATCCCTCCCTTGCTTTTCTTCCTCTTTTTTCTGTATCTGAAAAGTTGTATTCCCTTTAGCCAACCCTTGCAACTCTTTCTTCTGTCTGTGCCTTTACTCCTCTAACCACCTTGTCTGCTTCCTCCTGCTTTGCTTGGCACCTCCCTGCCCTACTCCCCTCTGTGTTTCTGAGTACCACTGAAAGCCACCCTTTTTTCATTAACCACCTTGCCACTTCATGGAGTCATAACAGTCTCCTTTTCTTTCTGCTTTTGCTTATCTCTTTCATGTAGAGGTTTGGAGTCCTAATTATACCTCATTTGTTTTCTCCCCACTTCCCACTGTGACTCTACTCCTCCCTGGCAATCCTGCCTTTAAGCAGTTTCTAGGTAGTCTCTCATTTCTTCAAAATCTGCCTTCCTAAAGTGCAGGACCCTTGTCTTTGCGTGGTTTGCCTCTGATCCTTTTCTTCACGTTAGACCACACTGTACAGTGATCACTGGTACCTAGGGGTCTGCTCACTGTGAGTCTGTCTGGTTGTCAGCACCAGGTCCGACACTGCCCCATCTCTAGTAGGTTCTTTATCTGTATGAAAAAAGCCCCTTGTAGGTAGTTAAGGATGGCCTTGCTCCTTTCCGGAGCTGCAGCTGGAAGGTTCCACTTCACATCTGGCAGATAGAAGTCTTCAGTTATCAGCACCTCCTTTGTTGCCATACTAATGATGGCCTGCACTAGTGCCCTGTGTCCAACTCCTCCCCTTGTGTTTGGAGGTCTGTACACTACCTCGCTATGGATAGCAATTCCAGAGCCTGTCTGCAGGATGACCACAGCATTTCTGGATCCTTCTCACCTTCATGCTGCTGAACCTCCATGCCCTTAAGTCCCTCCTTCACATATAATGCCACCCCTCCTCCCCACCCTGTCTTTCCTAAATAGAGAGTAACCCAGTACAGCAATGTCACAGTCATGGTGCACAGTGCACTGTGATTCCATTATGGCCACTAAATCTAGATTAGCCTCTGCTATGATAGCCTCCAACTCTGAATTTTGTTTCCAAGGTTCCTGGTATTAGCACATGTGGCTCTCCACACCGTTCCCCCTCTGCGGATGCCCTGCATCTTCCTTCTTTTCCTGTATTGCTGCCTGAAGCCCCTCTGCCTCACCTATTCCCATTTTGCATTCCTATTCCTGGTCCCCTTAAATCCCTTTCCTCCCTCTCAGAGATATAGCCCCCTTTTTGTTCATCTTGTCCCAGTTCCTTCCTTCCAGCTCCTCTACCCTTGGGTGTTATCAACCCTTGAGACTTCTCTCCCCTGCCATTTTACCATCTGGGGTGCAACTTGGCCTCCCTCAGCTTTTCACCTCCCCCAACTAGTTTAAATACTCAACCAAGTAGCATATAAATCTCCCACCACAGACTGCAGTCCCTTTGTACTGGGATGTTCTGATTCAGGGGCAAGCTCAGGATCCCAGGGCCTGAGCTGTTGCAGGATGGGGATAATTGCTACTGTAGATGATATTCATTTACAGTGGAAAGGATGCCTGCAGCCAACATAGGAGTACCTGCTGATGTATGACAATGGAGCAGAGTCAGTGCCAACCATCCCATTATTTTCATATGTATGTATGTACAGTATTTATTCTATCTATCTATCTATCTATCTATCTATCTATCTATCATCTGTCTGTCTGTCTGTCTCTGTCTGTCTATCTATTCTATCTATATATCTACCTGTAATATATATATCTGTCTGTCTATCTATCTATCTATCTACAGCATCTATCTATCTGAAATTACTTGGGTCACAGTGAGAATAGCAGCATTCAACAGGTAAGCATAGTCCAGAAGGAATAGTTACATACAGGCTAAAATATACACAGCAAAAAGAAAATGTAAAGTGATGTACTGCACAGTACTTCAATACAGGACTCAAAGCAAGCTAACAAAGTGCTGTTGTAGCAAACAAAGAGCATGAGTATTGTTATACAACATGCTCAGGGTCCAGAAGAGGGGATTCCTGTCCAAAATAAATAGAGGAAGTTCTAACGTGTCTGAAAAGACTGACTTGAACACTGGCAAGCTGTCTCAGCTGCTGGATGGTGTGTGCAACAGCGTCAGCTCCATAGGTGGGATGGGAGTTTTGAGGGAGCAAGACCAGGGATGAAAATAATAAAACAGAACGGGCTATGCATCAACATTATTTATTTTCTGTCTACTCTCTTTCAGTCAATCAAGTGATCACAGACAGCTGATAATTTGATGCCAATTTGTTAAAAAAACAATATAAAATAAAGACAAAGACAAAGGCAATTGGACCTTCATGCATTATTCATTCAGCCTGCTATACTACCCAGCAGCTAGAGTCTTCTGCATAAAAGGTAATCAAAAGGTTGTCTCCTTCTAATGCATATTCTAGCAGATGAGGTGCTTCTTTCTGTGTCCAGCGGAGCTCTGTGCTATTGTAAAGGAAGCCGATTATCATGGGAATTCCTGGATAAGGGCTCATCAGATTGACTGACGGGACATGCACAGCTGCTTGACAGCTAGGATTCAGAAATGGAAGGTCCATTACGGAGTAATGAATCCCAGAATATTAACGATGTTCTGTTACATTTTGTTTCAAATTGAGTCAAGATGGAACTTTGCAAAGTGGAAGCTGCTAAGGGCCCTTATTTGAGCACTGTTCCACAAAAATGTACTATACCTTCACAGCTAATTGAGCAAAATCAGAAGAATTGCAAATGTGTGCTCTGCTCTATTCTGTAGATTTTTCATCACTGCTTATTTTTAATTCATGTACAGTACACTGCCTCCTCAGCCTTTCTGGTAACCTTTCACATTGTTTCTTTAATATATTGTAACTATTATATGACTAGCACAGCGGTTGTGATTTGTATGTAATTAAATTTAAATTGTACTTTTGTCATTTCTAATTTTGCAATGTGTGCTCCATTACAATGCATTACTTGGAAGAATACACTTAAATACGTAACCACTTTGGAATGAGTTTAGTTGCTAGTTAGGTAAATTACTACATACTATTACTATGCAGCTATGTTAGTTATATATTAGTTATATAAACACAGAAAATACTGCATAACGCTTACCCAAAAAGCAAGTCTCAAAGTTATGTCAATACTCTTTGGTCCAGTGGCATCAAACGGAATCAAATGGTGAAGGTCAGAATCTTAGGCAGCATATTCTGCAGAGGTAGTGGGAGCGAAAACAAATAGAAGGTTAAAAATGTCTGGGACAGGCAGAATGGAATCATAAGGGTAAGGAAGGGAAAGGAAGAAATGGTGCTGTAGATCAGAAGTGGATCTGCAAAAATCTAAGTTAAAATAAGCAGACTGGCAAGTGGCCCAGCAACCTGTCTGTGTCACCACATTCTGTGCTTCTGTTTTAACAGTTAGCTCTGAGCTAACATGCTTTGTGCCATGATAATTGTACTTTCCTGGCCAAAAGTCAGTTAGCATGCCCTGGTTATATTGCTAGGCAAATCAGCATGATACAGGCACATAAGCACTAAAATACACCAGGCACATCTAAAACTAACCGTTTTGCCATGCATATGGGGCACTGGTATACTGGTAGCTTTTTGGAAGTGCTGTCTGGATGTTTGTGCAATGCTAATTAACACATCCACAAAGCATTAGGCTAACATCATGGTGCACCTCCCCCACTGTCCCCTGACAGCAGTTCACTGGTGTTTAGTGGCACCCCTACATCATCTCATCCCTGCTAAAGGATCTCCTGGTGTCTAGTGGCACCCACCTCCTTCTCCGATTGCTGGTAAAGGAATCAGTTGCATCCAGTGGCAACACATCCCACATCCTGTCTTGAGTAATGGAACTCTTTGACATTCAGTAGTGCCCCCAGCCTCACCCAGTACATATTGGAATCCCTGTCATCCAGTGGCACCCTCCCACACCCAATCCCATGGAATGGAATCCAGGGTCCAGTGTTACAGCCTCCTTCACCTGATCATCAGTAATGGAATCCCTGGCATCCAATGGTGACCCCTCATTCACCCGATCCCATATTGGAATCCCTGACCTTCAGTAGCAACCCCTTCCTCACCTGATCCCCTGTAAATGAATGCCTGGTGTCCAGTAGCACCGCCTCCCTCACCTGATCCCCAGTAAGGAATCTTGGCTTCCAGTGGAAGCCTCCCTCCCATACTTGATCCTCCAGTATGAATAGTCTCTGGGATCCTCCTCCAAGTGCCCACAGTAAGACTTTTTGTGTCTGGCGGACCTGCTTGGGCCTATATCCAGGCTTCCTGGTATCCAGTGATCCTATGAGCCTCTCCAACCCCACCCCAGTGACAGGGCTTCTGCATATCCTCTGTTAACCTCCATGGTTGGCCATGATCTGTCGATGCAAGTATTCTATCGCTATGCAAGCAAGAATATTGATATACAGTACTGGGACATGAACATCATGAAAGATGCTTGCCCTCTAGATCCTTTGCCAGCTCATCTAGGTGTTGTATTTTTTGCTTTGTTTGATCATGAAATATGTTATAAAGTTTGTCAGTGACTCCATATCATTAGATTTTGTACAGTGCCCAGTTAAAATTACTATTAACCATTCATGAATGTTCATGAATAGTTCATAAATTTAACTGTGCATGAACATTAAATAGTACTCTTGTGTTCATGAATGTTCATGAACATAAATGTCCATAAAAGGCCCATGAAAGTTCATGAGACTCCTCCAGTGAACTTTTATGGACAAAGTCCACAGACAAAATCCATCAATACTGTTGGCTAACCAGATATATCCTGCGTTTATAAAACTGGTTAATTTATCAGCAAGGCCAGTGATTTACTGGTGACTAAAATAATTAAATTATGTGTTCAAGATTTGAAATTCTGGAATTGCTGCAGTGGGATTGCACAGGTAGGGAAATGAGCAGACTAGGTGGGCCAAGTGGTCCTTATCTGCCGGAAATTCTATGTTTCTATGTTTCTGTGTTTCTATGATTGTTAGTCCAATTTCTAGATGTTACCATGAATCTACTGTCGTTCTTTTTGTATGTATAAACTATCAGAATAAAAGAAAGCTTAATATACACAGCATTACATGAAGCAAATTAAAAATAGTACAGGAAGCAATTATAAGAAAAATACAGGTTTTGTACATTTACTGATCTGGTAAAAATGCCAAATTTCGTGAAATTCTTGTTTTTACCAGTGTGCAAGAAGTCCAAATTGGAAATTTACAGAGTTTTCTGTAAAACTGAAAACCAGTGGCCTTGTTCATCAGGTAACCCTGTTTTAGAGCAGCAAACAAAACCAGCACCACTCCAGACTGTTGTTGTTTAAGGACAGGCTTTATTACAAACAAATCAAAAACAGAATTGACCATAGGCAACAGCAGCAGCAGCAGCGGTGGTACAGAGATCCCCTACTGGTTTCACACTATGTGTGCCATCAGGAGGATGACCAGATCATTAAGAGGGAGTCCTTTTGGATTTACACCTTTGGAGCCTTACAGCATCCTGGATTAAATGATAGAATTGAGATTCTGAAATGTATTAAATGTATTAAAAAGTAAATACAGGGCCCAGATATTCAAACAGTGCCAGGCTGTGGCGCAAGCCTGGGCACAGCTCAATGTGGCTGCACAGGGCATGGACTGGGTGATATTCTGACGGAGCTGTGCCATGGCTCAGCAGCGTTGAATATCGCACCCTGCCACCCGCAGTGCGCATAGCGCAGTGGTACTGCGCCAGCGCCAGTGGCCAGAGTGGAGCATATGGATGCTAAGCGCAAGTTCCATTGTGCAAGGTGCAGCAACCACAATATACAAAAGTTGACATGCAAATGGGGCCATAATGTATGCAAGAGGCACACATGGGGCCATTGCATGTATGTAACCCCATCTGCATGCAGGTCCACTGGACCACCAGGGATATGGGATATATCTTTATTTATTTAGCCCACGATCGGGTGGCAACAGTCCTCTGACCACCAGAGATTTAGAAGTTATCTTTCTAACACTTAAGCCCGCGATCAGGTGGGTAGCAGTCCACTGGACCACCAGGGATGTGGGAGGTTTTCTTTATTACACTAATGCCCACGATCGGGCATGGGGGCACCACCAGGAGGTGCAGCTGGAGTTGGTGGCCACCCACAGGTGGCAACTACCGTGTTGCGCCTCGTACGCGGCAGCTCCTGTGGGTGGGTCAGTCCATTGTTCCTTTTTTTTGATCAACTTTGTGCTGGCGCAGGTAGGCTGCGATGCATGGTTCCACACATCCGGGCTGAATATCAGGCTGTGCAGAGTATGCATGGGCACACACCCCACCTGTGCCTGCATCTTACTGATGTGCTCCAGTACATCGAGTTTGTATACCTTTTCCATTTGAATATTATGCCAGGGCGATCAGTGTGGCTGCACATGGTGCAATGTTGTTGCGGCCATATGCAACCCTTTGAAAACTTTGGCCAGGGTTTGTTTAGGTTTAATTCTAACTGTTTTTCCATGTTCTCTCCTAGGGTGCAGATGATTGGAAATGAGTTTTACCTCAAGCACTATTTTTAGGAAGAGTCACAAGGTACTGCAGCTTTTTGAAAATATATTTACTTTTGCATTGTACAGTATTTTAACTTCATTATCCACATTTGTTTATTGGCGTAGGTTTATTGTGGATTTTTTATGATTAAAGTATTTATTGTTATGCATATTTAGTACTGATATAGAGTGCAATAGTGTATCTCTGTAGAGTTGCACTCTTTTACTCACAATGGACCTTTATGTATAAGGTTGAGAACTAGTGCTCTTACTACATGTAGTGCAAAATGGCATACTGTGCCTTTAAGGACACCATATTTATTGATGAGTGCATAATGATCTGTCATCCTTCTAATTAAGACATTGTTATACAACAACAGTCTGGGGTTGTGCCAGTTTGTGTGTACTTTGTAACCGGCACACTCTCTAGCAGTGGAGCTGATTTGATGCAACCCAACCCTGTTTTAGCCCTAATTCCAAAATATGTTTGCTCTATCTATACATCAGAGGCAGACCCAGACAACCCTCAGTTATTTTATAACACAACCTAAGCAATGAACCATGGTAATTGAATTATTTTTAAAATGGCAAGAAAAACTAGAAATTTAATTGGCCTAGAGATGTCACCCTAACCATGCACATTACATTTCTATAAATGAGCGGTCAGATGTCAAATCTCATTTCCTCCCCAATAAAACTACTTAGAGCCATTTTTAGTGTAATAATCCTCAGATGTGCATCATAGGATGTTAAAGACATCCCAGGACATAAGGACACTCAGTCTTCACCTCGTGCCTTACCTCACCCCTAGGACATGCAATAAAATACTATAATGCACACTCTTTCTTGTCTTATTGCTTACTTAAAATACTCAACATTTTCATATGAATAACTTTTCTAAACATGCATTTTAAATTAATAACTTAGCTTTTACTTACTTGTTTTCTGTTGCTCTTCTTTAAAATGGAATCTCTACTCACTTTCCTTTCATAACTAGAAAGGGCCATTTACACAACTAATGTTTGTGCAGCGAATCTGAAATTTTTTTAAAATGTGATGAGTTTTAATTTTAGTCCGTTTGGGAGCTCAAAAGGAATTGCCTTGTACAGCACATAGTTTCCACTCCTAAACTGAGAAAGTTCTGATTTTGTGATGCTTTATTACTCTTACAATGGGAAATAGTGCATTCTGATATGCAAACTAGATATGCAAATTGTTTTCAGTGTCAATTAATCATGGTCCTTAAAAGGTTCTGAAATGGCATGAGCTTTGTGTTGATGAACAGTTTATTAACTTGGTTCAGGAATTGAGTTAAAGAGTAGCTGATGAACTTAAATGGACATTCATGAACCATTCATAAATGTTCAGCAAAGTTCATGAGTTGATAAACTTTATTTTGCCTGGGCAGGATTTGAAAATTGCTATTGTAAAATATATTCTGAAAAGAATTCATTTGGAACTGAAACATTTATCTTACTTCCATTCTGTTTTAGTCTTCCAATTCTGTCTAAAGTATTGGAAAAAGGTGTGACTGAACTGTTGCTTTTCATATTCATATTGGATTAGCATAGCAAGACCAGAAAGAAGTGCACATGACCAGAAGGGAGTGTAGCAGTCTGTGTTCTTTCAGTTTGCCTAGTGTTATCAGTGGGGTACACTGCTCTACCATCCCTCCCAGTTATGTTTGTACCTTCCCCACGGCCCACTACCATCCAGCCAACCTCCCTACCTTAAGGTGGGTGCATGCTGTTGCTGGCCAGTTGGTCCCTCTGTTTGTAGTGCTGGACAATTGTGTTCTGCTGTATCAGTGTTGGTTCTGGTGGTACGCTGGTGGAGAGAAGGCAATTTGTCCCTTAAAGGAAGTCCTGCTTCGTTTCTGTGTTAGTTTCACTTACTGTAAGGCAGTGCAGTGTTCATAGAAACATAGAAACATAGAATTTGACGCAGATAAGGACCGCTTGGCCCACCCAGTCTGCCCATTTCCCTACCTGATGGATAAGCTGCAGATCCTAGTTAACCAGTAGCCTACTTCTTCCTACCCCACCCACTAGAATTGCCTTATGACTGTCCATGCATAGCAGATTCCACCACTGTTTTGACTCCACAACCTCCTCTGGAAGGCTGTTCCATGCATCCACAACCCTCTCTGTGAAAAAATACTTCCTTAAATTACCTCTGAGCTGCCCCCCTTCTATCTTCAATTGTGCCTCTTGTTTCTTCTTACCTCTTTTTTTGAAAGATGCTACCCTCTTGGACTTTGTTGATTCCCTTGAGGTACTTGAAAGTTTCTATCATGTCCCCCTCTCCCTCCTTTCCTCGAGGCTATACATATTAAGCTCCTTAAGTCTCACTTCATATGTCTTCGGTTCAGACCCTGCACCATTTTAGATTCCCTCCTCTGGACAGCTTCCATCCTGTCTGTGCTTTTCGGAGATTGGGTCTCGTATCCTCATCTCCCGACCATATTTTCCATCTGAATTGCGATTTTAAACATTGTTAATGAGCAAAATAGTGCTGTGTTTGTTTCACCTCCATTTTGAGCCCTCATGCTGCTTCCGATGATGTCAGCCAGCCACAACTGCCGAGATGGGGGTGTCGCTTCAAATGTGGTCCCTCGCAACATGCGCTATGACTTTAGTTCCTCTCCTGAATTGGGAAGCTGTTCAGTGGCGCATGCATGCAGTTCCACACGATTGTGACTGCAGACATTAGTGTTATGCGGCATGCTGTCCTTTTGTTTACCTCAGCTTACATTTGGCATGATTAAAGCACAGTGATGCAGTATGTAAATAATTGCTGTCCTATTCATGCAATAAAAAGGATTTTAACCCTAATCAAATGGTGTCATGTAGTTTTTTGAAGCAGTCTCAGTGCATACACACTTTTCAGTGTAACAATATTGTTTCATGTTATAGTGTCTACCTCCTGCTATTGGTCATATGTATTTCCACAAACTTATTTCATTGGCTGCCTATGCAGTGTTGTTATTTTTCCCTCCAACACATATTTCTCGCTCAAAAACACCTGTATTTATATCTGTGCATACTTTAGTGACTGTTTTCATCTTCAGCCCTATTACTATTAGTGAGTGTAGGTCTATGAATCAAAATAGTATTTTAATATTAATATTCAGTCCAGTGTAGTTATTTTGTGTTGTTATATTGCTTTGTTTAACTGTAAGAACATGCCTCGTTTTATGGTACCTGGGTGTAGCAATATGACTGGATGAACTGTTGGTATTTTATATAAACAATTTCCTAGAAATGACAAGAGTCTAGCAGCCCAGTGGTTTCATAACATCCATCGCAAGGACTTGAGTTTAAAGCATACCAAGTGGTCTAGAAACCACATAGTGTGCTCGATCCACTTTGAAGAAGACTGCTTGAAACAGAATCCACATTGAAGGCAGAAGTGTATGGGCGAGAGGCACGTCGCTTATCAGGGACACTGCAGTTCCCACTTTGATTCTCAACACTCAGAAGAAACTGAAGGAGAGAGTGCATACTGTGCGCTTGCAGCGCAAGGATCGTGATCAGGTATTAACCTAATTTAATATTGTTTTGTTCCACAGTAACTTTCAGCAATGATTGTGCAATGTACTGTATATTCCACACATTGTTGCTTTGTTTTCATCCCAGCACCATTACTTGAATGGTGATATTTCCACCTGTTTATGCTGCTGGACAACCCTCCTGTCTTAATCCCTATCCCCCACCTCCAAAGTAATAGACATCACTCTGATTTCCATCTTGTGCTATTTCATTTG
The DNA here is from genome assembly GCA_016271365.2 of Neoceratodus forsteri. Classification (NCBI taxonomy): domain Eukaryota; kingdom Metazoa; phylum Chordata; order Ceratodontiformes; family Ceratodontidae; genus Neoceratodus; species Neoceratodus forsteri. Next base: position 103,617,065 of record CM028129.1, on the reverse strand, counting down.
TAACAGTGCTGCAGCATCCTGCAGTAATGCAGTATTGGTTTTCATGTCTCTCTCTCTTCTGAGACATAAGTAATAATGCAGCATGGAATATGTGCGTCATGTCAGCAATAACCCGCAACCTGGTGTGCTGTACTAGGGATTCATCAACACCCTGGAGTTCATTGTGCAGTGGGGATCAACATGAGTGTCCTCACGCACCCAGTGTTTTCATTAATCCCCAGTAACCACACACCCTGGTGTGGGTAATTGTTCTTATAACATGGGGTCAGACAACTTTACAAAACATTTGCTGTTATGTAAGCAATAAGTTATGACATGGTGTGTGTTGAACAGATGTTACTACATCAGGGGGCATGGTGAGGCACAAGAGCCCTGCGGGTGCCTTCCAGCCCCTGGAAGTGTGGCAATATTTGTTCAGCACACACTGTACTGTGTTGTGCTTATAAAATGTGATTTTTGGGGGAGGGTTTGCACCTACAAAATAGCACATCTGTAAGCAGTAAAGGCATTTTTCTGAGAAGTTCTGCTAAAACAGTCCTTCCGCTACCAAGAAAATTACATCATGGTTTTGGCGGGCTGCTCACACACACACACACACACACACACACACACACACACACGGTATGCATGCACACACACTCAATCCATTGCAGTTCTAATCAATGAAAGCATGGCAGACTTGTGTATTACATATCCCAATAGCCATCTGTGAGCCAGCCACTGACTTTGCATTTCATTGTCATTTCTGCAGAATGGCTGTTAGTAACAGCTAGATGAGCCACAGTACACGGCATGCACCTCCACGCATGACCCACAGCCTTAAAAACTAAACTCCGATTATTGAGCTTTGTATGTTGATCGAAACCAGCAGGTCTCTTGAAACCCCTTGTGTCTCCAACGGTTTGTCATGTTACACACCCACCATCATTGGTAACAGAATCTTCATTCACCATGACTATGACTTGCTGCAAAGAAATGACCACCGCTGCTCCCTCTGGAGTTCCAGGCCAACCTCCCCTCAGACCCTCTGCCCACCCTGCTCACACTATGTACCATCTAGCTTCCCTATCAGCCCTGACCTTCATCCCACACTGTCACAGACTGGTCTGCACGACTCAGTTTCATGGTTCCTTTAGGTCCCAGGTTGGTCCTCACTACCTCCTGCGTTCCCCAAGTCATGCTGATGTTCACAGACAGTGCTGCCTGGGCCCAGGCTACCTCTGCCTTCACATTAAGTGCTTTCGCTGTGGACATGATGGAGTAACACGTGCCATTTACCCTACCACAATCGAAAGCCTCTAGTAATAAGTATCCACTTGAACAGCTTAGAAGGAAATGAAGCCTGTTATTTATAGAACAGTGTAATGTGCTTCCAGCTAGACACATGCTGCAATGAGTATTACAAAAGTCTGACATTGAAATGCAACAGCAGTGGATCTCAAGTTTTGGCGAAGGGAGGTGGCTCAGAGGTAATGTAAGGAAGTATTTTTTCACAGAGAGGTTGTGGATGCATGGAACGGCCTTCCAGAAGAGGTTGTGGAGTCAAAACATTGTTTGAATTCAATCATGCATGGGACAGCCATAAAGGCAATTCTAGGGGTGGGGGTAGAAAGAAGTAGGCTGCTGGTTAACTAGATCTGCAGCTTATCCATTAGGTAGGAAATGGGCAGACTGGGTGGGCCAAGTGGTCCTTATCTGCAAATCAAATTCTATGTTTCTATGTTTGAACTGCTATCCTCGAAAACAATGTCTGCCTTTACAAAATGACCATTCCATGGCTGGCTGTGAACATTCCATGTATGGCCATTGATTTATTTGAATGTTTTCTTTTGTATTAGGTGGGTAATACAGATATTGCTCTTGTTTTCAGCCATTAACTGATCTTATTTTTTAATGGTAATGTTATAAATGGAATAATAAAATGGGCATCAAAAGATAAGGTCAGTTATTTGTTGAAAAGCACTATAATATCTGTATTGCACATCTAGAAGAAAAGTACAGGCAAAGAAATAAATGACCATGAATGGAATGTTGAGAGGTAATCATGTAACGTAACTTTTTTAACAGTCGCCAGTATTTACAGCATAGCAGTTCAACGAAGCTTGTATTACTCACTCTTCATTTTCTCTCTATACTACAGAAAAAAAATGATCGTAGCAAAACATGCAAGTAGTAGAATAAAGGGTGCGCTTCAGTCAGTGCCTCCCACACCACAGCGGCTGTCCTACTTCCAGGAATACTCCCAAGTGCATAGAGCAGTCCACAGCCTGAGCTCCATACCGCTTGGAGTTTGAAGTCCACACAGGAACAGTCACCGGTCAGTACTCAAACAGTATAGCATGGCAGCAGTCACATTTTAGACCACTCAGCATCCCTCTGATTTAATTCCCCAGTCAGAGCTTGTTCATATTAAAATAAAAAAATATACATATATACACGAAAAACTCAAGTACTACACAAGAGCACTGGGGCACTGCAAGAAACTAACATCTGTACTACCACTACCAACTCCATAATGATGTCACTTTTAAGTAGTGGAAGGACTATTGTGTCATATATAAGCAATTAAAGCATTTTTTTTTCTACCTATAAACATTCTTTTGGTGTCAACTTTTCTAGCATGAAAAGGTTCCCATTTTATAAGTGCAGTAAGACAGTCAGGGTGTGTGTTGAGCAGATATACGCACTTCCAGTGGCTGAAGACACTCCAGCGGGTGGGCTCTGCGTGCCTTACTACGGCCTCTGGCAGTGGTAATATCTGTTTGACGACACAATGGAATGTCTCATTGATTATTATACAAGCACAGACACACATACGCTTGTTCTGGCCCTGTCACTCAGTCATGACGCTATCATCAACTACTGCTTCCTCTGCCCACTGCAGCCAGCTGCCCAAATTAGTCATGCAGCAGCAGCATCCATGTAACATTGTTGCTGGTTTACTGTTACTGGTCCACCTTTGTTTTCCATGTAACCCTCTTATCACTCCCTTCTACACATTCTCCCACCAATGGACTTTCACTGACCATGCTTCCGCTGTCCTGTCACCGCTTATTTTCTCTTTACATGTAACCCTGGTGACACTGTCCTGTCTGTACTCCATTGACTGATTTTCTGACTTATGACCATCTTCACATCCTAGTTATCCCTGTCCCTACTACGGGACAGCATTGTTTCACGCCATGGTCGACCTTTTTCTTGTCCCTTATTGTACAAATAAAATAGTACCAACTTTGATTTTCAGAAACAGGTATACCAGCAACCAATCCATGACACTGGATACATTAACGAATAATGACACCTGTGGTGCAGCAGGTATTGTGCTCTTGCTTGTGTGATATTTAAGTCACAAGGTCACTAGAACACTTGCTGCTGGACACGTTCAGTGTCATAAAATGTCTGAAAGATTTCAAGCAATATGATCGTAGTTACAATGGCATCATGCATGTGGTAGTAGTACCCCATGTACAATAAAGAGGCACATTAGTAAGCAGTAACACAGAATGCTGTGTGCGTAACAGAGTTGTGATGGACATCTGTATGGCGTATTTCTGCACGAGGCCACAGGCCGACTCCGTCAATCAAGGCATGCATTACAACATCCATTGACTGCGTTACGCACTTATAACGTGATGTGTATTGTGAATGGGGTTTCTAGATATAGTGTGCATTACACAATTGTTAGCTATGCCTAACAACAGATAGGATTCCTTGAAATCATGACTATTTTCTACTTCCCTCATTTCTAAGTCCTCTGATGACAAGTATAACACAGTTATAAACCGGTTCTGACAAATGGAGCTTTCTGATTGATTGTAAACATTGCAGCAGCCTTATGTTAATCTTTATTAAGCATACATGTGCCACTTATCAATCACTAAAAATGTTTAACAGTGCTGAAAAACTTTTTAGCATAATTGCAATAAGCCACTCACAGTGATTATGTTAATGGTCAGTTAATCACCCTCTATGAGCATGTTGCAGTGGCCACACCTCGTGTCACAGTATACCCCTAGAAGGTGATTAACGGACCATCAACATAACGCTGGTCATGCCTTATTGCTTATTTGTACTCCTTGGCTCATGTGATGCATGCAATGTTTTGATGGTGCCACGTGCACTACACTTTCTAATAATTAAAGAAAACAGAATAATACAAAAGCTTTCTGTTTCTTACTTCTGTGCCATTCCAGTCTGCAGTTCAAAGTATAATAGCCACCACATAAAACACGATCATTGCTTCATGTTTCACTCATTGTCATAGTATGTATTTTTTATATATGACTCAAGAAGAAAGAGACATAAACTGTATGATATATCATGTCATTTATTTGATTGTGACAGGTCTCTACAGTCACTTATTCAATATGGAGAAACCATACACAATGATGAACTCAAGTGACAGAAACAGATGCGACATTTAAGTACAGCAGTCAGTTTTGAACAGTTGGACACTGAACCTGCCCTGGTGCCTGAAATACCTGGTATTGTCAAACAGACATAGACATGGACTATATGAAGATATTATGAGCGTATACTGCCCAATGATTCACTCTCAGTGGCATGTGATCACACATACATGCACATAAGGAGAAGGTAAAATATACTGTATGTTATAGTTTCAATCAGCAGTGGAAAATGTCTATCATGAATTGGCCATGCGGGTGTAAGGCATTCCACAATTATGCGTTCTGCTTCATTTTGAAATTTGGACCTTGCAAATGTTTAATTACTAAGATCAGATGTTGATGATCCAGTATGTCACCCGCCGCTATCTCCACTTTTGTATAGCACCACCAACCAGTAGCTGTTATCTCACTATGATGTTTCATAGAGGAAGTAGCTTTGGCCATGCCATCTACTGTGAATTGTATATCTGGCATGGGTATACTGTCCAAAACAGCATGGAAATAATTGGGGTGATATACAGGATCAAGGCAGCAAAAGGTGCTAATTTAGCATTCTGAGGTAATAAGTCATTCTTCTGCAGCGCGTAATCGGGACATCTTACACCACCGGTGGTCCGTTCTTCATTAGCGTTTCCTTCAAATTAGTCTAATTTATTATGTTATCAGTGCATACCACCGCTTCACATGTTATCTACCCCATTTCCACATTTTGTGTTGGCGCAGTGTTTGTAGTTAGTATTCATAGCACTCTTGTACATCGTCACAGAAATCCTGACTCGTAATATTACTTCCTTTGCTTGGTTACATTTTAGAACATGAGTTGTAACATGTGGTTTTGGAAAGGGAGGAGTAGTGCTGTATTGTCATTAACTGACAACACATAAATGCACCCTCTCTTCACAGTTAAGGTGAGGGGTGTGTAAGGACAATGAGTGTAGGCCTAAATGTGCTGTGTTGTTGAATAATAATGAGAAGGCAGCTGTTTCCAATCATGTATCAGGGTGGATCATTGGAGGAAGGGGGCAGAAAGCCAGATATTCAAAAGGTTGCGCGTAGGCGCAACAGTATTGTTCATTCATATCTGGACTGCTGACTTTGGTATGTGCTGCAGCCCATTGGCCTCATACTCTAAACCAATGGGCATGCAGCCCTGCCAAGCTGTCAGTCAGTGGGTGACAGGCGGGTGGGGTGCTAGCGCCCACCCCGGCTGATGGTAGAGAGCAGTTGGTGGGACTCAGTGGGCGGGTAGGGTGGGGTTACTGGACCACCAGGGACATCAGACTTGGGTGGGGAATTCAGTGATCCCCTAGAATGAGGGAACATGCAGGGGTCCACTGGACCACCAGGGATGTTGGGCTTTTTTTTTAATTATGGGACTTCCCGATCGGGCTGCAGGGTGTGTCAGTCTCTTATGGCTGCTGCCTGGGAGGAGTGCAGGTGTAAGTGCGTCAGGGATCCGAGCACCTACATGTAATGGGATGCAAATGGGGCTATACGAGATGCAAAGGGCCCTGTGCACCTTTGCCTAAATTATGGCACCATTTGCATGTCCCCGCTTGAATATCGCAGGTGCTGTGAATAGCATTATCACTTCTGCCACGCATCCTCAATGCTCCAGTTTGAGCAGTTGCACTGGTGCAGTGCCGCTGGGCATGCACAGTGAAATTGGCCAGGGGTGTGATATTCTGAGCAGTTGCTCTATAGCGCTTGACTCCGCTGAATATCGTCCCTGGTCACACCCGTTGCAGCAGTTGAGCTGGGCGCCCAGGCTTGTACCACAGCCTGGCACAGTTTGAATATCCGAGCCAGTAAGTCAGAAAGCTTGTTCGGGTGCTGCCTGGGAGCACAAGCAACAGTGACTTTTCAGGATAACACGAGTATGCATGTGTGTGAGGGGCTGATGGGATACAGCGCCAGAATCCTCGGTTTGCAGATCAGTGAGAGGCAAACCTGGAGACCAGGTTTAATCCATCAGACACCACTTCAGTCAGTGCTGTTAACCACTATGCTATATCCTATCGCATATTAGTAATTTGAACACTTATTCCTTTTTTTTGCTTATGGTTGACAGTACAGTGGTAACAAGTCATCATTTGAGTGGTGTGTTAGACATATGTGTGGGAGTTTCGTGCAACACAATTGATAATTATGCAGGTAGCTGTGTAATACAGGCTTCACAATATCAGTGTATATTCCAAAACTGTATTGCAAATTTTTGATCGATGGTGGCTTTCACATATAAATTTTTTGGAGTATTTCTGTCGCTGGCAAGAAATACAGTTAATAAATACGTTTCTTGTTTTGGTATGACATTTAAAAAGGGTCCATTGTTATAATAATTCCGCTATATGCACGTGCATGTCCTGGTTTAGTTACAATACTTTATTGTATATGGACTGTTGCATGTCCTGTTTTACTTTTTTTATACAGAAAGGTACTACAATATTCATGGGATTTGGCCCAACTCCAACATGAGTTTGACACAACGTCCAGGACCATCTGATTTGCAATGTCAATCACCCCAACCACAGCCTTTGCCAGCTGTACACATCCAGTATAATCCGATTTAACAATGAAGAATGGTAACACAGTTAAAACAGTAGGTAAATCACTTAATGACAATATTAATGTGTGTGGCAGTAGCATAGCTGTTCATTGTTACATATGTTTAATTTACAGATGGGTACAGATATGCCAGTTGTACGTAAAGGGCAATTCTTCAACTGCACACTCGTTTCACCAAGGATAAGTAGTGTGTGCTCCTCTGTACTGTTGTATTGTAGGACTTAAGCAGTGTGTTCGCTCATGTGGTAAAGGAATATGTTACAGGTGGTGTTGGTAGGGTGGTAAGTAGAAGTACATGTGAGAAACAAATAACACGAAGGGCAACAGCTAAAAAGCCCTGAAGTCCCCCACAAAAGTCGGAGTAGGAAATGTCAAAGAATCAGAATAGCTATTTCCCTGTTCCACTATTAAAAACTATACATGTAAGGTGTCGACATTTTATTTCATAGCTATTTTATTACTGTAATAAGTCATTGCAGAGACTGACTGTTATTCATTTGTTAATACAGGAAGGATGTGCAGCACGCACCGGGTTGGCCCTGTTTGCTAACCATCATACCCATGTGTTATGTAATGACACAGAAATCGTGTCTTATTGCTTCCATGTACATTGTCACTTTTCTGCGGATAATACACTTGGCCTGTACATGTATCATATCACCCTAGGTGTGTAATATGTTCTGGTTCCAGTCCTTGTTGTGTGTATTGTACTGAGCTAGCAATTACTTACTGCTCATTTCCTTGCGACTATACAGACACACACAGCACTGTTTCCATCACACATGTGGCTCACACGTTGTTAGTCACTGTAAATATGGAATGCAAAGTCAAATTACTCTGTTGTTGTGTCTTAAAAGCAATTAAATGTTATGTCATTATGTGTTATTCAGATTGATGGAATGGAAGTTGATATATCTTTTCTGAGTCCAGATTCAAGATTCTGTGGAACAAAAGCATCTTGAGCATGATCATGACAGTGATCCAGACTACTATCCAGATGATACCATCACAGAGAATCTCTGGGATGAAGGGAAATAAATTTTGAGGAAATATTATGTGGTGGTCAAGACTCTGTAGACTATGTATCTGAGAACAAATATTATTGTATTTGAACAATGTCTAAAGCAATTGTTCGATATGATACCATGCCCAAACTGTGGGAAGCGATTTACTGTAATAGGTAGAAGTAAGAGTTCAAGAGGTACCCTTGTTGAGTATTCACAGTTCCTGTGAAAATAATCATGCATTTATTGGAACTCGCAGCCGGTTGAAGACAGAACTGCTGTGGGTAATTTACTGTCTGCGTAAGTATTTTATTATTGGTAATGTCGTATCAGTCGGTTACTTAGTTTGCTAGAGTTCATGAACTTGAAATTCTTTTCTAAATCCATGTACAATAAGACTCAGGATTTGTACCTGTTCCTTGTCATCCACACTACATGGCTAGCTCACCAGGCAGACTTGATAGAGAGTTTAAAAGACAAGAAAGTAACATTGTGTGTTGATGGCTGCTGTGATTCCTCGGGATACTCAGCAAAATATGGCACATACAGCCTTGGAGAATGAAACACACAAAATAGTACACTTTGTGTTGAAACAAGCAGATCCTAATATGAAAAGTGTTAACATGGAGAAGGCAGCTTCACCCAATGCCTGGACCATGTCTAGATTAATGGTCTACAAATTGAGTATTATTGCGACAGATAGGCGCCACGTCAGATTGCAAAAGTCATGAGCTCAAAAAATATAACAGCATATTCCATCAGTACGATGTATGGCACATGGCCAAGAGCATTGCCTCTAAACTAAGAGAGAAATCCAAAAAGTAGCTACATGACCATTACAGCCTTGGATTAGGTCGTGAAAACCATGTGGTTTTCGCAGCTAGGTGTAACGGTAATGAGCAGCTACTCATTTAGAGAGTGAGACATCAATCCTTGATCACGTTCAAAACATCCATGAGTGGTCAGATAAACTCACGTTTCATGCATGAGCATGCACCACTGACTAAATGAGCAGCGGGACCAAAGTGGCTACAGGGAGGAACCCCAGCAATGGATGCGCTGGCTGCAGTTATTCGGGATAAAACTATATTGAGAAATATAGTGAAACTGTCCGGTTCTGTCACACTGGCCCCTGGAAGTATACCACTCCGAATTAATTCACTATGTACCTAAAAATAAGCACTTTTCTTTAACGGTATGATGTGCAGAACTGAACTGTGTGCCCTAGATCACAACGTTCATGCAAACCGCAAACAGAAGGTTTGCAAGAAGGAATGCTAGAAAGGACTTGCCAGATACAGCCAAGTGCACAAAAGGAAGAGATCACTGGGTTGCCAAGAAGGTAATGGAGAGATAAAACATACCCTCATGTCCAGTGATGATGGCTGAAGTCCTTGACAGGAAAAAGCAGAAAACCGCCATCACTACCAAAATCAGACGTGCCAGACAGAATGACTTCTATTGAGAAGACAAATCTGTAGAGACTCTGAAATATTCACATTTTAAAGAATAAAGAAAAAGTTCTTCAGACAAACATGGTGTGCTGAGTGCACTCACAACCCATATCCAGTATCAAGCCACATACTGTGTCTCATCTGACAAAACATTTGCTGTAATGTCACCCCTTCCTGTAAGCATCCCTTGGTAGTGTAATGATCAACACTTGCTGCATGTATTCCCAATTTCAAAAAGTTATCAAAAGCAAGTACACCATATTACTGTACTGATCCACCTACATACTCATATTCAGGTTAGTGACACAAAGCACATAGATAAACCATGGTACTGTACTTTATGGAGCATACGGTACATCATGAGGAATTGATACACAGGCCTGGTTTTCAAACTGTGTCCGGATGTGGCACAAGCCTGAAGCGCAAGGGCAGCTGGGCTGTGCCACAGCTTGTACCAGGCAATATTCAGCGTTGCTGCGCCATGGCTCAGCACCCGGTGAATATGGCACCATAACTATCTGCATGGCACATGGTGCAGTGGCACTGAGGTGAAAGGCAGGGGGCGCAAAGGGGCAGTTGCAAAAGCGAAGGAACCTCGATACTGAAGCGGTGAATATGCAAATGGGTCCATCTGATATGCATGGTACAAATGGGGCCATTACCATACCATTATGGACACATTTGCATACAGGTGTGCTGATCACCTGTGACTTGCACGTACACCCTGCCATGCTGCAGCCGTCAGGGGACCGATGCCCCCTGCTCGCAGGTGCCATAATCAGCGGGCAGTGTAGAAAATGGATGGATCCATGGTGTTCCAGTGGACCTATACCACCGCCTGATAATGGATGAAATATGTAATATTATTCCTGGTGGTGGTGGACCTGCCCTGCTCGATCCTTGGCTATAATACAGTGATAAACTCCCTGGTGGCCCAGTGGCTGCATCCAGACTGATCGCGGGACACGTCCAAAACCTATAGCCTGGTGGTGCAGATGTCAAGATGATTCACATCTTGTGACTGTGTAGTATAGTATGGTCTGCACTCCCATTGTCCCACACTGTGGACCAATAGGAGTACAGACATTCTGACGTGTCAGTTAGTGAGCAAAAGGGGCATCGCGGTGGGGAAATGCTGCCCTCTTCTGACTGGTTGGGAGAGGGTGGTGAAATGAGGCGGGCAGGTGGGGTATGAGGTACGCTACACCCCAGGCTACGTTTGGATGTTTTGCTCGTGATCGGCCTGGATGCGGCCCACTGGGCCACCAGGGAGTTTATCACTTTATAGCCCTGATCGGGCAGGGGATGGTCCACTAAACCACCAGGAAGCTTTCCAGTGTACAGCCCGTGATTGGGCTTGGGGTGGCGCAACACCTGGCCCGTGTCACCGGTGGGCACCACAACAGGCGGTGCGCGTGTTGCAACCAGCAATACGGTGGCCAGCCTATTAGTGTCCCCTGACTTATGCCTTGATTTTCCAGGGTCAACCTGGCGCCCCCGTATGCGGCATAAGGTGGATTTCTGCCTGCATATGCGCCACACATCACAGGCTGAATATGCGAATGAGACCTATGCAGGGGCACACACCCCCCACTCGCAGCACTACTTGCGCCGCCACATCTGTTAGAGTTTACACTGAGCAATATCCCCTTTGAATATCACGCTGGTCCGATGGTGGGTTGCACATGGTGAGTTTTGAGTATCCCGGCCACAGTTTACCTGAATGGGCAGCCAGTGTGTACTGTGACTTTTGATGAAGGCATAACTGACAAATTATGTTGCCTGCAGCATTAGTGTTGGGAAGGTGTGGTGCCACCACACTGCTTTTCCACAGTACAACTGACTCATAGTGGGTGGTGTTATCACTCAGATGTTGGCTGTCATAGTGCACAAATTTGAGCAACTTCTGTGTATTGCTTATCACACTATCATGATTTGGTATGGGAGGATATACACACCCCAAACAGTTGTCAAAGTTAGTGTTTCTGTAGGTAAGGGAGATACCAAGGTTTATCCGTGTATGTTTTGCAGCACAATTCTGTGTAGGGTCTTTGATTGATGGCCACTATACTACCATGAGAGACCATGGGGATGGGGCTACCATCAGGAATTTGAGGACACGGTGCCTTTCTTGTAGTAAAATGGAGTCGCGCATTCCAGATTTGGACCCAATACAGATCCAGCAACCAACATGGATTACGGCCTGGTCATATAAAGTGGGACAAAGAGAAAGGGGTGAAACCAAACTCGAGCACTTCATGCCTGTGGGACTATATTTGTAGCAAGAGGAAATCCCCAACACGGGAAGATGATATCCAGGAAAAGCGAGTAAATGAGAGCTGAGATTGCACAGAGGGACGGAAAGGAATGCAAAACCTGATCTGAAGCACTTGCGCATTAAGGAACATTTCCTTTTACTGGGCACAGACAATAGTTACCTACAAGCAATCAGCCTATAACATCATACTGGCTGAAACCGGACATATTGCAGGGCATAGTAACAAATATCACTGGCTTAACCATGCTGTCACTGAGCAAACAGGGGTTCCCTGTTAGCCTTTCAAACAACTAAGTAAATGCGTACACAACAAATGATACACATGGCTCCATTGTATAATTGCAGTAAGATCTACCACACTGTTGTCAGATGATTTCAGTAATACAAGGTGTGAGACAAAAGCCTCACACCAAAACATGGTTGTGAAGTTGGGAGTTCATTACTACAATACTACAGTGGACCCATGTGTCACATTGATGAACAATGTGTTCCATGATGTTGTTTATAAATTAAGAGAATATTGACAATGTGTATAACTATTTCCAAAGTTTCTTGCCCATACAATCCCAAAAACAGTACCTTGTTACATTTGATGTTGGTTCAATTTCAGGCATTTCAAGGAAATTAAACATGTTTCTTTGTACAAAGATCCACTTTCTAATTACATTGCAATACAGATTTGGTGCTATACCACCAGCAAGCCCATTTGATAGCTGAATTACTCATAAGCGACATACATGCAATGTAATAAATGAATGCACCCATCCAGGTATCCTAAACATCAATTACAGTCAGTCCGAATCCTCAATGTCAGCTAACGCTAAATCAACATCTGGAGTCTTCAGTATCCATGTATCCAGTATAGTTTCCTCCAGGATCCGGGTAAGCAGTATGCACATGTTGCACCACACGATAGTATGATTTTCGGATCTTACAACCAAGAAACCCATAGACCCAATAGATATACTGTCGATAGGCAGTATGTCTGAATACTCTGGAGGAAAAAAAAGGCTAGCGTTAACATATATGCACAGTGTAGAGCTTACTCACCCAATACATAAACAGCTAATGTTGCCTTTGAAATAACAACCTATCCCATGTGGCTACAGGTACTGAAGAGAAAGAGAGGGAGGGAGACGGAGGGGCCAACCTGGTGTCACAGTAGCAGTGCAGAACACAGACATGTGAGACATGAGGTTCTTGTAGTGTGGAGGGGAGAGAAACACACCATGGCCAGCACGTCACCATCCTGCTTTGAGACTGAAATCTTTGTGTGCCTGTCTCAGACTACAATTACCCACTTATAATTTGCATCCAGAACAACAGAGAGCAACCCACAGTGGCACAGAAACTGCCTGCACTGCTGTGTGTCTGTGTGACTGTCTCTCTCTCTGTCTCTCTCTGTCTTTGTTCAGTTGTTGTACATGGTTCAGCAGTTAGGCAGAAGAGCAACCAGACAGTACTGTGATTACTTTTGTCATCTGTGCCACATTGCAACAGTGCACTACGAAAGAAGCAGGCGAGTGAGCTGCACTGAGCACCACAGCTACACACAAACAGCAAGTTAGCGTCTCACTGACACAGAGGCAATGACACATTGGTTAGGTGAAACGTGATGCTTTCTCCACTATGTCTGTCTACCTTGAGTCTCTGGAGTTCATAGTCTGTGTGAAGTGCAGTACTGGCCATTCTGTGGAACTGCAGCAGTCTCTGCACTTGAAATTCATCAGATAGCATGACACAGGGTAGCCACCAACAGCAGTGATCTATGTCTCTGTATGTCTGATGTTTGGTAGTATGCATACTGTGCCTGTGATCTGTGCACACATGACCCGTCAAATGTCTGCACTGTTGCAGTCCTGCATAACACTACCACTAGAACAGTGTAACTACTTTTCTGGCTGAAGGATACAAACTGTGTATCTTTTCCTCATTTTCTGTGACTTTCATAGAAACATAGATTTTGATGGCAGATAAGGACCACTTGGCCACCCAGTCTGCCCATTTCTGTACCTACTGGGTAGCTGCAGATTCTACTTAACCAACAGCCTACTGTCATGTCTTGTTATCACTGTGCTGACACCATGATATGCATAAAATGACACACTACGGCTGTGTTGTTGTGGATTAATCAACAACACAGTCGCTGTAAATGCGCTTGGCCTGCATCCTCGAGCCCTCACAACACAATCGTGGTGCTGATTAATGTCAAAGTAGCACATCATCATCTTGAACTTAAAACAAGTCCAGCAGGTGGCTACCATCATGGCTAGCACTTCCCATATCCGTGTTAGCGCACACTGGCACAAGCACTATCCATGTGTCATACACAACACCCACCTTCCCCGTACTACACTACACGCTGCAACATCCATCAACGGACTGCGGTAGCACATCCACACAACTACTGTGCAGCTTACCCTCTGAATTATGACCAGGCGCATCAGCTGCATGCACAGCTATACATGAAGCATCCCGCATCCAAGGTGGTAAGTGGCTGGATGTGCTGCTGAGACGCTGAATGAAGGACCAGTGACATGCAGCTACTGATGACAGTGGGTGGTGTAGGTCTCATGGGGTGGGTGGATACAAAAAGGCAGTACAGTGTGGAGGATGAGGACTTCATGGCAGTCATGCCACTGATGGAGTGTTGTATTGACATCCGGTACATGCAAGGGGCATTCATGTGCACCTGTCTGAACTCTGACTTTCATGAATGGGAGAATGGATAATTGCTGTGTTGGTTTGGGGGTGCAGCACACTTCATGCTGTGGCTAACAGTCATTTGAACATTTGTATTGTGAGCCATGGCCACATAGGATTGTTCTGGAGGGTCAACCATGGCATGGTTGCCAGGACAATCGCCCACCACCTGCTGTACATCACGCAAAGGTCATGAAGCGGAAACTGACAACACATGATCAATGCGTAGTCTGTACAGTTGGTGTGTTTGCTGCACTGATGTGTGCAGTTACCATTAAGTGTATCAGATACCAGGGGCGTAATGCATGCAGGGTGGCTGTAACCAAAGTGCCATGTGCAGTACCACTATGCATGATCGTATACAACCCATGTTATGCAATATATGCACATACAATGTTCATAACACATAACTGCAACATAATTGACATTTGTATGTTCATACAATACATATTGTATGCATGATTTCAATATACAACTTGTAATAGTGGCATAGTACAGTCACATTACACTAAGAGTGTTGAGAGACAGTTTCTCACACTTTGCGTACCTAACCAGTTGGATCGTTGTCAGGCTGTCTCTCAATATCGCATAGTGGCGTAGTGTCATTATGGTCATTAATGCTGACCGATTAGACAAATGGCCTCAAAGTCAGAGTGATTAACAAGACATTGTAAGCCCTCTTCTGACTTTTCTCAATCATTCTTGGGGCTCACCACAACACAGACATTCATGATTTGTGGCCATAGTGGCACATCCACCACAGATGCACCACTCAGTGGTTGGAATCATAGTTCTGTCCTCAGGCTCTTCCATAATGTTAACCTCACTGTGTACATCAACATCTAGCAGGTTCTCCATGACAACAAGTTCTTGAGGAGTATACTCAGGTTCAAATGCATAGCCTCCAATGTAGCTGTAGTCGGCAAACTGTGACTCATCAGATGATGATAGCGATGACATGGCCTAATATATAAATGAAGATTTGCACACAATCAACTTCACAAAAGAAGCAACAGTAATTAAATAACCAAAGTAATTTAATATAATACTTACAAGTCATGTAGAAATGTCATTGCATGCTACCTGTATGTTCATAGTTTTAACATACAGGTAAAAGTACAAACCATAAGCGAGAATTGATTTTTGTGCCAGGTAGTGGATCCCTTGCCGGACAGGAGACAGCGTCCTGGTTCATGAATGCCCTCCACAGGCACACGGACGAGCAGCAGCACATGCTGCACTTACGGGCTGGTTCTTGCCGGCTTCACCCACACTGCAGGAACAGCACTGGAGTCAGTGATTTCAAACCCCTGACCATGGCCCCCTATAGGGCAAACACCATGATGGTCACACTGGTAATCACACTTGTCCATTGGTGCCGCATCCCACTGTCTGTCAGGACAGTGTCCACATCCATGGTAACAATGACACCCCATCCCCTAACCTTTGTGGCGTTGGCGCACATCTGACATATGTGGGCGCATATCTGCTGATCACACTGCGCATGTCCAGGGACCATGGCAGTGTGAAGAGGGCTTGCCAACTGGTAATCTCACATGCAACACTACCACAAAGGAGCGGAACATGGGAGGGTGATGAGTCGAGGTGGAGCAATGGACACCCTACGTGTGGCAGGACTACTAGGTTCGGGGTGGGAGGGCATGTACCCGTGATGTCAGCACATACAGTGGTGGCCACACAAGGGACTGTGTGTGAGTGGGTTTTGGTCCTCAGTCGATGGCAGTGGTATACTTTTGGGTGAGTACGGGGGGTGATGCTTGGTTGGCACTGGGTATGGGGAAACCAGGTGGGGTGGGGGGCAAATAGGGTCTACAAACATGGCTGTCATGGCACTCACCTGTTTGTGTACCCCAGGTCCCTGTCGGCTAGTGGTCAGTGGTGGCAGGGCACATTCCTAGGCACCTAGTGCAGATGTGGATGTACTTTTGGGCATATATCAGGCTTATAGCAGGGTTCCTCCCGAGTACCATGCACACCCATCCATGGCACGTGGAAAGCACCCTGCCAGGCTCCAACCAATGGGGACAACCACCACCTGCCCAATGGCTGGCTTCAGCATAACTGAAATAATCTCTGGTGGTGTACTGGACCTTGCCCTCAGCCAGATCACAGGCTTAATTATGTTGACATATTCCCTGGTGGCCCGTGGACCCTACCCACAGCAACATCACGTGCATAATCAGATGAAGACATTACCTGGTGGTCCAGTGGACCCACTGACAGCAAGCAGTATCCATTCACAAATCAGGACTGTGTAGTGCAGTACGGCCCAGGGAGTACCAGCTGGACAACCAGGGGTAGAATTATTTTACAAAGCCAGCGATCAGGCTGGATGTGGTCCACTGGACTGCCAGGGAATGTCTTCATGTGATCACGCCTGCGATCGGGCTGGAAATAGGGTTAACTGGACCATCGGGGAATAGGACCATCATGTAGCCACGATGAGGCGAGGGGCTGGTTCCACTGGACCACAAGGGATGTAGTACTGTTATGCAGCCCACAATCGGTCTGAGGGGCAGGTCCACTGGACCACCAGGGATTTCACTGCAGTAATGCAGCCCACACCCATGTCTCAGGTGGTGGGGTGGTCACCAACATCAGGCTCAAGTATTTCACAATATTATGAACAACTACTGATACTGCGAGACAGAAATATAATGCCATAATGAAACTGCAGTTCTCATCAAATCAAAGATACAAAAATGATTGCACAAGAAGGGGGTGCTCTCAGTATCGGGGGGCCAGGGATTACAGATATGCACACCAACTGGACTCCCTGCTACTGCGCCACCATCCCATGTTGGGGAGCTGCCCCTCCACCCAGGGTGTAGCACAGACAGAAATGTCTACCAGGTACATGTCTGCTGCCTCATTTGGCACAATAAAGACAAGTTTTTCCATATCATGACAATGGTTGTTGATATGCATGGGTAAATGCAAATGTCATGCATTGCTCCCTAAGGCAGCCACACACCAGCCCACAGCATGTAAAGTTGTATTGCTCGTGGGATGAAAAGACAGTATTACTGACCAGTCCTTCTGCATTACACTCTGATTAATAAAATTAAAGAAAGGTTCAGTATTTGCTTTGTAGTTTTCCGTGAAATAAGGTCAAAGTTCATAGCCCACTGCACAACATGGAGTGCTTGCAGTATGCCTGGCTGCACCCATGCTTGGTGCAATGAAATATTTGATTACTTGTAAGCCAGGCAGTCAACAACCACCACCAGTAAAAAAAACATTGAAAATGCAGTACAAGTACAACAAACATTTATTGTACTTTAAAATACATTTTCTTGCACTTTACTGCATCATCACTGATTTTGTACTGTTAGTGGGTGACTGCATGGTTTACAAGTAATTGAAAGTACATTGTACCAAGCATGGGTGCAGCCAGGCATGCTGCAACATTTAGGAAAAAAATCACATTTGGGATCTTACACCAGGAAAATGAAACACCATTCAGTGTAACTCCATTACGCTGCAGGCAGCGTGCTCTTGGTACGGGGGTAGCCAGGGTTACAGATCTGCACACCAACTGGACTCCCTGCTACACCACCACCATGTTGCTGTGAGTTGCCCCTCCACCCCGAGGCACAGCACAGTACAGAAAATGTACATCAGGTCCAGGTTTGCTGCTTCATTTGGCACCATAAATAACAGTTTCCTATGTCATGACAATGGTTGTTGCCATGCAGGGGTAACTACAAATGTCATGCATTGCTACGTGAAGGCTACCACATAGAAGCACACAGCCTGTAAAGTTTTATTGACCTTGGGATGAAAAGACAGTATTAATGACCAGTCCTTCTGCTTTACAATACAATGCATAACATTACAGAAAGGGTCACCATTTCCTTTGTCAGTTTTCATGAAAAAAAGAAGCCAATTGCACACCATGGACTGCTTGTGGTATGCCTGGCTACACCAACGACTGGTATAATGAAATACTGTATTACTTGTAAACCAGGCAGTCACCCACCACTAGTAAAATCAATCACTTCATTTAACCAGTCATTAAAAACATTAAAATGCAGTACAAATACAACAAACATTTATTCAATTTTACTACACATTTCTTTCGACTTTGACTGCAGGATAACTGATTGTTTAGTGTTGGTGGGTGGCTGCATAGTTACAAGTAATTGAAAAGCACATTGTACCAAGCATGTGTGCAGCCATGCATACTGCAACATTTAGGATAAAATAAATCACATTAGGGATACAACCCCAGTACTCTAAAACACCATGCAGTGCAACTCCATTTACTGCAGCACACCTTCCCAGCCAGTCATCGGTGCACAACCAATTACTGCACAAAGAAGGCCAACCTATGCAGGGATTTACTGTATTGAGACATAAATAATGAAATTACTGCGATGCATAAAGCACAATTCATTTGGGCTAATGGTGGCATGCAGCACAACAACACGTGGTGTCAGTCCATATCAATGGCACAATTTACCATGCTGTCTTCTTCACACAATACTTTGTTCAGTCTACAGGACATGACAACCTGTCTGGGGCTCCACAATGTAAAAAGGACACCCGATGATCAAAAATATCTGTCAAATTACCTCAATAAAATGTTTAATTCAAGCGATTCACACCCGAATTCACTACACATGGAACAACATCCGCATAGCCCAGTTACACTTGGAAGCACTTGTTGCGGTGATGGCGTTCCTGATGACACAAAGTGATCGAAAATGCTCATGCGCATCGAAACATGTACAGGCTTCAAAATTCAAGCAACAGGGAATGGCATTTTACGAGCAACACAGCTGAACACTCACAGGCACAACCTTCAGGAGACTAAATGAAAAGACTCAAACACTGTAAGAGTACCTAAATATACATTTATTACATGCAGTGATCATTGTAGACAATGCACATGAGGCTTCCCTTTGAGGCAGACTCTAGTGTAGTCTATGAGAGACCCCACCTCCAAAATTGCCACAGAGTGTACCACTGCAACCACAATAAACAAGTCGCTCACCTCAGTGGCTACTGGCCTGTGTGGCCACTAATCCCAGTAGTCAGCACTGCCAATTTGCTTGCACACTTTGACTTGTCTATAGACTCATTAAAGTGTAGCCTGTGAAGTAAACCTGAAAACCCCACTTACCCAAACATTTGTACCCAGTCCCATGTTATAGCTTTTATAATCACCTAACAGATGTTTTCTGGGACTGGGTTTCTCCAGAGCCTAAGTACAGTCCTCTGTGCCTGTACATAGCCATGGAGGACAGCGAGACCTGAAACAAAAGATTGCTTATAGAAACTCTAACATGCAAGGCAGGCTGCTGGATCTTCTCACTGCTGCCTACTGCTCTGATGCTATCCACAGGGGATTCTGGGGTTTTAGCAACAGAAGATGTATGCATACAACTAAGCAAAGTTAGTCGATTACAATCTACTCTATTGCAGCAGTAAGTGAGCCAAAATGTTTTTGCACACAAAGTACACTGAGACCAGCCCCACATTTGAGTGTGGGGCCCTTGTAATGACTCTTCTCCTTTAATGAATCCTGCAATTCCTCACAATTAGGTAGACTTAATCAATAATGCATTGCAAGATGTGGCATTTCATAGGCTATTTCCATGCTTTGCAAACATTATGAGGCTCAAATAAACCGAGTGCCTTCCGGCACCTGAGAAATGCTGATATCCCAAGACATACCATTCCCTGGAGTGTATTACTGTGAGACTATGCAATGACCATCAGAATCCTTGAAAATCATGGAAACTTCATACATCTAAACACATCACATGACCATTCATTAGTGGTGTGTGACTAATGAATAATATTCCCAAATACCACAAATAATAGTCTGTTTATAACTCAGGAAGGAACATAAATAATCGGCACTATTTGGGGCTATTCAGCATTTTGCTATTCTGCAGGAGTTCACAATACCACTTGACTTCCTGTCCAATCAGAGACTGGTTTAGAAGCTCACTGAAAGCAGGCCATGTGACCAAGCACTCACAGAAGCTTCTGGCAGGAGAGATCGATTACTTGAGCTGCTGCAGAGAAAGAATCTACATTCATCCACTTGTAAAAATGGAGAAAAATCAGAAATCATTACATTTTTGTTTTCTGTCTAAATCCCAAGCAAAGGAAGATAGATTTGTTACACCTTAGGATGAAATTTAGGCTTTAAAGAAAGGGAAAATAGGGCTGTTTAGTGTTTGCTGAGAGAGACAAGCAGGCAGGGCTCCAACAGTGCGCACACGCACACACACACACACACACACACACACTGGCTGTGTGTGTGTACTGTACTAAAACCAAGCAAGAGTTAAAGCTGCAATGTAGTATGTTTGAAATACTAACAGTTTAAGAGAGTAAAAGGTCTTGCAGGGGTTTATTTTGATTAGAAATTTAAAGTTGTTTGTAACTTAGTTATTGTCTGAAACAAAAAAAAAGTAAGTAGTCTGAAGTGCAGTTTTCCTGTTAGGGACCTTTTGTACTGTTGTTCATGGCTTGGCTTTGTGCCCAAGAAAAAAAAACATGTTTTTCTGAGAATTTAGTCAGGCTTGACTATAGTGAGTGAGACTTGTCAGCTCAGCATTGCTGCAGTGACTGGAGTGACTTGATTTCATAATAAATATAATTTAAATTTAATATCAGTAATCTTCCTGTTAGGAACCCAGGCTTGGTCCCACCACAGTCACTTAAGCAAGTGTAAGTGTAACTGCACCATAAATGCTGCTGATAGTGTGGGACTAGTCCACTGACTCCCAACGCTTCAGTTAGCTGTTTTCTGTTCTGTATATGAGTGTGTCTGTGCAGTCACAACATTTTTCTAAGTCTGTGACTGTGTGTCCAAAAGAAATTTAAAACATATTTTTACTGACAATTTTGTCAGAGTTAACTATAATGGATGAGAGCTGTCAGCTAAGGACAGCTGCAGTGACTTGAGTGACTTGATTTTATAATAAGTATAATTTAAATTTAATATCAGACATCTTTCTGTGAGGAACTCATGCTTGGTTCCCTCCATGGCTGTTTAATCAGTGTGAGTGCACCATATCTGGTAGGGTGGGACTAGTCGGCTGACTCCCCATTGCTTCAGGTAGCTGCTTTTCCATTGTGTGTGCATGGCTACAGCTGTGCACTCAAGACACTTTTGTATGTTTGTGGCTGTGTGCCCAAGAAAAATTTAAATACATGTTTTTTTTCTTAGAATTAGTCAGGCTTGACTATTAGTAAGATTTGTCTCCTCAGCATTCCTGCAGTGACTTGAGTGACTTGATTTCATAATAAATAGCATTTAAATTTATTATCTGAAATTTTCCTCTGAGGAACCCAGGCTTATCAAGCTTAACTTCCCATTGTTGGGCACAAATATGAGTTACCCCGAAAATAGAAATATAGGCCCATATTTTCAAAGAGAAGAGCGCCCATCTCTGGAGCAATGGAGATGAGTGGCTCATCTCAAAAGATGATCAAACTCCCATATTCAAAGGAGGGAGATGAGCTGCCCAAATTGAGATGGCCCATGACTTAAAGTTAATGGCCCAGATATTCAAACTGTGCCCAAAAAATGCAGCAACAGCAGGAGCAAGCGCAAGTCCATTGTGCCCATGCGCAAGGGCGCGATATTCAAAAACTGCACAGGCCAAGATGCGCCTACAGCCGACGACTGAATATCACACCACCTGCACCATAGTGCAACTAGGGAGGTGAAGCTGAGCAGATCTGATGCACCATAGCGCAACAAGGATGTTCAGCTGGCAGTCCAGATGCGCCCATAGCGCAACCAGGGACACCCTCCAGCAGCAGGGCAGCAATGCACCAGCACAACCAGGGATGCAGGGGCCCCCACCCATGTCACAGATGGGCAGAGGAACACACAGCAGAACATACATCGTCCCCCACACCCTATACACTGCACAACTGGGGAGGCTAGAATAACCACTGGCCCTTGGAGACCAAGCAAGCAACCCACAGCTGGGCCATGGTGCCCCATCACACCCCTGGCAAGCTGTGACTGGCACACAAGGAGGGCCGACCACCCCATGCCACACCATCCCAGCAATGCCGAGCACACCCTGCATCATGACCCCCAGACACCCTGCCCATGAGCAGCATCCACCAGTGCAGGATACCCCATGCATGCCACCACCCCACTGTGACAATGCAACCCTGTGCACCACAGAACCATTCAAGGCAGCCACCACAAGCACCCATCAGTGGGTGGCAGCACAACGATGCAATGACTGCATACACAGTGCCACCATGCACATCCCCTCCCGAGGTACAGCTGAGAGACCAACCATGCGTTGGCACATGAGGTACACACACATGACAGGGCATGCCCTGGATCCCACCACCAGTGGTACAGCACCCTGCACACCCTCCCAAGGACACACCCCGACCCAGCACTGGCCACAACAGCCAGCGCAGACACCCACAGTGGTGCATGGAAGCATGCACCACACAGGATGCAACACAGTGCATGGACAAACACCCACCCATACCCAAGGGCACACCAACCCAGGGACACAGTAGTGGGCAAGCAACTCCCAGCATGTGGCCATGGAAACCGTGTACACACATGGCCAACACTTCCTCCATGGCACAGGAGTGTCAACCACCCTGCGCAGGCACTGTGGAGCTGTACACCACCAGCATTTGGCCAGAACACAAGTGACAGACAGTGGTGCACATCCCTGCAACACATACAAGCCACAGCATGGAGGTGGGACAACAACAGCAGGGCCACAGTGTCACCCAAAGCAGACATGCACCACACCAGTGACAGGAGGCAACCCGGCACTGTGCACGGGTACAGTGGCTGTCCTGCATGGACAGCCACCACTGACATGCCAGTGGACCATGCAGGTCACAGACATGCAAGAGTGTCAGCTGCACAGGCCATGGACATGCTGACAGGTGTGCCATGGACACACAGCATGCACCATGGACCACTGCATACAGTCATCCAGTGCACAGGGAACAACAGACACACCATAGACAGTGACTGATAGCTACTCCCACACCATAGTCACTTCCCCATGGACACACACACATGCACATGACTGCACACCACCCCTGATGCTATGCACACCACTGCAGCTGAGCACCTATAGTCCAGTGCAAAACAGAGACCGCCACATTAGGTATATCAAAGCAAATGTATTGTAAAAACACATAAAACTATTTACTGATATATACAAAAGTTGGGGAGGCCACAAATAAGGTGGGGGTAGGTAGGGGCGGGGGTGAACAAATGGTAGTGGGAAGGAGGGTGTGAGGGTGGGTCCAGGGCAGTAGGAAAAAATCAGGGCATTAAGATGCTCATCGGGAGCCCCACTCCTGCTCTGGCTGCTCCTCCCACCATGTCACCATCGGACTCCCACACGGTCAATCCTCTCCAATATTTCCAGGAGGCCCTGGCCACCTGCAGTATCTCCTGCAGCATCCGTCTGATGGCTTGCAATTGCCATCCACCTAGGACAAGGGAGCAGAGTCAATAGGTGTGAATGCACAGCCCATGCAGCCCACCCACTGTGCATGGCATACGGCCATGGGACATGCCTCTGTGATGGTGTGTGACCACCCACAGTGATCGTGTCCACAAGACCTGCCTACCCAGTCGCACACAGCCATGTGGACTGCTGCACACACACACACACACACCGGCCAAGTCCTGCACAGCACCACCATGGCTGTTCAGTGACATGGCTATGTAGTTTGAAGGCAGTGGCACAGCCAGGTACCCAGTGCATGCATGGACCACCATTGACGCACTCCCAGACATGCAGTGCCAGTGGACAGTGCTGACTGTAACAAGTTGCTTGCATGGCAGTGGTGTCAATGGATGGTGGCCATGCCCGCTGCCCACCTTGTTACACAGCATGTAATAGTAATCATGCATGTAAGACACTCACCATCATCAGGCTGGTCCTCTGCCTCTGTGGACCTTTGCCCCACCGGACTGCGGTCCTCCTGCTGGCGCCTCCTCTCCCTCACAAGCAATCGCTCGTCTGGGCCTAAGGTGCAAACATGGAGAGAGGAACATCAGTACAATCCTGTAGCAAAGTCCCCTGCCCCCATGTGTGTGCAATCCCACACAGCCAGACCCACCCACACACCCTGATAACACCACCACAGCCAACACGGACGGTCCCCCCATGTTCCAGACACATGTAACTGTGATACCCATATGGAAGATAAAAGTGTATGGATGTTGCACCTACCTGGCCATGGCACCATGCCCTCCTGGCACATGCCCACTGGTGGCAGGCAGGTCCGAGTCCCTCCACCTCAGGTCCCCATATCTGTGGCAGCACTGCTTTGCCGTCCGCCCCATACTAGTGGCCCCTCCAGGGCATCAGCCACCTTCTGCCACATCTGACTCCTGGACCTGTGCATGGGTGCCTCACCAAATAGTGGGCCAACAAGTAGCTCCCACAATGGCAACCAAGTTTGCCATCTCTACCTGGCTCCACTGTGCTGCTCTCCTCTGCACCATCTCTATTGCTCGGTTGAGTTAAAATGGCACTCTACAGCATGGTTCTGCCATGTGCAGATGCTCGTGGTACGGCGCTTCCATTCCCTATTGCTCTGTCACCGAACAGCATGATAGTGGTGCACCCATGCCTGACACATGCTTAAGGGGCAAAGGTTGGGCACAGGGTCAAGGGTCTCTAGCACATGGACAGCCACAGCACGTGGAACCCAATGCATGTAGCATGATTGGGTGCCTGTGTGCCACCTCCTGTAGTGGCCTACCACTCTGTTGCCCCAGTGCGCCTATGATGCCCCAGTGCCGCGCGCCCTATAGGTGAACAGGCGCTGTAGCGCCACTGGAGCAAAGGTGGCGATGCCCTGCATTGCTTCCCATGCACAGTACATCAGCAGCATGGCAGGCACCTCGTCATCAACCCAGGCATGCGCAGTTAGGTGTGTACTGTGCATGTCACAGAACTGCACCCTTGGCTCAGCACGTTCAACACAATTGCGCCAAAGCGCCAAAGTGTGATATTCAGCCATCATATGCAAATCAGCTAATCAGCCATTCAATAGCGCAGTCACTGCATTTACATCCACTTAAAGATGTGCCTCACCTCATTTGCATGGGTTGCTCTATAAAAGTGCAACATTGGCTGCACTAGCCATAGTCGGTTACTGCAGTCTATTGGTGGGTTGCATGCTGTTTGGGAGTGTGGACTGTGGATTTTGGGACATGCATTGGACTGCACAGTCACAGGTAACACCTGTCATTCTCACAGGCTGAATCATGCCCGAGCGAGTTGTGGAGGAAGAGGAAGAGGAACTGAGTTGTGGGAGAAGGAGGAGGCCAAATTTACCGAAGGCGAGAGCGGATGCCCTGTTCGAGACCTACCTAGACCAGGCCACTTCTCAGCAGACCCAGGGAACACCACAGGCCTGTGCTGCTGCATGGGAGAAGGTGGCATATGCTGTAAACCTGCATGTCAGCCATGAGCACTCCATGCAGGAGTGCAAGAAGAAGATGGGCACAGACAGGAGGAGGATTAAGGAAAGGTGGCTGCCATCAGGGCAGCACAATCTGCGACAGGTGGGGACAACCGAGGTGCTCGCCTGACCCCACAGAAGGAGAGGGTTGCTGGAAGCATACAGCATTGTGCCATTGAGGGTGTTCCAGGTGGTGGATTCCAGATGGGCGTAGCCTGTCACTGCATGGTAGGTCATGGTCTGTCTATTGGGGGGCAGGGTAGGTCACATGCAGTAATGCGACTTTGTTTTCCTTACAGCCTCTCCACTGACGCCAGTCAGATGAAGATGGAGGGGGTCCATCCACCTCCACAGGAATACGCAGGTCAGTGTGACAGTGGGCCTGCCTGGAGGTCCAGACTGATGCTGTTGGAGCAGGTGTGGAGGAGGCCCTGCCCATGTCCCAGCGTGCCAGTGTCCATGGATGCCAGCATGCTGGGACTCGAACTGGTGCTGGGTCCGTCACCAATGGTGATGTTGCTAATGTCATGGGTAGTGACACGTTTGTGCCACAGGATGGCTACACAGCAGGTAACATCGTGGCCATGGCTGTGGGTGGTGTTGCCGTGGAGGCCTGCGTGTCATCACAGCCAAGCCTGTGCCTGTCAGCACCAGTGGGGCAGCACTGGTGTGTGTACAGGACAGTGGGACTGTTGCAGCCACTGTGGTGGCATCAGTGAGCCCTGGGGAGTGGCAGCCGGAGGAGGGCAGCATCAGCAGTCGGCCAATGGGCTTGGGGTACAGTGTCAGGCGGCATCAGTGCACCACCTGTGGACATGCCCAGGCCTGGTCCGGTGTGCAGTGCCCACCTCAAGGGGTTCTGAGCATCAGGGCCATGCACACCCTGAGGGACAGCATGCCAATCAGGCAGATGATCTCTTAGATGAGCACACCCACATACTGCAAGCATCAGTCAATCAGCAGATGCAGCTTGTGACTGGGGTGGATGCACTGAGTGTGGCTCTGGGCAGGCAGATGAGTGTCGCCAGCACAGAAACTGCTCTGCTCCTGGCAGGGATGGACTGGATGTGGGAGGATGTGACTGCTGCCATTGACAGGCTGACACATACAATCACAGCTGTCATGGCCACAGGGGCACCAGTTGTTTTCCCATGTGGCGCAGACACCGCCCAGTGCAATGTCCACCCCCATTCCGGCATCATGTGACACCATCCTCCTGTCGACACCTGGTTTAGCTGTGGGCATCCTGAGCACACCTGGTGCAGGCATGTTCAGTGTGCTGCAGACCCCTGTGCAAGCATGTCGCATTCATGCAGTAGAACCCTGGGAGACCATCGGTGCCACCCCATGAGGCCAGTGGTCAGCCTGGCAATGCTGATGGATCTCAGCAGGGCTGCCCATGCATCTATGGTGGCTGGGGCACTGTGGCATGTGACTGACCTGTCTCCCAATGTGGCTACTGTCTGATGCTGCCCTGTGTGCATTGTGTCATTCAGTGGGCAATGTAAGGGTGGGTACTCGGCCCTGCACACAGACACACAGTCCATCTGCACACCTTCCAGCTGCTGTCCGCCTTTGTATGTGCATGATGATGCCTGCATTGCGCTGCGCCAGTGTGCAATGGTGCCCAGCATCTGACACACGCACAATGACAGGCAGTGGGCATGGTGGTCTGTGGACATGTGTGTGGCTAGGGGTGGCATTCTGGGTCAATGTGCCTCCTACTCTTTGTGCATGTGTGGTGAGTTGTGTGTGTGTCTGTCTATCTGTCTATCCATGTGCCATGTTAGACCTCACCCATCCTAATTGGTGTGTGTAGTTCCATGTCCGCCACTTCCTTGATGGCATGCACCCCTGGTGTGTGTCCATGCATGTTTGTGGTTATGCCTTTGCCACCGGTGGTGGCTCATGACCCATGACTTACCTGGGTTGGCTGAAGTGCTCCTCCGTTATGGTGTCCCAGTGCAGCTGTGCCAGCGAGAGCAGTCGGGGGTCCCATCGCCCAAGGGGCTGCTCATCACCGTTGTCATTGGCATCCTCATCATCCCCATCTCTGTCCCATCCCTCTTCAACCTGTATGGGCTATCCACATCTGCTGGCCATGTTGTGCAGGATGCAACAGGCCAGGAATAGCCAGCAGGCCTTGAGGGGGCTGTACTGTAGGGCACCGGAGGTGTCCAGGCAATGGAAACATGCCTTCAGCATCCCGAACACCCGCTCGATGACATTACATGTGGTGGCGTGTGCCTCATTGTAGTGTTGCTGTGATGGGGTCGCGGCTGCGGTATGGTGTAAGCAGCCAGGGACAGAGTGGGTATCCACTGTCACCTGAGTGTAGAGGGTGGAGGTTAGTTTGGTGATCAGCATCGCCTGCCCTGGGCCTTATAGGCCACTACCCATGTCACCCTCACCATGCCTCCCAAGCCCTATGTTTGTCCATGTGGTTTGCATACTCACCCACTAGGTGACCAGTGGGGATGTCCCCACTCTCAAATCTGTGGCACAGTGCTGACTGGTGTCAGATGAAGGCATCATGTGCTCCCCAGGGTGCGTGGCACAGACATTGATTATGCGCCCCTGGCATCGCACACCACCTGGCAGTTGATGCTAGTATAGCCTTGCGATTCATGTATGCAGCCCCCTGGGCCAGGTGGTGTGTGGATGGCCACATGGGTGCAGTCTATTGCCTCTAGCATGCCAGGCATACATGCTACCCTGTGGAACTCCTGTATGTTTGCTGTGCACTCTGCGGTGTGCTGGGGAAATGGATGTATGTTGCAGCGATGTGGCAGCAGTGCATGGAGGAACTGGGTGAGGTGGCTTGATGTGGCCGACTGGGTTATGCCTGTGGTGTCCCCTGTTGGTCTCTGGAAGTTACCATGGTGAGCAAGCACATGCAAGCTTTCACTTTAGTCTCCACTGACAGAGCGGTACTCGGTCATGTGGGTGCCTGCATCATCACTGCACAGCTCACAAGTCACCTCAGAATTGCCCGATTCAAGTGGTACTGGCCCATGATCTCAGTATCACTATACAGCTCGAAGCTGATGTGGGCTCAGTACTGCCTGTTGGGGGCATACGCCAGACGGGCCCTTCCACGGCTGTGCCCGCTGCTGCCCACCTTCTCACCCCCTCATTACTGCCTCCATCTGGATGATGGCACTGCCCATGTCCTGGCTTGTATTCATCCCCGGCAGCTGTTTCTGTGTTCCCCCACTGTCCTGGCTGCTACTTCCCTGCACCGGGAACACCTGACTGTGCGCCTCAGTGCTGTGTGGCACTTCCCCCTTCTGCTGTGGCTCCCATACCTTCCCTGAGCCTGTGGTTCAGGTGCCCTTTCACTGTCCTACCCTGTGTGTATGTGTGTGTGTTGCCTGTGTGGCTGGCTATAGTTCAGCAATGAGTGGCTTCCCTGTAGCGTTCTTCGCCTCTCCCTTGTTCCTTTTTATTTGGCTAATTTCCGTTATGGCACAACTCTCCACTTGCTCCCCTATTGCACATGGTGCATGTTGTTGAATATCGACTGCTCCATTTATGCATAGTTCTCTCCCCTTCAGTTCGCATACATTCATTATCATTGCGCTATTGCTCAGCGGTTGGGAGTGCAACACCTCCACTGAATATCGTGAATGGCACATTTTCGGATTTGCGCTGGCGCAACTGCGTGATTGGCGCATGGCACAACCCTTTTGAATATTCAATACTGCATGTAGCTCAAGTGCAGGGAGCATGCCCATGAATATCTAGCACAATGGGATAGTCGGTGAGAGATGGGCAGCCCAAGTACAGATGAGCAGCACAAAGTTAGGTATGTTAAAAGCAGGCCTAACTGTTGGCCCACCCACAGGCAGGTTGCTGTACTGCACATCGGGAGCTCAGCAGCCTGCCTGTCCCTACAACCCAGTGGCACCCCTCAAGCCCCATTCGAGATGTGCACCATTGGAAAGAACACCCCCCACTGTGTAGTGCCCCCATGCCTCATCAACCATGCCCCTCCCACTGTGTAATGCCTCACCATGCTCCATCAACTATGCCCCTCCCACTGTGTAGTTCCCCAGCCCCATTCCTGATCTATTTGAAAACAGTGATCACCCACTTTTCCGTAGTGTAGTACTCCAGCCCCATTCCCTGATCTATATGAAACAGTGATCAACCCCTTTTCCATAGTGTAGTATCAACCCTCTTTTCCATAGTGTAATGCCCCCTACAGCCCCATTCCCCAATCTATATGAAAAAGTGACCAACCCCCTTTTCCGTAGTGTAGTACCCCAGCCCCATTCCCCGATCAATATGAAAACAGTGATCAACTCCATTTTCTCATAGTGTAGTGTCCCTCAGCCCCATTCCCGATCAATATGAAAACAGTGATCATTCCCCTTTTCCATAGTGTAGTGCCCCCACAGCCCCTGCTCCACAATCTATATGAAAATAGCGATCAACCCCATTTTTCTGAAATGTAGTGCCCTCCCACCCCCACCCCATCCCAGAACCCCCAATCACAATGTAATAAACAGGGACCACCAGTCCAGGATCCTGGTTCGATGTGCACTCCATAATTGAACCAGGACTACGATCCTAGTACAGTGTATGGTCCTTAGCCATACAAGTTTCCATAGTGTTAGTGGCCCCACCCCAGAAGGCAACCCTCTCCCCACACCCTCGACCCAACCCATGCAGGTGACTGGCACAGCCCTCCTCTCCCTGCTATGAACAGACCACTGACTGACAGATTGGGACTTCACTCCCTATTGCACAATGAGCGCTGTATGGGCCACATTAGGAAGTGCAGTCCCAATCTGTGTTCCGCTGTGTTGATTACCTTCACTGAAAAGAAAAGGGTTGAGAGAGGCCTGTAATTCAGATGAAAGTCAGGATCTAAATATACCTTCTTTAAGAGGGTTCACAACTGCCTTTTTAGAGTGGTGGGCTTCACACCCCTTTTAAGGATGGCAGGAAGATCCCCCGAAAAATTACCTGGCAATTTCTCAAACAATCTGTCTCAGGGCTCTCCCACAGACAGTTAGCAGCTAGTGGGCCCTGGGTCTATAATCAATAGGTGGGACACAGTCTCAGGATTACGTGAAACAACCTCCTGATTCAAAACTGGACAAAATCCACCCAGGACTAATACATGTTTACATTAGAGTTGTAGAAAAGCAGAAATAAAATAAACAAATAGGCTAGTGAATGAAGTGTGTGATTTGATACCTTTTATTAGGCCAACAAGAAATTTTAAGGCACAAGCTTTTGGACTATGCAGAGCCCTTCTTTAGGTAATGATGGTTCATTACTGAAGAAGGAAGCTCTTTAACTTTCTGAAAGTTTGTGTTATGAAAAGTACTCATAGGTCCAAAAACTGCAGAATCACATACTTTGTTCCTCTCAGTTGTACAAGGGCCAATACAGCTAAAAGAATTCTCTGCATCAATAGGCAGATAAGGGTTTACAAGGAAAAATCCCTCCACTGAGAGTTGTAGAACATTGAATAAGTTAAGGAAAGACTATAGAGTTATCTTAGAAACAGAAAAATGGAATATTATCAGTCTAAGTGAATGACGATGGATGCTATCAATAACAATGATACGAGTGATTTCTAGACATTAGTTGCCAAGAGTAGTAACAATCTTTCAAATGAGTAAGACTCTGGGTTGCAAATGAGTCATGAATGAGTCACTGTAGAGGCCTTCTTCTTTGATAGCTATGAACCAAGCATAACTATGATTAATACTAGTCATACTCCCATTGTTATACAAATAAATTATGAAGAAATTATTACGGATATTCATTCTTCTAAATTAAATAAAGCTCCAGGCAAAGAATTCCTCAGGGACTTGATTGGTATTTTTCTTATTGTTCTCAGACAGTGTATTATATTTCTCAGCCTCACTAAATAACTCCTTGTGGATTTAGTTGGATGCATCTGCCTTTCAGTCTTAATCTCACTGGCAAGCAACTTTAGTCAAATACTCAGTTGCTTTTAATGCTTAATCAGTTTGTCTGTATAACCTGCCTGTTTATTCCAGTGGTAGTCATGACCATCAGGGTTGCATCATTGGCTTTCCTACTGACTTTGGACACATACTACCCCCAACCATTCCTGGCTTCCAGGGCTGCTCTGCCCTGAAGTCTGATGGTCTCAGCTCTGCTCCCATGAAGTATGCATATTGAGGTTGGTTCCTTGACTTGGGTGGGGTCCTTCTCTTTCTGCCCTTTGGGTGAGAGGAAACATTAGCCATGCAGATCAATTTGACAGTGCCTCTTGATGTAGCATTGAAGACTTCAGCTACTGG
Organism: Neoceratodus forsteri; assembly: GCA_016271365.2. NCBI lineage: Eukaryota > Metazoa > Chordata > Ceratodontiformes > Ceratodontidae > Neoceratodus > Neoceratodus forsteri. The sequence continues at coordinate 103,584,890 of CM028129.1, read as the reverse complement.
AGGCTGGGGCCTCTAGTTCCTAGGGGAGTTCTTTGGGTGTGCAGATCATGTCAGCAGCACCTTCAACAGCTATTCTCCCTAGAGCTGTTTAAGGTTCACCTGCTTTCCTCTGACTTCCCTTCTTCAGCCCTTCAAGGGTGACAGTGTACAGCTAGCCAAATTCTTTATTCCTTAGGGCTTCACTCCAATACCTTAGGCCCTCAGGGCTTGGCTCCTTCTCTAGGCCTCCCTTTGGTTGGAGACTAGGTGAGTGCCTTCTGGCAGTCATTGCTCTCCTTTTTCCCACCTTGATGGGTGGGCATCCTTCATGGGGAACTCCTCTAGCTGCAAAAATCAGCTTGCAGCACCCTCACAGCATTCCTGTTAGAGGGATAGAACAAGAGCCCTTTCTCTAAATTGTTCCCTCTGAAATGGGTCTCTAAATTGCATTAGTCTAATGCCAGGTTGGTGGTCTCCATGTCCATGTCTCAATCTGACTATGTCTCTCATGTTTGGGAAGAATATGCTGGCCTGCTTTCCATTGTGTTGTGGGCCTTATTCCTAATGGCAGTACTTCTGGTCCTGGGACCTCTTCCTGTAACACCTTATAGGGTCAGAACCCTTTCATCAGGATCCATGTCCTTATGACACCCCTACAGGGTTTGTAGTCCCCACAACAGGGACAGAGAAAGCATAATCAAATTGCACAGCTGCACAAGCACCACATTTTTTGTTTATTCTTTGATAACCAGGTAAGGCTCACTAGGCACAAGTGCCTGTTGTCATGGGTGACCTGGAGCACTCTGAGTGGCTAAGTGACTTAGTCAGAATCACACAGTATGCAAGTAGAAGTAGTATGAATCAAACCCAGGTCTACTGGATGTATCAAGCTCATTCATGGCTCATTACTCTGGTAGCCAGCACACTACTACTCAGTCTTCTTCAGTCCTAAACAATACTCAGAAGAGCCCGATGACCCTGTGAAGTGAAAGGCATTGCCCTGGGATTCAGAGATGCAGTGGATGACCATGCCACACACCCCTCCATGTGGTATGAAATCGTGCATGTTTAAATATCCCTGAATGCTCTGGTTTTTTTGTTGTCACCTTCCCCCTTCACCTCCTGCAGCACCTCACTCTCTCCTAGGGGTCAGACCTTCTTCCATAAGATGCCTTTAGTCCTGGGATCTTGTCCTTGTACCATTCAAGGATCAGAACCCTTTTATTGAGGTTCCTGTTTCCTTAAACACCCCAACAGGGTGGTATTCCCCATTACTGGGCATAGAGAGCATAAGTCATATTACACAGTTACACAAGCACCATACTGCTCAGTCCTCCTTAGTCCTAAACCAGAGCCCGATGACCCCATAAGGATCATAAAGTCCCTTCAAGCAGGTAGACCAGACCAACATTATGATTCCTTATACAAAACAGGTTCAAAACTCAATCCAATTAACTATAATCAATCAGCATAATAGATAATTCAGTGAAAATATTTTCTAAAATAATTCTTGAAAACTGAGTCATAGGTATGAAGAAATTGCATGATGCTAAATTTTCAAACAGGCTTTAGAAAAAAATGAATCAACCATAAATAATTGTTTCATCTTGCATCAGTCAATTTTTAAGCTTGCAAATGTCAGGAAACAACACTTATGCATCCTCCACTGATTATTTTCAGCTTTGACTCACTCTCAGAATCCAAATTATGGTTAATACTAATATCAAAGGGTCTAGAAATTCTCTGCTTTCTGTAATGACTACTCTGTTATTCCAGTACCTAAACAGTTGTCCATTTCTCTAATAATGGTGAATTGATGCCTCCTTTGCTACCACTAGGAGAAAAACAGGGGTGCATGTTGACACCTTCTTTTTTCTTTTATTCATTATCTATTTATGCTATTGCTCCCCAGCTGCCCCCTTCTGACCAATCTCTCAGCCCCATCACCTGGTTTCCCCAGGACTTAACTCCTACCATCATCCTCATAGCAGAGGACTATGGGGTGCCAAACCACTATTGTGTGTGGCCTGTGAGAGCTCGCTCTTCATCCTGCTGTGTTTTTTCTCACCCTTTTTCACCTGGGCCCCACAGATGTGCACTGGACATGGTGGGTGAACTCCACCTCCATGGAGATGCCCCAGGCATCTCTAATGTGGTTCTCTTCCCTACATTGTGGCATCACATGCACTGCCTCCTAGCCACTGCTGGGTGGCAGCCAGTAACCAAGCCATCAAGTCTCCCTTTCCCTGAGGGAGGAGAGCAGTCCTATGTATGTTCAATCCTCCCTCTTTCCAGCTAGCTCAAAATTATCTGAGTCCTTAGCAGGAGGTAAGGCACATGGTGCCTCAGCCCTCCATGCTACTGGGCTGACATGCAGCCATTCTTTTAACATATATATGAATGAAGTTTTCTGTCACATTACATCAAAACAGTTGATTCTAACAATTCAGGAAAACCCTATTCTGATTGCATATGCAAATTATCTGGTAATCTTTTCACTTCCTCCATCTGGATTACTCTTTTGTGTAATAATTTATTGAATTTTGTTGACCGGATAAGCCCACTGAGCCTCTTGGAGTCCCTTTTTCAGGGTGACCCAGGATTAATTACAAAGAATATCATACAGTATATCAAACACAGGCAGAAGATACCAGGTATCAATCATAGTTATGCTTGGTTCATTACTATTGGAAGAAGAGACCTCTACATGATTCATTCATGACTCAATTCATGGATGAGACTGAATACAACTTGTAGATTAATGGGCGCAGGAGACAAAACTGAAATAGAATACAATAAATTAGTAAACTACTTATATAGTAAGCTTACAGTTTTAAAGCATCAACTGTAAATAGATAGGATAAAAATAAGTATAATAGCATACAACCAGCTGGCAAATTGGGGCAGGTAAATATGTGTGCTACGATACAGTGTCACTGGTGAGTATTTGGGATCAAGAGCAGAGGGTATTGGCGATAACAGTTGCAGGTACTGCATTCTAGAAAAGACAAGAAACAGTTAAATAATCTGGCAGACATTTCATCATCCTTAATGCTAAAAATTAATACCCACAAAAATCTGCAATTTTGGAATTTAGAGCGAGAAGTACTACATACAAATGGCATATTAATTCTGTGAAAATAGCTGCTGTGGATCATGTTCTATGCTTATGTCTGACATTTCAATAACAATCTCTCATTGAGCAAACATGTTAAGTATCTTAAACAAAAATACAGCAAACATTTCTAGGTTTAACAAGGTCCAATAGATTTTATGGAACAACTCAGTTAAGACTTCACTTGCTTCAGTTAGAGCTCAGCTTCCTCCCATTATACTGTATGCTCCAGAAATTTGGGGTGGTATGGAAACAGCTAAATTGAAAGAACAGATGAATAATTTTACTCCACAATTTGGGTGTCCTAAATGAACCCACTACTTAGTGCTCAACTAGAGATAACATTTAATGCAGTATTTATCTTATTCTAAATTTTCAACTGTTGTTAAAGATCTCCTACTCCAAGAGTTCATCTTTGATTGCACAGTCCTTTAAAGAATATATGTCTAGGGATCCTGAGTTTTTCCTCCACTTGGCTGAAGTCTCTCAGTTTAGTTATAGATGTGACCTCTCAGAAATCTTTATGGGATTTAGTACAATACAGATTGTTCTAAATTATTCCTATAAAAAGTATATTAAAATAAATTGGTGAATATCTCTACACAAACTTATCAGCTTTATGCAGAAGAGTATGAGAATCAGTCATTGGTATGCTGAAGCTAAACCGAGTCATTCTTATGAAATGTATTTGGATATATTCCTTCCTTCTGGAAGGTTGTCCATTCCTGACTTGACCCACCTGCACAGTCTGCCATACCTGTCCTAAAACAAAATGGCTAATCCTTGTCAGATCCTTGCAAGGCTGCTGAAATCTTAACTTTTTACTACCTGCACCCTTTCTGACCACTCCTCCCACCCATGACTCCTCCTCTGACCTATCATGGAATAACTAGAATGACTTCCTTTTCACAACAATCTATCCACAAGAGGTTCTCCAGGCACTTTATTCCTAAATATCAACAAATCCAGTCCTAACAGTATTCACCCAAACCTTCTTTTCAGTCAGCTACTGCAATTGCGCTCCTGCTAACCCACCTCCTAAATCTCTCTCCTTTTCTTCTGGCACTGTGCACCAGGTCTGAAATCCGCCAGTGCGATTCCCTGCACAAAGGAGGTGATTCCTCCTTCCAGAAAGCTATGAGCCAATCTCACTCTTCCCTGCCCTCCCAAAGCTGCAGGAATCCCTAGTCCACTCTAGACTGCCTTGAGTTCCTAACCTACTCCAGTTTCCTCTCACAGTTCCAGTCCAGTTTCTGAAAACATCATTCTATGGTCTCATCCCTCTTATGAGTCACTGACTATATACACTCAGCTATGGACCAGGGCTACTAACTGCTGCTGCTTTTGTGGATCTGGTCAAAACCTTTAATTTTGTCTTCCACCTTCTCCTCCTTCTCACCGAGCTTGGGGCAGCAGGCCTGGCTCCCCACACTGTAAACTGGTTTAAGTCTTACAGTACCTGGATAATAGATATCAATCAGTGAGTGGGCAGTTCCTCTTCCTCCTAACTCCATACTAGCAGGTGTATTGCAAGGACCCATCCTTGGACTCATCCTTTTCATGGTGTTCATCAATGACCTTTCCTCCATGTGTTCCAATTCTGACACATATGTATCTGGATAACACCATCCTGTTTATCTCCAGGGCCACTGTCTCCAACATTCACACACCCCTCCAACAGAACTCTAAACAAAGTGGAAACATGGTTCTCACAAACCACTTGAAAGTCAACACAACTAAGATTATTACTATGATCTTTGGCTCCACCCCAAAATTGTCCAGAACACCTACCCCCTACCTTCATCACCCTGGGATGATACTCCACTCATTTATGCCCTGTATATAATTATCTAGTCATGTGACAGGATGCCCACCTGCATTTCCCAACATACATTGACGCCATGACCTCCAAGTTCATCCTAAAACTTGACATATTATACTGCAACAAAGACTCCCCACTCCCTATCTGACATGAGTTAGTGACCAAGATGATAATTCCTATCTTTGACTACACTGATGTTGTTTACAGCACAGCCCCACCTCCTCACTAGCCAGACTAGACACCCTACTAAACTCATTCTGCCACTTTGCTTCTAAATCCCCCTCAAACTCATCACTGTAGCCTATACTCCCTCCCTTGAGATCCCTCCTCTATCCCACAGGTGGTAAGCCCACTTACTAACCTTCATAGCTAAGTATTGGTTCAGTCTGCTTCCCTACCTCTCTAATATGCTGGCCCATGTGGCCACCTCTTATCCTATGACCTCAGCGTAGGGACTTCCACCCTTCTCACTCCTCATCCCTCTCAGCAGCAGGACCATCCACTTTCTCTTACAGATTCCCATCCCTATGGAACCATCTTCTTCCCCAAATCCAAAACTGCCTCTCCCATCCATTTAAGCCTCCTCCCTCTTGCTACTGCCTCCTTACATCCCCTTCCCATCACACTCTTCAGCAACTTGCAAAATGGACCATGAAGCATAACCTATGCCTGTTTCTGATCATATAGCACCTCACTGTCAAATGTACAAACTCAAATCCTATTACTGTATGTCTTGTTACCTCTCACCTCAAATGTTACTTATGTCCTTTATATAATAATTTGTCTGTATTATCCCTATGTCTGTAAGTTGTTTTCCCTGTCCCTAGGATGTACCTGGAAGCAAAGGCTCCAGATCAGTGGGTCTTTCCGATTACCAAGATTTTAAAAACATAAATAAATAAACAGAAATTGACAGCCCATAAACAAAGAAAGTATTTACAAACATTCACCTACACACTGCAAAAGTAACTGTCTTAAAATTAGCCAAACTATCTTAAATTTGGTATGCCATTTACAAGGCAACCGTGACTGAGAGAAGCTTTCAAAAAGGTGACTCAATCACAGTGCCTGTATACAGAACTACCTGGCAGAGTAGTGACCAGGTACAGAGTAAGCAACCCACAACAATGGGATGCTGCTATATATACACCGCATGCACATGGGCGGGGGACCATGTTGAGCGACAAAGCGGAAGGGAGGAGAGTACATGGGGTGTAGTGTGTGGTTGGCTGCTGAGCTGGCCATATGGCCTTTTAGGTGGGAGGTGGGCTGGGGTTGGGAGGGTACCAGGTTCGACTCTAGGCACAATCGTGTTTTGTGTTGTCAGTTTTTGTTTTTTTAAGATTTACACCCCTGGAGTTGAGAATCCTTAGTTGGGAAGGGCACAACCCCTGCATAACATAGAAAACTAGTCTCCAGTTTTCTAGTCACTGTAGTGTACATTGCCATAATTCATTTTCAGCTATGTACACTCACCCTAACCTGATAGCTATTCCATGATCGCCCTATGACATAGAACCCTTACATTTGTATATTTTATCCTTAATAAAGCAAAATAATCTCCAAAGGGTAAAATAATTATCTTAATAAGACTTTAAAAACAAGATCATGTGACTTATTTTCTAGATCTTGCAGACAGTCTTATTTTTCTTGAAACAAAATTATAAATCTTAAAACATTACTGTTGAACTAAAACAAGCATTCATAGACATACTGAACCAAGTCTAATGGAAGGACATAACTAATCCATGGACTTAACATGCACTGCAGATGCTAGTTCAAGTTTGAGAGATCACTGCCACCCCAATGACATCAGCCCCTTATCAATAATAATTGTGGACCCCAATTTACAGCTCCAAGTACTACTGACACAAGATAATGGAGAGGGAACAGATTGAAGCTAACTAGATTTCAGTCCATAATTAATAACAGAAATGTAAAATCATTCAGACAGTTGCAAGACAAATATGGTCTACCATCTAGTGACCTCCACAGATACTTACAGGTCAGACACTACATACAATCTCGAGATCTGTGATAACCAAAATAGACAGGGACCTCACTCCCTTAGAAAACTTTTATATTGAGCAGCTATGTTGAGGGGCAGAAGGAGTACAGTGTCATGAGCATATAAGATGGTAATGGGAGAGTCATAGGAATCATAGGAATATTTCAGAGCTAGAGGACTTACGTCTATTGTACTCACTAAGTGTACCCATTCTAGCCTTTGTAGAATTTATCAAAGGTTTTAGTTTGAATGCCTCTGTAGTTTTGCATGCCACTACCTTTGAGAGGTAATCTATTCCTTTCAAACAACACTTCCTGATTGAACCATTTACTGGATCTCACTAGGAGAACCATCCAGAGTTCACTGCCTGAAACAAAAATGGTTAACGGAATTGGGACTTAATATTCCTGAAAAGATTGGGAGAAACTTAGGAAAGAGGGTGAAAAGTCTGTATCCCCAAATGGAGGGAATTTTAGGTGGAAATGCCTAACCTGATACTTCCGCACTCTGACCATTACCTGCCACTTTCAAACAGGCCAGATGAATCTGTGTTGGAGGGATTGCAGACAGATAGGAACACATCACCATATTTTCTATGCATGCCCAAGATAACTGCCTTTTGTACAGAGTGCACAAAAACATTAACAAAGTATGGGGTATAAACTTGCCATATGACTTTAAATATCTCATACTTGGGATGAGGATTACTGAAATTGATGATAAAAACAGCAAAGCCTGCACAGAATACTCTGTACCTCAGCTCACAAATAAGTCACTTCTAACTGGCTTAAATTAGCACCCCTTGACTCATAGGTGACCCAGGTTAATAACATTCAAAGGATGGAAGAAATTACAGCCACATTAAAACTGACACTAGAGAAGCTACATATATTTGGAATAGGTGGAACTGTGGCAGCCTTTCAACATCTCAATAATTAAAAAAATGGGTGGTGGTGGCATGATGCAGACACAGGGTGATACATGTGGTCAGCTTCATCTCCCAGCTCTATCAGAACATACAATACGACTAGTTTCATTAATGGAACTAGTGAATTAAAATGATATAATGGAGCATTCTCATTCAAAATCTCCACCCAGAGATGTGTGTTGTGTGGTGTTTTTGCCTAGCAGGCACTAAGTTAAAAATAGTGTAGCTTGCCCTTGTTTTTCTTTGTATTTACCTTATACGTATTATCGGTTGTACAGTACAATATACAGTGTATGAAGTGATATAAATGTGAAGATGTCACTCACCTTAAGAGCACAGAAAGTAAAGAACCTATCAAGAAAAGCAATTCCAACTGTGGCATTACAATATATGTAAAGTAATATGCTTCATAATTGATATACAGTATGTCATTCATGGAAAAACTGATGCATTAATCCTTTATAACCATGTGCTATTTTAATAAAGATGATTAAAAAAAAACAATTTAAAATTCTTAAATTAAGACTGCTAGCCAAAAATCAAGATAATTCTTTCTTTAAAATAAGATGAAAAATCTTACAAATGTCTTGAAACAACAGTTCTTAGATATACTGAATTAAATCCAAAGAAATCTTAAATTAGGATGGTTTAGCCAAAACTCAAGAGCTTTCTTTGCTTCAGTTAAGATACTAGCAAAAATCAAGTTTTTTCTGAATACTGTGTAAGTATGAAAAGTCTTGGAAATATCTTGAAGCAAGAGTTCTTAGACATATTGAAATGAATCAAAAAATCATAAATTGGAATATTTAGCCAAAACTCTAGATATTTCTTTGCTCAAATTAAGACTGTTTAGCCAAAAATCAAGATTTTACATTTTAAATTAGGACTGTTCAACCAATAGTCAAGATATTTATTTGTTGACTGTTTAGCCACAAATCAGTATTTTTTGCTTGATTGAGTATTATAAATCTTGCAAATGTCTTGAAACAAGTGTTCTCAGACATTCTGACATAAGTCCTGAAATGGTAAATTAAAACTGTCTATCTAAAATTCAAGATATTCCTATGCTTGATGTAAGTATGACACATCTTGCAAATATCCTAAAACAAAAATTCATAGACATACCACATTAAGTCCACAAACAAATTTTAAATTAAGACTGTTTAGCCAAAATCTAGACATTTCTTTGCTTGATTTAAATATCAAAATCTTGTAAGTGTCTTGAAACACGATTGTTCAATTAATCCAGAAAGAAGTTACTCTCAAAATAACTACTTTTATCTAAGAACAAGATTAAGCACTATAACATGTATTTACATATGAATATTACCCCCAAATTAATGCGTAAACCTGCTTATTGATCTGAATTGAAGATTCTACATTATTGCAATTTTCCTTTAAATCACATTATTTCCCAGTAATTAACTCTAAAAAAGTACCAATATTAATTTTGTATAACTAAAATCATTATTCCTATAATAATTATATTTCCCCAACATGAGTTTGCCTCAAAGGTAGACATCTGAATTATTTTTAGAAGTTATCCATTTTCTTAACATAATAAAATATACCTCTTGTGAGTATCTTGAAAAGTTTAATTGTAAAAGATTGTTGTCAGGCCTCTTAATGATGCAATACCTCATCAACAATAATCTTTCTATCGGATACAATAATTTTTTGTGAATCAGTATTGTCATGTGTAAGCTCAGACTCTAGCTGTTTATTTTCCTTTTCCCCACCTCCACTTCAATATGTCAGTATCATGCCCTGTATCACTAGCCCACCTGCTTGATGATGCTTAGAGCACCAGACAGGGAACCAGAATTCTCTTCAGTTCAAGAAAAAAGCAGATTCTAATTCTCCTTTTAAAACTGATAGTGAAGCAATATCCCAGAGGTTTGCCTAACAACCTTTAACACTGCCTATCTCCAGAACACCTGTCTTTAAATCCCACCCTATGTGACCTTAAGTAATTAACCCAACCTCCTTTTCTCCCATGTCTACTTTCAATTCAGTGTTCCTTTTGTGGCCCACAAAAATGATGTACTGCTGCGATTCATGACATAGAGGAAAATGGATGGGCAACAGAGAACAACAACACTGTGCTCACTTCAAGAGGTTGTCATGACACCTTTGTAAACCTTGAGAGCAAAGCTCGAGAGGTTTTCAGCTGTTCTGACAACCTTGAGAAGTGAGCTCAGCAAGTTGTTTACTGTTGCCTATCCATTATCTTTATTGTGTATGGGCAACAGTAATTTAAAAGCTGAGCACTTTTGTATGTTTCTGCTGTGCTTTCAGACTTCATTTCCCTCCTCGCATGCAAGGAACTGATCCCTCGGTCACGCTCTTCTGAGAGTACATTTTTCAAAAACAACAGCAGGCAACGCTTTGTAGAAGGTGACATTTTTAAAAAAGGGGGTTTTACTTTTGTAATACTGCCCTGCCCTGTTCAGTTTGATGCAAGCTCTCACCGCGGGTCGCGATTCTCAGCTAACTGTGCAGGTGCAAAGACATTACATCCTGTTGTACCATCGATGTGACATACCATGATGGTACAACAACATTGTGATGTCTCATCAATGGTACAACAAGACTAGTAAATTATAGATTTCTAGGGAATACAGCGTTCTACCACACACTATAAACACATTGCTGAATCCATGCCAAAGCAAACAAATAGCAGTATACCATTTCAAGTTTTATTAAATAGGTTACAATTTTGATTTAATTCTCCTTTATTATATATCGACAAGCAAAATGCACTCGTGGTCAGTTTTAGTGATAGTCATAATTAAATTCAACAAATATTTCAGTGTATTAAAACTGTATCAGTCAGTATGAACCAAGAGACAAATATTTAAGTTTACCACCTTTCTTGTTAAATTCATGAAAGAAATCACCTTCATGAATCTAGCCTTTTATGAGTTACAGTGCATCTGCCTTTGATAAAATCACTTTTTAATCATATCTGTCATAACATCCATTACTTTTTCTCCTCTACTTCTGTTTTACAGGAGAACTGTAGGATCATCTTAAAGTACTGAAGACATTTGCCCTGTCAAAAAACACTGAAGAAAACCACAGTGCAAACAGGTATTTTGCCTTTTGGCTGTCCACAAGATGAGAGCTCGACTACTGTAATAGAATATTGCAGTAGTCGAGTACTTATCTTGGGGACAGCCAAAAGCAAATGCTTGCACACTTGTCCCTTCAGATATTTATGGGGACGTTTTCTGACATTCCTATTCTGTTTAGTATTACCCATACCACCAGTTAGCAACCTCTACCTCCCACACCCAATTCTTTCCATGCATCTTACATTATATGCCTCAGCTGGGACATGAACCCAGTCCACTTGGATACCATTCCAGTTGTGTTACCAGATGCACCACCAAGACAACTGGAACCTGAGCTGTCCTGGAGCACTTCACTCTTTTTCCAGTGCACAACCTGGTGCTGCACAGATCATTACATTTCCAATCACAGGAGTGCAGTGTGCATATTTATGGAACACATACTGTACGAACAGAAGAGAGAAAGAAGTAAGTGCCTCAGCTAGGACATGAACCCAGGCCACCCAGAATAACTGTCCAGTTATGCGGTACCAGCTGCTACCAAGGCAACTGGAACCTGGGCTGTCCTGAGCACATTACTCTCTCTCCAATGCACAACCCCATACTGCACAGTTAATTACATTTGCAATCACAAGAGTGTGGTACATATTTATGGAAAACATACAAACAGAAGAGAGAAAGAAGTAATTGCCTTTGCCAGGACATGAACCTTAACTCAACAAAACTGCACATTTTAAAAAGAAGGACTTCAACACAACTTGTGAGGAAGGCAGCCATGAACCACAGTCAATGTTGTTGTGCAACAGTACTGACATCACTAGTGCAACTCAACAACATCGTGCATCACTACTGCAGCACAACAATGCTGCTCTCAGGATTTCCTGCACAACAGTATTCCATCATACACTATATTGTAGTCATACCAGTGACAGTGTTTCTCATCAACCTACACTGAAGTTCCTTGCTCAATGAAAAGCCCTCTGTTGGCTAATTATTTTTAATTGAAAATATTCCTGGTTGCTTCGCTCCAGTTCAGAATCAAAATAAATTATGTATTGCAGTGTTGCAATACACTCCTTTTTATATTTTGTTGATGTTTCCACAAGATCCACTATGCTTGGAAAACATGAGGAGGTTGATATGTGTGATGATATTGTTGATTTCTCAGACTGTGCAGGTAATGAGGTTGAAGGAGGAGATGCCATATCTATCCCAAAGTCTGTTTCCTGAAATGAATATAATACAGCAATTTCAAAATCAATATTTTTCAACATCTTTGCATTCAGATAAGGTCAGGACAAAAGCATAGCCCCATGGTCATTTGTTAATATATGCCCTTCACTCTTGTAGCTTCTTCTATATAAACACAAGGCCCTAGGGTCACATGTACGATGACGCCAAGCATGACATCACACATCATAAAATGGATAGGAAAGTCAAGGCAATATCATTATTTTCATTGGTTAAAAGCAATCACCTGACCATTGATTGATATCTTAGTAAATGCACTTTTTGTTGCCGAAGTGAGCTAGTCTATCCAGAAACAGCCTTAATGCAAGTGATAAAATCAATCCGCCAGTTCAGTAAGTGCAGCAACCGCACTAAACATACTTCTCGGTTGCCTCTATCCCTCAACTCCACTGATGAAATTCCTTGTGCTACAAACTGTCATAATGGTATTTCTTGCTGCTGTTGGAGATGTACACGCAGTCATGAAGACAACAACAGCAAAGAGAGAGCGGCAGTCAGCAACATGCTTCAGAATTGGCTGTGATGATATGGAGCGGAGAGGCAGGTAAGCAGAAAAGTCACGCAGACAAAATTATGCACAGAAACAAAGCTGGTAGACAAGGTGTAAGTAAGCACTTATTTACTATTTGACAGCATACTACTATTGAGTGTTGTGGGGAGGGGTTTGCAGTGGAACTTGTTGCATCCATCCAGGATCGGCTCTAATGGTTCGGAGCAGGGAGCATTGATGCAGGCACAACTCATGCACAGAAACCAAACTGTTGGCTTCACAACAAATGCGGGTGAGGGAGCAGTAGCAGCAATTCAGTGATTTCATGGGATCAAACTATTTGGGAGGTTAGTTTCATGGGGGTGAAAGTCAAGCAGTACAGCATTTTAGTTTCAGGCAATCAAAATTGAAAAAAGGTCTCAGCTTTCTGTTTGAAATCTCAATGAGCCTTGATATCACCACATATTGAGCTCTATGCATCAGTGTGTGCAATGCATGTGAAATATGTCATAAATGCAGGGGCACAGCTACATGGTGTGCAAGGCACATGTGATACACATAGGATCTGTGAACACTGTAGGAATTGGACCACAGGGCTGTGTCGCAACCTGTGCAGCCCACACAGAATGGGCTATGGATATGCAGACCCACCCCTTGACCCCACCATGGGCATGTTGACTGCCCCACACTGTTGCAGAAGTGAAAAGCATGAAGATACAAAACACACAGGTGATGGCAGAGAATGGCAGGACCGTGGAGGACACCACACCACAATCTGCAATGCCAGAAGGAGCAACACAGAGAGGTGGACAGTACTGTGGATGTGTCTGCACCTGAGGTGTGCATTGCCCCGTGCACCAAAGTTCACCAGTGACCAGGTGGCGGCAATGATCTCCAATATAAGGACCCACTATGCTACACTGTATGGGGTGCAATCCTTGTTCATAGCCCCAGAGATCAAGGCATACCAGTGGCTCAATATACAGGCCAGCATGAATGCCATTGGCCCAGAGGCATAAACAGTGGTGTCCATAAAACATAAGTGGCATGACCTGCGCATAGCAGTGAAGAAGAAACTCACCATGGGTGGATGGGCATGCCAGGGCACAGGTGGGGTGCCACCCAGCATAGACATCACACTAACTTCAATGGAGAAGATGGTCGCAGACACCCTCACAGAGGTAGCCTCTACAGGGAGGTGGAAGGAACAGACACCTTGTAAGGTAATGTACATACTAACTGCCATCTGTCCCACCCACTACCCTGACACATGGATACGCACAACCACAGGTGCAATATCACCCATCTGGGATGACACAGAACAGCAGGTTATAGGCACTGACTACCCAGAGGAAGAGGATGGCACAGGTGTGACACAGGTGTACACTTACCCCAGACACACAGCACCCAGGATGGCATTGTCACAGCTGTGCTAACATCCTGTCACCCTCAGGAACCAAGCTGGAGACTGAGCCATGACTGGAGACTGATACTGACATGGACAGCATGTATTCATAGATGCCTGAGGGGATGTAGGATCCAGATGAGGCAGTGGATGGTGGGGGCAGTACCCAGAAGAGGTAGCAAGCCCTGCAGAGTACAGGCCACAGGGCATGAGTGAAAGAGGTGGGCCAGAACCCACATGGCAGGTCCCCACAAGCATGGACAGGATGCCAGCAAGAAGTCTTGTGGACAGTGAGGGTGAGGGCCCATCAGCACAGGCTGAGGCCCAGCCTTGGCCAGTGTGCACCAGAGGTCTCATGGGGACATACTTTGCAGAGTTATGGCTGCTGGAGCTGAACAGATTTGAGGCAGAGAACCACAACACAAAGGCACTCCTAGGACTGATTGAGGAGGTACATGGCATGTGGCATGATACTGACAGGCTGGGTGACCTCCTGTACTGGCTAGATGACTACCATGTTGCAGATACTGAGCCTCTCCCCCAGCCTTCCACCCCGCCGTGTTGTGTGTCCATGCCCCAGATGCAGGCAGCATGGTGCCCATCTACCGCAACCAGGATGGGCTGCCTCCTGTGAAATGGGCAGCACCTTGAGGCAGGGTCCCACGGCACACACATGGACCAGCATCCTACACCTGGAACACTGTGCACAGACACAGATAAGCACAACACGGCCAACATGGATGCACCCCATGACCACATTGCCAGTTGCAGCACTGCACTTGAGGAGGGAATGGAGCAGCAGCAAATGGAGCCATTACTCCTCGGCCATGCATCACAGGGGTGATGCTCCCCACAGAGGCCAACATGGAGACTAGGCACACAGTCATCCCCATGGCTGCTGAAAATGCCCTATGACAGAAATAGGAAGTAACAATGCACACACGACAGACATGTACAGCACAAGCACTGTGTGCCCCCACCCAGCACAGTACAGATCACATTAAAAGCATCGCCATGAATTCACTAACACACACATAGCTGTACCCACCAAGACAGGTCCCTCCTGCTATGCTTTGCCAGATGCCACTCTATGGTTCACATACACCCCATGAGGCCCCTCCACCACTGCACTACCGCCTCCATGCACTTCTACCCCCAGGATGGCTCTTCCAGACAGGGCAGCCATATATCCCGCCACCATGTTGCTCCCCACAAGGGTGGGTGTACTCAATGTGAGACGTCATCATTGTCCACCCTCCACCACCAGTGGCCACTGTACACCCACTTCCCCACCACCAAGCTGTCCATCCCTAACATACATGGCTACCACTGGTGCACTGAGAGGCACCCAACAGAGACTGTAGTACCCATCCCATGTCCGCACTGTCTGGCACACCATAGATAGCCATCCCTAATAGTGGAATGTACCCTGTACAAGAGCATTACGTGCTGCACAGCCACTCAGTGTCTCCCGCTCTGTGCCAGAATGCCCATCATTCACCTCATGTGCTGCACACAGCCGACAGGTCACCGGCATGGTACATTTCATCACATGGCAATGTTATGGAGCATAGCACATGTGGTGAACACCTTGCACTGCTTTCCCAGTGACGGCATCATCGCTCCACCTGTATGGTCCAGACAATGGAACCTCGTCTTCGCAAGTCGATCGTCCTATGAATGACAGTTCGAGTCCTCTTGTGAGCATTGTTGTATGCCACCTCTGCTGCACTGTTTGGATTCAGGAATGGTGTCATTAGATATAGCCTCAGTCGGTATCTGCTGTCACCAATGCAGGGAATGAGAAGAAAACCTAATCAGGTGCTGTTGGCACGGGCACACATGGTGTCACACAATGTGCCACCATATACTCACCTAACAGCTATCCCTCAATGCGTCTGTCACCTGGGAGGTCACTGAGCCATGAGTCATCCACTATATAAGAGCCTGGCAGAATCCTGGTACTTGACACACTTTGGTGAATGTGCCTGCAGCGCCACACAACCCGACAGTTCACACTATTGAACCTTTTTGTCCTGCATGCCTCCTCATGTTCAGGCAATGACATGATCCCTATATGTGTGCAGTCTATAGCACTGAAAACTTTGGCATGCCATGCATTGCAAAGAATGCTTGTTATGGAATGGACAGTGGCCTCAGAAGTGGGGAACTGAATGTGCTCACCCACATGGCACTGCAGGGCGTCTGTAACCCGCAGTAGGGTCCTGGACACTGAAGACTGGTTGACACAGATGACATCCTCTGACACCCTCTGGAATGACTCTGGCATAATATGACAGTGCACATAGCACGTTCTTCCCCTCTGTCAATGCCCTGGTCAGCCTTGTCTATGGTGCAACGTGTCACGGACCATGTCACGCAACTGTTGTATTGTGCCCAGTCCAGTCTAAAGCACTGTATGCAATGTGGTTCCTCAGGGTCCGTAGCATCAAGCTGTGGTCAGAATACATAGTGATGTGGCCTCCGATCCCCACTGCTTCCATCTCAAGATCCCACAGGAGACCTTTCATCAGTATGTCTGGGCACATCCTGTCAGGCCCGATGGATAACTGTCTACTTGTGAGTACCTGACTGTGGCCCTTATGTGTGCTCAAACAGATGTATGTCCATTTAATTATAAAGGGGCCCTGTGCATGGTGATAGTACACCATCCTGGGGTCACGTGCATACACTGACTGGCAGGTGTTACGGATGCAATGGTGGCTTCAGTGGTCCCCTGATACCTCAGTGCTCCACAGGTTGGGAGAGGGATCAGTACATCAAGAAGATGCATCGAGTGTCCCAGGATTGCTACCTGGATGATGCCAAGGGGCATCCTCTTGAGGCTGACTGTACCTGCCCAGGTGAATGCCATGCCTACGGTGTTGGGGGTGGACCAGTTCTAAGTCTTTGATCCCTAAGTAACTTACAATTATGCTTTCTTTCTGTGTCAAGCAGATCATCTAGGGTTGCTTAGATGGTGTTCACACAGTTGAGCAGCAGGATGGGACAACCTGTGGGGTGGTCACATCCCTGGGAAGGAGGTGTTGGAGGAGGGAGGACCTCTACTTTGCACTGTGTGCTGGCAGGGGGCCATCCTGGGTACAACATGGACAATGAGAAGAAATGGCATGTGGAGTCACCATCAAAGGTAGGTGGCTCTCTCTGTATCACACACCGTGTGTTTCTATATTGCCTTGTCAAAATCACATGGCTCTAATTCATACAGCCCCCTCTGTTTGCTTTCTTATCATTCCAGCGCCAGAGGGCCACCTAATGTCTCATGCTGCTGCCACACCCATGGACAGAGTCAACCCCAGATGGGGACAGCAGGGACCCAAAGGAGGAGGAGGGGAGGATTAGGGCATTGCCTCCATATGATAGAGACCATTGAGGATGCATGTATGAACGTCAGAGGCACCCCAATGCTTGGACATGGACCAGCTCCTGTTTATGATGTATGCACGTACAGCATATGTGGTTTATTCCACCTGCTTAAGGCTACCACGCTAGCCCAGACATGTGTATTTCTGGTAGATTTCAGCATGTTACTACGTGGTTTAAATAAATATATTTGTGTTGGATTCATGTGGGGTTTATTGTCTCCTGCATGATAGTGCACCCACTGCTGTGGGTGTATAGGCTGGGGGCAGGAGATGGGGGGCCAGGAGCATGTGTACGGGTGCCATGTAGGCCTGTCTATGGCACGGGTGAGGTTAGTAGTGCTCCACACCATGGGATTCAATCAGTGGTTGAAAAACTGGTGAGAACTCAGGACTTGGCTTCACTGGGGACTGGTGGTCCACCTGGAGTGATGCAGGCTTATACTGGTGTGATGGTCTGCATCTGTCCAGAAGGGGAACCAGAACTTAGGGATAGGTTTAAATGCTTCATGGCAAGCATTTAAACCAGCCAAGGGGAGGCACTGGAAAGGAGCAGGGAAATCCTAGTCCCCACAAAAAAAGGGTAGTAAGTGAGGTAAACACTCAAGCTTAGAGATGTTGATATGGAGAAGGGCAGGGGTAAATGGAGAAATGACAAAGGCAATAAGGACAGGGATAGGGCAAAAGGGGTCAGGCCATGAAGAAAGGAAGAGTAATGAGTACCAATGCTCATAGTCTGGGGCAACAAGCCCCTGAACTGGTGGCCTTGATGGAAGAGGGATGCCTGGATATTGTAGCAGTCACAGAAACATGGTAAAAAGAGAACCATGGCTGGGATGTTAACATACCAGGGTACACAACCTACAGGAGAGACAGGGAGGGGAGAAGAGAGGGAGGCGTGGCTCTCATGTAAGGGAAGGATAAAAGCAATGGAACAAAAGAGTAAACAGGAAGGAGAGGAGGCACTGTGGGTCATCTTAGAGACTGGAAATGGCACCACAACCGCACATGGGGGTAGAGCACACAGACCCCATGTCAGGGGAGGGAAATGGACAAGGATATAATAGAAGGCATCTTTAGGATGGCAGAGAAAGGGGAGATACTGTTGATGGGGACCCTGAATATGCCAGATGTTAACTGGAGCACCTTGCTGCAGCCACATCCAAGAGTACAGGGCCATTCTCGATGCTCCTACAGTGGCATGTCTCAGATAGCTAGTTTTGGGAACCCACTGTGAAGGAGCACCTTAGACCTCGTACTCTCAAATGGGGACAGTGACAGGATCTCAGATCTAGAAGTGGGTAGCCATCTTGGAACAAGTGACCACCAAACAGTGTGGTTCATGATAAACTCAGCTACAGAGTCAAGCCATACAAAAGTGAGGGTACTGGACTTTAGGAGGGCTGACTTTGGTAAGATGGGAGAGTGCCTTAGAAAAGCACTAGCAAACAGGCTAGAAGGAGGGTGGAGCAACAATGGGAAACATCAAAACTGTCATCACAGAGGCAACAAGCCTTTGTGTGAAGCAAATAAACAAATGAAATGAAAGAAAAAGCCACTATGGTTATCCAAAGAGGTGGCGGGAAGGTTAGGGAGAAAAAGATAGCATTTAGGAAGTATGAGGAAATGCAGAAGTTGCAGGACAGAGAATTGTACCAGTTAAGGCAGAAGGAAGCAGGAAGGAAGTCAGAATAACAAAGGCCCAAACTGAGGAAAAGATAGCCAACTGGTTGGAGAAGAGGGATACAACCTTTTATAGATACAGCAGGGAGCATAGAAAGACAAAGGGAGGGACAGTGAGGCTGAATAGAATGAACAGAGAGGGACAGAGAAATAGCAGGGATACTGAACGAATACTTCTGCTCAGTATTCACAAAATGCAGAGGGACTGGAAGGAAAAGTATGCCTCTTTGCGGATGACACAAAGATCTGCAACAGGGTTGATACACAAGGAGGCATGAAAAGATGAGAAGAGACTTGGCAAGGTTGGAGGAATGGTCAGAAGTATGGCAGCTTGGATTCAATGCAAAGAAGTGCAAAATAATGCACCTGGGAAACAAAACCCAGGGGAAGATTACACAATGGAGGGGAGGTAGTAACAACAACAAAATGGAAAGTGACCTAAAGGTAATCATATCAGGTGACCTCTAGGTTAGCAAGCAATGTGATTAGGCAGTAGGGAGGGTTGGGGGATACTGAATGTATAGGAGAGCATCAGCAGCAGAAAACAGGAAGTTGTTATTCCTCTGTACAGACAGTTGGTGAGTGACATCTGGAGTACTGCATCCAGTTCTGGAGACCCATCTCCACAAGGACATAGACAGGATGGAGGCAGTCCAGAGGAGGACAATTAAAATGGTGCAGGGTCTGCAAGAGAAGCCACAATGAGGAGAGACTAAAGGAGTTTAATATGTATACCCTTGAGGAAAGGATGGAAAGGGGGACATGATAGAAACGTTTAAGTACCCTCAGTGGAATCAGCAAAGTCCAAGAGGGTAGCATCTTTCAGGAAAAGAGATGTCAAGAACAAGAGGACACAATTTGAAGATGGGGGACAGATCAGGGGCAATGTGAGGAAGGTTTTTTTTCACAGAGGGTGGTGAACGCATGGAACAGCCTTCTCAGGAGGTTATCGAGTCTAAAACTGTGGGAGAATTCAAGAATGCATGGGACAGACATAAGGCAATTCTTGGTGGGGTAGGAAGAAATAGGCTGTTGGTTAACTAGGATCTGCAGCTTATCCAGTAGGTAGGAAAATGGGCAGACTGGGTGGGCCAAGCAGTCCTTATCTGCCATCAAAGTCTATGTTTCTGTGCTTCTAGGGTGGTGTACTTATTACCTCATGGATGATTGTCCATATTTTCTTCCTTCAGAAAGTTATTTGTTACAGGAAAACAGAGCTTGTAGGTCAGCTCATGTCATCATGTTTAGCACATTGCCTGTGATATTTGCAGCCTAAAGCAGAACAATTGAATTTACACATACCGAGGTGTTGGATGCCCCATAAACCCTGACAGGTGAAGCTCGGGGGTTATCCTGCATTCAACGAGGGTGTGTGTGTAAAGCTGAATTTCTGCACCACCCCATATTTTATTGTTTATAATTGCTGGGTTTCACTTTTTCACCACAGCAATTACATAAAATAAAAGACATTCCTGTGTGGCAGTGTGCCAGTTGGATTTTAGCATGGTCCATGGTCACCTGCCAAAAGTTAACATTTTTCTGGTAGTTAGTTTCTTTCAAATGTTTTATAGCAGTGTTTTTTTTTTTTTTTTGTAACTTACTGCCAAGTCCATGTGGCAGTGCAGTCTCGATGGCAATACAAGGAGGTAGTGGTTGGAAAGGAAGAGCTGCAGCTGGAAAGGCGCACGAGAGCTGGGAAACCCGGCGCTGTCTGCCATTATAAATACTCCTTTATAATGCCAAATTATAGTAATGGGTTTCCTATGGGAAACAACGAAACCAGTTATTATTACAACATTATAAATACCAAACCAAGCAACAGTGGCAGTACAAACGCTATATAACATTTCCTGTTTTTAACATTAAACTGGAGAGAAAACCAGTTCAGAGGGTACAAAGGGATATAATGCATCATTAAACATGAGAGAAAAGCAGCATGGTGAAGAGTGTACTAGTTTACCTGTAGCTGACACTCAGGTTTGACACTGAAACATAGAAGGTGTCAGTAGATGACCCATATTGGTGGGGGCATAGTGTCATTACTAACTCAGGACTTCACCATTTGCCCTCATGCTTGATTCCTTCCACTGCTGGGCCTCACCACCGCCAGTCCTAATTCACTGGAATGGCAGTTCAAACCTGGGCCCTTTTACACAATGGTTGGTGGTGGGAGCTGGGACCATTCACTCAAACTTGTGGCAAATATAGTCTACACATCCCGCGGTGAGGCATCCTAAGACTAGTAGCCTTAATGGACCAAGCTATGGTCAGAGCCACAACAGCTGATAATGCATTAATGTGATATGAGATTTATTTATTTCAAGGTTTCATGAGGAAAGACATACTGAGCTAATAACTGCTTGTTTTCAGATGTGTCCTGGGAAGGAGAAAGGGAAAAAGATAATAGATATAAAAATACAGAATATAAAGTTCATAGAAATGGAATAAGAGTAACAAAGATAAAGAAGGCAATTATGTCTAAGAATAAATTGACAAAAGTAAGTTACCAAGCAATACATTGTGGGACTGACCAAAGATCAATTACATAGTTATTAACTTATCAAAATAAAATTGGGAATGGCTGATACTGGAGAAGAGATGTAGAATTAATGTGTGTTTTTTTTTGTTTTTTTATCTTCTTTTTCCTCCAGTCACTGCTCCCAAGAACTCCCTTGGACATCCTGGCTTGTTGCTGCCTGCCTGAGAACCTCCCATCCTGGGTCTCCCCTGTGGTACTCCATCCCTCTCTCCTACATTACAGCGAGAACTCTGGTTTGTAACCCCAAGGTGGGGCCACCCTCCTTCTTTGGTGCTCTTCTGAAGACAACTTGGCTGTAGGCAGGCGAGGTGGAGAGAGAGAATCAGGAGACCAGGTGGACAGGATCAGGTGGGTGGGCATGTAGGCCCGGTGTCATCATCTACCCTAGTGGTGCAGGTTTTTCCTTGTTCGTGCACCCCCCCAGAGGTGCACACATGCTGACGTCCCAGCATGGGGCGGGCACTCCCCCACACCGCCTCAGGACATCCTTCTTCCCCCATCTGTGCCCCTTCCTTCAGCACCATATCCCCCTAATGCGCCATTGTTGAAAAGTACAAGTGCTTGTACCCATGGTAAAGATTCCCTCTGTGGCCTTGTAAAATTTTTGCCTACAATTTTACCTGTCTGATAAACCTTGGTCATGTTAATTTTGTACTGTTTAATTGATATCTCTGCATGACGTTGTATTGTATAGTTATTGTTCTATGTTGTTCTTACACCTTTTCTCCCTTCCCCCAGGACGCATCTGGAAATGAGCTATTTTCAGCTCAGTACGCCTTTCCTGAGTGAACATTTGAAATTAATAAATATATAATGTAAAGTCCCATATTTACACCACAACAGTAGAAAACAAAACCATAAACATCAAGGTAATGCAGTGAACAGTGTTTTTGGTTCTACAGACACACACACACACACACACACACACACACACACACACACACACACACACACACTACACACATATGTTGTTGTTAAAATAGTTGTGCTCACAGACAGGGTGTGAGTGTCATCAGCAGGACAGGGCAGCTACAACATTTCATTTTCAGTGGGGTCCTGCTTTTACACATTTTTCCAGTGTATTTGTATAGCATATAGTGGAAAGCTTTAATTGCTTTAAAAACATATCTGTTTGATATGTAGGGTTTTATTTAACTCTACAAATTGATTAGCATTTTGTTCATAAAAGTGCTAAAACATTGTAAAATGCATAGCAACCTGCCTCAATGTGTTTAACAAACATAACACTTGTAGAAAACCTTAATAAATACTTTCTGAACAGTTAGTATTGTCCCAAGAAAAAACTGCTAATCAATTATTTAAAACCCTGATACTGGCTTTCCGATCCTGAACAGTGTATTACTGATTATAATAAGATAGGTGTTTTAATGTTCTTATGGTTTTATTATTTGTTTTTATATTTATTGTACAGTGATTTCATCATGGATGCAATTGCTCTTTATAAATAAATTGACTTGACTTGACAATTTAGTAGAGTTAGTACAGTTAAAATGCAGAATGTCATTTTTACTGGGGTCCTGCTTTATACATTTTACAGTGTAGTTACCCAGGATAGGTCAGTTAACATGCAGTATCTCATTTTCAGTGAGATCCTGATCATGCCTATTGTAACACTAACAGGTCTGGGATGCCCTAAATGAACTGGCTCCACCACAGCCCGTGATGTTTTCAGTGACCAGATACTGTGGCCCAGATATTCAAACTGCGCCCCAAAAGTGCGCAATAACAGGAGCAAGAGCAAGTCCATTGCGCCCATGTGCAAGAGGCGTGATATTCAAAAACTGAGCTGGCCATGATGCGCCTACAGCCGACTCACTGAATATCGCACTACCCGCGCCTATAGCGCAACTAGGGAGGGAAGCTGAGCATAACTGATGCGCCATAGCGCAACAAGGGATGTTCAGCTGAGCAGTCCAGAGGTGCCATACGCAACCAGGATGCCCCCAGCAGCAGGGCAGCAATGCAACAGCACAACCAGGGATGCAGGGGCCCACCACCCATGCCACAGATGGGCAGAGGAACACACAGGAACAGACATCATCCCCCACACCCCATGCACTGCACAACTGGGGAAGGCTGGAATAACCACTGGCCCATGGAGACAAGCAACCAACCCATAGCTGGGCCATGGTGGCCCATCACACCCCTGGCAAGCTGTGACTGGCACACAAGGAGGGACGACCACCCCATGCCACACCATCCCCAATGCAGAGCACACCTGCACCATGACCCCAGACACCTTGCCCAGGAGCAGCGTCCACCACTGCAGGATACCCCATGCATGCCACCACCCCACTGTGACAATGCAACCCTGTGCACTACAGAACCATGCAAGGCAGCCCCACCACGAGCATCCATCAGCAGGTGGCAGCACACAGCAATGCAATGATGGCATACACAGTGCCACCATGCACAGCTCCCCGAGGTACAGCTGACAGACCGACCATGCGTCGGCACACGAGGTATCCCACAATGACAGGGCATGCCCGACCCCACCACCAGTGGTACAGCACCTGCACACCTCCCAAGGACACACCCCACCCAGCACTGGCCACAACAGCCAGCGCAGACACCTACAGTGGTGCGTGGAAAGCATGCACCACACCAGATGCAACACAGTGCATGGACAAACACCCACCCATGGCACACACACACACATACCCATGACTGCAGTCACCCCTGACGCCATGTCACACCACTGCAGCTGAGCACCTATAGCCTGCTGCAAATCAGAGACCACCACAGTATTCATATTAAAAGAATTGTAATCAAAAACATCCAAACAAAACTATTTACATTTATGTACAAATGTCTGGGGAGGGCCACGAACAAGGTGGGGTGGGTAAGGGGTAGGGGATGAACAAATGGTACAGGAAAGGAGGGGTGTGAGGTGGGTCCAGTGGGTAGGGAGATCAGGGCATATTTATGGTCAGTGGGAGCCCTGCTCCCTGCTCCGCTGCTCCACCTTCCATGCCTCCGCCTGACCGCCAGCCACCAATCCTCTGCAGGATGTCCAGCGATGCCCTGGCCATGGTGAGTATTTCCAGTAGTGCCTCCCTGATTGCCAGCAGCTGGTGGATACCTAGGACAAGGGAACACAGTCAATAGGTGTGAATGCACAGCCCCATACAGCCCACCCACTGTGCATGGCATATGGCAGTGGGACATGCCTCTGTGATGGTGTGTGACCACCCACACTGATCACGTCCACAAGACCTGCCCACCCAGGCGCACACAGCCATGCAGACCACTGCACACACCCACTGGCCAAGTCCTGCACAGCACCACCATGTCTGTTTAGTGACATGGCTATGTGGTGCGAAGGCAGTGGCACAGCCTTGTACCTGGTGCATGCATGGACCACCATTGACCACTCCCAGACATGCAGTGCCACTGACAGTGCTGACTGTAACAAGTTGTGTGCATGGTGGTGTCAGTGGATGGTGGCCATGCCCCGCTGCCAGCCCAGTTACACAGCATGCAATAGTAATCATGGGAGGTAAGGCACTCACCATCATCAGGCTGGTCCCTCTGGTGCTATGGACCTTCCCCTCCTATTGGTCCAGTCCTCCTGCTGACACCTCTGCCCCTCACCAGTCATCTCTTCTGGCCCTAAGGGCAAACATGGAGAGAGGAACATCAGTACAATCCTGTAGCAAAGTCCCCTGCCCCATGTGTGTGCAATCCCACCCAGACAGACCCCTCCCACACCCTAACACCACCACAGTCAACCCCGACGGTCCCTCCCCATGTGCTGGACACATACAACAGTGTTACCCATATGGAAGATAAAGTGTGTTGACATAACCCCTACCTGGCCGTGGCACTGCGTTCTTCCTGGCACGTGCCCGCAGGCATGCTAGCAGCCCGCCCCTCCACCGCAGGTCCCCATACCTGTGGCGGCACTGCCAGTGCTCTTCCCATCATGTGGCCTCCTCAAGTGTAGTGGCCACATCCTCCCACACCTGGGTCCTGGACCTGTCTAGGGCACCTCTCCAAACAGTGGCCCATGGTGGCTCCACAATGGCCACTAGGTTGGCCAGCTCTGTTGCCG
This sequence comes from Neoceratodus forsteri, assembly GCA_016271365.2. Lineage (NCBI taxonomy): Eukaryota > Metazoa > Chordata > Ceratodontiformes > Ceratodontidae > Neoceratodus > Neoceratodus forsteri. Next base: position 103,559,138 of record CM028129.1, on the reverse strand, counting down.
ACCACTGAGCTGCCCTCCTGCGTGCCATGCTCTCTGCCTCGATTTGGCAATATGGCGCTCTGCAGAGTGGCTCCTCACATGCAGATGCTGCATGGCATAGCGCTGTTATTTCCATCGTGCTGTCACCGAACAGCACGATAGAGGTGCACCATGCCTGACGCATGGCGCCTAGGGGAAAAGGTCGGCACAGGGTCAGGGTCTCTGGCGCATGGACACACACAGCCCATTGGAACCCAATGTGTGTAGCCCGATTGACTGCCTGTGTGCCACCACCATTAGCGGCCTACCATGCAGTTGGCCCAGTGCGCCTATGATGGCCCAGTGCCACAGCCCATGTAGTGACCATCGCTATAGCACCACTGGCACAATGGTGGCCATACCCTGCATTGCCTACCATGCACAGCACTTCATCAGCATGGCAGACGCCTGCGCCAGCAACCCGGCATGTGCAGTGAGGTGTGTACTATGCATGTCACAGAACCGCCGCCTTTGCTCAGCACATTCAACACAATTCGCGCAAAGTGCAACAGCACGATATTCAGCTGTCATATGCAAATCATCTAATCAGCCATTCAATGGCACAGCACTGCAATTTGCATCCACTTAAAGTTGCACCTCACCTCATTTGCATGGGTTGCGCTACAAAAGTGTGACATTGGGCTGCAGTGGCCATAGTCAGTTATTGCAGTCTATTGATGAGTTGCATGCTGTTTGGGAGTATGGACTGTGAATTTAGGGACATTCATAGGACTGCACAGTCACAGGTAACAACCGCCATTCTTACAGGCTACATAATGACCGAGTAAGTTGTGGGAGAGGAGGAACACAGTGGTGGGAGGAAGAGGAGGCCTAACTTTACCAAGGCCGAGACCAAAGCCCTGTTTGAGGCCTACCTGGATCAGGAGCCGCTCTCAGTGGATGGCGGGAACACCTCAAGCCCGTGCTGCTGCATGGGAGGAGGTGGCACGTGCTGTGAACCTGCATGGCAGCTACCAGCACTCCGTGCAGGAGTGTAAGAAAAAGATGGGCATGGACAGGAGGAGGATAAAGGAGAAGGTGACTGCCATCAGGGCAGCACGAGCTGCAACAGGTGGGGACAGCCAGAGGTGGTACAGCTGACCCCACAAGAGGAGAGGCTTGCTGGAAGCACGCAGCATAGTGCCATTGAGTGGTTCCGGTGGTGGCTTCCAGACAGGTGGTGGCCCATCACTGCATGGTGTCATGGTCTGTCTATGGGGGCAGGGTAGATCACATGCAGTAACGTGACTTTGCTTTCCCTTACAGATCCTGGAGCATCTGCATGGGTCAGCGGTGGTGGGCCTGTCCACTGAGGACAGTCAGCTGGAGATGGAGGAAGGCCCATCTACCTCCACAGGTATACATGGATCAGTGCAACAGTGGGGCGCCTGGCTGTCCACACTGATGTCGTTGTAACAGGTGCAGAGGAAGCCCTGCCTGTGTCCCAGCGTGCCAGGCGTCCATGGATGCCAGCATGCTGTGACTGGGGCCGTGCAGAGTCCATCACCGATGATGATGTCGCTAACATCATGGGCAGTGACGTGTGTGCCATGGATGGTCACACAGCAGGACACATCGCGCCCATGGCTGTGGGTTGTGCTGCTGTGGAGGCCTGTGTGCCAGCACAGTCCCAGCTCAGTCAGTCAGCACCAGTGGGCAGCACTGGTGTTTGTTCAGGACAGTGGGACTGTTGCGGCCACTGCGGCAGCACCACTGAACCCCTGGGGAGCGGCAGCTGGAGGGGCAACATCAGCAGTCAGCCAATGGGCTTGGGGGTACAGGGTTCAGAGGCGGCATCTGTGCACCACCTGTGGACATACCAGACCTGGTCCTGGTGCGCAGCGGTGCTGAGCATCAGGCCTGCACACCCTGATGGACTGGATGCTGAGGAGGCAGATGACCTCTTAGACGAGCACACCTGCCTACTGCAAGCATCAGTCCAGCAGAAGATGCGGCTTGCGACGTTAATGGATGCACCGCGTGTGGCTCTGGGTGGGCAGAGGCGTCGCAGCAGGGACACTGCTAGTGATCCTGGCAGGGATGGACCATTTGCGGGAGGATGACCGCTGCCATTGACAGGCATGCACAGGCATTCATTGCTGTCATGGCCACAATGGGCACACAGTCAGGTGCCCATGCATCGCAGGCACCACGCAGTGCACTGTCCACCCCCATTCCCAGCATCGTGCGACTCCCTCCTCCCTGTCGACACAGAGTTCAGCTTGGGCATCCCGAACACCCTGGAGCAGGCATGTTCGTGTGCTGCAGATCCTTACATGAGCACGGTCGCGTCTTGCGCAGTGGAAACCCTGGGGACCATTTGTGCCACTCCATGAGGCCAGTAGTCAGCCTGTCAGTGCTGGCGAAGTCTCGCGCCACCCATGTATCCGTGGTGCCGGGCACTGTGGCATGTGACTGACCTGTCTCCCAGCATGGCTACTGTCTGGTGCTGCCCTGTGTGCATTGTGTCTTTCAGTGGGCAGTGCCGGGTGGGTACCGGCCTGCCATGGACACACAGTCCACCTGCACACCTCCCGGTGCTGTCCACAGTTGCATGTGCATGATGATGCCTGCATTGCGCTGTACACCAATGTGCAATGGTGCTCAGCATCTGACACATGCACATGGACAGACAGTGGGCGTGGTGGCCTGTGGACATGTGTGTGGCTAGGGTTGGCATTCTGGGTCGGTGTGCCTCCTGCCCTCTGTGCACATTTGTTGCGCTGTATGTGCGCGCAGTGTGTGTGTGTCCGTCCGTGGCATGTTAATCCTCACCCATCCCTGGTGTGTGTGTGCTTCTGTACCCTGCCACCTCTTGATGGCATGCACCCTGGTGTGTGTCCATGCATGTTTGTGGGTTGTGCCTTAGCCACTGGTGGTTGCACATGGCCCCATGACTTACCTGGGTTGGCTGAAGTGCTCCTTCGTGATGGTGTCCCTGTGCAGCTGTGCCAGCCGGATCAGTCGGGGTCCGTCAACTGAAGGCTGCCCATCACCATCATCCCCAGCATCCTCATCGTCCTCATCACTGTCCCCTCTTCGACCTGTACGGCTATCCCACATTCGTTGGCCATGTTGTGCAGGATGCAACAGGCCAGAAATAGCCTGCAGGCCTTTGATGGGCTGTACTGTAGGGCACCGCCGGAGGTGTCCAGGCAACGGAAATGTGCCTTCAGCATCCTGAACACCTGCTCGATGACATTATGTGTGGTGGCATGTGCCTCATTGTAGTGTTGCTGCAATGGGTCGTGGCCGCGTAGGCTGTGAGCAGCGAGGGATGGAGTGGGTATCCACTGTCACCTGTGTGTAGAGGGGGGAGGTTAGTTTGGTGATCAGCATTGCCCTGCCTAGGGCCATGTAGGCCACTACCCATGTCACCTCTGGCCATGCCCCCAGGCCCTATGATTGTCCATGTGGTTTGCATACTCACCCACTAGGTGTCCAGTGGGATGTCCCCACTCTCGAATCTGTGGCACAGTGCCGACTGGTGCCAGATGAAGGCATTGTGTGCTCCCAGGGTGCGTGGCACAGACATTGATTATGCGCCTGAGCACGCACATCACCTGGCAGTTGATGCTGGCATAGCCCTTGCAATGGATGTATGCAGCCCCTCAGGGCCAGGTGATAGTGTGTGTGTATGGTCACATGGGTGCAGTCTATTGCCCCTAGCATTCCAGGCATACGTGCTACCCTGTGAAACTCCTGTATGTTTACTGTGCACTCCGCCAGTGTGCTGGGGAAATGGATGTACTCCGCAGCATGTGGCAGCAGTGCGCTGAGGAATTGGGTGAGGTGGCATGATATGGCCGACTGGGTTATGCCTGCAGTGTCCCCAGTTGGTCTCTGGAAGGTACCCGTGGTGAGCAAGCACATGCAGGCTGTTACTTTAGTCTCCACTGACAGGGCATGGCTCCGCCGTGTGGGTGCCTGCATCACATCACTGCACAGCTCACAGAGCTGCCTCAGAATTGGCCGATTCAGGTGGTACTGGCCCACAATCTTAGTATCACTGTACAGCTCGAGCTGGTGCGGGCTCGGTACTGCCTGTTGGGGGCATACCACTGACGGGCCCTTCCACAGCCATGCCCCCTGCCACCTGCCTTCTCACCCCTCATAACGGCCTCCATCTGGAAGGTGGCACTGGCCATGTCCCTGGCTTGTGTTCACCCCCTGGCAGCTGTTACTGTATTCCCCCGCTGTCCTCCCTGCTACTTCCCTGCACCGGGAACACCTGCCTGTGGTGGCCTCTGTGATGTGTGGCACTTCCCCTTCTGCACTGGCTGTGGCTCCCCACAACTTCCCTGTGCCTGTGTGTTCAGAGTGCCCTTTCCTGGCCTGCCCTGGGTGTCCCTCCTGCCCTGTCTGTGTGGCTAGAGTTCTGCCTCATGTGGCTTCCCTGTAGCGTTCTTGCGCCTCTCTCTTGCTCCTTTTATTTTGGCTCATTTCAGCTATGGCGCAACTCCGGCACTCCCCTATTGCACATGGGCGCCAAGTTGTTGGATATTGCACTGCACCATTTATGCATGGTTCCTCCCCTTCAGTTCGGCATGTCTTCATTATCATTGCGCTGTTGCTCAGCATGGTTGTGAGGCGCAACTGCTCCTGCTGAATATCGCAGAATAGGCGCAATTTCGGACTTGCGCAGGCGCAACCCTATTGCTCATGGCTCAACTCTTTTGAATATCTGGGCCAAGTCAGTGAGTACATAAGGCAATGACGCATATACATGATAGTTAAAATAAGGAGACAATCTAGGGTTTGTTATACCCAGTGTTACATAGTAGTTCAATGCCTTCTAGGGTAAGAAAGTAGGGTTACCCATCGTTAAATTGTAAAATACCTATAGAGAGAGATGCTAGGGTGCTGAGTGCATGTTTTAGTGCCACGTTTTGCTTTGGGGCTATATTCAAACATGCTTGGGGAACTCACACTTTGCTCCAAACAGGTTTGAGTATAGCAAATTTAGTGAACTGTGCAAATTTGCACTCAGGAAAGGGATTTTGTAAGGGGCAGCCTGATATCTTTTAATATGGGGTCATTACTCTGTGTAGTTCTGGCTCAATTCTACATTTGTCTGCCTATTTCTTTTCATGTTTTTAGCCACTGACTGTATTACTTTTAGCACTGACAGCCATGCCAGCAACCTGGGTTCAAGAACAGACCTGGGTCACTTGGGAGCTGGCCTGGGAGGAGGATGGACATCTGTAGGACAGGGAGATAAATCTAGGTGACAGCACCATGGGACAGCATGGGAACGGTCCCAGCACCTGATTCTCGATATGTTTCCACGGAGGTCAAATACACACATGTCTGGGCCCAATAGGAGAAAATAGGAGGAAACGCTCTCCAACTGTAGAACAGTAATGGCCCTCTCTTACAGGCCCACACCGATGACTAGGCACCCTCATCAAAGGTCCTGTAGCAGGAACACCAGAAAAGATAAGTTCCAGAGCAGGTGGATAATGTAGATGGGAAGATTAGCCCAGATGAGGGCCAGTGAGGATGCTGAAGGAGATAAACAGCTTTGTAGAAAAAAAAAGGTATTATCATTTATTATGCATTCCCAATGCATGTAAAATGTATCCTTCTCCCCCAACTAAAGGCTTTATTTAGGTCTATCCAAGTAGACAATTAAGACTTTAAACAAATTACTGAAAATGTAACCCATATCCCCAAAAGTCTGTGACACGTGTAAGCTCCATTTCTGCAAGGCATAACTGGATTGCATTCTGTCTGATTACAGTCCATTAAGATCAATAGCAAATACATTTTGGTTAAACTGAGCTACAAGGATAGGAACATTTCCAGTGAGATACAAATCATGCGGAAAAACACTGTTTCTTGTTTTGTCAATTTTTTGCATTTAGCTGTAACACTTTATTTTAAGTGTCATTAACTGCACTGTAACTACTGTATAACACATAGAATAGAAGTATGGGGTGGTGTGTGTGAGAAGTTTACACCCACAAGGTGTTAGATGCTACGTAAACCACGAGAGTGAAGCTCGAGGGGTTTATTACAGCATTCATCGTTGGTGTGTAAACTTTGAGTTTCTACACACACCACCTTATTTTTATTTTATATAATAGCTGGGTTTCCTTTTCGCACAGCAATTATATAAAATACTAGCCCTTCCGTGCACTCATGCTCTGGTTCTGTTTTCTGCCACTGTACACATCTGTCCCATCTGAATTTTAAAAATTCAGTTGAAGAAGTGCTTTCTTTTCTCCCATTGAGTTTAAAATAAAAAAATACATACCACCAACTGGTGGTTTCATTTGGAGCGAGAAGGTGGCGGAGGCGAGCAGTTACAGATCGAGGAACTGCAGGCTGGACATGCGCAGAATGAGGAAACCGTGCTCATGTTTGCCGTAATAAACACTCCCAATTACAACAAATTACGCCACGGTTTCCTATGGGAAAATGGGAAGCCCATTAATTATTACACTATAATGGCACTGTAACTACTGTACAACTACACTATAACTGCACTGTAACTACTGTACAACTACACTATAATGGCACTGCAACTACTGTACAACTACACTATAACTGCACTGTAACTACTATGCAGTTACATGTAACTAATATGTAGTTGTTAACTAGTTTCACATTTGCGTGTTGTGTAGTTACACAATTTGCACAAAGTAACTACACTGTAACTGTACTGTAACAACTATGTAGTTGATAACTTGTTTCACATTTGAGTGTTATGTACTTACACAATTTCCATGAAGTATTACTTACATGTGCAACCACTACTGTCTCCTTTCAGCACAAATCAACTCATTATGACAAGTGTAACTACCCATTTAATAGCTTTTGCAAAGTGTAACTAAATATCTGTTGTGCAACTACCACTGTATCTCTTCTGATATTATGTAATTTGTTCTTACAAAGGCATTGGCATATGTAACAGTCATTGCAAATTATAACAGCAAATCTACGGTAATTACTATATAGTGTATGGTAGAACGTAGTTACTCAACGAAAATCATCATTTACTCATGTTATTATACCATCAATGTGACATGCAATAGCTGTTAACCCATCATTCGCATGTCACATCGATGGCATAACAAGTATTTCAGCAGCTGAATGTCTCTAAGGACGCCGCGGTGGGCGCTGATTCAAACAGTTTAGAAGTGCTTCCAGTGAAACAGTTAGTCAAACACGTAGTTGTAGAAAGTTAGATTTGCCTCACTTGCCTTTCCCTAATGCCTCTTTCATTTATTTCTTCTCTCTCTCTCTCTCTCTCTCAGACATCCAAAAGCACCAAAGAATTGAACCGAACATCGCCATCATTACGGCAGTACAAATGCGGACTTTGGACCTACTGCAGTAACCATTGGATGGTGATAGTCACATGTTTTTGACCTGACCCATGACATGGAGCCTGTTTTTTGTTTGTTGTTGTCTTTACGCAGTCGTAATTTTATTTCTTTCGGTCACAGTCTTGTTAATCTTTTACATGGAATTAAAACTGTATGAGCCGCCAGGATGTTTATTAAATGTTTTTTGCTTGCTACCGAATCAGCATCCTAGAATCTTCTGTACAAGGTAGGTCCAGCACATCTAATTGTCCATTTGTTTGCAGCCTTGATCCACACATTGCCCATACACTATAAAGACAATGTGCTAGGCCGGTGAGTCGGCACTTTAACTTTCCTCATAGTTCCTTGGCAACTTAGGTAAACCTCTCAAGCTGCGCTGTCGAGGTTTACCTAAGTTGCCAAAGGAACCACTGATGCTAGCATAGTGCAGTTAACCACTGATGCCCATACATTATCCTCTATGTTACTAATTTTGGCATTAATTTATTTGTTCTTACACTGTGTAAGCCCCCACGCAGCGGCAAGGCGCCCACTTGGTGCTGATATCCCGGTTCAGTGACAAACTCAGGAGTCAGAAGGCCAGCTGAGGGAGGAGAATTGAATGTCCTTGGGACTGCTCTCCTTCTCCAAGGAGAAGGGGCGATTTGTCTGGCAGATTACAGACCCCTGGCAGAGGTTGGTTGTACTGTTGCAGCCAGAACCATCATCTGAGGGAGTGGGAGGACACTGGTCATCATTGCACATCCTGCCCCCAGGAAGCTTTCTAAAAACTGCTGCTGCTCTCTCATGATGCCCGCCTCCTGCACCACCAGCCCCAAAGTGCCCAGCCACCACTAGGACAGTATCCTGCTGAATGGCCACCCTGCGCCTCACCCAGGGGGTAAGAGCAGAGAGCTCTGCCAGTCATGGTGATGCAGCTGGTAAACTGGATGTGTTTCAGCTGGAGGAGATGTTGTCTTGGCAGCCCTGCCTTGGGGAAGCCAGAGCAGACTGGGGGTCACATATGGAGGGATGGCAGTGACCAGAGAGCAGGCAGAGGTTTGTGAGATGAGTGGTGCCAAAAAATAAAAGAAATACATTTTTTTCTCTACAAGTACCTACATCTGAGTGCAGATCTTGTGCACTGAGTCAGTGTTTTCTGACATTTATTTAAATGGCTATCAAGCAGAAAATGTAAAATTGTAATCAGAATGGTAACTAAAATATGATTACACTGTAAACTTCAGTCTGCTACACTGAAATGCACATTACTTGCAGCTCTGTGGGCGGTAGTAACATGGGTATAGCCACTGTTATCCATATATAAAATATGATGACCAGTAATTAGATATAGATGAAACATAAAATAATATTTTATTTTGTTTATATTTCAGATAGATAGATATTTTTATATACTTTGCCTGGTGTCCAGTGGTACCCCCACCCTCTGATTGTCATCCCCTGTAATATTTCTTCCCTGGTGTCTAGTGGCACACTCCATCTTCTGATCCCCCACACATAAATAATTTTATGTATCCTAATGTCTAATGGTACCCCACCACTCCATGCCAGACCCCATAACACTGCACTTTATCTCTGGTGGCTAGTAGTACCCCCCACACACTTTCCAATGGCTGTCCCCTTGGTAGTAATGCTGCCATGGTGTCTAGTGGCACCCCCACCCTCTGATGTCACCAGAGCCTGAAAAGAATATCTCTGAAGAACATTGCTGAATATCTCATTTAAATCAGCAATGACATGCATAAGGCTGAAACTAATCTAGATAGCAGGAAATGTAGACTAGCAATTTTGCCCTAACCACTGAGTCACCAACTGCACTTCTAATTGTTGTGATCCACACAAACACTAATACATATACATATATGCATATATAATTTGTGGGTCTCCCTTTTCCCATTGAAACCATGCCATAATTTGCCATTATAAAGACGTTTATAATGGCAAACATGCACATGGTTTGCCCCACTCTGCACATGCCCCTGCCACAGTTTGTCCTTCATTCCACTCACATGCTTCCTTTTGGTTGAAACTCAGCCACCATAGGAACTTGGTGGTATGTTATTTATTTTTTAAAGTCATTGTCCACATATACGGGCAAAGAAAACATTTGAAATACTTAAAAATCTCAGACATTGAAAATGTGGGGTACCACTGAAAACGGAACAAGAGCATGGCCGCTATCATATAACTGCTGTGACAAAAAGGAGACCCAAGAATATATAAAATAAAATATGTGGTGGTGTGTATAAACTCAAAGTTTACATATCTCAGTGTTAGATGCTTTAATAACCCCTCAAGCTTCGCCTCAGGGTTTATGTAGCATCTACACCTCAGGAGTGTAAACTTCTTGTTACATACACCACCCCATACTTTATTCTATATATATTCCAGTATAACATAGCAGTGTATTGTCCACACACACAGAGCACTGCCAGACAACATTTTTTGTAGAGAGGCCCTAAACTTGGAATTACATCCAATCTACCTTAGACCAGTAGACAAGTTTATTAGCTTGCATAACATCAGAAAATGGCACTTAGGACAGTCAAAAAATAATTGTCTTGTTGTTTACGATCAGACACAAGATGATATTGTTATTAAGCTAATTGATTAAATTAAATTATATTACTGTATTATTGCCTGGGATAACATGTTTTAGTGTCTGTACTGTTATAAAATGATGTTATATTTTCTCTATGTGTAACACTGTCAGAAATGTTGACAACCTTTGTAATTGTATTTACTATGTGTGGTGTATGGGACCTCATTGAAAATGAGCTTTTGTTCAACTGAGTATCTGATTCATGCAATGAATAAAATATTTTATTACTACTACTACTACTACAACACACACTAACACACATACACTACCTTATTTGGCATTTATTTACTTGTACATCTAACGCTAACTTTTATTGTATTTAGGATAAGCACTGTGACACACTAACACACATGCACTGCTTCATGTTCTGAATAGTGCACATTCCTATAATATTATATAACATTAGAGCCATTTGCAAACTGACTAGGAAAAGGTTAATGTACTAGGAAAGAGTTAACATAGTACAACACAGGTGCACGTGCACACACACACACGCACAGACACACACTTCCATGTAGGAAACACACCAGAGCCCTTCTCTCTGCCTGCATGCAACATCCATTTCTTAGCCTTCTCTGTTGAACTGTCTTTCACCAATTAAGTTCAAAAATACAACAATAACCAGAATAACCAATATATAAAAAAACTCATTAAGTGATTTACATAAGTTAGTGTGTTATTTAGTGCTGTCATTTTTTTAACTCTTGCAGATCTTCTGGACTGATAGCAACACTTTACTTTGTTCTGAAATCTGACCTCATTCATCAATCTCAGTTATAGTTTATGGCTGGGAAACACTGATACGTTGACATGACTAAAAGACTAAAGACCAGGGGCTTGCTTCTCAAAGCCCCGGCACAGCAAAGAATGGTGTAAAGTGCCCTTGCCCCAAACTATGCTCCAGGAGTGATTTGCAGTCTCCTCCCCAAATGGGGCTTGTACTACCCGAACAACCAAAATGGGCTATGACATGGTACTAGGGGGCACGGGCAGATGCAAGCTGCCATATCCCTGAAAGAGGATTCTCTGAACTCTCCTGGGAGAAATTCTAAGCACCCTTAGAGCATCCAGGACTAGTCTGAGGGTACTTAGAAAATTCTTTCTGTGAGAGTTGACCCATTTGTGAATGTGCTGAGGTCCCCATCCTTATACTAGGTTCTTATATTGGGTGATAGAGCAGTAGAAGGCTTAGTAGCCCATAGTAACCACTCCCACATAAGTGGGTCATCTGCCAAGATTTAATAACAGCCATTGGTTGACTGATTTTCTTAAATACATCAACTGAGCACCTATCCATAAAATCAAAGAGCAAACTATTCCATAATCTGCCAGTTCTGTTCTACAAAGAAATAATGTTGTACAGGTCACGTGACACGCATGGAGTAAGGCAGCAGCTTGTGGGTCTCCTGCTCCTTGCCACCTTAATTTGTAAATTTGCGCAGTGAAACAGGGCTAGACAGCTTCAGGACACTAATAAGGACTGGCAGGAACTGTTTTTGAGGCAATTGGCGATAACACCGTTTGACAACATGCAACCAGCGAAATTGGTCGGGCAAAGCGCCCATGACGGAGCTCGTCGCCAATCACTCCAGGAGGGGATTAAAACCAGCAAAGATCTACAGCGATTTGGCCACTATAAAGGATGCTTTATTCAAATTGATTGAGGAGGTGGCAAAGATAAAGCCAGCCCTGACACAATTAGCACGCAGAGTTACTGATGCTGAGGCTAGAATTTCATCTATCGAGAGAGCCATGGATAAAGCAGGCCTAACATGGTGGAGTGCAAAAGAGGCATTGCAAAGCTGGAGGACCATTTAGATGACCTGGAGGGCCGCAACAGGCGAATAATTTGCTCCTGCTGGGTCTCCCAGAAGGAGAGGAAGGGCGAACACCATTCAATTTCTCCAAGGCTGATTAAAAATCGGTGGGCCCTCACCTAATGGGCCAGAGTATATCATAGAGAGGGTCATCGGCCCTTAGAGCCAAACCTCCACCTTCGAGCCTCCGAGACCAATCATCTTCAAATTACTTAACTATCTGGACAGGAGCACATTTTAAATGGAGTTAGAAAGCTGGCAGCTTTCCAGTGGGAGGACAAAAGCTGCGTCTGGTGCCTGACCTAACCTGGAAGATGAGATAGGCTCGAGCTAGCTTCAGGCTGACTACCTCGAGCTCTGGGGCTGCAGTGGATTCGCCACTGTCTACTATATCCTGCGAGGCTGGAGGTCACACTTAAAGAAGGCCTGAAGAGATTTAATTCGGCTGAGGAAGCACTTGTATCTTTGAGATCACTGTTACCTGACCTGTTTCCCAAAGGGTGAAAGTTATGTTCAGTTATGTGGACAGCATGCAGTAATTTTTTGACTTTTCACAAGGTCATGGACGAGTTTCTCCTTTTATTTGCTGTCAATAATCACTATTTGGTTATAATGGGAGTATCTAATAAGTAGATATTCTTCACTACTTTAGTAAAGTTGGTGGTAAGTTTGATAAGTTAAACGATTTTATAGTGGAAACATTTACCTCCTATACAGACGGGCAAGGAGTATTAAAACCAATGGTTGACATATATTTTCCTTTTGTTGGTAACAAGTATAGTACTGGGATTATAGTTAATGAGGGAGGGGAGTTTATGTTCATTTTTCCAGTTATAAGTTTGAGACTGAAATGCTAAATAAGACACATGTTATAATGATTGTATCTGTAACAGTAAGAAAGTAGTAGTTCTTTTTTTTCTTTAGTGTTGTCTATATGATTGGTGTCTTAAGAATATTAACAGTTCTCCCAACTGTAAAGCACAGGTAATGGGTTTTATTAGTTGAACACGTTAGTTAAGACTTAAGAACAAAGGGATATAATGTAAGGCAAGATTTTAGGACAGGCCGTCAGCTATGCCTTAGATTGATGATAGTCCCAGCTGGGAGCAGCTTGGCCTGACCTTGATCTTGTGAGTTCAGTTAGAGCCTTTCATGTGGGCCGATTCTTAGAGCGGCATGGAAGGGTTATGTTCGCCATAATGTCTGAAGTCTGGATACATTTACTGGGCGAATACTTTATTAGTTGAACGGACGATTATACCCTTAACCTCTATGTGTTCGTGTTCAGCTTCTGATTTAATTGAAGGTCTGGAGATGGATGCAAATTTCTTTTATTAGCCTGTTTTTCTCAGATTGGGTTTAATAAGATTATTTATCCAATTTATACAACAATTGTGGCAGGGCGGATATGCCCATCTCTATGTTGCATCACGCTCCAGTGGACGGGTAGTTGGCTTCGGGCCAGAAGGGAAGGTTATAGTTATTTATGGGCATACTGTTATTTTTTGGGGAGGTGAGGTAATTTGGGAGGTAAATTTCTTGATTTTGGGGGTTTGTAGTGGGGGCAGCTATCCCAAGATTTGTATGGACTGGACAATGAATGGATGACAGGTTGAATATAATCTCTTGGAATATTAAAGGAGGGAAGGACAATTGTAAAAATTTGTTATTTTGAATCATCTTGCCCGCTTGAAACCAGCGATAGTATTTTACAAGAAACCATGTCCTTACTGATCGCCTGGCCCATTTTAAGAAAAAAGGGTGAATCAGGTTTTTGGGCGGATTCTCCTCTAATAGTCGGGAGTTGCTATTTTAATTGCTCGTGGATTCCATTTATGCATTCAAAAACAATATCTGACCTGAAGGGCGATATGTACTTGTTTCAGGCAGTATTGGAGGGATTAATTTAGTACTGGGCTCAGTATATGGGCCTAACCTGGATTCACCTGACTTTTTACTCAGCTGGGATTGGCCTTGATCTCTTTTGGGAATCTCCCAATAATCTTAGGTGGGGACTGGAATTTAGTCCAGTCAAATCGGTTAGATAGATAGCATTTTAAAGGCTCTTCCTCCTCCCCAGCGCAGAAGGCCTTAAGGGAGCTCATGCTATCAGTGGGTCTGATAGACCCATGGCGTATTTTGAACCTAGTGCCCGGAGTACACCTTTTTGGTACCGCAAAAGTCACACTCGAGGATAGATTTTTTTGTTAGCCAGTGTAGCATGTCCTGGGTGGTGGAGGTCACAACTTTGCCCTGTAATTTCTGACCACTCACCTATAAACATCATATGTTCTTTACCACTTCAACCTTGCAGGTCATATTCGTGGTCATTAAATAACAATATCTTAAAGGAATCCAAGGCTTTAAACAGATTTAGAGTTTTTAGAAAGTTCCATCATTAGTAATTGGGGCTCTATCAAAGCTATAGATCAAACTTGGGTGGCTCTTAAGTCTGTGTGGCGAGGCGAGTTAATACGCATGGCAACAGTACGCAAAGTGAAAGCAAGGAAACTTTTGGATGAGTGCTTGAGAGAGATTAAGGAACTAGAAAATATAAACGACAGCCAGAGAACGGAAGATCAAGAAAGCAAATTAATCTCCTTAAGAAACTGGTATGCAGATCAGAGAGAGAGAAAGTTATTAGTTCAGCTTCCAGAGTTAGGGCTTTGTATCTGGGTCAAGGCAGCAGGGCAGGAGATTGCTGGCTTACAGCTGAAGCAAAGATCTTCGGCAAAGTGGGTAACACCTCAGTCATCCAGAATCAGGCAATTGGTCACAGATTCGGCTGAGATACTAGGAATTTTAAATTTTTCTACCAAAACTCTATACAAGCCAGCAGCCCCTTCAGGTATTTGATGGAGTTCAAGAATTTTGATGCTATTCCTCTACCAAGATTGTCAACTGATGTTGGCCCTCAATTAATAGCTCCTATTTCTGTGGAGGAAATAGGAAAGGCTATCGATTCCTTTGCCCGGATAAGGCGCCTGGCCCAGATGGGTTTACAGCTTTTTTTATCAATGATTCAAAAGTAAGCTGGTGCCCTTATTGCAGGAGTTATTCTCCTTTGATGAGAGCAAGGATTAAGGACCAGACCCCGTTTGAGGCCAAGATTATTTTGTTGCCAAAGCCAGATAACCCCCGAGGAAGTAAGTAGCTACAGGCCGATTTCCTTGTTAAATTTAGATGTGAAGATTTTTGCAACATTTTAGCCAGTAGATTAAAACAGGTATGGCGGAGTTTATTGAGTCCAGAACAGGCGGTTTGTCGAAGGTCGCCCTCGGCTGACCACTTTGCAAACTATTTTATTTAATTTCTGATTCTATCGGACCCTGCTTTGGAAGCGGCATTAGTTTCACTAGATGCTGAAAAGCTTGACAGGGTGGAATGGACCTTATGTTCACCACCCTGTCAAAGCTTCCTTCCAGATAGATTTATTCATATGGTTCAGATCTTGTACTCTTGCCCTCGGCTAAGATTCAGTGCAATAATCTAATTTTGGAGGCTTTTCCACCTCTAGGGGTACCAGGCAGGGTTGTCCTTTATCACCATACCTTTTCAATTTGTACATTGAACGCTAATAAGATCCATAAAGATCAATAGAGAGGTGAAAGGGCTCAAGATAGGGACTTTGAATTTAAACTCTCAGCATTCGCTGATGATTTATTGCTACATATTTTGAATACTACATCCTCCTCCCTAAGGCTCTCGATTTAATTGATAAGTTTGGTAGGCTCTCAGGGTACAGTTTGAATAAGGCTAAGACTTCAGTATACTCTTTGACCCCAGTTCTTCAGAGAAGTTGGTGTCTTTCTCTGGGACTCGCTGGCAAACCAGATCACTAACGTATTTGGGGATTCAAATAACTAAGAATTTAGAGAATTTGGCTGATTTAAATCTTAAACCGTTAATTAAAATCATCAAGGAAGACTTGGTCAGATGGTCAAAGCTACCATTGACTTTCTCGGAAGAGTCAATACGATTAAAATGGTGGTTATGCCTAAACTTTTACCCATTATCAAATCTAAATGTTTATTTACCAAAGTCCTTTTTAAACCGCTATTCCAACAATGCACGGTATTTTGTGGAATGGAAACCTCCTAGAAGAAGTTACTTCAAACTTACTCAGCGACGGCAATTGGGAGGGCTTCAGTTACCGGATTTTATGCATACTACCTTGCAATCCACTTGGCAAGGGTGGCGCATGGGCTTGTGATGAGAGTACTTCATACCCGGACTTCAGTTAGATCGGCTTTTATGTTAAAAGCCTTAAGCTGGATTTGAGTCTTTATTGTATACCTTATGGCTAAGATTCCTAGCAGAGCGAAAGGTACGCCATTGGGATGGGATGTCAGGGCGTTGCAACAATTCTATGCTAAGTTCCAAATTTCAAACGATATGACTCATCCCAACCCATATTAAGAAATCCAAACCTGACTATTGGAAATCAACCAATAACTAGATTGGGAATTAATTGGGCAATGAAATTGCGGGCCAAGGACCTCTATCAGAACAATAGGTTACTCCCATTCTGGACACTGGTGGAGAAGCTGGGAGTGGAACCCCAATCTTTTCTTAAACTAATTCAATAAGAAGTTGTGTCAGATCTTATTTCGGCAAGGGTTATGGCAGAACATCCTGGGATCGATGTTTGCTAAGTTGAAAGGGTTTGTACAAGCGGGCAGGATGATATCTAAAATTTATAAGTACTTAATAGTTAAAGGAACTCAAAGTGTCCCCAATCCCGATTCACTGGGAATACAATTTGTCTTTGGGTAAATCAGCAGAAACATGGGAGAAGGCTTGGGTCGATATCTATAGATTTGTTAAGCAAGACAGATTGAGAGAAGTTCAATTTGGTTACTTCATAACTTATACCTTTCACCGGCTAAGCTCTCAGAATGGGTAACGCTTTAGCACACTGCACTGAATGTAATGATTCTCTAGCTACCAGTTATCACATGTTTTGGACTTGCCCCAAGGTGGCTGGGCTGTGGCATTTGGTGAAGCAAAAATTAGTCAATTTTATGATTTTGCCAGGTTCTTCACTCCGAGGCTTGCATATTTGGGATATATGACAAAATTCCAAGTAATTTAACTAAATATCGAATAACTATGGTAGCAATGGTAACTAAGTTAATAATTTTGCGCCACTGGAGAGAAGATTGGACTCCATCATTTGGGGAATGGTGGGAGGAGTTTATGAATGTATTGAATGCAGAAAGATCGGTTTTCTCTTTCCACAATGCTTCACCAATATTTCAGCAATGTTGGGGTAAGTTGTACCAATGTTTGAAGGATAGGTATGGGTATTAGGATAATGGTTGTTCTTCTCTATCTTTTGTTACTGATGGATATCGGCCCTGGCTTGGTATGTTAATTCTTAATCCTTTCCTCCTTGGTGCTTCCTCTTGTGTACTCAGTTAAACTATGTATAGTCGGGTAAACTTCACTTGTTTTTTTGATGACATTTCAGGATTATGTATTGATCACAGTGAGTCAGTCAATGGGATAGCTGCCTGGGGAGGCAGGGGGGGTGGTGGTTGGAGGGTTTTCTTGTTTTTTTTCCTTTTTCTAATTTTTGAGGGGCTTTTGGGGTTTCCGCTTTTTCCTTGTTGTATTCTTCATTTATTGTTTTATGGTTTCTATGTATTGTTTAATCGCTTGGTGTGTAATTTATGTTGGAAATAATTCAATAAAGCTTGGTTATTTGAAAAAAAAGAAATAATGTTGTACATTATTGTTTGCCGATTCATCCTGATTTGATTTCTGTGTCCTCTCAAACCTGTTGGTTTATCTTGCAAGGCAATTCCTATCTCCTTAGTAAGCTTGCATCATTTATAAAATTTACTTTATTATTTAGTTTAGGAAATTGGGGAGGGTCTCAAGCAAGTAGCTACTTCTGTCACTTTCTCAGAGGTACTACCTGTGAGAGGCAAGGAGAGCATAGGGTGCATGCACCAGGAACTTTAACTCATGGTTGAAGAACTGGTGTTGTGAGGAAAGGTTTGATTCATTGGTGACTGGGAACCCACCTGGAAGGATGGAGGTTTGTTCCAGCCTGACGGTCTGCATCCATCCTGGAGGGAATCCAAGCACTAGTGATAAGTTTAAATGCTACATTGACAAGCATTTAAACTAGCAAAGGGGTGGCAGGTCAGCAGGGAGGGTACCTACTGCTTACTCCCACAGCTAGCAGTGGAACCAGTGAACCAGAAGAGTTGCTGTCTCTACAAAGCAGTGCAAAAGATGGAGATTAGTGCCCAAGAGGTGGATAGGCAGAAAAGGGCAAAATTCAGCAGAAGGGCAGACAGCAAGGAGAACCAGGGATAAAGGACAACCAAGGAAGGGCTGGAGTAGACAGCAAAACAGTCTAGGGAGGTCAAATCATGGAAAGCCATGTGCAAATGCCAGGAGACTTAGCAACGAGATGGAAGATCTGGAGGCTGTCATGGTGCAGTCAGACCTGGACATTGTGGCCATCACTGAAACCTGGTGTAATAATAACCATGACTGGGGTTGGCCATACCTGGCTACAACATATTCAGAAGAGACAGGGCAGGCAGGAAGGGAGGAGGAGGCACTGTATGTGAAAATGACATAAGGGCCACAGAGATCCAGGAGGAACAAAATGGGGGAGAGATACTGTGGGTTATGCTGGAAAGGAAAATGGGACCAGCCATCCGCACAGTGTGGTCTATAGACCACCAGTCCAGGAGGAAGAAACAGATAGGAGTTGATGCTAGCCATCCAAAGGATGGCAGACAAGGGTGAGGTAGTACTGGTTGGAGACTTCAATATTCCAGACGTGGACTGGAGCATCCCAGCAGCAGCATCAACTAGAGCAGATTTATCCTGGACTCCTTCAGGGTGCCTTCCTCAGGCAACTGGTCATGGAACCAACTCGGCAGAAGGCAATACTGGACCTTGTGCTCACAAACAGGGACAGTGTGATGGGGGTAACAGTGGGGGAGCACCTGGGGAATAGTGATTCAAGTCACTGTGGTTTGAAATCACAGAAAGAGCAGAACCAAACCACACAAAACAAGTATCCAGGATTTTAGGGGCAGACTTTGGAAAATGGGGAGATACTTAAAAGATGCATTAAGGGAATGGGGCAGGAATCAGGGGTTGAGGAACAGTGGGCAGTATTTAAAATGGGGATTACAAGAGCAACAGAATTATGTATTAAGCAGGTTAGCAATAGGAAAAGGAAGAGGAGACCATTATGGTTTCCAAAGAGGTAGCAAAGAAAGTGAAAGCCAAAAGATTGCATTCAAGCAATACAAAAGACACAGGCAGAAGGGGATGAGGAGAAGTACCAGGAGAAGCAAAGGGAGGCAGGGAGGTCAGTAAGGAAGCCAAAGCTCAGACAGGAGAACACATTGCAAAATCAGTGGGTAGAGGGACAAAACCTTTTACAGGTACATATGAAAAAAAGAAGGCAAAGAGAGGATAGTGAGACTGAAGGAGAGGATGGGGGCTGTGTGGAGGATGACAACAGTAGAGCTGACATATTCAACAGGTATTTCTGCTCAGTCTTTACTGAGGAAGAGGAGGGTAATGGTCTGAATGGAGTACAAAGGGTGAGAATGTGCAGAAATGGACACAAGTCCCTTTACACGAGAAAGGGTCCTGAAGGAACTGGAAGTAATAAGAGTTGATAAAGCAATGGGGCCAGATGGGGTGCACCAGGGTCCTTAGAGAACTAAGAGAGGTGGTGGATGAACCTGTCATCCTGTTTAGCCGATCACTGGAAACAGGGGAGACCCAAAGACTGAGGATAGCAGATGTAGTCCCCTATACAAAAGTGGGAATAAAGAGGAAGCAGGGAACTACAGACCAGTCAGCCTCACCTCGGTAGTGGGAAGATCATGGAAGCACTACTGAAGGAGAGATTGGTGGAACATCTGGTTATCAATGGACTACAGGACCCAAGGCAGCATGGTTTCACCAGGGGAGGTCATGTCAGACCAACCTCATTGAATTTTTGACTGGGTGACTAGGGAGGTGGATCAGGGAGGGCAGTGGACATGACCTATCTGGACTTCAGCAAGGCCTTTGACACTGTGCCACCTAGAAGACTATTGCACAAACTGGGGAATATGGGTGTGGGCAGGACAGTAGTGTGGTGGGTAGGTAACTGGGTGGGTGGCAGGACACAGAGGGTGGTGGTAAATGGCTGTCACTCCACAGAGGGAAGAGTGACCAATGGGGTACCACAGGGATCAGTGCTGGGACCGGTCCTATTCAATATCTTCATCAGTGACATTGCGCAGGACCTAGAAGGCAGAATTTCACTGTTCACTGATGACACAAAGATCTGTAACAGAGTAGATATACCAGAGGGTGTAGACAGAATAAGAAGGGACCTGCAGAAA
This sequence comes from Neoceratodus forsteri, assembly GCA_016271365.2. Lineage (NCBI taxonomy): Eukaryota > Metazoa > Chordata > Ceratodontiformes > Ceratodontidae > Neoceratodus > Neoceratodus forsteri. The sequence continues at coordinate 103,538,989 of CM028129.1, read as the reverse complement.
CTTGAAGAATGGTCAGGGGTTTGGCAGTTGAAATTCAAAGCAAGGAAGTGCAAGATAATGCATATGGGGCACAAAAACCTGGCACAATATATCAGTTGGGGTGAGGATATAGCATGTACCAAGCAGGAAAGGGATCTTGGGTTATCATCTCTGATGACCTCAAGGCAGGGAAACAGTGTGACAAGACAGCAGGTAAAGCAAATAGGTTGCTAGGCAGGGCATCACCAGCAGGAAAAGGAGATCATAATTCCACTATACAAGACACTAGGAGGCCCCACCTGGAGTACACTGTACAGTTCTGAGACCTTACCTACGTAAGGACATAGACAGGATAGAGAAGGTTCAGAGGAGGGTAACAAAGATGGTGCATGGATTGCATCACAAGTCCTATGAGGACAGGTTGAAGGAACTGAACATGTACTCTCTGGAGGAAAGGAGGGAGAGAGGGATATGATAGAGACATACAAGTATCTTACAGGGAGGAACAGGGTGCAGGAATACACTATTTTTAAGCGAAAAGATGTTCCAGGACTAGAGGACATGGGATGAAGTTGGAGGAGGATGATTCAGAGGAAACGTGAGGAAGAATTTTTCACAGAACGGGTGGTGGACAAGTGGAACACCCTGCCAGAGGAAGGGTGGGGCTGAAACAATCACGGATTTAAGAATGCATGGGATAGACATAAAGGAATTTCTGAGGTCAGGGGTAAGGGGCAACAGACTTCTTGGAAAACATAAACTGAACTTACAAGCTCAAATGGACAGACTGGTAGGCCATAGGCACTTATCTGCCGACACTGTCTGTGTATCTATGTTTCTATAATCTTGTGCATAACCATTAAATCGCTCTAGTTCTTTTGGTGTTGTAGCGAGAAGAATCCTGCTTTTATCAGTCTGTCCTTGTAACAATGTTGACTTAGCTATCCTATTAATTTAGTAAATCATATTTGTACTTTTTGTACTCTTTGTATTTCCCAACCATGTATGGATTCCATAATTGTGAACCGTAATCCAAAAGAGGTCTTATACATCTTAAAAGTGGCAGCAGACATGCCACATTTTGTTAACAAAGCTTTTTATGTTCCTTATGATTAAATTGGTCCTTCTTATTACTGTAGTTCTGTGTTCTTTAACACTCAGAGAATCATCTATCCATGTACCACAATCCTTTTCTAACTTAGTTGTTGCTAATTTTTCATCCAGTAACCTGTGCTGCTGTTTTATATTGTTTTTCCCAAGTGCATCACCTTACATTTGTTTACACAAAAAGGCATTCCATTATTTATTGACCATCTTTCAATCTTTTCTAGATCATGTTTCAAGATCTGTTGCTCTATCAAGGTACTTTTAGGACCACCCAGTCTGATGTCATCCGACATATTATGATTTTATTATCTATACCCCAGTGCAAATCACTTATAAATAGTAAAAATAACACAGGGCCTAACACGGATCCCTGTGGAATCCCACTCATCACTGCAATTGGTTCTGAATATTCTCCACATACCCGCACTTTTGTGTCCTGCCTTTCAATCAATTACTAATTCAGTTGATTATTCTTTATCTATTCCTATATTCACTAGTTTTGGCAACAAGCCTGTATGTGGGACTTTATCAAACACTTTCTGAAATCCAAGTAAATTATGTCCATGGGAGTGTTGTTATTCATTTCTTATTAATATGTTCATAAAGGTGAGTAGGTTAGCTATGCATACCCAATTTTTGTTAAAGCCATGTTGTTTATTATCCTCATACCCCTAAATGGACAGATTTTCTTTGAATTTATTCTTTAATATTAGTTCAGTGACTTTTGCCCATAATGCATATTAAACTCACAGGTTGTAATTGGATTACAACTGTAGCTTTTCTCCAGCCGCCAGGTACTTCCCATTTGTCAGCCCTCCTTAGCCCTGATGTCAACCTTATACATCACTAATTATAACCCTGATCTCTGGCAGTCTAGTGCCACCTTCTTCCTGATCCCCAATGTCACCAGTCATATAGTTGTACAGAATTCCCCTTCCTGGTGGTCTAGAGGCCCCCTCCTAATCCCCAGTGTTACCCATCATATAATCATACAGAATGTCCCCCTTCCTGGTGGTCTAGTGGACCCCACCCTGGCAAGTAATACCACCACCCCTCAACCCCTTCTAAACTTCCCAAGCTGGGAACAGCTAGTCCTGCTCTCACCACCGCCCAGCTGCTGATGACCTGTCACTGAGTTACATGTAATAATAGTACATGCTCATTGACTGGGTCAATGAATGAAGCACGTACTGTATTTATAGAGTATACACTCACTGACAAGTCAGTTGGCAGCTTGCAAGGTGGTGAGAGGAGGGCTCGGTTGCTGGCTCAGTGTTCAGGATGAGGGGGAGTGGGTGGTGGTGGGGGTTCCACTAGACCACCAGGAAGGGGGACTTCTAGTATAGTTAAATGATGGGTGACATTGGGGATCAGGGGAGGGGATTGATAGACCACCAGGGAAGGGGAATTTCTGTATAATTATGTCACTATGTACTAAAGAGAAGGTAGGCAGGGCCTACAGTTCAGCACCATGGACACAGGTGGGAGGGAGGTGCACTAGTCCCTTCACTAAAGAAAGGGTCCACAAGAGCTCGATAAGCTCAGGGTGGACAAGGCAATGGGACCTGATGGCATACATCCCAGGGTACTAAAGGAGCTAAGGGTGGAACTAGCAGAGCCATTATCAGAACTGTTTAGTGAGTCTCTGAGCACAGAAGAGGTCCCAGAAGACTGGAGAAGGGCTCATGTGATCCTGCTCCACAGGAGTGGTAGCAGGGAGGAGGCAGGGAACTATAGACCAGTCAATCTTACAAAAGTATTGGGCAAGATTATGGAGGCACTCTTAAGGAAACGATAGTGGAACGCCTGGAATCCATAGGAGCACAGGATCCAAGACAGTATGGGTTTACAAAGGAAGGTCCTGTCAAACTAATCTCATAGATTTCTTTGACTGGGCAACCAGTAGGTGGACCAAAGGGGAGCAGTTGATGTCACCTACCTTGACTTCAGCAAAGCTTTTGATACTGCTGCACATAGAAGATTGATTAATAAGTGGGTAGGCTCATGGTGGGTCAGACGTTGGTCAACTGGTGGCAAACTGGTTGATGGGCAGAAAACAGAGAGTGGTGGTAAACGGTATAATCAGAAGAGATGCAAGTTACAAGTAGGGTACCTCAGAAATCAGTCCTGGGGTAAGTCCTCTTTAATATCTTCATCAGTGACATTGCAGATGGACTGGAGGGTAAGGTTTATCTGTTTGAAAATGACACCAAGATCTGCAACAGAGTAGATGATCCAGATGGGGTGGGCAGAATGAGAAGAGATCTGGATAAACTAGCAAAATGTGGTCGAAGAGTGGCAACTGGGGTTTAATGCAAAGAAGTGCAAGATCAGGCACATAGGGAAGAGAACCCTGAAGCCACCTATAGGCCTTGAAGGGAGTTGCTGGCAGTCACAAGAGAAGAAAGAGACTTGGGCATCATCATCACTGATGACCAAAAATCATCCAGGCAGACCACTAAAACAGTAGGTAAGGCTAGGGGATGTTGGGGTGTATTAGTAGGAGTATCACAAGTCAGAAGAAGGAGGTAATAATCCTCTTGCAAGACATTGGTTAGGCTCCATCTGGAGTACTGCATGCAGTACTGGAGGCTACACTTCCCAAGGACATTAGCCAAACTGAGGCAGTCCAGAGAAGGGTAACCAAATGGTGCAGGGACTGCATCAGGAACCATATGAGGACAGATTAACGGAGCTCAATATGTATACCCTAGAACAAAGGAGGAGGAGGTGATATGATTGAAACATTCAACACCTTAAGGGCATCAACAAGGTGAAAGAGTCTAACATGTTTCAATGTAAGAAAAATAGCAGGACAAGAGGACACAGCATGAGATTAGAAGGAGGCTGATTAAGGAGTAATGTGAGGAAGTTCTCTTTACAGAAAGGGTGGTGTATGCATGGAATGGCCTACCTCAGGAAGTGGTGGATATGAATACAATGCAGGGTTTCAAATAGTCATGGGATAGGGATAAGGGAGCAATACAGATGAGTATGAATAGATAGGCCATTGACAGAGCAAAGCGATGGTATATTTATAAGGTAGAAAAGAAATGGTCAGACTGGATGGGTCTTGCAGTCCTTATCTGCTGTCAACTTCTATGTTTCTATGATGGTTGACATCATGGATCAGGAGGGGATCACCAGACCACCAGGAAAAGGAGAATTTCTGTAAATTATATGACAGGCAACATCACAATTGGGAGGGTGGACCACTAGACCACCAGAGAAAGAGGAATTTCTGTATAATTATATGACGGGCGACATTGGGGATTAGGAGGGGACTGCTAGACCACCAGGGAAGGGGGACATTTTTGTATAATTATAGGATGTGCAACATCTGGGATTGGGGAAGGGACACTAGACCACCAGAAAAGGGGAGCATTCTGTATAATTATATGATCGCCAACATCAGGGATCAGGAAGGGGACCACTATACCACCAGGTACAGAATTTAATAAACATGTACAGATATGGGCATGTTGGTGGGGGACCATAGACCAGTAGGGTCTAGAATGGTGCTTGACCACCCTGCAGCTTGTGGCAAACCCTCGTGGTGCACCATCTGGTTGTGGCACAGCCACGGTTGCTGCAAGCCATGCAACTTTCCACCGGACCCTGCCCTAAAGAGAATGTGGTGCAGGGTCCCTGGCATTAGGACTTTGATGCAGGCTGCCTTTGGTGGCAGCTTGCATCAATCTAATGGTTCTTGAGAATCAGAGAATACTTCTCAGATTAAAGCTAGTTACCACGTTATTCCACAAGTCCTGTTATGCACAAATTAAGATTGGAATACATGTATTGTTAGTGACCACTAGTTCCCATCAGAACTTAAAAACACTTTTAGAGTGAAAGAAAAATGCTTCTTTTTTCAGACAGAGAAAAAATAGTGTGGTGTAGAGACAACACAGACTGTTCTAGCAGAGTAATTATAATGAAACTCCAGTTTTATGAAGGCCCTTCAGAATCTGATGAGCTCCATTTTCTTCGACTATGATAGCAAGATGTCTGCAGAACTTGTGATATTTCTTGTACTTCTGGATCTGGAACTTCCAGTGTTTTCACCACTGCTGTATTTGACATGATGGCATTCAAACAGATGGAATAATATGGGACATAAATTGTAATTAATTATGTGTTAGAAGAAACACTTCAGTACGACTATGCTAAATGGTAATTTTAGTGAGCAGTGGGGATCAGATAATCTGTATGTGGAGAGAATAACAACAAACAAAATGGGTTTAACCTACTGAACTGAAGAAAATATTCAAAATGTTGTAACAGTTAAAACATTATTTTATTGTGCAAAATTAAGAGTAGTAGCACCCTCCTGTGGTGTGCATGGTGGAAGACTTGATAGGCAGGAGTGTAGATTTGTGAACAGGAGGAGGGAAGGAGGTAAGGTGTCTACCTAGTGCTGTGACTCTGAGGAGGGGCAGTGTAGCCTAATAATTGTAAAGGTGGAGTGGCAGAAGGGGAGTTCGATGTAACTGTCAACCTGAGAACAATGACCTAGCTAGAGATGGGGCTGGATTGTGCAAGGGAGTTCAGGAACTGGGAAGAGGTCTAAGGAAATGTATCACACCTGTGGCTTTCATTAAGGTGCTGCCTATCTGTGACCGGTGGTGAAGGATGGGCTACTCTGCATCAGAAGCTTCAACCCCATGGTTGTAGGAATGGTGTAGCGAAGAGGGAAAATAAAATTCAAGGCCTGAGTCCATCATTCTGAAGCGGTTTCACTTGCTACTCTTGCTACATTATTATCCGGCAAGAGAAGGGCATTGTAACTCAAATCCATAGCTAGCAAGAGAAAAACAGCTAGTGAACAACTGCCTGACTAAGCTGCTTTGTGAGTTTATTCTTATTTCCCCAAGAGGGCAGCCTCATCACCACGGAGACCCAGAGGAGGATTGTGGAGCAGCAAACACCAACCTGGTGGAAGCAGGAAGTCCCACCTGAAGGTGGGCCCTAAGAAGGTTAAAAGAAGCACTCTAATATGTACTTACTCACATTCATGTCCAGGCATGTGAGTGGAGCAGCACAGCAGTGGAATAGGAGTGCAGCTGGCGTCTTTGGCATCAGCAGGCATCTGCAGGAGAAAGCAGGGAGTGGGGACTCTGCTGGTCAGCTAAGGTAAGACACATGTTCACTACTGTTGTTGCATTCACCGCCAGGTTGGAAGAAAGATAGGAGGCAAAACAGGGAAGAGGAGGAGCACTCTATCTAGGGTAGGCTAAAACAAGGAATAGGAGCAGCACTCTGTCTAGGGTAGGCTAAAACAGGGAAGAGGAGCAGCACTCTGTCTAGGGTAGGCCAAAACAGGGAATAGAAGCAACACTCTGTTTAGGATAGGCTAAAACAAGGAATAGGAGCAACACTCTGTCTAGGTAGGCCAAAACAGGGAAGAGGAGCAGCACTCATCTAGGGTAGACTAAAACAGGAATAGGAGCAACACTCTGTCTAGGGTAGGCCAAAACAGGGAATAGGAGCAACACTCTGTCTAGGGTAGGCTAAAACAGGGAATAGGAGCAACACTCTGTCTAGGGTAGGCCAAACAGGAAGAGGAGCAACACTCTGTCTAGGGTAGGCTAAAACAGGGAATAGGAGCAACACTCTGTCTAGGGTAGGCCAAAACAGGAATAGGAGCAACACTCTGTCTAGGGTAGGCTAAAACAAGGAATAGGAACAAGACACTCTCTGGGTAGGCTAAAACAAGGACTAAGAGCAACACACTGTCTAGGGTAGGCCGAAACAGGAATAGGAGCAACACTTTGTCTTGGTAGGCCAAAGCAAGGAATAGGAGCAACACTCTGTCTAGGGTAGGCTAAAACAGGGAATAGGAGCAACACTCTGTCTAGGTAGGCTAAAACAGGGAATAAAAGCAACACACTGTCTAGGGTAGGCCAAAACAGGGAAGAGGAGCAGCACTCTATCTAGGGTAGACTAAAACAGGGAATAGGAGCAACACTCTGTCTAGGGTAGGCCAAAACAGGGAATAGGAGCAACACTCTGTCTAGGTAGGCTAAAACAGGGAATAGGAGCAACACTCTGTCTAGGGTAGGCCAAAACAGGGAAGAGGAGCAACACTCTGTCTAGGGTAGGCTAAAACAGGGAATAGGAGCAACACTCTGTCTAGGGTAGGCCAAAACAGGGAATAGGAGCAACACTCTGTCTAGGGTAGGCTAAAACAAGGAATAGGAACAAGACACTCTCTAGGGTAGGCTAAAACAAGGACTAAGAGCAACACACTGTCTAGGGTAGGCCGAAACAGGGAATAGGAGCAACACTCTGCCTAGGGTAGGCTAAAACAAGGAATAGGAACAAGACACCTCTAGGTAGGCTAAAACAAGGACTAAGAGCAACACACTGTCTAGGTAGGCCAAACAGGGAATAGAGCAACACTTTGTCTTGGGTAGGCCAAAGCAAGGAATAGGAGCAACACTCTGTCTTGGGTAGGCTACGACAGGAGATAGAGCAACACCCTATCTAGGGTAGGGTGTACAAAGGAATAACAAACAATAAAAGGAGTAAAACTAAAAGCACCTAACTGGGTAAATGGTACTTAAGGGATGGGTGGAGTCAAAGGGTAGGCGTAAAGTTGGAATAGCAATAACGCTGTCTAAGGTAGATGTGCAAAGGGTATAACAAACAACATAAGGAGCTAACTAGAAACACCCTATCAAGGGTAAGGGTACATAATAAGTATTTTCAAGCAACATGGAGAGTAAGAATTGGGAGTGCTGAGAGTGGTGTAGTGTAGTGGCTATGGGATGGCATTTTCAAAGAGATCTTCTGGAGACTGCAGCACTGACCCATCTGCATGCACTTCTCTGGGTTGAAACAGGAGGTTGCTAGACTGATCAAGCTGGCTAGGCTTTAGAGCCCTCCTTCCACCCAGGTGGCAACAGGTCTGTCACTGTTACCCTCACAGGATGCCAGGGAGGCGGAACAGTTGGACTATGGTGGACTCTGGAAAGGTGGGGGTGGTGGACTCTGAAAGGGTGGAGGTGGTGGGCCAGAGGCATCATCCTCAACTGGCACTACTACAAAATACCTATGCCACTCTGGCAGGGCAGGACTCTGGGGAGGAGGCACCTGTGGTAGTGGCCAGGGAGGATGTGTGTGTCCTCCAGAGTGGAGACACGAAGAAGGGTGGAAGAGAACCCCAGAGGAAGATGAAGAAACAGTTTCTGGTGGGGACTCAATTGTCAGAGGGATAGATTTGGGAATAGGAAGTTTGGCAGAGAAGGAGGCTAGGTGCCTATGTGGCACCACAGCTATTCAGGAAGAGAAGCCGATCCTGGGCATTGTTAAGGCAGCAGGATGGAAGAGGATCTGGATGCCATTGTCAACCTGGGGACCACTGACCTGGCTAGGAACAGGTTTGGGATAGCGCCAGGGAGTTTAGTGAGCTGGGAAGAGGTCTTAGACAGGTAATGCTCTCAGTGGCTTTTGCAGAGGTGCTTTCTGTCTATGACAGGAGGGATGAGATGATCTCCACACCAGGATCTTTAATTCATGTTGAAGGAATGAAGCAGAGAGGAGTGGTTCAGTTCCATTAGGGACTGGTGAGCCACTTGGAGGATAAGAGCCTGTACAGGGTGATGGTCTGCATCCATCTCAGAGGAGAGCTGTTTAAATGTTACTTTGATGAGCATTTCAACCAGCTGAGGCTAGTGGTGGAAGGAATCAGGAGGCAGAAACTGCCCCCCAACAGGCTGAAGTTGAGAGTAAGGAGACCCAGAGATGAGAGGAAACCCCAGAGTTAAAATTAATAAAGGAAACAATGCAATGGAAAGGAAGGGGTTAGGAACAGGAGTAATAAAAGACAGGAGGAAGGAGGGAAGGCAAAAGGAAAAAAGGGGTGAAACAAGCGGAGTGCTAACAAAATCTGGAAAGTCATATGTGTGGATGCTAGACGTCTAGGAATAAGATTTCTAGACCAAGCGGCTATCATGGCAGAGGCCAACTTGGATATTGTGACCATTACCAAGTCATGGTGCACTGAAAACCATGACTGAGACATGGCAATACCAGGCTACACTGTGTCCAGGAATGACAGCATGGAAGGAAAGGAGGGGTGTAGTGCTTTATGTGAGGAAAGCATAAAGAGACAGATACAGGTAATGGGGCAGAGGTACTGTGGGTCACCCTGGAGATGGGTAGCAAGCAACTATTTGCATTGGCACAATCTACAGAACTCTGGCATGAGGAGGAGTTAAATAAGGTACTAGTGGAAGCCATTGGCAAAATGGCAGAGAAAGGGAGGTGTAACTGGTTGGGGACTTCAGTCTATCAGTAGATTGAGACTCACAGCTGTGGCTTCAGCTAGAAGTCGGGACATCCTTGACTCCCTGCAGGAGGTGTTCCTCAACCAGCTAGTTAGTGAACCCACTTGTGATGGGGCAATACTGGACATGGTACTCACTAACATGTACAGTGTTGCAGACGCAAGGTAGGAGGCCACCTGTGGAGGACTTCTGGTTCTGCTTCTGAGGCGATGGCAGCATAGAAGACAAGCTCTCCACAACCTTCCACATAGAAACCCACCAATTACTGAATACTACTTTCAAATCCATTTCTACAATGATGAAGATTGGCAATAAAGGAAATGAGCTGGCACCCACCAAAAAGCTGATGAGAAGATGGATGATCCTGATGGTTCTTGCTCCGAGACCTCTGACACGGAGAATGAATCCACACTAGCCACTACTCCTGCCAGTAAGAATACCCACCCACCTGTGGAGGATAGGCAAGGTAGTTATATAGGGTGGGGCTAATACTAGAAAACTGTTGTGTTTATTTTCTAATGGTACATTAGGCTGCACTATGCTGTCACAGGTTATCATTGTAAGACCCTGTTTTCGTTTCTGTGCCAACAGTATGTCAATAAACTTGAATTTAAAAAAAAAGAATACCCACCCACCTAAAAACAAAACTAAGAAAATAAAGCTTGATACAATCTACAATGACCTATGCTCATTTTGAGAGGAAGTAAAACAACTTTATGGTGAACTCTGAAAAGATATAATACAATTGGAGAAATGGGCAGATGACATGGAGTGCCAAATCACCGTCATGGAGAACTGAGTAGATGAACTTGAAGGCCTAGTGCAACAACTACCAGAACAGCAGGAGAGCCTGAAAATAGAGCCCTCTGGAAAATTATCTGGCTCTACTATATACCGAAGGATCAGAAGGCACAGATATAAGGACTTCATCTCTGTATTACTCGAGTGGTCTTAGACCTCCCCACAGACATGAACCTTGATTTCGAGAGAGTGCACAGGGCACTAGCACCAAAGCCTACCTCTCCCATGGCTACTCCTCATTCAATCATCACTCAATTCCATAGCTACTCAGTAAAGAACAAATCCTCACTATGGCCTGGAAAAACAAAAAATATTCTATGGCCAGAAGAGATTCTACATCTACCATGATTATGCCCCTAAAGCAATGAGAGTATACCTTCCACTGCTCCCAATCTTAAAGGCAGGTGGGATCAAGTTTACCACCCACTATCCAGCAAAACTTGTGATGATGATCCTAGAGGGCAAAAAGAATACACTATTGCCCAAGATGCCAGGGATGAACTCTCCAAAAAGGATTTAATTTTCCTGATCACTCTTAACACCTATCAAGATCCCACAGCCCATCCCCAAAGATGGAAGACGGCTTCAGGGCCTCCCAGAGCCAGCCAAATGGGCGACAGATCACCCCAGACCTGAAGCAACACGTAACAGCCTTCAAAGAATGGACACTTCCCTGAACACCTGAAAGCACCCTGGATTGATTTTATACTACAGCAAATGGACAAAGGTAGGCAGGAACAGGATGATGGGAGGGTAGGGAGTATAGAATAACCTCCCAGTTGTGCACACCTGGCTTGACTCTAGACCCTTATTTTTTGGTCCTCACATCTGAGCCTAAAGTGGTCACTTGTCGGCCTGGAGGTACATGTGTGCTTTATCTCCCTGACTAATCCTTTATTGACTTAAAGATCCCGCTAGCTATTGTGATGCCATGGTGCCTTGCATGACGAGAACTACGAGGCTATTACTGCTACTGTTGTGATCTCTCCAAAGTTCCTCTAAATCAAGAAACAGAAAACTAATTAAATAAATATCTTTATTTTCCTAGCTCACTATGTACCCACTCTTATTATGACTACTCAAGGAATGTTAAACTAATGGACTAATCCTATCATAGAAAATTGTCCATAAATGAGACTCTGACGCTCCCATTTAATCAGTTTCTACGGAGGAATGGGATCCACCTGATTCCCATAAAGAAGTAAAGATAGAAAAAGGGGGCTTTCATCTCTGTCAAGGAGATATGAACCTCGGGACTCCAGATTGCATTAGGGAAGAAATTACAATAGACTGCTATGCTCTGAAATGTATTGTAAGTAATTTTACAGTTCATAATTGATACAGCTGAATGTGTTGGGAAGGAGATGTGGAAGAAGTGTTATATTCTAAACAACCAACATGCTAATGGGGCCATCACCTTACTTGCCCTCACCTACCCTCCTTTTTTTTCTGATCCTACTGAACTACTTTATTAGGGACCATATAGGTTTCTGTGGGCCCAGAGAGAAGAAAACTGGATACACCCCTCCCAGATGGCTTGACAACTCCACTCTAAGCCTTATGGGTAACATATGGGAGACCACTGAGCCTTCCCCCACCTTGAAGTCACTCTTAAATTTAACAGTTTGCTGAATTCCAAAAATAACAGTAATAGTTTGACTGCTGTACATATAATAGATTGTTATGGTTTTATGTGAGAATGGCGATCGTCGATGGGCGATCTCTGTTACAGCAAAGTCACATCGCTGAAAGTTTTTTCAGTGATGGACTCCCAGAGCACAGCAACACAGCACTGGGGACATAGATTTTATTGTTTATGGGGGATCAGACCCCTGCACCCCCACTTAAGGATTCTCAACTCGGGGGTGTTGAGGAAAAATTCAGGCCGGTGCAACAAAAGGCACTTGCAAGGGCCGCCCATGGCACGGCGGGTTGATTTCTGCTTATGACTCCAGTGACCCAGGTTCAGGGAACGGCCCCGGGAGCTGGAGGGCTGGCTGGGGAAGAAGGATTGAGCCCAGGCTGATCTCCTTCTTCGGGGAAGGTCAGGGAGAATGTCTGGTGTGCATGGACTCCAAGCGGAGGCTGGAAGGAATTGCTAGCACTGGCATACAACAGAAAGAGGGCAGGACAGATGCAGGTCATCATTGCACGTCCCGCCCTCGGGAGGGAATGAAGAAAACACAGCTCACACCCACCTCTACAAAGCCTTCCCTGCCCTTATCAGCTTCGGGCTGGCTCCATGATTCTAGTCCCATGATTCACGGCACTGATGCCCTAGGTGTAGCAACCTCACCCCGAGAGGGCAAGCTGGGGGTGTCTGGAGTCATGCCAAGTGAAAGTGGGGTGTAAGAGGCCCGTGACCAGGCAGATCCTTGTGGAGCATGAATAGAAAAATATAGAAATAACAAAAAAAAGGCACCGCGCTTGGACCCCAAACCCAGTACCACCTGCCACAGTTCTTGACCAACCACCGACACCATGACACAGCTTGGCAGCCCACCACAGTGCCACCCCTCACAACTACTCTGTCCCTCCCAGCCCATGCCCGCATGCTCACTCACCCTCCCACACATAGACATATAGCGATGAGCAATGTTGCTATTGCCCACTCCCATCACCCAGTCGCCCAGCTCCCCAATCACCCCATCCACAGGCTTCGCAATTGTGTTGTTCTTTCAGAGATCACCCATCGTGATCGCCGCATCATGGGATATCAATTGTTATACTTGTTTGTTTTACTGCAGGTTTTGGTGGTTAAAGATTAATATCTGGGCCCAGTTGGCCAAATGTTTGCTAATTTGTAGATTATTGTTACGGATTACAAATAGAAGCAGAGGTTCATACTACAGCATCATATTTTAAAAATAATTACCCTGACAATCTGTTTGTTTCAGCATTTCTTGTTGGAATTTACTGTAGCGTGCTTAGTTTAAAACTAGTACCAGCAGAGCAACAAAATACTTATAGTGGAATAATTATGAAAACGTCTGATTGTAAAGTAAATAGATTTCTTCTTTCTTACTAGTTCTCTACCTGAATTTCCCACTTACCCCAGGGAAGTTGTTATAACATCCTAGCTTAATACTGCATCAAAATAATGGCTAATTTATCCCTGGTATTTTCCATAAATATTAATGGTATCCATAGTCCCATAAAGTGATCTAGACTTTTAACATTTCTGAAGCAAGATAAACCAGACTTAATATATCTGCAAGAAACACACCTATCCCAAAGGAAACATGCAAAATTTACATCCTTAGGCTATCAGATGGTTTTGTCCTCCTCTCACAGCTTAGATCGAAGAACATGGACTGCCATACTGATTGACAGGGGTGTACAGTTATACATCAAAACCAGATTGCTGACAAGGAGAGCAGATATAGTATAGAGACGGAAAGCTATTCTCCACCTCAGTAACTCTGGCATCAGTTTGTTTGCCCCAGGTTATTAAACCGGAATTGCCCAGATGTTTTCAGTGACCTACTCTTAATCCTGCAAGGCCAACTGATAATGAGGGAGACATCAGTATAACACTAGACCCCACCTTAGATGCCTCACCTCTACTAGATACAGAGTAGCACCTCTGCAAAATACCTGCTCCAGAAAATACCCTCATTAGGACTAATTGATCTTTGGCACCACTTTTCCTGAAGGGTAAAATACATTTATTACTTCTCAAAACACACAGCTTATTGAGACTTGACTATCTTTTCAGTACAATAAAACATCTTGACTGTATTCAGGACATTTATCATGGGGCAACAATTCTGTCATATCACATCCCAGTATATGCAAAGTTCGACTAGGGTAAGTCCGCGACATGCATTCTGGCATTTACATGTAATGCATCTTCAAGATCCAGAACTTTTAGGCTTAGTTAAGGACTCTATCCTCATATATTAGCTGACAATGCCTCTCCAGATTTAGCCAACATCATATATTGGGACACCCTGAAAACCATGTTAAGAGGAGACCTTATTAAATACTGTGTGAGGAAGAAAACAACATGATAAACTCCAAACAGAGCTACAAATCAAATACCAAGAACTGCAAAACATTCTACACCTAGAGATACATCAATGCATCCTCAGTTACAAATTATCAAACAGAAATTGCAAAAGCTTACTGATCAACAGATCGAGCAACAGCTGCAATATTTAAAACTCAACTATAGTGAGGATGGGGTCCTGAGGGCAGAAACCTTGCCAGAAGACTTCTTGAGGCCTGTGTACAGGCAAATGTTACACATTTATTTGATCCCAAAGATACGTGGCTGTTGCACCACCCAAGAGATACAAAGCAAGCTATGGCGGCTAGTATAGCGAGCTATATACTGAGGACACCTACCCCACCCTCAACTTATAGAAACATATTTAAATAAGATCCCTCTCCCAAGCTAACAGAACAACAAGCACAAACATTAATGGCCCTTATTACGGGGAAGAGATACTAACAATAATCAAACAGTCCAAATAATTTAAAGCCCCAGGCCCGATGGTTACCGGCTGACTTTTATAAAATTTCAAGATTCTAATAAAGGCCTTTAGAGACATTCAGGAAGAAAAACCGCCCTGCCCTTACTGCTATGCTTAAATAGCAGCAATACTGAAATGCCAGAAAGACCCACGATATCCAGCATCATACAGTCCTATTTCGAACAAATTTTGACTATAAGTTTTCATGTCAGTATTAGTAATTACAATAGATAATCTCCTCCCACAACTTATAAATGCAGACCAAGTAGAGTTTATTAGAAAACGACAACCCCAAGATGCTGTCAGATGAGTACTGCTTCTAGCAGAATACGCAACCCACCATTAACTGCTCCTAGTGCTCCTCGGACTAGATGCTGAGACAGCATTTGCTAGAGTACCATGGCCCTATCTCTGGCCGCCTAAGGCACTTTGATTCCAGGATAAATTTCAAACTTTCAAACTTTATTGGATTTCAAATTGAGATTAAATCATCTCCTTTGCAACTAAATCCACATTTAACATAACATCACATAAACAGACATACATACATAATTTCAGTTTCAATATAATATTGATTAATTTTAGTTATACACAAACCCAAATATCAATACTTTATCCATAACAATTACAGTGTTTGCTATATAAAGTCATTAAAAAGATTTAAAATGATTAAATGATAACAATACTGTGCATTTCCACCTTTTGGATATTAGTTCCAAGTTTTAGGCACTAAATTTGAAATTGTTTTATCACCAAATTTTGTTCTGGTTCTAGATCTAATAAAACCTTTCTGGACAGAAGATCTTAAATTATATTGACTCTGTATTCTTACTTGCAATATATTTAACAAAAAATAGGCAACGACCATTGTACAAACTTATACACAAGTAAATTCCAATGATAATCTCTCCTATCAAATAATGAAAGAAGACCCAAATTTTGATATAGCACACAACAATGAGTTCTAAAGGAAGATCTGTTATAAATCTCAACGCACTATTAAAGAGAACATCCAGGAACACAGCAATGATTTTTTTGCATTTTGTAAATTATATCACCATAATCTAATATTGGTAAAAATAAGGCAGAAACCAATAATTTCGAATCTTTAAACAAAGAGAGTTCTATCCCTATAATCTTTAAACTAAAGAGAGTTCTATCCTATAAAAGAAACTCAGAAGTCTTTTCAGTCTCATTGACATAGACATTAAATGCAATTCAAAAGTCACATTTTATCTAGTATAACTCCTACATTTTTATAGGAGTTTACTCTTTCTATGTCAATTGCTGATAAAGATCTAAGCTTCTTTATAGTTGAATCTTTAAAATCTTTAAAATCATAGCTTGGCAGAATACACCAGGAGGAAGGACTCTGTGTGACTGAACTTCTCTGCTGGGACTAAAGTAGAAGAACTTTTGTATTTGACCTTTAATTTAGGTAAAAACCAATATACAAAAAAAAGTGTGTGTTTGGGTTAACTGAACTGAATGGGTGTCTGAAGAGTTATCTAGGTGTAAATCTCAGGTGACTGAAAGGACTTAACTGCTATGAGGTTTAAATTACTTGTAGAAAGATCTGGTAAGTAGGGGAGTGGCTTAACTAGAAGGAAGCTACATTTAAAGACTGCCTTAGAAAGTTTCTGCTAATAGCTTGGCAGAAGACACCAGAAGAAAGGACTGCTGCGTGACTGAACTTCTCTGCTGAGACTATATTGCCCTCCTTCCTCTCCTCCACCCTCCCCACCCAAAGCTAGTTCTATTTTTATAGGCACAGAATTTGACTGGCAACAGGAACTTCCTGTTTAGGGGCAGGAAGTGAGTGATCACAGAACCACCAAGGACCCACCATCCTAGAAGGACAAGAGTAGCTCTCGCCCCTCTAGCTGCTGGAGGTCTGCCTCTGAGCAAGTAAGTGGTCTACTGAAATATAGGATATTCTTGTCTCAGAACAGGACAATCAGGAGCTTAAAGGGCACACAGACAGAAAGTAAGAGAGAGAGAAAAACAGAGGAAGAGTAAGGACTGCAAACAGTTAAGGGGCCAGAAATAAGACATGATTGGAGTGGTGCAGTGCAGTGACTGTGGAGCAGCAGTCTTCTGGGAGACGTTCTGGAGGATGCGTGTTGTCCCATCTGCAGGCACCTCTCTGGGCTGAGGGAGGAGGTTGCTCATCTCCAGGCTGAGTTGGCCAGGATTTGTGGGACCTCCTCTTCCATCCAGGGACCACCAGTGCCACTGCTGTTGCCTCAGAGGTTGCCAAGAAAGAGGAGCAGTTGGACCACAGTGGGCTCCAGGAGGGTGAGGGTGGTGGAACAGAGTGCATCCCTCCCATTGTACCTCTCCACAATTCCTATGCCATTCTGGCAAAGTGTGGTTCCTCATGGAGGCACCCACAGTGGAGACCAAGGAGGATGCTGGGAACCTCCACAAAGGAGACCTACAGGAGGGTGGCAGGGGACCCTGCAGGGAAGGAAACAACTCCTGGTGGGGACTCCATTGTTAGGAAGGTAGAACTGGGGAGGAAGGGAGAGGAGGTAAGGTGCCTGCCTGGCACCATGGCTTGCAGGGACAGGAAGCAATCCTCAGGATTGCTGGAGCAGCTGCACAGGGAGGGAGCTGGATGTCATTGTCCACCTAGGGACAAATGACCTGGCTTAGAAAGGGATTAGAGAAGTGCAGGAAGAGTTTGTGGAATTGGGGAGGGCCTTGTCAAGTAGCCGCATACGGTAACCTTCTCGGGGTATACCCATCTATGGCATAGGAGATGCTAGGGTGTTCCACACCATTGGATTCAATCAGTGGTTGAAAAACTGGTGTAGAGCTCAGGGATTTGGCTTCATTGGGGACTGGGGTCCACCTGGGTGATGCAAGCCTATACTGGCATGATGGGCTGCATCTGTCTGGGAGGAACCAGGATCCTAGGTGATAGGTTTAAATGCTTCATTGGCAGCTTTTAAACTAGCCAAGGGGAGGCACTGAAAGGGAGCAGGAAAATCCAGCCTCCTCAAATAATCACGGTAGGTGTGGCAAGCACCAACATAGAGGCTTCTCGATAGGGAGAAGGCAGGGGTAAATGGAGAAAGTGACAAAGGCAAGAAGGACAAGGATGGGCAAAAGGGAGAAGGCCATCAGGAAATGGAGGGTAATGAGTACAAATGCCCATAGTCTGGGCAACAAGCTCCCTGAGCTGATGGCCTTAATGGAAGAGGGATGCCTGGATATTGTAGCAGTCACAGAAACATGGTACACAGAGAACCATGACTGGGATGTTAACATACCAGGGTACATAACCTACAGGAGAGACAGGCAGGGGAGAAGAGGGGAGGAGTAGCTCTCTTTGTAAAGGAAGGGATAAAAGCAACTGAACAAAAGAGTAAACAAGGAGGAGAGGAGGCACTGTGGGTCACCTTGGAGACTGGAAAGGGCACCTCAATCCACACAGGGTTGTGTACAGACCCCCATGTCAAGGCGGAAGGAATGGACAAGGATATGATAGAAGGCATTCTTAGAATGGCAGAGAAAGGGAGATACTGTTGATGGGAGACCTGAATATGCCAGATGTTAACTGGAGCACATTTGCTGCAGCCACATCCAAGAGCAGGGCCATTCTTGATGCCCTACAGGTGGCAGGCATTAGACAGCTAGTTTCGAACCCACTCATGAGGGAGCAATCTTAGACCTCGTACTCTCAAATGGGGGCAGTGAGAGGATCTCAGATCTAGAAGTGGGTTGCCATCTGGGGACAAGTGACCATCAAACAGTGTGGTTCATGTTAAACTCAGCTACAGAGTCAGCCATACAAAAGTGAGGGTACTGGACTTTAGGAGGGCTGACTTTGGCAAGATGGGAGAGTGCCTCAGAAAAGCAACTAGCAAACAAGCTAGAAGGAGGTGTGGAGCAACAATGGGAATTATCAAACTGCTATCACAGAGGCAACAAGCCTTTGTGTGAAGCAAATGAACAAATCAAAATGAAAGAAAAGCCACTATGGTTCTCAAAAGAGTGGCTGTGAAAGTCAGGAAGAAAAAATAGCATTCGGAAGTATAAGGAAACACAGAAGGAGCAGGAGAGAGCTGTACCAGTTAAGGCAGAAGGAAGCAGGAGGGAAGTCAGAATAGCAAAGGCCCAAACTGAGGAAAAGATAGCCAACTCAGTTAAGAAGGGGATAAAACCTTTTATAGGTACATCAGCAAGCGAGAAAGACAAAGGAGGGATAGTGAGGCTGAATAGAATGAACAGTGGGTGGGCAAAGGGAACAGTGTGGGCAGAGGGGACAGTGAAAAGCAGGAATACTGAACGAATATTTCTGCTCAGTATTCAAAAGAGGAGGGGAAGTGCCTAATCCAATTAACAGAAGCACTCTTGATAGGGGTCGATCCCAGTCCTTTCACAGAAGAAAGGGTTCTGCAAGAACTCCTAAACTGAAGGTGGACAAAGCAATGGGTCCTGATGGAATTCACCCCAGAATTCTAAAAGAATTAAGGGAGGAACTAGTGAAATCACTGGCTACACTTTTAATAAATCATGGGAGGATGGTGTGGTACCGAGGACTGGAGGAAAGCGGATGTGATTCCCTTCACAAAGTGGGTCCAAGACAGAGGCAGGAAACTACAGACCTGTCAGTCTGACCTCTGTAGTAGGAAAGTGATGGAGTCACTTCTGAAGGAAAGAATAGTCAAGTACCTAGAGGCCAGTGGAGCACAGGACCCAAGGCAGCATGGGTTCACAGCGGAAGGTCATGTCAGATGAATCTAATAGATTTCTTTGACTGGGTGACCAAAGTAGTAGACCAGAGAGGGCTGTGGACTTGGCCTACCTAGACTTTAGCAAGGCATTTGACACAGTCCCACACAAAAGATTAATAGTCAAATTAACCAGCCTGGGAGTGGGACCCAGGGTGGTAGCCTGGGTAAAACATTGGCTGAACAACAGGACACAGAAGGTAATTGTAAATGGAGTCCATTCTGAAGAAAGGGAGTTACTAGTGGGGTACCACAGGGTTCAGTATTGGGTCCAGTCCTTTTAATGTCTTCACCAGTGACATTGCAGAGGACTGAAGGAAAGTATGCCTTTTGCAGATGACACAAAAATCTGCAACAGGGTTAATACACAAGGAGGCGTGGAAAGGATGAAAAGGGACTTGCAGGTTGGAGGAATGGTCAGAAGTATGGCAGCTAGGATTCAATGCAAAGAAGTGCAAAATAATGCACCTGGGAAACAAGAACCAGGGAAGAATACACAATGGGTGGGAGGTAGTAACAACAAAAAGGAAAGGGACCTGGGGTAATCATATCAGATGACCTTAAGGTTAGCAAGCAATGTGAGAAGGCAGTAGGGAGGGCTGGGGTATACTGGGATGTATAGGAGAGAATCAGCAGCAGAAAACAGGAAGTTGTTATCCCTCTGTACAGACAGTTGGTGAGACCCCATCTGAGTACTGTGTCCAGTTCTGGAGACCCCATCTCTGCAAGGACATAGACAGGATAGAGGCAGTCCAGAGGAAGGCAACTAAAATGGTGCAGGATCTGCAAGAGAAGCCGTATGAAGAGAGACTAAAGGAGCTTAATATGTATACCCTTGAGGAAAGAAGGGAGAGGGGACATGATAGAAACTTTTAAGTACCTCAGTGGAATCAACAAAGTCCAAGAGGGTAGCATTTTCAGAAAAGAGACTTGCAAGAACAAGGGACACAATTTAAAGATAGAAGGAGGGCGGTTCAGGGCAATGTGAGGAAGTATTATTTCACAGAGAGGGTAGTGGATGCATGGAACAGCCTTCCTGAGGAGGTTGTGGGGTCTAAAACTATGGGAGAATTCAAGAATGCATGGGACAGACATAAGGCAATTCTTGTGGGGGTAGGAAGAAATTGGCTGTTGGTTAACTAGGATCTGTGCCTATCCTGTAGGTAGAGAAATGGGCAGACTAGATGGGCCTAGCGGTCCTTATCTGCCGTCAAAGTCTATGTTTCTATGTTTCTATGTTTTTACCAAACATCATCCACTGTGTTTTTTCTCATTCAGAAGCAATCTCAAATTAACAAGTTCCTCTGTATTTTATTAAAATCTTGTTGCAAAACAACCATTGCCATATCCACATCATCACTCATGGTGTACAAAATTGTATCATCTGCATAAAGTTGTATACAAGTTTTAGGTGAACAATAATTTGGTAAATCATTTATATATAATAGAAAAGGAGGGCAAAGCACAGACCCTTGAGGTACCCCATTTAATAGGGTAGCTGATGTTGAACACATACCTCCTATTTTAACAGATTATAATCTCCCAATCAAAAACTATGAAACCAGCCTAATGCTGGAATACCTAATCCAACCTTTTTAACTGATTAAGTAATATAATATGATGAACTGTGTCAAATGCCTTGACAAATCCAAAAATAATGATGGAACTTCCTGTTTTTGTCGAAAGTATTCAACAGGTCATCAACTACTTTTAAAATTGTATATGTTGTATTATGCCCTTTCTAAATCCTGATTGTAAATGTATTATTATATTATACTTAATAAGATAATTAGTTAATTGAATACTCACAAGTTTTTCAAGTATTTTGCACATATTGGTAATACTGAAATTGGCTATAAGATTCTGGGTTTGATAGGTCACCCCTTTAAATACTGGAGTAACAAATGCTGTTTTCAGATCAATTGGTAATTCAACTATCCAAGAAAAATTAAAATATATGTAAGATGAGGTGCTAATAATTCAGCTGCCAATTTCAGAAAAAAAGGGGGGATCTCATCACAACCAAGACCTTTTCTAATATTTAAAGTCTGTAACTGTTTTTAAACACCATATAATTGATTTGGACTAAATGAAAACACAGGTCGTTAGGTCCACTACCAAAATCAATATACAAAACAGGAAGTGAGAAGTCTGGATGCATTTTATTAAATGCATCACCAGCAGAAACAAAATGGAATTCAATACATTTATCTTGTCAACATCCGTCACAAAAGTTTTTCCTTCAAATGACAAAGTTGTTGGCAAGTCAACTGAACCTTGACTTCCTTCATCAAATTTATGCCTTTCCATAGTGCACATGGATTTTTTTCTGATAAGGAGAAATAATCTTCATAATATTTCTTTTGTTTCCTAATATTTTAGTACAATTATTTCTAACGACCTTAAATGCCAAGATATCTTTAATTTCCTTAGTAGTTTTAGCTATATGCCATATTTTTGATTTTTTTTTATTAAATCCTTCAATTCTTGTGTTATCCAAGGCACTTTTTCTTTTATTTATATTTTTAATTTAAGTGGAGCATGTTTATTTATAACTATCACAAGAGACCATTTAAAGAAAAGCCATGCTGTGTGTACATCTGGGCAAATATACATTAAATTCCATTGAATTCTTGCCACATCATTTAAGTATGCCTGTTCATTAAAATGATTAAACATCCTTACATAAATAAATTGTGATTGTCATTTCTCCATCTGAGTGTCCCTAATACAAGAAATGTAACAGTGATCACTCATCATTTCATGAACTGCTGATATATATCTTTCAGGTCTATTTGTAAATATTAAATCCAATAAAGTATGTTTTTCATTATTTGATTTATGCAGTCAAGTAGGTGTATTAATCAAGTCCTGCAAATTAACATAGAAACATAAATATAGAAACATAGAATTTGACGGCAGATAAGGACCGCTTGGCCCACCCAGTCTGCCCATTTCCTACCTACTGGATAAGTTGCAGATCCTAGTTAACCAGCAGCCTACTTCTTCCTACCCCACCCCCAGAACTGCCTTATGACTATCCCATGCATGCTTGAATTCCACCACTGATTTTGACTCACAACCTCCTCTGGAAGGCCATTCCATGCATCCACAACCCTCTCGTGCAAAAATACTTCCTTAAATTACCTCTGAGCTGCCCTCCTCTATCTTCAAATTGTGCCCTCTTGTTCTTGCACATCTCTTTTTGAAAGATGCTACCCTCTTGGACTTTGTTGATTCCTTGAGGTACTTGAAAGTTTCTATCATGTCCCCCTCTCCCTCCTTTCCTCGAGGCTATACATATTCAGCTCCTTAAGTCTCTCTTCATATGTCTTCCGTGCAGACCCTGCACCATTTTAGTGCCCTCCTCTGGACAGCTTCCATCCTGTCTATGTCTTTGAGGCGATTTGGTCTCCAGAACTGCACACAGTACTCCAGATGGGGTCTCACCAGCTGTCTGTACAGAGGATAATAACTTCCTGTTTTCTACTGGTGATGCCTCTCCTATGCATCCCAATATCCCCCCAGCCCTCCTTGCTGCCGTCTCACATTGCTTGCCCATCTTTAGGTCATCTGATATGACTACCCCAGGTCCTCTCCATTTTTGTTGTTGTTAGTATCTCACCCCCATTGTGTACTCTTCCCTGGGTTTTTGTTTCCAGGTGCAAAGAGCTGCAAACTGATTTAGAATCATTAATTGAGGAATTAACATATTCCAATTAAAATCTCCAAGCAATACTGTGTCACAATTTATAAGGAGCAAATATGTTCACAAAAAGTTTGTAATGCAAAACTTTTAGCAGATGGGGTCTATAACAGACCATAATATTTAATAAGAGACCTGTATTTCCTTGTATTTGTACAATTAACAAGTCCAATTGATCTGGAAATGTTTTAGTAAGTTTCAATTGACCCTTATATATATTATTTAAATACAACATAACCCCCCTCCTTTTTTTTGTCTATCCTGCCTAAAACATTATAATTCTCTGTGGATACAGCAACATCTTTGATTTTAGATGAGAGCCAAGTTTCTGTTAAAGCTAATACATCTGATTTAAATGTTCAACTTGAGTTCTTATTATATCCAATTTGGGTAACACATTTCTAACATTTAGGTATAAAAACCCAAATTTTTCATTTCAAAATCAACCAAAGAATAGTCATTTCCCAACTGAGGACCGGGTTCACATGTACATCACCAGAGATCAGCAAACTTATCAATATCAATTTCTAATCCATACAAACTTCTTTTGAATATATTTTCAATTGTTGTGTATCTTTAGTATGTTTATAGTACATTTCAGGTACACACATGTGAAATCCCACAGCCCTCAGTTAATACTAAAACAAAGCTCTCAGTCAAATCAAACCTCTGTACATATACATTGGGAAGAAAGATCTAATTTCCTACAGATTGTATGGGAACATAATTTCCCCATTAGGGTTATCCTTCCCACAATACACAGTATTGCTAATAAAACTACCAGTATAACATGCATGATAACAGTGTACATACCTGCTAAAAGTCTAATAAAACAAACTGAATTATCAAACATGCAATTTATACTTTAAAATAAAAGCAAAGACTGTTGCAGTGTAAAAATTTGCAACACAAATGCAGAATATGTACCATGCACTCCAAGCCTATCTCAAGCTAGACGGCTCTCTCCACCTCATTCCCTCAGTAGAGGGACTCGCCAAGGATGCCCACTATCCCCTTTATTATTTGCCCTATACTCAGAACCTCTAGCCCTAACAATATGAAGTTGCTCCACAGTTGAAGGTGTCACTATTGGAGGAGCTCCTATAAGATAACCTCATTGTGGATGACATTCTCCTAACCCTGACCTCCCTGAAACCTCAATACCAGCAATGTGGCAAGAAACTGAAATATTTGGATGCCTTGCTGGATATAAATTAAATAGTTCAAAAACAGAAGTTCTAAATTGTGTCTACTGTCCCTTTCCTGTCTTAAAACTTAGTGGATCAAAATAGTAATGTGCTATTTAGAAGTCAAACTTCCTTTCAACCTATTACACCTGGAGTTAGTCAACTATGAACCCCTAACCCAGCAACTACTTGTGGATATTCCCCATTGGACACAACATCCTTTACGACTTCTACAAAGAGTAGAAACTATAAAACACACTATACTACCATGTCTACTCTATTTTTCACAAATGCTCCTTTGACTCCATCCAAAACTTATTTTCAAACATGGAACAAGATAATCTCACATTTTATATGGGTGGCAAAACACAGAGGATAAGATATTCAACACTACAATTACTTAGAGAAAAGGAGGACTAAATCTCTAAACATGAGCATTTATGCTCAAGCTACAAATTCTAACCCTGTTGTGCAGGTTGCAGACAGTTTCCAAACCCACTGGAAACAAATTGAACAAACACTTTCTAACACACCTGCTCTATATCCTTGCCTTTTAGGAAGCCACCATCTTACCTCCTTTTCTCTCAATACCCATGTTTTATAGTTGAACCTTTTAGGCCATGGGTCTCTCTTCTAAATACCTCCTCCCATTCAGCGAGCATCTATATCTAAGGCGCTATCCCATGATAAAACCATATTTTCAGATTCACTAAGGATAGCACTTAGAAGATGGTCAATATACTGGCTTCTTTATGTATACCAAATCATAGGACCTATGGATATACAGTCTTTCACATAGCTCCAATTCAACCTACCTGTGAAGGAATTTACTAATTACCTACACTTAAACATGCTCTTACAGCCATTCATGACTTTGGTGACCTCATGCCTTGAGGACACGACCAAGATCACCTTGCCAGCAAAATGTTTTAAGCTCTTAAAAATACTCCCCAGACTACACTGAATATATAAGCCAAAGATGGTCTAGGGAACTTGGAGTAGAGCTAGATGAAAACCTGTGGGAAACTAGTGCCCTTCCTTCCCAGAAAATTACTAATTCAACATACTGTAAGGAATATGCCTGGAAAACCAGGATCCATTTTTCAGGACCCCTAATGTTGTGGCCAAATTTACTGGACTAGACCAAGGCATCTGCTGGAGAGGATGCGGTCAAACCCTGGCTAACTTAGAACATATTATTTGGTCCTATCCCATCCTCACTCAATACTGGCAAGAAATCACAAGGGAACTAAATGTCATATATGAAATCCCCAGCCTTCTAACCCTGTCCTATATACACACAGCAACCCCGGAATAAAGATCAATAAAAATCTCTATAGACAGACAACACTCCTCTTATTAGTGGCCAAAATTAATTACCAGACCCTGGTTCACTAAACCCCACCCTCAAAAGAAAAATGGAGACAAGTGGTCTATGAGGTATATAACCTTAAGCAAATGTTGGCTGGAGTTGCAAACACGCACTCGGGCATTTGATGAAAGATGGCATTTGTGGGTACTTTACCAAACTTAACCAGTACTCAGACTTTATCCCATAAAGGCTCTTGGAGTTAGACTACCTGAATGGAAATTTGACCATGGGCAAGCTAAATGAAATGACATCACCCCTTATCTCCCCTTACGTATTCCTACTTCCTCTCTATACTTTAACACACAATCTTTACTCTCCTACATTGCTTCCTCTCTAGATCTAAGACAACACATCTTCTGATCTATACATATACTCTCCCTAAAACAAAAACAAACCACTGAACATATGAGAATATCAGAAGGATGAGATATAGAAATGAAGTAACTATTTTAAAGCTTAATAGAGTGACTGGTTAGCAAAGGGCTGTGGACTGATATCTCAGTCCAGAATTCCGATACATTCTATTTCTGTCTGCAGCCTAAGGGCTAAAAGGCATGACATCTATCATTTATGTATAAACTGCAGATAGACCAAGGTAACTGTCTAACCAAATATTGAACAATGTAACTGTACTGCTAAAAAAATCAAAATGTAATTCTGTATTGAAAAACTAATAAAAAGTTGAAATAGAAAAAAAAAGGAGGAGGCCACCTGAGGACCAGTGATCACTATACAGTCTGGTTTCATATAAGGACAGCTGCAGAAGGCTGCAGGATTGAACCACGCAAGAGTGAGGGTCCTGGACTTCAGGGCGGCAGATTGTATTAAGATGGATGAATCCCTCAGGATGATTTGGTAGAGGAGGATGACCTCGGTGGGGTGGAGGAACAGTGGGCAAAGCTAAAAGGGGCATAGTAAAGGCAAGAAACCCAAGAATCAAGCATGTGAACAAAAGCAAGAGGAAAAGAGACCTCTGTGGTTCTCAAAACAGGGGGTGGTGCATATAGGGGCTAGAATGGTCACAGGATTAAAGAATGATTGGGATAGATGCAAGGGAATGTTAGAAGCAAGAGGGGATATAAGCAGGAGTTCAAGTAGTGTCTCTGGTGGCAGAATAGGTAGGGAATTTATAGCAGAATAGGTAGGCCAAGTGGTCCTTATCTGCTGACAACTTCTATGTTTCTAGGTAGCTGAAAAGGTAAAGGCTAAAAGGTAACATTCAGAAGGTATAAGCAGGGCCGGTGGTGCTGGAGGTTGAGGTGCTGGTCGCTATGCCTCGGCGTCACGCCACCAACCCAGGTAACTGGGGGTCAGCAGGGCGAGAGAGGATCAAGCATCTGGAGGTCTGCTCTCCTTTCTCAGGAGGAAGGAAGGGTTTGTTGTCCCACCACTGACTGTGACCTGGTGATGGTTGGGGGCAGTATGGGTCAGGAAGCATGCACTGATGCCCTTGTGTTGGTAGGGAGATGGGGCAGGGAGAAAATGGTGGAAAAAGAGCCTGGCAGGCTCCATGATGGCCCTCTGCATCCGAGGGCTGCCCAGTTTCTGGATTGGGTCTCCGAGGTAGCACCTTCTCGCTGCCTGTCAGGGCTCAGGCAGAAAAACAAATAATAGAAAAAAAAGAAGGTATAAGCAGATACAGAGGGAGGATAGGGAGGTGCATGAGGAGAAGCAGAGGAAGGGGAATGTAGTATGGAGCATGAAGGTGCAAACTGAAGGGAGTATAGACCAGGCAGTAACAGAGAGGACAAGACATATTTTAGGTATGTAGCGAAAAGAGGAAGACAAAGGAGGGACTGTAAGGTTAAAAGGAAGGGGGACCAGAAAAGGCAAACATCCTGAACAAATACTGTACTTCTGCTTAATGTTCATGGAGGAGGGAGAAGGTGAGTGGCCCCAAAAAATTAACAGGAGCTTTGGAGGGGAGATGTAGACACTAGTCCTTCTTCAGAGGACAGAGTCCTGAAAGGACTTGCTAATCTGAAAGTGGACAAAGCAATGGGTCCAAATGGAGTGCATCCAAGGGCATTGATTAAGCTCAGGAGATCTTGGCTGCACCTATGACAATCCAGTTTAACAACTCACTGGAAACAGAAGAGGTTCTGGAGGACTGGAGGAGGGCAGATACTAAGGTTCATACTAAGGTTATTGAAGAAAGGAGGCCAATGGCCCATGTAGCTCTTATGCTAATGTGAATTGTAATAAGAGAGAATATACCCTGAATTAATTAAATTGTCAAGACAGGCTTTAAATATGTTTTTCGTTTAGTGTTTATAATAATCTCAATGGGCAGTCTATTCCAGGGTCTAATGGATCTGAGTGTAAAGAAACATTTCTGACTTATATGATGGAATGGTTTGCCTACAAGTTGTAAGGGTGCCCCTAGTGTTATAAATATCATTTTAAATTCAAGTCTAAGCTCTGCCATAAGATATGGATCTTCAATTAGATCAAACAAGAACAAGAGATCCTCTTTAATATGACAGGTGGCAAGAGTCATGAGATTAAGAATGTGAAGTCTATTTTAATAAGATTCATTTTGTAGGCCACGTAGATGTTTTGTAAATTTTCTTTGCACCTTCTCTAATAATTTACAGTCATTTTTTTATAAGGGCACCAAGGCTGTGATGCATAGTCTAGGTGCAGCCTAGCATATGCCCTGAAAAGAAGCATCATAACCCTAGGGTCTCTAGACTTAATATTGTGTAAAATAGACCATACAACCCTGTCTGTCTTATTAATTACTTCATATATATGTTTAGAATGTGATAAATCGTGAGATATAACAATGCCCAGATCCTTTTCGTCTGTTGTGAAGTTTAATAAAGTACCAGCCAGTGTGTATGTGTGTAATGAGTTGTGTGGCCCTAAGTGCATAACTTTACACTTTGATGTGTTAAGCTTCACCCAAGTGTTGACCCAAGTTGTTATTGTATCCAAACCTTTTGTATAAGTAATGCCTGAGCTGGATTAGTATATGGGCCCCGATTTTAATATCATCTATGCACTTAATGGTAGATGAGTAGCAGCTGGTAGTCATGTCAGCAATAAAGGTTTGAAAAGACATGGGCCTAAAACAGACCCCTGAGGCACACCACTAGAAATATTACCTGATTTGGATAGGAAACCACTGATTTGGACTGTCTGTGTTCTACTGTGTAGCCAGTTGTATATCCAGTTAATTAGGTGTTTATTAATATTGAGTTGATGAAGTTTAATGGTAAGTGCCCAGTGTGGCATGATGTCAAATGTTTTACTAAAGTCGATAAATATAATATCACAGGCTGTAGTTCCACTTCACAAAAGTAGTCACAGAGAAGAGGCTGGAAACTATAGGTGCCAGCCTGACTTTGGTGGTGAGAGAGTTAATATAATCACAACTGAATGAAAGATTGTGAAATATCTTGAATCCGATGGGTTACAAGACCTGAGGCAGCATGGATTCATGGGAGGAGATCTAATGAATCTGATAGATTTTATGACTGGGACCAAGGAATTGGATCATGGAGGAGCGGTGGACATGGCTTACCTAGATTTCAGTAAGGCTTTGACACTGTTCCTCATAGGAGACTATTAAGAAACCTGAGCAGCTTAGGAAAGAGTCCAAATGTGGTAATCTGGGTAAGAAATCGTTTAAAGATAGACAACAGAGGGTGGTGGTAAATGTATTTCCTCCGAGGAAGGAGAGTGACCAGCAGTGTGCCTCAGTGATCAGTGCTGGGACTGGTCCTCTAACATCTTTACAAGTGACTATTACAGAGAAACTGGAAGGGAACGTCTGCATGTTTGTGGATAACACCAAAATCTGCAATAGGGTGGACCCTTCTGGGGGTGGAAAGAATGAACAGGGACCTGCAAAACTGGAGGATTGGTCAAGAGTATGGCAGCTATGTGTCAATGCAAAAAGTGAAAATAATGCATTTTATTTATTTAAATTTTAGGATATAGCCTTTGAGCTCAGAGCTCATTTGTAAAGGTTCCACATCAAGAAGAACAATACAATGGCAGACAAGCATATTAGGTATACCGCAGCAAGTATGAATTTACAGAGCACTTAACATCAGTACTCAAACCTAGTACAAGTAATGCTATACAATAAGATAAAAATATGACACCTAGATGAACTATAAAACATAAGGAAGGGTATGGAGATCAATGGGCCACCACCCAGAGATGTGGGATTGTCACAATTCTATCAGTAAAGTGAGGATGGGAGGCTAGAAAGTGAGAGATAAGTACAGGTGGTTGGGGGAGGTTCCACTGGGAGGGTATGGGTTAAAGATATGTAGATAAGGTTGGGAAGGCAGGGAAAGGCAAAGTAGAAAGAGGAGGCTGGTGGCAGGAGATGAGGAGTGTAAAAGGGTCAATTAGAGGTGTGATAAGGACGGGTGAGGTCATCTTCGCTAAAGTAGAGGGAAAAAAACAGTCTTGAGGGCGAAGAGTTCAAGGTCATTAGCAATCACACTTGCTAGAGGTAGCTAGGTAGTGCTTCAGTTCTTTTAAAAGAGCTGATGTTGTTGGAGTTGACTAGCCTCAGCAGGAAGTTCATTAATCCAATAGTGGGGCTCTATAAGCAAAAGAGCACTGAGAGAGAGAGGTTCTCCTCATGATCCAGATTCTGAGCATTGTGCAGTGCCCCTGGTGCAGTGCTGGGTTTGAGAGAATTGCAGTAGGTAGCAGATGGCAGGTGGGGTGAGACCAAGAAGCACTTTTCCCATGAGGCATACTTGGTACTTTACTTGACCTGGTAGGTTTTAGCCATTGTTTTCAGTACACAGCTTGCATGTGTGGGTGAGCCTGTCGGCACCCAGGATGAGTCGGCAGGTTTGTTGAGTGCTGTCTTGACAAGCTTTAGGCGGTGTCAGTGGCAGCACTATATACAATCAGCACATAGTCAATATCTGACAGGACTGAGCTGGTGAAGGCGAGGCACAGACAGGGGGCTAGGTGACTCCTGTGCTTATACAGGACTCTGAGTTCGACGTTGACAGCCCTGACTACGCTGTCAGTATGTGACAAGAGGAAAGGAGTCACCGATATGTGCTCTGAGGGACTCGAATATCCTTACTTGTTTGAGGGCTTCAGTTTTTTGTTGACTATGTTGAGACTGAGGTTTTCTGTTTGGAGTGTGGGCGGTGAACAGCATTATTAGGGCACGGATGCCTGGGGCAGAGTATAAAATGAGTGAAGTGGTTTTTATTTTATTTTATTGAATTTTGTTGACCGGGTAGGGCCACTGAGACTAGAAGTTCAACTAGGACCCTAAGCCCCAGTGCTTCAACCTTATTCAGGTCTTCATCAGGGGCAGATCCCTCCTGATGAAGCTGTGAATGGATTGAGGCATGTGACTTAGGGTCCTGGTTGGACTGTCGTCCTCTTGGTGCCTACTGAATAAAGTAGCTAAAATATGAACTGATGCCTTGAATTTTTCTGGGTTCCATGAATGCAGAATTTCCTTTTGTTGTTTATACCTAGCAGGCTGCCAGCTTTTATCTGCATTGCCTCCACTTTCAGAGCTGGGTTAAGGATACATAGGGGTGATGAAGATCTGGATTCATGGAATGGGATAGACAAGACAGATCCACATTCAGCCAGGATCCATGCATGTAAGGCAAGCAAGCATTCAAACCTAGACTCATAGGGGTCAGACAGAACAGGGTCACATCAGGCCTGGATCCATGATGGGAACAGACAAGACAAGGCCACTTCTGTCCATGATCCATGTTGGGGCAGGCAGGCCAGGAACCATAGAAGGGCAGGCAGGCAGGCCAGGATGGGATCCATGGGGACTCAAGCATGACAGGCCAGGGTTTGGGGGTAGCATGCCAGGATTCATTAAGGGGCAGGCAGGACTGAGCAACATCGGGCCAGGATCCATGAGGAAGTATGAAGGCCAGAATGGGGAGTGCAGGAAGGCCATTCCTGGATCCATTGTGTAGGGTGGTGGTTGCAGCAGGGCAGGATCCATGCGGAAGAGGGAAGACAAGACATGACCATGTCAGTCCAGGATCTGTGCAGTGGCAGGCAAGCCAGGATAGAAGGAGGACCATAATGGGATCTGGAGGATGTAAGCAGCACAGATCAGATGCATTTGGGGCATGCTGTCAGGGCTAGGCCATGATCAATGGAGGAAAGGCTGACCAGGATAAAGAGTTGCCTGTCTTTAAAAGACCTCTAAATTTTTTTCTAAAAAACCCTGACGGAGGGGAGGTCACACAAACACTCTCAGACTGAGTGAGTGTGACTGTCTTTCACTTTCATCCTTCTATTGTTTAAAATAAGCCCTTTAAGAGAAGTAATTATTTTAACATAGAAACATAGAAACATAGATTTTGACGCAGATAAGGACCGCTTGGCCCACCCAGTCTGCCCATTTCCTACCTAATGGATAAGCTGCAGATCCTAGATGCTACCCTCTTGGACTTTGTTGATTCCCTTGAGGTACTTGAAAAAGGCTGTTTACAGGACTACCCACTCTAACCCTGTCTTTAACATCAATGGTACTGAATACATCATACAGGCACAGTCAGTTTTCTTTTTCTTGTGTTTATTATTAACCAGAAAGCATTCAATTAGTAGAACAAATGTAATTACTACTAGCCTAAGAAGCCTCACTCTAAAAATAAAAGCCGCGGCTGGCCCGGTAGCGCAGAGCACTGAGGCACTGGTGCCTTACTCGCACTCACGCCGGGCGACCGGTTCGGGTACAACCTCAGGTCACCGGGTGCCAGCTCAAGGGAGGGCTGGAGTGGGATTGAGCCATGGCTCTTCCTTCCAAAGGGTGGATGCCAGCCCGTCCATAGTCCCGCTCCCACTGGATGGAGGCAGTTGGTGCGTGGCGGTAATGGACGATGACAAAAGTCAGGGGAGGGCAGGAAGGGCCACTGATCCTGGCACGACGGTGTGCCTCCATGTGCATACATACATGTGTACGCGTGGCCCGGGGTGGGAGTAAATACCAAAATAGCCAAAAATGTAAATAGAAAAAATAAAAAGCCTTTTTACAAAACTGAAATTGTGTTAAAAAACATGGGGCAACATGTAAATAATTTCTTGGGCATGTATTTTTACTGCTTACATGCCTGAGTGAGCAAGTACTTTTTCACAAATTTCATACCCTGGCCCAAATACATTACAAGCATTCAGACCATCAGGTCTGTCCATCATGTTTGTCCCATTACAACATAAACTTTGTAAGAATTAAATGACAAAACGCAATAACTGGAAATCAACTAGAAATTATAACATATATCTACTGTACCAGAACAGCCCCCATTCATAAATTTAGCTGTCTAGAGATTGCCGTTAGGTAAATACGTAGAAACTTTATTCAAAGCTAAAGAACAGGTATTTGATGGTAAAACAATTGTAAGGCATTTTCAACCAATCAGTAGTTTGTAAAGAATTATAACATTTATATCTTTTTTTTTAATCCCGCCCCACCTCCCACCTTATTTAAATAGTCTTTCGCCCGTCCTTTTATCAGTTCCTCCTGCTAGTTTCCCACTGGTTCTCCCTCACCTCCCTTCGCCACCCTCCTCCCTTACACCTCTCCTATTTCTCATCCTCCCTGTGATTTCTGCTTGTCTCAGCCTGCCCACTATTGCCCGGCTTAACTATGCCTCCACACATGTCCAGCCTGCTCTTCTACTACCTCTCTTCTTCCTCTCCTCCTCCTTCCCCAGCCTGCTTCCTTCCCCTCCCAGCTTCCAACTGGTCCTCACCTATCGCCACTTTGACACTCTTCACCATGGGACAATACATTCCCCTGGAGGCACACTGCTGCAACTGAGTCGCTCCTGCATGAATACAAGCCTTGGTGCTGGCATCAATTACAATTCTATGCTGACAAACCATTACCACCACTTGGCTTACTGCTGCTCTAAAAGAAAGCGTAACCTCTCCTTGTCAGACCTCGCCTATGTACCCTGAAACTTGTGCTCCTCCTACTGCTGCTGTCGGGTACTGTTCACCCAAACCCTGGACCTAACCCTGCTAATCAAAACAAATCGTCTGGCGCCTCTCAATCATGTGCCTAAACCTCTGTAGTCTACTCCCAAAGCTCGATGCACTGCAAGCTTTACCACCCAAGATAACCTGGATATTTTATCAGTTGTCAAAACTTGGCTCACCCCAAGGTTCCTGACCAAGCAATCACCATCTCTGGCTACAATGTATTCGGATTGATCGAAAATCTAAAAGAGATGGTGGGTATGCTATACTTGAAAGACTCCTCATGGGCTACCCCATTGACCCCACACTCCAGCTACCCCTGCACAGATTCTTCCAATCAGAATCCTATTAGGTGCTCACAATAAAGCCCTCACAGTTGTCACTGTCTACATTCACCTAAAGAACAAGGTTCTGGTCTCACCACCGTCCTGGATTTCATCAAATCCCAACCAGCAGTCTCTGAAATTATCCTTCTAGGTGACTTTAACATCAACTGGCTCTCAGCAGAGTAGAGCATTTAAGGACTTCGTTGCATCAGCTAATCTGACACAGATGGTTGACTCTCCAACTTGAAAGAACTACAGAACTGGGACCTGCACTCTGCTCGACTGGATCCTACCCAACCACCCATCTCGGATCACGAATACTACAGCCCTCCTGATCCCCTCAGTGACTATTCCCCGTCAGCTGCATCTGGTCAAACAAATTCTGAAAACCCCTCCAAGGACAATCACCAACAGAGTCCTATCTCGGGTCAGCTATCCCATCTCAAAATGTACCTTCTCCAGCTGGACTGGTCCCCTATCTTTAATGCAACAAATACTAACTCTGCATTGGAGCAATTTAACCACCTCTTCAATGAAGCCTGTAATAAATATGCTCCACACAAAAGTGCAAAGTTAAATCGCTCAATAATCCTTGGCTATCTGGAGACCTCCTAGAAAGACTAAAATACAGGGACCGCCTTTAGGGAACTGGCTAGAAACTCAGGTAAGCTAGTTGGCATCCAAAATTACAAACGATCACGGAACGACTGCACCAAAGCCATTTGGCAAATGAAATCAGATTACTATAAGAATGCCCTCCCAACACCTGGGAAAATGGGAGTGACTTCGAAAACATAAAAGAAGTCACTGGGAAGCAGCCCAAACCCCACCAGACGTACTCAACATAAAGGGGCGCACTACACTAGACTTAAAACTATTGCAAACACTTTTACGCTGCATTCATTGACCTAAGCAGTGTTCTCCTGCTGATTTCTTCCAAGATGCAACTACTCCCCCAACCCTACCACTCAGGCGAATCACCCATCCTTCTACTTTAAAACAGTAACAAAGCATCAAGCCTGAAAATACATCGCTAAAGCCATCAGCAAATCAAGAACAAGCAATGACACACTAGACCTCGCTGCTGGCCCTCACACTTGACCAGGTACTTGACCCTCACCAAGATTTTTAATCTCTCCTTTCCCTCAGCCAGTTCCTGGACAAATGGAAAATGGCCACTGTCACCCTGATTCACAAAAGTGGTGATAAGACCGACCCAGTGAATTTCCGCCCTATATCCATCCTGCCCCCTATCAAAGGCACTGGAATGTATAGTTGCGGATCAACTTCTAAGGATCTGGACAAATATAACATTCTCTGCAGTCAGCAACATGGCTTCAGAAAAGTCATAGTACATTCTCTGCCCTGCTCAAATTCATCGGTTCCATTCACAGCTCCCTCGACAACAGTTAACTAACTGGTGCTATCCTCATTGACCTGACTAAAGCTTTCGATACGATCCACCATTCCGTCCTGCTGGTTCAACTAAAAATGCGGCCTTTCCCTGATGCAACTTCCTGGCTCAAAAGCTATCTTGAAAACCGCACTCAGAGGGTAAAATTGCAGACGTGCTCTCTGATTCTAAACCTGTTCTTCCGGAGTCCCCAGGGCTCTATCCTGGGACCCCCTCCTTTTCAGCCTATTCCTTAACACACTACCTGTCTTCTGTACTGAACAAATCATTTTGTATGCTGATGATGCGGTCCTCCTTCCTCCCATCAGGACCGAAGAAACTGCAAGATAATCTCCAACTCGGCTTCACCTCAGTTGAGAGCTAGTTCACAAAGCACAAACTGCTCCTTAATCAAAAAAAAACAAGGCCATGCTATTTAGGAGCTCCACAATATTCATAAGCACCACCAACTCTCCGTTATCACTAGACAAGGTGCGCCCTGGAGCAGGTCCATACCTTCAAATACCTTGGGATCATCCTGGACCCCTCCTCTCCTGTACGCCCACATTGATAATGTCTCCAGGGCTGCTAACTCCTGATTGGCTTGCTTTTCCGCCACAGGAAAAACCTGACCTCTGAAGCTCTGGCTGTTGTGGTCCAGAGCGCCATCATCTCCATTATTGACTAAGGCCTCATAATTTACAACTCTGCTTCAACTACTGCACTCAAATGCGTATCCACCATGCTCAACATGGCCTGTCGTCTTGTCACTGGCTCCCAACGCCTAACCCATACCTGTAACTTCTATTCTCTAACTGGATGGCTGAATCTTCTAATCACATAAAACACCAAACTTTTTTTTTTATTTATATTGCAATCGGTTTACAACCTTTGAGCCAGCGGCTCATTTCCAAAGGTACCTCGTCAACAATGGAAGATAATACAGATAATACAGCAAACAGAATACATCCAGTAGGAGAGCATGAGCATAAAGAGACAAGCATAAATGGCACATGGGTACAGCAAACATTGGTAAAGTAATACAGAGCAAGTTCTGGTATAATCGAAGCATGGTAAAATACAGGGTTTAGCAGCATACAGGTATGTCATTGCAGCGTGAAAACAGCCAAACCGGTTAACTGTGTCAGATAACAAGGAGCGTAAGGCATGAGACAGGAACAGTACAGGTAAATCGATAAAACAGCCAAAACAGGTCACATGATATCAGGTTACAAGAAGCGTAAGGCATGATACAGGAGTAGTACAGACGGAGGTTTGCTCCTTATGGTAACAGAGTAGCATATAAGTTGGGCATCACAGCACGCAGCATAAGGAATGCAAACATGGTTCGTTCTTGTCAGTAGCGATACAGTAGGCTGCGGGATCATGGCAGTAGTGTAGTTGTTAGAAATAAGAAGGTGAGGAGACTTGAGCTGCCCAGAGGCATTGTCAGGACAGATGGGGGTTTGAGCATCCGTTACAAGGTGCAGCAGCGCTTGCTGAACAACCCGCTTTTGAGGGCAGTTTTGAAAGTGGAGATGGTGGGATTTCAGTGATTGCCCGAGGAAGAGTGTTGTACCAAGAAGGGCTCTATGGCAGAAAGATCTTGGTCCAAGTGAGGTCCTAGCTCGAGGAACCAGGAAGGTGGCTTGCAGGAGGTTCTGTGCTGGACTAGGGGCTTGGCTAGAGGAGGGAGGAAGTCAGCCGGGAGGAGAAAGTCCTAGTAAGGTTTTTTGAGATGAGGCATGTTTGGTAAAGCAGGCGTTCTCGAGGTCAAGCATTGTTGCAAGGTCATAAAGTTGGCAGGAGTGAGTGAGCCTAGGGGCCCCAGTGATTAGCCTCTGCATGCCTTATTTAGAGGAGGCGGATTTTGTTGAGGGCAGTCATGTTACAGCACTGCAGATAGTAGCCCACAGTCCACCAGGGATAGTATGGAGGATGTAACTGCAAGCCGGAGGGCATTGAGGGGAGACAGTTTTGTAGCGGTACAGGATACCAAGTCGATATTGGTTACAGAAGCGAGTGCTTGATGTGGGTATGGTAGGAGAGGGCTGAGTCAAATGAGATCCCTAGATACTTATAGGAGTGGACTTGCTCCAGTTGTTGTTTAGAGCTGGAGGGATACGGAGAGGGAGTTGGAAGATTTGTTTTGAGGGTGGGCGAAGAGCATGGTTTTAGATTTTTTAAACTTGCAAACTTGCACTACTACTAAGAAAAATTATGCTTGGCCTTGCCCCACCAGGAATCTGCACTCTCCTACAACTGAGAAACCACAACTGCCTCACCAGGGATCAAAACAACAGCTCCTGCAAATCCATTATTGCCGACAACCCAAGGCCAAAGATCTTTTGCTTACTAAGCCCCCTGTGGTACAACGGTTCACCCATCGACATCTTATCTGTGCCATCTCTCAGCACTTTTAAGTCCTGGCTCCACCTATCACTTATCGGCTCCAACCTTTGCAACTGTTGTGGCTAAGCACGTTGATTGGTACAGTAGCTGAAGGTACAGACTTGAATCCTCATCCCTCCTGCTCCTTTCCAGTGCCTCCCCAATCTGCACATTCACCCACCTACCAATGACAATGCCTCCTGGTGGCTCAACCTCTTCTTTCCCTTCCACCTCTTCCCTCTGCCCCTCTACCTTCCCCACTCTCTCACCCTCACACCCTATCCTTCCCTCTACCCTACCCTCCCTATTTAAGTTCCCCTGTCTACCTCTGCTCCTTCTTCCCTTTCTTAATTCCAGGTCAAACAATTGCTGTCGCTCATATCTATATATTTTGCATTATTTAGATGATGTTAACTTTGCTCATGTTTGTCAATTTTGTTTTTCTATGACGTGAACCTTTGTAAAAGAGCCTTGGCTCAAAGGTATTGTATTCTAGATTCTAATAAATAAATATCTCTAGCTCCTGCACAAAAACAGCCCATTGGAAAGGGTAACAAAAACTTTAAAGGCCCTAGCTTCAAAGTAGAAAGATACTGGCAGGCTATTTGAAGGCCCTACACATGAATCAATAAGAAACAAGAAAAGTTAAGTAATTACAGATACAGCAGTACAAAGCAATAGTGGTCAGGATGTAGAGTTATATTTCACCACTGTTTTTAACTTCAGGGATAGTCATATGTTATTACATGCAAAGCAAAACTACTAAGCAAATGTTAAGATGTAGATTTACTGTATATTCTGAATATGCACTGATAGAGTGTAAGGAAATGTAAGACAATAGCAATAATAGAACTATGACTTGTAAATAACATGAAAAACTAAGCTAAGAAGATAAAAGCTTGGTTAGCATTTACATAAGCTGAAAAGATGTTTAACTGCTAAGACACAGAGATTAAATGAGTTGTATCTAAATGCACCTCTCTAGTCCATAGGGAACTAGTAAGCTAACTATGGCAAGCCCTTAGGGACATAATTCATAATCTCTGGCTGTATAGTAAAACACATACACTATATGGTGACATACATACATCATATAATGAAATATATACATTATATAGTGAAATACATACACAATGTAGTGAACCACATACAATATCTACTGAAATATATACATCATATAGTGAAATACATATACTGTATACTGAAATGCATATATTATATAGTGAAACACATATGCTATATAGTGAAATGCTTACATTGTATAGTTCCAGAAACAAATGATTTGATACCTTTTATTGGACCAACATGGATGTTACAGAAAAGAACAAAGTGCTTTAGCTTCTGAACCAACCAGGTCCTTCTTCAGAAGCTTTGTGGCAGTTTTTCAAATATCCCATACTATTAACACCAAATTATATAGAAAAAGCAGAAATAATTCTCATTGGTTTAACATATACATTTAAAACATAATAGAAGATTACATCAGAGAAGCTAATTAACACCAGTATGCCTTAAACTGAGGAGCCTCAGAAGGGCAAAGGTTATCAAGAATTTTCTACAGCCAGAGTTCTTGTCACATAAATTTTAAATGTCTCAGTATGCCAAGAAAGCATTCTAGTAAGAAAAACCTTGAGTGGCATTCTCTCTAATACATGTAAGATGAGCTTACAACTTACATTCCAATTGTCCTGGTATATTAAAGGACAGATAATGAGAGACAAAATCCTGAAATTAGGTATAACTGCAAGTTGAAATCAAGCCTCAAATTAACCTACACATATAAACATGATGCATGAAAGTATCACTTGTAAGTGTAAGTGCAAAAAAACAAAAAAACAATTTTCTTGTCAAGGACCCCATGAAAACAAGACCATGAGCCTGATAAATGCAGATTTCAACACAGAGTCTGTGTATAACAAAAATGCACAGAATCAGTCTAAGCAATCTAAATGAAAACCCAAAGGAATTACACCTTTAATGAACCCCAAGTAAATGAGATATGCATCTTAATATGAGCAGTTAAAATGTGACAGTGTGAAATCCACCCACTGACAACTAATAGAAGGAAATAAATGCACACTATATGTGAAAACTAAGTGTTCTAGCCACATAACAACTGCCCCATGCCACGCTCCACCCACACATATGTGTGTACATACACCATACCACACCCCCACACACACCCACACACCCCACATAAACTAATAACACACAACAAATATAGTAACACATTCTGCACACACCAACCACACCACGCACAACAAACAAAACACACATACACACCATACCCACAACACACAAAAACACAACACACACCAAACACACAAAAACACACATACATACATACATACATCAGTATACACACACACACACTCAACGCACTCACCACAGTGTTAAGGTGAAAAGCCAACAATGTAGATAACCATAAACTTACAAAATCAAAGGCCCGCTGAAGAACTAAACTGTTTATGTCCATCTTTAAAGTAAAGGTCTGTGTAAGTTTAAGTGGAATAATGTGTCATGTACCCAACATCAATGTTCAATCCATCCGCCACCATATTGAGAAGTAAAATAAGTCTAATTTCAGAAGCCCTCTTTGTTGCGTACTGTTGAAATGTCCTTTTAAGACCATCACAGATATATCTGAGATTGAGTGGTCATCCTGGGAGAAGTGCTGGGCTACTGGTTTCTCAATCATCTTGTGATTAATAGAATGTCTGTGTGAATTCATTCTAGTCTTGAGTTGTTGGCTTGTCTCCCCACATAACCTGTGCGAGGACATTTCTTGCATTGATAAACTAGACCACATCACTTGATGTACATGTATAATTCCCTGTATCCTGAATAGTCTGTTTGTGATGTAACCACACAGTCTGAAGTGGAAATGAGGTTACATGTCTTACATGTCGTTGATGACAGGGTCGTGTACCATATGATGTCATGGTATTCTGTTCCGTTCAGTTGACTCCTAATAATCAGGTTGGCTAAATTAGGTGGTTGTTTAAAAGACAGTAGTGGTAGTTCTTGAAAATACAGTTAAGGGTTTCATCCTCACTAATTATTGGATGGAGATCCTTAGTAATCTTAGATAGGAGTTCAAGGTCAGGATGGTATGTGACTACTAAGGGTATTCTGTTGGTAGTCATCCGTTCCTTATATTGCAGTAGCTGTTCTCTTGGGACCTGTGTTGCACGTTCCACTGCTCTGTCAATTTCCCTGGATGAGTGTCCCTGCTCAATAAAGGTGTTTTCAACATCGCCAGATTGTGTCTCTGTCTTCCCATTTGAACAGAGGCGGTGATACGCAAGTGCTTGACTATATATAACAGATTTCTTTGTGTGGCTCGGTGATTACTTTTCTTGTGTAAGTATCTCTGTCTGTCTGTTGGTTTCCTGTAAAGACAGGTATGTAGGTACCATCCTTATAGTGACAGTGGTATCCAGAAAATGTACACTTGTGGCAGAATATTCTAGGAAAGCTTTATAGTTGGGTGGAGGTTATTAAGTTCTTGGTGAAAATCTTTAAGTGTGTCAGTGCCCTCTGTCCAAATTATAAACAAATCATCAATGTAACGGAAATAAGCGAGTGGTTTATGTGTACAGTGCCTTAGAAAACCTCCTCCAAATTAAGCCATAAAAGATTAGCATACTGAGGAGCCATCCTGGTTCCCATTGCGTGTTCCCATAGTTTGAACATAATGTTTACCATTAAAGCTGAAGTTGTTATGTGTCAAAATGAATTCAGTGAGTTTACCCACAACTCAGGGTCAATGTTGGGGTCCAATCCTTTGTCATGCAGGTATTTGAGGCAGGCTGAAATGCCATCTGTGTGTGGAATATTAGTGTAGAGGAGGTTACATCCATCGTGGCTAAAAGGGTATCAGGTGATAAGTCCTTGAAACCAGAAAGTTTATGTAGGAAGTGAGTAGTGTCCTTGATGTAACTATCCTTTGTATAACCAGCGGTTTGAAAATAGCTTCTACAAACCCTGATATCCCCTCTGTCAGGGTGCCATTACCAGAGACTATGGGTCTACCAGGATTACCAGGCTTATGTATTTTAGGAAGCATGTAGAATGTCCCTGCTTAGGTTCACTGGGGA
The DNA here is from genome assembly GCA_016271365.2 of Neoceratodus forsteri. Lineage (NCBI taxonomy): Eukaryota > Metazoa > Chordata > Ceratodontiformes > Ceratodontidae > Neoceratodus > Neoceratodus forsteri. Next base: position 103,497,163 of record CM028129.1, on the reverse strand, counting down.
CGAGGTCCTTTAGTTTAGTTTAGTTTTAGAACTTAATAACCTCCACCCAACTATAAAGCTTTCCTAGAATATTCTGCCACAAGTGTACATTTTCTGGATACCACTGTCACTATTAAGGATGGTACCCTACATACCTGTCTTTACAGGAAACCAACAGACAGACAGAGATACTTACACAAGAAAAGTAATCACCGAACCACACAAAGAAATCTGTTATATATAGTCAAGCACTGGTATCACCGCCTCTGTTCAAATGAGGAAGACAGAGACACACATCTGGCGATGTTGAAAAACACCTTTATTGAGCAGGGACACTCATCCAGGAAATTGACAGAGCAGTGGAACGTGCAACACAGGTCCCAAGAGAACAGCTACTGCAATATAAGGAACGGATGACTACCAACAGAATACCTTTAGTAGTCACATACCATCCTGACCTTGAACTCCTCTGTAAGATTACTAAGGATCTCCATCCAATAATTAGTGAGGATGAAACCCTAACTGTATTTTTCAAGAACTACCACTACTGTCTTTTAAACAACCACCTAATTTAGCCAACCTGATTATTAGGAGTCAACTTGAACCGAACAGAATACCATGACATCATATGGTACACGACCCTGTCATCAACGCATATGTAAGACATGTAACCTCATTTCCACTTCAGACTGTGTGGTTACATCACAAAACAGACTATTCAGGATACAGGGAATTATACATGTACATCAAGTGATGTGGTCTATTTTATCCAATGCAAGAAATGTCCTCGCACAGGTTATGTGGGGAGACAAGCCAACAACTCCACACTAGAATTAATTCACACAGACATTCTATTAATCACAAGATGATTGAGAAACCAGTAGCCCAGCACTTCTCCCAGGATGACCACTCAATCTCAGATATGTCTGTGATGGTCTTAAAGGACATTTCAACAGTACGCAACAGAGACGGGCTTCTGAAATTAGACTTATTTACTTCTCAATATGGTGGCGGATGGATTGAACATTGATGTTGGGTACATGACACATTATTCCACTTAAACTTACACAGACCTTTACTTTAAAAGATGGACATAAACAGTTTAGTTCTTCAGCGGGCCTTTGATTTTGTAAGTTTATGGTTATCTACATTGTTGGCTTTTCACCCAACACTGTGGTGAGTGCTTGAGTGTGTGTGTGTGTGTATACTGATGTATGTATGTATGTATGTGTGTGTTTTGTGTGTGTTTGGTGTGTGTTGTGTTTTGTGTGTTGTGGGTATGGTGTGTATGTGTGTTTTGTTTGTTGTGCGTGGTGTGGTGTGGTGTGTGCAGAATGTGTTTGCTATATTTATTGTGTGTTGTGGTTGTGGGGTGTGCAGGTGTGTGTGTGTAGGGTGTGGTATGGTGTATGTACACACATATGTGTGGGTGGAGCGTGGCATGGGGCAGTTGTTATGTGGCTAGAACACTTAGTTTTCACATATAGTGTGCATTTATTTCCTTCTATTAGTTGTCAGTGGGTGGATTTCACACTGTCACATTTTAACTGCTCATATTAAGATGCATATCTCATTTACTTGGGGGTTCATTAAAGGTGTAATTCCTTTGGGTTTTCATTTAGATTGCTTAGACTGATTCTGTGCATTTTGTTATACACAGACTCTGTGTTGAAATCTGCATTTATCAGGCTCATGGTCTTGTTTTCATGGGGTCCTTGACAAGAAAATTGTTTTTTTTTTTTTTTTTGCACTTACACTTACAAGTGATACTTTCATGCATCATGTTTATATGTGTAGGTTAATTTGAGGCTTGATTTCAACTTGCAGTTATACCTAATTTCAGGATTTTGTCTCTCATTATCTGTCCTTTAATATACCAGGACAATTGGAATGTAAGTTGTAAGCTCATCTTACATGTATTAGAGAGAATGCCACTCCAAGGTTTTTTTCTTACTAGAATGCTTTCTTGCATACTGAGACATTTTAAATTTATGTGACAAGAACTCTCTGGCTGTAGAGAATTCTTGATAACCTTTGCCCTTCTGAGGCTCCTCAGTTTAAGGCATACTGGTGTTAATTAGCTTCTCTGACGTAATCTTCTATTATGTTTTAAATGTATATGTTAAACCAATGAGAATTATTTCTGCTTTTCTATATAATTTGGTGTTAATAGTATGGGATATTTGAAAAACTGCCACAAAGCTTCTGAAGAAGGACCTGGTTGGTTCGAAGCTAAAGCACTTTGTTCTTTTCTGTAACATCCATGTTGGTCCAATAAAAGGTATCAAATCATTTGTTTCTGGATCTGTTTTTTAAAAGGACCAATACGGCACCCACAACATTTTTTTACATTGTATAGTGAGATACATACACTATCTACTGAAATCCACATACTGAGTACTGAAAATCCACATACACTATATACTGAAACAAATGTACTATGTATTGAAACATATACACTATATATTGAGATACATACACTACGGACTGAAACATCCACATAAACTATCTATTGAAACAAATACTGTCTAGATTGTAACACATACACTATATATTGAAAAAATCTTCATACATTATATACTGAAACAAAATACATTACATATTGAAATACATACACTATCTATTGAAATGCATACACTACACACTAAAAAAGCACACACTATATACTGAAGCAAATACACTATATATTGAAACATTTACACTTTATATTGAAATACATACACTATCTATTGAAATAAATACACTATGCACTGAAAAATCTGCATATACTATATACTGAAACAAATACACTACATGGTGAAACACATACACTATCTGTTGAAACACATACACTGTAGACTGAAAATTCACACACTCTATATACTGAAACAAATAAACTATATACTGAAATGGACTATGTTCTGAAACTACCCATCCCCTGCCCCTCCCCCATGAATGGCCTGCACCTGCACTGCTTGTCTGCTGCATTCAGTTATCTGTTGGCTTGAGAGGATGTTTAAAACTACAGAGCAGGTAAACAAAACAGGGCTATCTCTTATTCTGCTTCTTTATGGGATTTTACGTCTTGTTTTGCTTGCACACCTTTAATCAAATTTCAGAACATTGTGTTGTGACAAGAAACTTTTAGAACTAATTTGAAATGCTCTAGTTTATTCTTTTAAATAAGTGCTGCCTTCATTTACTGTTAGACAACACATTTGTATAGGAAGCTAATACAGGATATTCCTAACATACCTGTATACATAGGGGCTGCATGCATTTTTCCAAGTTAAATTGTTGATTGGTTTTATGTGTAATTAATTACTGTGTAAGTCCAGCAACTTATCTGAGCTGAATGCTTGGGAAGCACTTCAGGAGCTGTGGAAATGTAAGCCAAAAACGTTGCTAGTTTGTACTGATGGACCATGTTTTGATTAAGTTGTTATTTTAATGTTTTGTTTAATAAACGTTTTTGGTTAAGAAACAATTTTTGCTGCAATCCCTCAGTATTCAGTTCTCATCAGGAGTTTAGCTGCCATTTGCATATAATTTGCATTGTTTTACTAAATAACTTTACTGTGATGCCTCACTGGAGGCATGCACAGTCTGTTTGGGGTTTGAGCTTCTCAAACTGTGTTTTATTTCTTTTTCCCCATAGAGATTTTTATCTCCTTTGTCACCCTGCTACCCCTTTGCCCACTGACATCTCCAGCCCAATCACTTACCATCCACAGGAGATACTTGATCTGAGATCCCCACACACACACACCCACATCCCTGTGTTGGGGCCAAGAAAGGAGGGCCAGGGCCACTGACAAGGAGACACATAGTAAGACAGGAGCAGAGTCTGGTTAGCAGTGCAGAATCTGCATCAGGTTGTTGGATCATTCTGCCATTGGGGTTTTCTACCTTTGGTTTCATCCCCTGGGCAGCCAAGCATGCAATGATGCAATTGCATAAAGACACATACTTGCTTTGTGCCTGCCTGAGCCCTCCCACTTATGCAACTCCACTGCCCTGCCAGCCCTCCTCAGCTAGGTGGATGTTGAAGAGCGGGTTGTCAGACTTCCTCATTGACAGAAGAGCATTCCCTAAGATGATCAATCATGTCTCCCCAGCTAACCCCATGTGCAACCCAGGTCCACCCCAAAACTGGGCCACTGGCATGGGAGGGCAGTCAATCACCACAAAGCTGCTAGGCCAGCCCACCAGACTGTGTTTTATAAGTAAATAAAGATAGCATATAGGTAAAAAAGAAAAACTATATTTTAACCAATCATGTTATAGACATTTTAAGTCACATCACAATGTTTTGAAATCGGATAAAGGTTTTGCAAGCAAAATATGATAAAACAATACATAAACAGATAGATAAGATAACCCTTTTGTGTTTACCTTCTGCATCTTAAGAGGCATCGGCCAGGATTTTAGTCAATCAGGGCCCCATTTTCTGAAGGTTAGCTTGCAGAGCGAAACATTACACTGTGGGAACAGCATGGTTGGATCGGTGTCGTATTCAGCATCACCTGATGCTATCCTGATCATGTGCATGTGCATATATACTACTCGGCCATGCAAGGAGTAATCCTCTCCTGCATACAGAGCACAGTGCTGTGTAAAGGTTTCCTTAGTGACCATAAGTACCTCCCCTACATTTTATACTCAGCCTCTAGGCTTCTAATCCCGAGATGCTTCATTTTGCACTTTTGGCTTTGAACTCAAACTGCCATATCCATGGCACTCCTTAAGTTTTCTAAGGTCCCCATTTATTCTCTCCATCTGCACCTAACAACGCTATTACAGATTGTGGTGTCTTCAGCAAAAAGCACATCTTCCCTACCAGTTCTTCTGTTATGCCACTTATAAAGACACTGAAGAGGATGTGTCCTATTACTGAGCCCTCCGGCACCCTACTGGTCACTCTCTCCTCACTGGAGTGAGTGCCATTTATCACCACCTTCTGTGGCTGTGCGCTATCTCAGGTGCAGCACTTAGGAGTGCACAACACTAATCTGAAAATGGGGCCCAAATACCACTGTAACAGAATTAGCACTGCATTGTGATAGGCATAGCTGGTACTATTTTAAAAAACATTCTTCTGTGCAGTGCTAACCTGTTAATGTGGCACTATATATTTTTTTGCACAGGATTAGTAATTGCAACCAGGTGCTCATACAACTGGGGGTTACTCTAATGCATATAAGGTGTACAGGTATATTAAATGCTTTCTTGAAGTGCTAACACACTGCGTGATTAGTGCTAGTTAATGATTTTGGGAATCGTGTTTTAACTGCACAAACGCAGCCTGCCAACAACCCCCCACATACATACACACACTGTCAGTTCTGGACACAATAAAAAGAATTCTTTGTAGTCTGGTAGTCCCTCACTCACCTAATCCAGGTAGAGTTAGAACATTTATTCCTCATTCCTGCTGCTGTTATACCACATATTTCTCAGCTTGTCTGGTGCTGGGGAAAACAAGTTTCAGCGATAACGACTGGCTGGAAAATAACTAAAAATGCTAAATTGTTTGTTGGGCCATCAGAGGAAGAGGCTACTAAACAGTAGAACTTCAGTGAAGACTCTTGGGGAAAATACTGGGGACAGTCTGTGCCTTTTTCAGCAACCAGTGAGGTGTTGGGGAACCTTGTACATGTTAATTTTGGTTGACAGTTGCTCCTGCCAATGCGGAGCTGCCAGAAGCTCCCAAGGGGAAGAACTTTGGTTTCAAAGTTCAGTTTGTAGAGCCCCTCCACAGGGAAGGGGTCTTCAGCCCTAGGGAGAAGGTGGGGTCGTGGAGCTGTGAGGGGGGCTGCCAGCCGCCTGTCTCCCAGAGCTGGTTGTGCCTTTCCCCATCTAGAGAGAAAAGAGAGGATTTTGTGGGCAGCTCTGCAGAGAGGAGATCTGCAGCATTTTGTTGCTGCCAGAGAAGTTGTACCACAGCGATGAAATTGTTCAGAGTACAGGTTAAATGGATTGAGAAAAGGATTAAGAAAATGGATTTGTGTCAAGAGGATGGGGAGGAAGCCTCTTCAGTTTTATCTGCCACATTGGTGAGACATGGATGATCAAAGATTTTTGATGAGAGAAGAAAAGTGTAAAGGTTCTGTCTGACCTGACAATGACAAGACGTCAACAGGAAAAGGGAAAGACAAGGTTAAAGGACTGTTTTTGGCAGAAAAATGGATTGTAGAAAATGGACATGAAAACTGGATTTGAACCCAGGTTTTAAGAAACTGACAAGACAGCCTCTTCTGCCTGGAGTTGACTAGCAGTTGCATGGTGAGAAATGGGACTTTCTTGATGTATTTTTGAAAAGAGTTGCTGAACTTTGTGTGAGCCAGAGCACAAGAATGGCCACTGTGTTGGAGTTGAAAGACTGTGGGGCAGGGGATGAGCGGGTGCTGTCTGGGTGGGTGCCTGCTGTCTGCTCCTGAGATGCAGCAAGATGGGAGACTTGTGTTAAATCCCTGGAATGTCAGACTCTGCACAGTTCCCCACAGCCTGATATTCGATAAGGTAGCTGAGACTGCTTGACTACGGAGTAGCAGGTAACTGAGGAAAGAATGGAAATGATCTGAAGAATCAATCCTAAACATGCTAGGTGGGAGCTTGCTGACCCCATCAAGTGGGGCTGCTGGTGGTAAGGGATTGTGGGTTTGTGCCGGGTGTTGAGGTGCTCTGACCTGTGGGGCAGCAAGACCGTGGGCATGCTCCCATGGCTGGGTCCCTTGTGGCTGGTGAGTCTTGTGTGATGCCCTGCAGTGGGCCTCTGTGGGCCGAGGGGCTGACAGAGCTGCAAGACTTTGGGTTGCACTGAAGATCCAAGCTGCAGCTTCACACCTTCAAGTGTTAAACATCAGTCCTGATTCTGCGTCTACTGATCCATCCTCCCAGGACTTTAGTCATGTGTGCCATCCTAGACTAATACAGCAGAGCTGTGAGTGAAGGCAGAATTGCCCTGCAACTGGGGAATATTATATTTATTTATCTGTGTTCAAGTCCACTGGTGCTGAAAGTCAGTTCCAGATTTAAAGACATCAAGGGAAACATATCGGGGGTTGTTTGGTTTAGGTGGGTGTGCCAATGCCAGCCAACCAACTGCACCTCAGGTCTGCCTCTTGGCATTTAGGTATTTGGGGACAAAATTCAGGGGTGTCTTTTTGAACTGATACCAGTGGGTTTGGTAATACCTGCAGCAGTTAGATAGTCAGGTAGTTTCATGGCTGCATTATCAAAAGGTGATTTGGGTTCAAATCAAAGGGGAATGCTGTTTGGGAAATTTTTTTTTTTTTTACCAACTCTTTTCCTCTGATCACCGGAGATGTGTCCTCTCTCAGGCATCATCCCAGTTTCTCCACCCAACCTGCCCCCATTCCCACACTCTGGGTCCCTTCCCGAGGCTCTGCTAATGCCTACCTCCACCTGTCAAGAGACCTCCCTGGCTTATCCATAGAGCAGATCTGCCATTTCTTCTGGCACGCAAGACATCCAGTATCATCCAGGCAGAGGAGGCACGCAGAGGATTGGGACCCAGGTAGGTGGGGTCCGGCAGTGGGTATGAGGCCAAGGTGCACCGTCACCAACCACAACTCCAGGGTGTTTCCTTGTTCATTTAACAGAGTTACAATGGTTTTAAAAGCCCTAAGGCAGAATATTCAACCTTTTTGTGAGTGTTAGACAGGTTATCAAGTTGCTAATCCCAATTTGCACCTCTAAAGCAGGATAGTACTGCACAGGGTCATATGATTGCTTGGTTACCAAGTCACTAGCCCATTTGTAAGTGGCCTAATCCATCCTTGTGCACCTGTAAAGCAGCTGACAGCACCTTGCACATAGGCACATCGGCATGCTGGGAGGGTTGGGGAGGTGTAGCTATCCATTAGTGCAACACTAGTTACTGGTTCCCCAAACCAGGTGTTGTGGACTGTGTGTTCCTACACTCCCAACACCTGGCCATGTCAGGCTACCACTAACGCTGGTCCCTCCACTGGTACATGGCATAACTGTAAGGGTGTCCATTGCCCCACCCCCAAATTGCATGCCTGTGTAATAAAACATCTGTCCCATGTGTCCAGCAGACAGCAGACCCCCACTACTGATCAACTGGGTTCCAATCAGACACTTGATAAGATCAGTTATTCCTCAGTACCATTTGCCAGATATCCAGACCAGGGTTCCCCATGTGTCCCAATTAGTAGTCTGGCAAGAGCTGTAATTCTTCCATACCAGATCCTTGGTAGTGAGTGATTCCCTGCCCCATAAGTATAATATCTACCCCCGACCAGCCCATCCAGTACCACTACAACTGCCCCCACTTGTCCCCAACATATGGTGTGCGGCTACCAGCACAGACCCTCCACTCACATCCAAAGTAGCCACCAACTGAATGACAGTTCACAATCAAAGGCCTACAGTATTATAAGCTGTTTCTATAGTAGGTGTGCAATCATAAACATAGAAACACTGAACTTGTCATCAGAAAAGGACCACTTGGCCTACCTAGTCTGCCTAGATGTTTCCTGCCTCATCTTCCTCCTCACATGCTGTCTGATCTCCATTGACCCTCCACCTCTTCTCTAATATACCACTATGTCTATGAAACACATGCTTGAAGCCCCCTACTGTTTTAGCCTCCTCCACATCAACTGGTAATCTGTTCTGGGCATCTACCAATATTTTCTCATATCTCTCTCTTGCCCCCACCCCAGCTTCATTGCATATTCCTCCTGGTCCTGCTGCTCTTTCACATTTGAAAGTGACTCCTCAGACCCTGTTCACTCCTGTAAGATACCTGTAGGCCTGTATAATGTCACTTTTCTCTTTCCTGTCTTCTAGGGTGTACATGCTGAGATCCCTATGTCACTCCTCTTAGGGTTTCTCATGTAAATCCTGCGCCATTTAGTTGTCCTCCAGTTGACTTCCTCCACCCTGTCTATGTTTTTCTGAGGTTTGTTCTCCAAATTACATTGCACTCAGGTGGGGTCTGGCAACTCACCTCCATCCTCCTAACGGAGATACCTCCCTGCACAACCCAGCATCCCACTAGCCCTACTCACTGCTTTGCAACAGTGCCACCTTGAGGTCCTCAGACATAAAAACTCCAAGATCCCTTTCCTGTTTATTGATCACTCTCCCATTATTAGAGTGAGTGCTGTTAACCACCACCCTCTGTTTCTTATCCATTTACTAGCTACTGTACTACTTGGAAGGCTACAGTCTGTAGTTTAAGGGTGGTGCAACCGGACACATTCCCATTCAGCCCATTTAAGGGCTGCTCTCCTACTCCACACACAAGTATTTTTTCTTGCCCTTCATCCGCCCCTCCTTCTCCAGCAGCATGCCTTTCTTTCTCATGGGCTTCTTCTTAAGGTACCATTAATCAGGGAATCACTCCTGCAACACCTCAAGGGGTGGAACCTCCTCTAGGGTTCCTACCCTTCATACTCATACAGGGTGGTATATCCCATGGATAGAGGTGAACAGCCAAAGATTATCTATGTTACACAAGCACAAAACAGTTGCACAGGCACACTGAACCCAGTTAACCATTTTGGATCCCACCCCTAGGCCATTCAGTTTCTTTATCAGCCTCCTGTGGCACAGTGCTGAAGGCCTAGCTAAACTCGGCTCAATCATGTCCACTGCTCTCCTTATCTATTTCCCTGGTCATCCTGTCAAAGAAATCTACCAGATTCATTTGGCATGACCTTTTCCCTGTGAATCTGTGTTACCTGTGATCTTGCAGCCCACTGGATTCAAAATACTCTTAACAGTCTCTCTTTAGTACGGATGCCATTAATTTCCCCATGACTCAAGTTCAAGTTCAAGTTCAAGTTCAAGTGTATTGCAGGAAAACTCCATTGAGCAAGCTCATTCACAAGGAGGTACTGTGACATAAACACTTAAAGTACAAACACAGATAGGTAATAACAGTATATACATGAAATACAAGTTACATGATGCAGGCTGGATATACATACAAGGGTACCACACAGGGTGACCGCAGGTGGTAAACATTGATATGAGACAGGGAAGCGACTTATAGGTCGCATACTGATAAATGAAACATGATGACTGGTGTGATTTGATTTAATCAAATCAAATCAAATCAAATATACAGTATTTTGGCAGCTAGAACAAACAACAGTCTACAACTGATATGGGAGGGAGAGGAATTTGATAGAGTAGCAGTGGGCGTAAGCAAAAGATAAAGCAGGAGTAGAAGGGAAGGAAAGCAGTTAATATGACAAATCAATTATACCTTACCAGTGGATAAATATAGCACACATGGGAAGGAAGAGCCTTAATGACAGTTACAGGTGTCTTTTTATTGTTGAACTTAGCGATTTGTAGAAGTTTATTGAAACTGTGCTAGTTAGTTTCAGTACGGTTTGTAATTGGTTCCAAATGGAGGAAGGGCATATGCAATAGCACGTTTACCAAAGGAAGTCGCATCCTTGGTATGTCAAGCATAATAAAGTCAGATTTTCTTAACAGTATGCACTATGTGAGATACTAATAAGGAAGAGAGATAGCTTGGCAATTTCTGCAGGAGCAGTTTAAAGTCCATAGCCCAGCATGGAGCAGGCGTCTGAAGCCAGTTAGGGATGTCCAACCAACAGCTGCATATAAGTCACAGTAGATGCAGAATGGTAGGGAGTTGGTAATGAAGCAACGCCGCGGTGATAAGGATGTCCAGTTTACTTAGATTTGCAAGAGTGGTGGAGGAATAGATTACATCGCCATAGTCTATAGGGGAGAAAAGTGGCCTGTACAAGCTTGTTTCGAGTTTCAAGGGGAAAAGGGACCTATTTCTGTAGAAGAAACCTAACCTTGCTTTTAACCTTCTAGAGACATCTTGATGTGGTCACTGAAAGATAATTTATTGTCGATCCAGATACCTAGATATTTAAATTTGGTTACAACTTCCAGAGGCTCGTTTAGTGTGGTGACAATGAAGTCTTGGGCAAGAGTATTGGGGGCCTGAGACAGCACTGCGAGACAATATCGTCGCTTTAGTCTTCTTGGCATTGAGCAGAAGCTTTGCCTTTATTAAATTATGCTCAGTTGTAGAGTCGGCAGAAGCTCTTGACTTCAGATAACGATGAGCCAGAAGTATACAACACAGTATCATCTGCAAAAAGTGCAGATTTGACGTGAGATATGTTAGCATCTAAGTCATTGATGTACAGAGAAAACAAGATAGGGCCTAAGATGGATCCTTGGGGACTCCTCTTGCAACTGGCAAGGCAGCAGAAAAAAGCCTTCCGCCTTTACTTTTTGAAATCTTCCAGTTAGGTAGCTAGAGAACCACTGGGTGGTATGGTATGTGGCCCCAACTTTGCAAGGCAATTGACTAATAGTTTGTGATCAACAGTATCAAAGCTTTGCTGAGGTCCAAAAGACTGCACCAGTTACCTTCTTAGCATCTATAGCAGAGATCAATCATTGGTTACTTTTGCTAGTGCAGTGATTGTGCTATGATTAGCCCGTAAGCCAGATTGAGCTGGGTTAATGAGAAGAAGGTTTCAAGTGAGATTTTAACTGAATATGGATCAGTTTTTCGAGAACTTTAGAAAGGATAGGCAATATGGAGATAGGCCTATAGTTGTTTACATCGCATGGGTCACCAGATTTAAATAGAGGAGGATATGTGCTGATTTCCAGCAGGACGGCACAGTAGCAGATGTAATGGAAAGATTGAAGATGTGGAGAATTGGGGCAGTGAGATGGGCATAGCCTGACCTTAGGAAAAAGGGTTCCAAGCCATCGTCCCCTGCACTTTTTTGGTGTCTAAGTTAAGAAGAGAATCTTCTACTTTTTATAAGTTATCTGCAGCTGGAAGGGACTGGGTCCAGGACTAGATGTGGCGGGAGGGTATGCTGGCTCACCGCAGCACCAGCATAAGGTGACGAGTCAAAGCTAATCCAGCTGTGGCAAAGTGGGAGTTAAGTTCCTCCAGGATTAGGGACTTGTTTTCACAATCTTGCCACTGCACTATCTTTGTTGGGACAGAGGGGCCATGGGCGTCCTTCTATAGCTTTGATAGTCTTCCATATTTTATGAGGGTTACCTTTAGCTTGTTCGAGAGTAGAAATATAATAGTTAGCTTTAGCAGAGCGAATTTTTTCACACAGTTATTCCTGGCTGTTCTAAAGGCCTGCCAATCCGAAGATTCTTGGAATGTCTAGCTTTAGCCCAGAGCTTATCTCGAGCTATAAGGGCTGCCTTGAGATCCGAGGTGAACCAGGGATTGAATTGTTCCCACCCTTACTTTGATGAAAGGGCATGCTTATTTATTATTGTAGTGAGTTTGTCATTAGGGATGCAAGCTGCCTTGTTGACATCTTTGGCTAGGTAAAGATCTTGCCATCTGATCATGCTCAGGTCAGATAGGAAGTTACTGCACTGAATTTGCAAAGGATCTTTTGTTATAAAGATGGGTTCGGCGGGCCTTAATTTGAGATCTTATGCAAGCAACAATTCCATGATCGCCATGTCATTGTGAAACACTGCCAAATGAGATATTTTGTGTGGATGGGTGGTTAGTACCACATCTAGAATGGAACTGTTGGCAGTATTTAGAGTGTTGTTCCTAGTAGGTTCTCTGACTAATTGCCCAAGACCTAGCTCGTCACAAAGGGATTTGAGACCATGTGATTTAGGTGACAGCCAGTCCATATTTAGATCTCCTAGAAATATTGTTTCCAGTTTTTGCATCTGCAAACATGGATTTCAAAAGATTAAGGACTTCATCACCACCAGGCGGGGTCTATAGCCCCCTAGGATAGTGATACATTCCGAGGAGGGAGATGAAGGCTCATCAACACTAACTCAAATTCCTTGGCTAGAGATTTGCAACTAATATTGGTGACCAAGTACTTAGATTTGGCATAGATAACCACACCCCGCCTCTAGACTCTCTATCTGCTCTAAATAAATTGTAGCCCTGCAGTGATATTTGTTGATCAGTGTTCGTCTTTTTTAACCACGACTCAGTAATTATGATAAGGTCTGGGTTAACGTGCAGCCCAGGCTTGCAGCTGTACAAGTTTTTTAGACAGGCTTAAAATGTTGACCATCATCATTTTGAGACCTGTGGCCTCAGCAAATTCGATAGGCGAGGTAAGTTGTAGGGGGCCAGGGGTTGAGCTCCACATTTCCTGAGCAGAGAAGAAGCAGAAGTATAACTTTCTTTAAGGAGCTTATAAGAATGGAGACTGCTTTTTATTTCTTTTGCGGCAACTCATATCGCGGTTGCGCAAGAGGCGGGCGCCGCTGTAGTGACAGTTGATTGTGATCAATGTAAGTGCTTGGGTAGACATAGGTGAGGACAGTAGCAAAGGGTGTAGGCTAACCGGGGAATAGGCTAAAAGGGAGAGGAGAATGACAGAGTGTCTGCACGGTGAGACTGTTATAACATTAGGTATTGATAAGGTACATTGGAGAACTGAATTGCATTGAGGTACTTTCATGACAATCAGACATGAAAACTCTGCACCTTAGGAGCAATAAAACACAATAAGGAGAGCCATGGTCCCAGATTGAGTGGTCTCGTGATTTGTATTAGTGCAATATTTTCTAGGCAAGAAATTTGCCCACCTAGGTACTCACTTAAAACCTAGCTGAGAAAATACAGCAGAAAGGAGAACAAGGAGAGCAGGAGCAGCTTAGTTAGTGGCCATCCACCCTTCAGACTCAAGTCCCTTGTAGCAGAACCGGGAAAGAAGTAGAATGATAATGCAGGCCATATTGCCCACAAAAGAATACGGTGGTTTATGTAGAAGACCAAGAATCCCTCTAGTGGCAGGTCTGTATAACCTATTAATGGAAAATAACCACCAAAAAAGGTAGTTAGACTTATCGAGCCAAGGCAGAGTGCTTGGATGGGGGCGCTGCAGGAATAGCAGTCAGACAGAAGAGGTGTAAGCAATTTAAAACAGTAGTAGAAATTACAATCCAGCTAAATACAGTAGAAAAACTCCTAATAACACAGTAGAAATGTGCTTAGTTCTATGGAAAGTCTAACAAAGTGCCAGGTGTCTATAGCAGGGGAAAACTCCTGCCAATCAGAGTGGGGTTTGCTGGAAGCACCCGTGTTCTGATTGGCTGCGCTGTCCTGTACCTTCCAAGGAGCTGCAGGCGGGTGTCCTGGTCTTGGTTGGTGGCTGGCTGGGTGCGGCCGACCGTGGGTGAGCTGGAACTGCCCTGTTCAGGGACAAGCAGCTTCCAGGAGCTGCAGCGGTGTCCTGGTCTTGGTCAGTGGCTGCTGGGTGCCGGCCGACCGTGGGTGAGCTGGAACTGCCCTGTTCAGGGACAAGCAGCTTCCAAGGAGCTGCAGGCGGTGTCCTGGTCTTGGTCGGTGGCTGGCTGGTGCCGGCTGACCGTGGGTGAGCTGGAACTGCCCTGTTCAGGGACAAGCAGCTTCCAAGGAGCTGCAGGCGGATGTCCTGGTCTTGGTCGGTGGCTGGCTGGTGCCGGCCGACTGTGGGTGAGCTGGAACTGCCCTGTTCAGGGACAAGCAGCTTCCAAGGAGCTGCAGGTGGGTGTCCTGGTCTTGGTCGGTGGCTGGCTGGGTGCCGCTCGACCGTGGGTGAGCTGGAACTGCCCTGTTCAGGGACAAGCAGCTTCCAAGGAGCTGCAGGCGGTGTCCTGGTCTTGGTCGGTGGCTGGCTGGGTGCCGGCCGACCGTGGGTGAGCTGGAACTGCCTGTTCAGGGACAAGCAGCTTCCAAGGAGCTGCAGGCGGGTGTCCTGGTCTTGGTCGGTGGCTGGCTGGGTGCCGGCCGACCGTGGAGTGACTGGAACTGCCCTGTTCAGGGACAAGCAGCTTCCAGGAGCTGCAGGCGGTGTCCTGGTCTTGGTCGGTGGCTGGCTGGGTGCCGACATACCTCTCAACCTCCCTCATAAATCAGGGACAAGGCTTAAAAAATCAACTAAGAAAGAACAAGTCTGTAACTTTTATGTTTGATATTATTTTGTACTTTATAACCCCACTGTTTAGTCACAGAAACACAATTTTAGGAGGGCAGAGTAAAATTTTTGACTAAATCATGTCCCTGAAAATCAGGGACAGTTGAGAGGTATGCGGCCAACCGTGGGTGAGCTGGAACTGCCCTGTTCAGGGACAAGCAGCTTCAAGGAGCCGCAGGTGGGTAAGACAGACCAGGCTATATTTCTAGCCTGCTCCCTGCTGATGCTCTTACAAAATGGAACTATGTCTGCTCTCCTATAGTCCTCAGGAACCACTCCTGTTTCCAGTGAGTTGCTGAATAAGGCCATGAGTAGAACAGCAAGCACCTCCCTGCCTAGTTCCCTTAATACCCTTGGATGTATCTATACAGTCTTATGGCCTTGTCCACCTAAACTTTGAAGTCCCTTCAATAATACTCTTTCCTTTGAAAATGGACTTGTGTCCACCTCCCCTACAGTGTTCGTGCTGCTGCTTGGTGAACTGTCCCTGTCTCTCTCCTCTGTGAAAACTGTAGAAGTACCTGTTCAGGATGTATACTTTTACTAATCCCTCTGTGCAGTCTCCCTTTGTCATCCTCCTTATCCTCAGAATCCTTCCCTTGCCTTTTTCTCCTTCTTATGTACCTGAAGAAAGTCTGATCTTCTTTTGATACCTTTGGCTATGCTTTCTTCTATCTGAGCCATTGGTCCCTTCATTACCTTACCTGCTTCCCTCTGTTTTACCTGATACACCTCTATTCTCATTCTTCTGTGTGTCATCATACCTCCTGAATGCCACCCTTTTACAAGCTTCTAAAGAAGGCTATTCAGATGTATCTCCCCATGTCAGTGAAGTCTGCCTTCTTGAAATCCAAAATGTTTGCCATCGTGTGACTGGACTGGGTCCTGGGTTCCATGCTAAACCGTTGTCCTCCACACAGATATCTGAAATTTGTCCCCTTTGGTCAGTATCAGGTCAAGAATGGCCTTTATCTGGATGAAGCTAAAGCTGTCTTAGACCTGCCCCTGTAGGGAATCCAGGATGCTTCCACCTCTGGCCGAAGCAGCTGCCTGGGTGGACCAATCCACATCTGGCATACTGAAATCCCCAGCAGCAGGACTTCACCTTTGTTGCCATAGTGTGTATTCCATCCGCAAGCTCCTCTCCACTTCTTCCCCTGTGCTGAAGGCCTGAAGATCACCCGTTCATATTGCTGAGCC
This sequence comes from Neoceratodus forsteri, assembly GCA_016271365.2. Taxonomy (NCBI): domain Eukaryota; kingdom Metazoa; phylum Chordata; order Ceratodontiformes; family Ceratodontidae; genus Neoceratodus; species Neoceratodus forsteri. The sequence goes on along the minus strand of CM028129.1, from coordinate 103,481,027 downwards.
TTTGCCAGGTTCAAGGATGACCCACAGTGCCTCAGCCTGCCCCTGTCTACCCTGTACCTCTGTCTCCTTTATAGCCTCTCTGTCGTACAGGGCCTTTTTTCCCTCCATCCGTCCTGAACAGAGCATAACCTGGTACATTAATGTCCTATGATTAACAGTGTACCATGTCACAGATATTGCTACTATGTCGGTCTTCCTCTACTATCAATGCCTCCAGGTCTGGGATTTTATTTCCCAGGCTACGGTCATTTTTACCATGCCTTCCATGTTTTGCATCCTATCCTCTCCTTCTCTTTGCAGCTGCTCTCCTGCTTCCTTCCCCTCTTCATTTCTGCTTCATTCCTCCCCAGTTGTCTTTCTTATGTAGCCTAGAATTCACTGCTTCCCACTCTGCTTCTGCCTCAGTGTCCCAGACTTCAACTAATTTTTCTGCATGTGCCCAGGGGTGATACTAAGTCGCCTGACCTTCCTGACTTCCGGCCATTTGAAATGCTTGTCACTGAAGCATTACACTTCTTACTCAGGTCACATTCCCTGATGGATGCAGGCCATTATCTTTATACAGTCTTGCGTTCGTCCAGGTGGGGCCCCAGTCCCCATGAAGCCATAACCCTCCATTCCATGCCATTCCTTCAACCAGAAGTTGAATTACTGGATGTGGCGTCTCCTAGCCTTTCCCCTGCCATAGACAGGTGGCACCTCCGAGAAGAAGATGGAGTGTTTTGTTTTTTTACCAGGAGAGATACGCTAAACTGAAGCTTGTTTACAGGTGTGACCTGAGAGCACAAGGAAGTTAAGTGACTTGCTCAGGGTTACGTAGTATGCAAAGGGGGTTGTGGGATTCAAACCCAGGTCTCCGGTTTGCAGCTCTGAGTCTTAAACCACTGCGCTACACTGCCTTATTGAAGTGTTCTACTTGCTTCAGACTCCCCAACTTCCTAAAATCCTTTGGATTCTAACTACTTCCACTTTGTCTCCTGCCAAGTCATTATTCCCCAGGCGGATGATAACATCCAGTTCCTCCCTCCTTGCCATTACCCTTGTGATCCTATTGATCCACCTTCTCATCCCACCATGCAGTGCCTTCTGAAATGCACTTTATCTCCCTGTCCTTCCTGCTGGGTTCCCTTAACTTCACTCCTTGGGCAACTGGTCCCCACCAAGAGAAGCTTCCTCCTCCGCTGGGATTTTCTTTCCCCTTTTCTGGTGCTGCATCACTGAGAATCTGCCCCTCCACCTTAGTCTCAGCTGTGTATGCCACTGTGGGCTAGCCCACTCCTCTAAAACAGTGAGGGAATTGCTTACCAGACTGGTTGGGGATGTCCTTGGACACCTTTGTGGCAACTTCCTACAGTACCATAATGGTCCTTTTTATGTTGTCTTGTGTACACAGCGCAGACAACGTATAGTGGTCAGGTTTTGAGGTGCGGTTGGTTGTGGCCAAAGGCACCACGGTTTTTTCAGGCTGGACTCTGTGGCACAGATGAAACAGCATGCTTTCTCTGTGACAGCACTGCAAAAGCGTGCCACCAGCTTGAAACAATTGTCGCTGCAATGAGGATGCTCCCCATCATTGCAGGGCGTGCCTTGCCTGGTGTAACATTTCAGTGAACATGGTTGAGGCTGTTGCCATCTGCCTCTCATAATCCCCAGCAAGCTGACTTTGAAGTGCCCAATCCTGTTGGCATAGTTAACCCCCAAGATTGTCTGGCACACTGGGCCCACCCAGTTTGCCTCTGTGTTCAAAAGCTGATTGTGTCAGCATTTGCCCTGCCACCGCAGTGTGGCTAACATCACACCACACACTTAGGGACACACTGGGAACCCACCCCAGTTGCCCAACATTTTTCTTACACCTGTAAAAAAAAAAAAGAAAATGGTCCTCAGTGTTCTTTCTTTTATTTTTATTATAACCTGAAACAAAGAAAATGGTCCTTTGCCATTGGGTCCCTCCCCAACCTGCACCACCTTCTGCACACCCCACCCCAACCCCCCACCCCATACTTACCTCCAGAGTCCAGGCTAGGATCTTCAGTGGAGTGAACACGCCTGCACTCTTCAAACCAACCATGAACTGAAGAAATGCTGGTAAGCTGTATAATGGCATCAATGGTGGAGGTCAACTTATGTATATCTCATGCACTTTTGTGACTTTTGGCTCCAATTTTCAACATGGGGTTCTTGGGACCCCACCTCATGAACTCAGTCACTGTCATTTCATTATTCAATCCCGAAAGGCGATTTCACGGTAACTGCACAGAATCACCTTTTGGGACTGATTAATGAAATGACAGTGTCACTGTTCATAAGATGGGTACCAAAATGCCTATGTTGAAAATTTGGAGAACAAAGTCCACAAAATGACTGTGCTATGAGTGTGCATTGTGCAGTTTCCATGCACACTTGTAACTTTGAGAACGTTTAATATTTTCACTCCAGATTTTTCCAGTATTGCCATTTCTTCACACAACCTTATGAACAGTAGAGCTGTCATTTTTCACATCCTATCAAAATGTGTTTCCTCACATCTGGTGCAGAATACCACAGTTGCTATGGAAATCAACGTTCAGTACATATTAACAAAATCACAGTGCCACTGTTCATGAGCAGAGGTCCCAAACACCTTCATGAGGTGGGGTCACAAAAGCCCATGTTGAAAATTTGGAGTACAAATACCAACAAACGCCCTGGGCATTAAGGTTTCTAAACCATAATATCCCACCCTGTATAGACTGACCAGTATCAAGGGTGACTTTGGATTGCCGGCTGTAATAGTCACATCATTCCACCCCGCCCCACCCTGCAGCCAGTGACAGGCATCAAGGTATGCCTTGGACTTTTTGGCCTCAAGTTCACCCCATTCTCTATACTGCACCCATCTCAATGTATTTTGTTATGGAATGGGTGAGCATAAGGCTCGATGGCCCCAAGGTGCAACGTGACACTTGTCGGAGTCTGCAAGGTAGGATGAGGTAAAATGGCATGAGCGTTATGGTTGACGATCCAAAGGCACACCTCAATGCCTGTCAGTCTCTGCAGGGTGGTGTGGGTTGGTGTCACTTCCATACCACTGCCATTCCTATTATGCATCTCTCTAACTCCTGCATTACCAATGCCAATGCCAGCAGTACAACATTCAGCATTGACAAATACTTGTTTTCTCTGCTTTGCTCACTCCTTCATGCAGATGCTGGTTGCCTTCCTATGCCTTTACTTAATTTCTCCATTGTTCCTCTACCCTCTCTGACAATCCTCCCTGCTAGGCTGCTTCTGAAGAAGTCTCCAATTTCTTTAGACTCCAACCTACTAAAGTCCAGGACCATCGTCTTTTGTGGCTTGCCTCTGCACCCATCGTAATATTGAACCGCACTGTACAGTTTTTTAACAAGTATACTCATTTAAGTATTTTTAGGTTACTTTTTTAACTTGCAGCATTTATAAAATACTTCACTTACTGAAAAGAGCAATTTTTACAGACTGTAATAATTTATAATGTCTGCATGTAAGATGAAGAAGTTGGCATAAGGAACTGTAATTAATGTATGGAAGTTGAATCAACTTTAACTGCCAATAAAACAAAGTTTAAAAAAAAAAGAACCACACTGTACAGTCATCACTGGTTCCCACTGGATAGCCCACTATGGCATGACTAGGCAATATCACAGCCTCCAGTAAGTCAGGGATTCAGAGGAACAAATGGAGAAAGCATGTCCCAAATAGGATAGCACCTTTACCCCATGAGTCATTTTCAACTCTCAGCATACTAAGTCCATAGGGCAGGAAAGGTGCTAGTGGGACATTTGCTGGCCCATATGGGCTAACTAACATTTCTGCACCATGCCTCTGTGCATGACTGCATGGAGGTATTATACAGAGCAGTGCCAGCCCCCACCTCCTCATCACAATTCAGATGCCCCGATATAATAAAATGATCCTGGCATCTGAATTTCTACCCACAATCACCATTCAGAAGTGCCTGATTAGTATATTAAGAGGATCCCTGGCATATAGATCACCCTGATTGCAGTGTGTGAGCCCCTCTCAATTTCACCCATTAGGTCCTTCCACCCCTCTCCCCATGGTGGCTCATAAAATTACCCCAGCTGCCAGTCCCTCCCACTGCAACACTGACAGGTCCAGTCCCTCTGTCGCCACTCGGCTGGCCACTTTCTGAGTGACTTGAAGTGAGCACACCTACTATAGAAACAGATGTTCTACAGTAGGCATGCACTCACTCCCTTTCACTCAGAGGTGATCAGCCAAGGTAATGAGCTAAGATGCTCGTACCGATCACAGTCACAGGAAGTGGCTGCAATCTTGGGTAAATGGGGGCCAATGGGCAAGGGGTGGAGGGACTTGGCTGGATGGCTTTGGAGGGACTAAGATTTGCAACTGGTAGGTGGGGCAACTAGATGTCAGGGATCATGGAAAAATAGAAACACAGAAACATAGACAGTGGCAGAAAAAAAGGTACATCCTGTCTGCCCCTAGTTCCCCTATTAAACCTCAGACCCTACTGTCCATACAGGGCACTAGCCTTCACTATCCACTCCCTTGTTCCTCCCTACTAATATCAGCCTGAGTAACCATTATACCTTCACTTTTTCACAGCCATGCTTGAAATTATTTATGGTTTTGGTGCCTGCCATCTCAGTTGGCAGACTATTCCATTTCTACCACCCATCTCTGGAAATAAAACTTTCCAATATCCTCTTGAACCTCCCTCCCATCAGTTTCTCACTTGTGCCCCATGCCCTTGAACTGTTACTCATGCTAAGTAGTTCTTCTCCATTCACCTTGTTTATTCCTTACAGGAACTTGAAGGTCTCTATCATATCATTCCTCTCTTGTCTGGTCTCCGTGAAGACATGTTCAGTGCCTTGAATAGATCCTCACATGATCTGTTCTGTCAGCTCTGAATCATCCTGATCACCCTTTGTCCTTATCTTTTCTGAGGTGAAGTCTTCAGACATTCAGAACTCTGAACAGTGTACCAGGTGCAGCCTCACCAATGATCAATAAAGAGGCAGTAAACCTCTTTTCTTCTACTATCAGAACCTCTTCTGGCACATCCTAGTATCCTATTTGCCTTACTAGATGCCTCACTGTACTAGCTTGATTGTTTAAGGAGTCACAATGATGAATGCTAGGTCCTTTCCTCATCTGTAGTGGTCAGTTCAACCTCCTATCCGGTACTCTGTCCTGGGGTTCTTGTCCCCTAAGTGAATCACTCTTGCACTTTTGGCATTGAACTTCAACTGCCAAATCTTAGACCACCTCTCTAATCTTTACATGTCACTCTTCAGTTTCCTACTTCCACCATCACTAATCTCCCATGAGCTTGGTGTCATCTTCAAAGAGTAACAAACCCAGGTTCATTCTTAAATGTTGTTAATGAGCATACAAGAGTCAGGATGGATCCCTGTGGCATTCCACTCTTGACTTCCTCTCTTCTTATTTGACACCATAATCATAAGCTTTCTGCTGCCTCTCATTCAACTAAAGCCCCTCACCCCACCAAATCACTGCTTATATTTTCCTTCCAACCCTGGACCTCACCCCCTTGTGCCATGACCTAAGCCACTCTGATTGGTCCCTGTCTCATTGGTCTGCTCCACTGACTCATGCTAACATATTTATTTATTTATTTAGCTTTTGTTTACTGGACAAGTACACTAGACAAGTATTATGCCTATTTTCAGGAACGACCGGGAGAATACAACATAGGATACAGATAATTGTACAGAAAGGATGCAAGTACATCACAGCAAATATAACAAACATAGCGGATGAAGTACATCATGACAATAAAAGTAACATATAGGAGCAGTAACATTATCCAAAAGAGTGGTTGGTCATAATATAACTTATAACTTTATAGTTAGGCACCCCAAGGTGAGTAGGTTCACAGACAACTTTAACAAGTCATTACTCATTTGAGACATATAAGTTAAGGCAGGACCAGGATACATAGGTGTAGACAGTTTTGCCCATGACCAGGGTGCATAGTTGTAGACAAAAATTATGCCCACAGTCAAGTACCTGGGTAATTGATAGAATCGTGGGAACAGCAAGAAGTTTCAAGCAGCTTCAGTAGAAGGCAGCTTGGGTCAGGTTTGACAACAGTTGATAATTACGCTAGGAGACTTGGGGCAGTTGCACACTGAGGCTAGTTTCAGGAAGCCCCGCAGGGAATTGTGAAACTCTGATAGGAGGTGGCTGAATGAATATCACCAGAGAGGGAGTTCCAGAGTCTGGGAGCACTTATGGCAAAGTCCCGATCCCCCATGAGGGTACGGGTGGAGGGACTTCGAGCATCCTTGAGGTCTGGGACCTAAGATGGTAGGGAGTAGCATCCATTTGTGGCAGAACCAGGGCCAGCCCTGGGGATGCCAGTTCTGACCACTTTCCCGAGGCACCCGCAGTCGGTATCTGGCTGAGTGAGGCCAGCAAAGTTTATCATATAGCTCACATTGATAAAGTGAGACAGGGGCAGCCAGAGCAAAATGACAGATGTTATTATATGCCGTGTGCCACCGTGTGAGATGAGTCTTTGGGGAGTGAGCAAATAGGTGCAGACCATAGCAAAGGGAGGGAATAAGTACACCTCTCACAAGGGCAAGTCTGGCCACCGGTGTAAGGTTGTACTTGGCCCCTAGGCCAGACCCAGCTTGCAGTTCACTGCCCTGCAGATGTTAAGGATATGACTCCCATGTCAAGTTGGGGGTCGAGTGTGACCCCTAGGTATTTGATGGAGTGCACTACTGGTAGTGAGGATCCGTCAGTACTGGTGATATTTAGCAAGGCTGGCGAGGCTTTGATTTTGGCCGTGGAGCCAAAAAGCATAGCCTGTGTTTTATTCAGGTTCAGGACCAGTTTGTGGTTAGTAACCCAGGTCAGGACATATTAAAGTCCTCGGGACAAGCACTGATTAAGAGTGGCGGCATCCTGGGAGTGAGCCAATATTACCAGGTCATCTGTGTACAGGGTGGCTCTGCAGTTTGTTGTCACCATAGGTAGTTGATTGATAAAGAGGAGAAGGAAAGGGACCAGTACCGAACCCTGAGGAACACCAGAGGTCACTGGTAGGGGCTCAGAGAGACTTTATTGAAGTAGGTCCACTGCTTTCTACCATGCAGGTAGCCCATAAGTCATTTCATAGCATGGGGAGGCCTAGTGACCACAACTGTGAGCCAAGCAGGGTGTGATCAACAAGGTCAAAGCTTTGGACAGGTCTATAAATATGGCTCCAAAGAGTTTGCTGTGTTCCATGGCTGTTCTGATGCTTGATGTGACCAAGATCAAGGCTGAGTGGTGCTGTGCCACTTTCAAAATCCATGCTGGGCCAGGAACAGCAGCTCATGAGAGTGGATATACTCCGAGGCTGCTCAGTCACTACCTTTTCAAGAGCTTGCTAAGGGATGGGAGAATAGCAATCGGACAATAGTTATCCGGAATTTAGGATTGCCCTGCTTCAGGACAGGGACTATCCTCACCTCTTTCAGATATCAGGGATGGTCTCCGATCCAAGGGATAGGTTAAAGATGTGGGCTACTGGGGAGGCAATGTGTGCAGCACCAAACTTTAGAAGCTTGGGCTCCAGGTTATCTAGGCCAGGGCTAGAGCACTGGGAGAGGCCAGCTAGGCATCTCTGCATGTCCAGGACTGACCACGGCCTGAGGTAAACATTTGCCGAGTGGGGTGATCCACCTGCCAGTAGAGGGGTGAGAACTCTCACGGATGGGAAGAGTGCAGTGGAAAGCCGAGAGGTCTGAGAAGTGTGTATTTAGGAGTTGGCAATAGTATGGGATTACTGCAGAGACCCTTTGATAATCATGTCCGTTATCCCCGATGGGAGGACGCACTGACAAGGGTTTTATATTTCTCCAGAACCTCCTGGGGTCCTGGCAGTGCTGAGTAGGGTGGACTTGCAGAAGTCACTTTTGCAACCCTAATGGCCTTTTTGCACTTGTTTCTAAGGTGTCTGTATTTCTGAAAAATAGTGGGATCACTGGAACCTTTGAAATGGGCCAACACTTATCTCTCTCCGCATTTGAGCTAAGAGATTCCCATTCAGCCATAGGGTAGCAGACCCCTCACCCTACAGGTGACCTTAGAAGCATGCTTGTCTTGCAGGGCCCCAAAGGTGGTAAGGAAGTGAGAGGTTGCCACCGAGGGATCAGTGGCTCCTAGCACCCCAGACCAGTCGGTAAGCCTTAAGTCCTCCAGGAACTCCCCAGGATCAAACTGGGTAGCTTCTGACTTGCATGATTTTGTGAGGAATTTTGGAGAGAATTTTCCATACACAGAAGACTGGAGAGTGGTCGGACATGGAGTCAGATAGCTTTCCGCTGATGAGATCCTGTCCAGGCGGTTGGACATGATCCAATCCAGAAGGGTGCAAGAGGATCCATTTGCTGACCGCCTGGTTGTATCCTGGATAAGTTGGGTCAGGTAAGGTTAGCAAGTAGGGCTCGAACTGCTTCACATTACCACCATCCCAGTTGAGGTTGACATCACCCAGGATTATGAGTTCGTTGTCCCAACACTGAGACCAACTGAGTCCATGAGGTGGGTTAATCCAGAGATCCCACCCCTTAGAGGGTTGTAAGTGCACAACAGGTGCAGTTTCTTGGTGTCCTAAGTAGTAGTAGCACATGCAGTAACACAAGGGGACACGTTGGATTGCTGGTGGCAACTTGGGAGATTTTATAAATGGCTCCTGTAGTAGATCAGTATGCCTTCCCCTCTTGCTCCCAGCTCTGTCCAGTCATATGAACTCATACCCAGGGAGTACACAGGCTGAATCAGGGACCAGGGTTTAAGCCGGTCTCCATAACTCCAAGGATATTGGGTGTATAGAGTGCACCCACGCTACTAGCTCATCATGGTTGAGTAGCAGGCTCTAATATTTGAGATGAGCTACTTGTTCCTACTCATGCCCCATGAGATTTGTAAGCCAGATTATTTGGACCAGAGTTGGATTCAATATCTCTGGCCAGAAGTAGTATTAAGAGGAGGAGCCAGGGAGATACCACCTCATGTGGGATCGGCCATCTGGGAGATTATGAGCGTGGATACGCTTGACCCTGGTTGAGTACATTAGGCACCGAAGGTCTAGGCAGCAGATAATACTGTGGTGGGCCTTGGTGGTCACAAGGATATTTGAGAAAGTGAAGTCAGTTACCTCCTGGGAGGAGACCTCTCCCAGTTTCTACCCAATGACATTGGGGTGGTGACCATTTGGAGCAGGGTAAGTCCCAGTGCTAGACCTGCTATGACCAGCGTCCTGTAAGTTGCAGTCAGCACACCTTATTCTCTGCCTTGTGAGTATCCCTACCCTCCTGGGTGGAAGGTGGAGGTGCCTAGCCCACATCCTGGCTGGAGCATTGGACCAGCTAGTGAGTTGTGCCCCATCAGCCAGAGAGGAGATGATGGGAAGGAAGGGTGATGGAATACTAAGCATAGAAATAGATATTGGAACTTGTCACAGTTTGTACCAAGCTTTTATGGATAAGGAATGAGCAGTGTGAGGAGTGCTGACAGCTAGGGGTCAGTAAGGGACAGACTTAGCTCCTGGGAGGCAGTTCTACCCTTGCCTGTGTGAGCACACTCAAAACTGTTGTCAGTGCTATGTAGGTCATGCTAAGCAATTTAGGCAGGCATTAACTAGCCACTATAGGCAGGTGTAGTTTAAAACTTAGGACAATTTACAACACTGGCCACTTTAGGCTCAGCAGGCAGTTGACAGCTCTAGCAAGTGAGTAACCCACTCCCTTAGCTGGACCTACCACCAGCAAGAGCTGATCTGTAGGGACCAGCAGGTATGATAACAGCAAGACAACAGATTGATTATGGCACAGACAGTATAACTAAGAAACTTGGTCAATAAAAAGTACCGACACAGTCTGAGATTGTAACACAGGCATTAACAGTAAACTAGTCAAATAAGTTGTACAACGCAGTCTGGGAGGTGAGAGTGGGGAGAGCTTCTAGGGGAACAACAAGCTATGCCCCTTGAATGGGGCAGGACCTCCCTCTTGCTGATAGGGTGAGGCAGCTCATAGGAGGCGGAGCCAACAAGCATTTAATGGGAGGAGGAACGGGTGGGGGTGGGCGAAAATTAAAACTCTCTCCTGCACCAGGGAAGGGCTGGGAAATTTCTGTCTGGTTCACCTGCCGAGAGCCCCACTGGAGCTGCAGAAGCCTGACACCTCACAACTCAGCTTAGGGGAGGATTTTTCTGGTGTGAGGACCTTTAGGAGCAGGTCACCCTCATCTCCTCTCAATAGCGGCCTCTAGCAGGCTTGCTGACGGTGGGACAAGCTCTCCCTTTAGGGAACAGTGAGAGAGGCGTCACCGCCGTCAGGTCAATAAGGGATCAGTTCTTTCAGTGCCAAGTTCAAAAAAGAGTCAGAGTCCTGTTATCCAATACAGCGATGGGATCCGGTGCGCTTCACAAATTGAAAACTTCCACAGCCACCCTCCTTGCAGCGGGTCCCTGGGTAGCTGGACCTTTCAAAGTTGTGATGTTCCTGGTGCTGGTCCGTTAAAGGTAGGACAAAAAGCAAGAAATGTACTGTAGAAACTCACTCCTGCACCAGAGCAGGGCTAGGAACTTTCTGCCTGGTTCAGCCGCCGAGGAAGCCTGCTGGAGCTGCAGTAGCCCACGGCACCTCACAACCTCGGCTTCAGGGAGATTTTTCTGTGTGCGAGGGGGGACCTTTAGAAGCAGGTCACTCTTGCCTCCCTCCAGCCCGGCATCTAGCATTCAAACAAAATTCCTCAAAATATGGGACTGCCATGCCCCCAGAGCAGGACATGAGAAAAGGTACCCCACCTCCCTAGATCATGGCTGAGCTCATAGCTTACTTACAAGTGCATGATTTGGCCTGGTCAGAAAATAAATGTAACCCATCCCCATGGCTACAGGTATGATCACCTCCTCAGCACCTGTACCACAGCAATAAGCTTGCCAAGGTGAGTATTTTACATCTAACTTCAGTACCAACATTGGTTACCTGTCTAAATTGGAAGGCTGTCACAATCTCTTCTCCTCCCACTCCTTTGCCTGTCCTCAAAGTCAGTGACACCCCTATCTCTAACCTCTCCTTCATCACCATAGAGATGTAATTCCTTTTCATCACCTGCACCTCCTCTCTCCTCTCCTCCCTCTCCCCCTTCCTCACCTCCCTCACCCTGCCAGCCTGCATGATTGTCATCTCCTTCCTTCCCTATTATTTATTTTCTGTCCAGTAACTCCATCCTTTATCACCCGACACATTTTCCACCCTTAATCCTTCAAGGGTAAGAGCCCAGATAGCCTGGATAGCAAGCTCCTCCATCTCTCTGCTTCTGCAATCTCCTCCTATTGGTTGACCTCCTAACTTCTTTTTTGGTGTTCCTCCGTCCCTGCTGACTGGAAGACTGCCACTGTTACTCCTCCTCCAAAAGGTAGTGACCCATCTGGTACTAACAGCTACTGACTCATTTCTTTCCTCTCCAAAATACAGGAACAAATTATATTGTCAGAACTCTCTCCCTTTCTGGACTCTTCTAACTTCTTCACCCAATACAAGTCTGACTTCTGCAAAATCACTCCACCACCATCTCCTGCTCAGGCTCACTAAATCCATCCATAATGGTATGGATCACAGCCTCTTCTATCTTAGTCAAGCTAGCCAAAGCATTCAACCCTGTCTACCACCCCAATTATTAGCCAAACTCCAGGCTGCAGGCCTCTCTGACTCAAGCCATCACTGTTCCTCCTACCACGGGGTAGGTCCAGGCAGTCAAAATTGGTGACCCCTCTCTCCTCCCTGCCTGTGTCCACTTGGGTCCCACAAGGATCTATATTGAGCCCACTACTTTTCTCCATTTTCCTTAATGATCTGCCCTCCATTATGCTAGTCTGCATCCATTCACTTGTACACCGATGACACGGTCCTCTTCACAGCAGACCCACAGACTCCAGCTGGACTTTGATCAAGTTCAGCCCTGATCACACAAATCAGCTTTCCTCAATGCCAAGAAGACTGTCTCCATGTCCTTTGGCACAAGGCACAGACTCTCTAGGCTCCCTCCCTTCCTACTTTCCATACCCTGGATGGCTCCCCGTGGAGGATGTTACCATCTTTAGTTATCTTGGTATCTGGCTAGACCAGCACCTAAACTTTTCTGAACAAGTGGAAGCTATAGTCAAAAAGCTGCACCCCAATTTGATGCACTTTACAGGAACTGTGACTGTATCCCACCTTCAGCATACTGTGCTATTATCCAGAGAATGATCCTCCAAATCTCTGACTATGGTGATGTGGTCTACAGCAGCCCCAATCTCACACTTGTCAGACTGGACACACTCTTCAACAATTCAGCCATTACACTCTTGACTATCCTTCTTGGAGTCACCACTGTTCTATTTATAAATCTCTCTCTCTTTCTCTTCTTGTGGACAGACACCATGTCCTGCTGTGCCATTTGTGGGAAAATCTGGTTTGTTCCCTACCCTCCTATCTCCTGACATCCCCCACAGCCATACCAACAGAAGCTGAAATATTCAAATCCCAGCAGTCCCTTCAGTTTCCACAACCATCAACAAAGCCACGTTCAGCCGCACCTCCCTAAAATCTGGAACTCCCTCACCCCAGCCATTCATCAATCTCCTTTCATGAGTTCTTTCAAACCACTTCGAGAGCTCACCTCTCTCCTGCACTTGCTCTAGTTTTACCTCTTGCTCTCCTATGACTTGTTTCCAGTTTAGGTGCAGCTATAATTTGCTTCCACTCTAGGCATTATGCACAAAGTTTATAGCCAGCGTTGATTTAAACTGCTCTGTATTTGATAGCCAGCATGTGTTTGTGGCTCCTGACTGCTGTATATGCATTGTTGATTGTTTGCTTATCACTCAAGTTCTCATGTCTTGCATGTATTATTCCCAATGTAATTTGCGGTTGTGTACCACTCTGCTCCATGTATGTTATGTATTTTGAAATTTTGTGCTACCTATGGCCCAACTGTACAAGTTCCCCTTCCCCAGGATGCATCTAGAAATGAACTCCCAGCTTAGTATGCCTGGGTGGGGGTCCTCAGACACCAAGGATCATTTTCTATAATAACTGGAGCCATTTAAACTGCGATCAGGGTGTTGAACCTTTACATGGCAAGGATCATTTTGGTATACTACTTGGAAGCATCACAATGGTGACCAGAGGTAGGGTGACAATATGCCCATTTGTGCTCAGATGAGGGCAGAATTTTTGGAAGCAGTAAACAGTATTGCAATTTCAGTTGTTAAGCACTCTCAGAACCTTTTATAGCACTGTGCTCTGTCGCAGGAGGGGATCCTCATTTTCAAGGCTTTAGTAGTACATGTGCACATGCACATCATCAGGTTAGTATCTGGGGCCTACAATATCTGGTACCTGTTAAACCATGCTGTTCTCCCACATGGCACAGTGCTTAGATGTTTATCGTTCCGCTAACCTTCTGAAAATGGGACCCTAATTGACTAAAAATCCCTGCCAATGTCTCTTAAGATGCAGAAAGTAAACAAAAATGGATTATCTTATTCTACATCTTTATGTATTATTTTATGTTATTTTCCTTGGAAAACCTTTAATCAGTTTCAAAACATTGTGAAGTGTCTTAAATATTTATAACAACTGTAGCTAAAATACAATTTCTTCTTTCATCCAGGTGTTGTTTTTATTTACTTATAAAAATACAGTCTGGTTTAGTGATTTAGTTTAGGCTTAGTGGTAACTGTACTGCCTCCATGCCAGTGGCCCGGTTTCAGGGAGGACCTGGGCCAAACAGCAATTAGCTGACAGGAGATGACTGAACATCTCTGGAACTGCTCTCCTCTCAGAGGCGGGGGAGTCTGACCACCCCGCTCTTTAACAGCCATGCTGGCAGGGCTCAGGCAGGCAGGCACAAAGCAGTACTTGCCTTTAATTGGATTGGCATCATTGCATGCTTGCGGCCCAGGGATAAGCCAAAGGTAGAAAACCTCCAATGGAAAATAATCCACCAACCTGCCACATGCTTTATACTACTAACCAGGCTCTGCTTCTGAATATGTGACTCCTTGTGATTGGCCTTCCTCCTGGCCCCAAAAGCAGAGGCCATGGGAAACTCTCAGAGCAGGTAAGTCCTGGTGATTTTGAAGTAATGTGGATGGACAGGCCGGTGCACAAGGGGTCAGTGGGTGATCTAGAGACAAACATCTCATTTGAAAAAGAAATAAATACAGTTTGAGAATCTCAGACTCAATAACACAGTCATACCATATAAACAGCGTAATTATGCACTATGAGGCTAGACCAGGGCAGGTTTATTAGAGGAGACCAAGTGCCTGGCAAAGCTCTGTTCACCTTGCAATGCTCTGCAGATATGTAATGGGGAGGTTAGGAGCCGTGAGAGCCACCAGTGAGGCATCACAGTGAAGTTATTCAGAACAGAAAGTGCAAATTATGCATATGCCAGCTGAGCTCCTGGCGAGAATTGGGCCCTCGATTGCTGCAATATGTATATTTTTCTTAACCAAGAACCTTTATTAAATAAAATATTCAAATACAAACAAGAACTAAATCAAAACTAACTCAGTAGAGTACAAACTACAAAAGCATTTGACTTACACTTTCACAGCTCCTGAAGTACACTTCCCAAGCATTCAGCTTGGATAAGTTGCTGGACTTACACAGTAATTAATTACACATAAAACCAATCTACAATTTAACTTGGAAAAATGTATGCAGACCCTATGTATACCGGTATGTTAGGAATACCCTGTATTAGCTTCCTATACAAATGTGTTATCTAACAGTAAATGAAGGCAGCACTTATTTAAAATAATACAATAGAGCATTTAAATTAGTTCTAAACGTTTCTTGTCACATCACAAAGTTCTGAAATTTGATTAAAGATGTGCAGGCAAAACAAGATGTAAAATCCATAAAAGAAGTAGAATAAGAGATAGCCGGTTTTGTTTACCTGCTCCTCAGTTTTAAACATCCTCTCAAGCCAGCAGATAACTGAATGCAGCAGACAAGCAGTGCAGCTGCAGGCCATTCAAGGGAGGGGCAGGGGATGGGTAGTTTCAGAACATAGTCCATTTCAGTATATAGTTTATTTGTTTCAGTATATAGAGTGTGTGAATTTTTCAGTCTGCAGTGTATGTGTTTCAATAGATAGTGTGTGTTTCACCATGTACTGTATTTGTTTCAGTATATAATAGTATGCAGATTGTTCAGTGCATAGTGTATTTATTTCAATAGTGTAGGCATTTCAATATATAGTTTATTTGTTTCAGTACATAGTGTATGTGAATTTTTCAGTCTACAGTGTATGTGTTTCAATAGATAGTGTATGTGTTTCACCGTGTAGTGTATTTGTTTCAGTATATAGTGTATGCAGATTTGTCAGTGCATAGTGTATTTATTTCAATAGTGTATGTATTTCAATATATAGTGTATTTGTTTCAGTATATAGTGTATGCAGATTTTTCAGTACATAGTGTATTTATTTCAATAGATAGTGTATGTATTTCAATATAAAGTGTAGATGTTTCAATATAGAGTGTATTTGTTTCAGTATATAGTGTATGTGCTTTTTTCAGTGTGTAGTGTATGCATTTCAATAGTGTATGTATTTTAATATATAATGTATTTGTTTCAGTATATAATTTATGAAGATTTTTCAATATATAGTGTATGTGTTACAATCGATAGAGTACTTGCTTCAGTAGATAGTTTATGTGGATTTTTCAGTCTGTAGTGTATGTATCTCAATAGGTAGTGTATATGTTTCAGTACATAGTACATTTGTTTCAGTATATAGTGTATGTGGATTTTCAGTACTCAGTATGTGGATTTCAGTAGATAGTGTATGTATTTCACTACACAATGTAAGCATTTCACTATATAGCATATGTGTTTCACTATATAATATATGTATTTCAGTATGACAGTATATGTATTTCACTATATGATGTATATATTTCAGTAGATACTGTATGTGGTTCACTACATTGTGTATGTATTTCACTATACAATGTATATATTTCACTATATGATGTATGTATTTCACCATATAGTGTGTGTGTGTTACATCTGGCCAGAGATTATGAATTATGTCCCTAACAGCTTGCCATAGCTAACGGAATATCTTTATCTATCTAATAGGCTAACCATTTCTATATGTAACTCATAAGCTGGCTAGTACAGCTGTGAACATAAATAGCTTGAACAGTAATGGCAAGGCAAATGTTTATGTGGATAAACTTAGTAGCTGCTAATTGTGTGCTGACAAAACACTATTCTATTCCTTTGAAATTCATTTAAACCATATTGACTAATTTATTTAGTCTCAAATTGGCAGTAACGCACTATAATGGAAATACAGAGAAAAGTTTATTATTGCCTTACAGTGATTAACCATCAACTGAGATATGAATCCATGCATTAATATTTTGCTAAAGCATAATATGGTCCAATATGGACAAATGTTGTCTGATCAAAATACAAATATAAAAATAATTGGTAAATAAAATTATTTTGATATGTACAGGAAAATGAATATTATGTTTGTATGTTTATTTCGATCCTTGCCCTGATGAAGCCAAAATTGGGTGAAATGTTGAGCCACAGGGGATCACTGTGTTCATTGTAAAGCAACAAACAAAAGAAAATAGATTTTATACAAAACAAGTGTGACTGGTTGATGAAGAATAAAACTGTTACTCTGCATCAGAGACTGTCATTAGTCAAGTTTTGCAACAGCAGCACAAGATTGTCTAAATATTTTTCCTATGTGTACCATGCCAGCTACTGCTGCAATCCCAATTGCTGTGTGCAGAGTTCTTCCCTACTTGAAGATGTGATGTGATCCATTCCGCATCACCTCCCCATCTCTTACCTGTTGTTGGCTTGTCTGCATCTTCACTCTGCTGACACCTGACCTGACCAGTTCAAGTTCTGCAGCCTGTCTGCCTTGGGCTGGTATTCCCTGCACTGTCATATGACCTCACCAAGAGGATGGGATCAGGATTCAGAATGGGACAGAAGTTGTCTGCCATCCCTACTGCAGTCTTCACATCATGTCACAGGAAGAGCTGCAGTAGTGTGTCTATGCTGTTGGAAGGTAGCGGTGTGGGTATCTGAAGTTGTTGGTAACTGACAGTAGCTTAGTGAGCCTGATCTGTCAGGAGTGGGGTAAAATGGATTGATGGATAGTAGGGTCCTGGTGGGTAATTCAAGAAGCTATATTGCATTCTGCCAGCAGCCGACAGGCTGTGTGTGTGTGAGACAAAGAGTGAGACCCTGTTCTAGTGATGGATGGGAGGGCGCACAGTGTTGTTTGTTGTTGAGAGATGTAAAGGAAAGTGAGACTAAACATTTTTAGATTTTTTACTAAAACAAAGCAAAAAGAAAATATAGAGACTTTAAATTTTAATAAGAGTTCTGGACTAGTCTGTGAGATGTTGACTGAGGGAGGGGCCTGCCTCAACCCAGCCTGTGATGAAGTCTCACAGCAGACCAAGTGATATTTCATTGCTGCTTCCAGTTTTGGCAGGAGTCAGAACTGCGACAGAAAGAGATAAAGAGTGAAATAGGGTGCCTGCCTGACTGCCTCAGCCTGCCCAGTGCCCTGCAATGTGCAATACTACAATTAGTTTCTGTCACAGTTTTGAAACATAGAAATATAGACATTAACAGTAGATAAGGACCTAAGACCCATCCAGTCTGCCCATTTTTATTCTACCTTATGAATGTGCCATCGACCTTTGCTCTCTCAATGGCCTATCTATTCATACTCATCTGTATTGCTCCTCATTGTCCTATGCCATGCTTGTCTGAAGCCCGCTGTTATATCCACCACTTCCTGAGGTAGGCTGTTCCATGCATCCACCACCCTTTCTGTGAAAATGAATTTCTCGAGAAGGACTGAAAGAGTGTTGGAAATTTAGCTGAGACTGAGTTTAATCAGAGGTCAGCCTCAGCCTATAGGTGATACACAAAAAAAAATTCTGCACATTTATAAAGCCTGGTGTGCTGTTGTAAGTCAAGTGGCTGTTTCGATTTCCAGCCACAGTGCTTTAAGATAGATTTTTGCTCTCACCTCAGTGAAGTCAGACAGAAAGTGTAACCTTTCTGGTACAGTGATAGTGCACTGTCCAGTGAGATAGTGCTGACATAGCAGTACATTAATTCATTTGACAGTTTCTGTTACTTCGTATAAAAGACAACTGAGGGTGAAAACCGTTCTTTTAATTCCCTATTTTTATTCATGCCAATAAAATTCACAGCAATCTATAGCATACAGAATTTAGTGTAACACTTAAGTAAACATTCATAGTACAGTGATAAATATTGCTGTCCTGCCCTCAGTGAATTCATTCCTTTCTTCCCTGAAGTACTAACTGATCATATAAACTACTGGTTATTGTCTGTCATAAGACAGCCTTTACAGAATTCTGCTTCTCAGTTCATCTCATATCCTTATTTGTCTAAGGCCTAACTTATACAATAATGTCTAAAACAAAAAGAAAAAAGTAGCTTGTCTGGAATGTGGTTCAGTATTTGGCAATGACTTCAAACACAAGCATCATTTAAAATGCACGGTGAGCTCCTGAAATCAAGGAAAGTGACCGGTAGTTTCTCTGGTAAATGTAGGACTACATTCACAACACAAGCAGATAGCGAGAAGTAACAGAACATAAATTCTAACAAATCATCAGATTTGGAAGCACCTCATGTGTTGGAATATCTGCTCTGTTGTTGATCATGACCACTGTTGATTCAACAGTAGTTTCTGCAAAGGTTTCAGCATGTTCTGCAGAAGCAATGAAATCAGTGATCAAAGTATAACCCCTAGCGGCCCCCTGTTTAACTAGCAGGGCTGCTTTTCCTCACCACATAGCATCTAGGGGCAAAAGAGAGGATGGGGTTTACATAACAATGTACACACATTTCTTTTCTAAGCCTGCTATCACAGACAGGCAACCAAGTGTGGCAACTACCTGGCACACACCTGGTGGGACCATTTACCATGGCCAGCAGCCCAGGTCCCTGGGAAAATGTTTGCTCCTAACTGTGCTAGGTTTCTACTTCTGGACAGGGGCACAGAAGTAAATCCAGACACAGTGGAAGCAATAACAGTACTGTCCAAACCAGGTTGGGATTCTAGAGTATGACTTTTATTCATGTAACAAAGTAGGAATAATCACAAAAGCAAGATGGACCCACACAAGGTTACTCATATTGGTAATGCAGATTACTGAGGTGCAGACATTCCTGAACTTCCCATTTAACATAGGCATAAATGAACACAAACAGCGAACTCTCAGGTTCTGAAATGGAGATTGCACACGGCCAGATTCTGGTACATTTCCTCTTGACCAGGCACACGCGGCCAGTACTAGGACACTTTTCCCATATTTCATGAGGAATACTGGTGACACACACAACCACCAAAGAGCACATACAGGCTCAAAGAGAATCCAAACCCATGTCTGGGTAACTATTTCCATCAAGCACTGGTCAAATGCACTACTGGAAATTGAACTGGTGCCCAAACTGAACCCGGAGAGGTAAACTGGTTACTCCAGATGGGGGTCCCCACCTTTTGCTTCCAAGTTTATATTCAGCCATTCATCTGGTTAATAACAACCTCACAGAAAACTTGTAGATGCTATCTTGAAATGTTTTCACACTTAACATACTACATGACTAAAAGTTCTGTACTTGGACAGTCTCTCTCTCTCTCTAGACTCCATAGTAGGGAGACATGTTTAAAACAGACACGGTCTAGGTGACAGGGTCCCTTTGACAGAGAAAATTAACCTAAGGTATGCGGTGCCCCTCCTAGACTGACACAAAAGTAATCACAGTTCTGAAGTTGTTGCAGGCAGCTTCAACAGAGTCCAGACTGGACCAGGGATTGCCCTTGAATCCTGGAGTTCAACCCATCCCTCCTGGGATGTGGCTCTGTGAAAACCTCTAAGCCAGGTTTCCACCACTTCACCTCTTAGCTGTACTGCCTCACACTAGGTGAGAAAACATAAAACTACCGGGTTCCTCTTTTCAGAGTTGTCAGAGGAGCTGCTCAACTGCAGCTTCCTCCACTGACACTCACTCACAGACTCACTGAACATTCTAAAGCTAACATCCCTAGAGCTAGCATAAATGTGTCTTATGCTGCTGCTAGAGTTCTAAGATTACATCACCTCTAACTCAGCTGAGACTGACACTAGAGCTTGACAGTGTGAAATCCATTTAACTAGCATTTCACTATCTGCTTTTCCTGCCTGCCACTGGTTCTAACTGGGATTCTAGTAACCCCTGGGAACAAGGGGTTACACTCACCCTCAGTCAGGAAAATGACTGTCCCCAGTCATTACCTACCGCACTAGGCCATCCTACCCTATGTGTTGACTATGGAAGGTGCGCTACCTTCTCCCTACCATGTGCCAGGCACAAGCAGGCAACACTAAGGCCCAGAGGCCAATGGCTGATGCATCAGCCCTACACTATGATCTTACTATGGGAACCAGTGACCCTGGAGGAACTTTCAGAGCATAGCCCTAATAGATCGCACTCAGCCCTACTGCAGATCAGGACCACAACCTGTCTATCCTCCCTAGCCCTCTAGGACAACCTATCTAGCAAAACAAACCTACCCAAAACAGGAGACCTCCCCCATCCCTCGGCACCTCTAAACCAAGCACAGAGCTAACACTATACACAAGCATTACACTCCCACAGTCCCTCACAAATACACCTGTGGAAGGAAAAGGATTAACACATTGTAACTTATGCAGTACTTTAAAAACACTTTAAAAGCACAGATGAACTCTGATGAGTCCCTCAATCCTCTTCTTGTCTTCTCTTCTTTCTTCACCAGGATCTACCTGAAAGAGCAAAGACAAAACACACCAAACCTGCAAAACACACAGTACAACAACAATAACCCATACCATCAAAACACTGGGAATCCCAAAAATATTTTTAGAAAAAGGTAGAAAAGTACAAAACTGTGAAAATAGCGACATTACGTACAATACATCTTTTGGGATGGAAGACCTAAATGTCCCAGCTAGTGACAAACAGGGCCTGAAGGCAGGGTCCTTTGAAAGAGTCTCTCCTGGGTTGGAGCCGGTGAAGTATAGTTCCTGAGTTACTGTAAACCCAAAGGGAAGTTTGTGGACACCCAGAACAGTCACAGCACTCCCATTCCTGTCACAACAAATAGAGGCCATTTTCACAATATTATGAACTTTCATTTTTAATTTTTTAATTTTTGATTACCTTCTCCTGGCCATGTTCGTTGCTTTCACTTGAAATAAAGGAACAGTACGGACGTTATGGTGAGAAATTTTTATGGCCTTATTTGTTGTAACAGGGATGGGAGTGCCTGACTGTCATGTCTGCAATTATTTGTCACAGAGCACCCTTACTTGTGTGCAGCTCTTTAGTTTTGCTAGTCTTTGTGAACAGTTCAAAATCTGTAGTGTGCCAGGTGTAGGATGTTGTAGCAATGTCAATAAGGTAAGAAGAGTCTGGACTTACCAGTCCCTGAAGAATGAAAAATGGACAGCATCTTGATCTCCAGCCAAAGACTCTCCCTAGCAGCATTTTTGGATACAACTGGGTGGAAATCTTCCAGAAAACAGGATGGATGTCTGAAACTGCTGGGTTGATGTCATCTCTGGCTGATATCATCTAGGAGATGGAATCTTGGAACAAGAAAGGAACAGCTAGGTTGATGTCATCCTAAATCCCAGGTGATGAATCAGGAAAACAGCTGGGTGGATGTCATCTCGGATCGATGTCATCTAGAAGGCCAGGCAATGAAATTGGAAGGCACACTGCAAGGCTGATGAAACTGAAAGCACCTCGGATCCTGGAATACCAGACTGGCGGAACAACATGGAGTACAGTAACGGCTGGATGGTGACACTGGCTACCACTGTTCTGCTTCCTTGAAGGTAGGCATGGGCACATTCACAGGACAATGGTAACCTTTGAGGGTAGTACCACAATGGGTCAGGTGCAAGAATTGTGACCCCCTTGAGCACTCATAATTGCTTGTTTGTTTGTTTATTCAGATAAAACCATTGAATAAAAAAATCATTCACATTATGGAAAGTCTTGTTTCTTATTGTCCACAAATTGTACAGTGTCTATGAACAATGTCCTGCCCAACTACCAAAACTTGAGTTTGTCTCTGATAACTTTGTCTCTGACATAACGATTTTCACCTGGATGCAGATTTTTAGGTTGCATCTTCCACTAGCCAGGCTCTCCTGTTTTCTCAATCTCCTCCCAGACTCTCAGAGAGAGGTAGGAAAGGACATTCCATAGATTTCATTTACCTTCCTTAAACCAGTCTTTCCTTCTTACTACTCTTCATCAGTCTGCGACTCCCGGCCTGGCCAGGAAGCCAGTCCTAGTTCTGCCAGTGTTGCATACTCAAAGCTTCATAGAACTGTCCCTGACCCTTTCTGAGGGCAGGGCTGTGGAGTCACCAACTCTTCTTCTTCTAGTTCCTCCAAGGCAAGAGCTTGAGGCTGCATGCTAGGACCCTCAACAGAGGAATACACTTCTTCCTCCTCCTCTTCCTCACTTAGAGTCTGGGCCCAGGAGTGAGCAATTGTCCTCACTCCAGACAGAGTCCACTCTTCACTGGGTGCGGAGGTGGACCCCTCCCAATCTAAGGTTTCTCAAACTTCATCCTCTCCCACAAGGCTAGGACTAGGACCCTCTCTCATGGATCCACTGATTCTCCTTTGCACTGTCCATCTGTGACCCAGATGTGGAGACATCTCAAGGAATCTGCTCTGCCAGTAAATCTACACCCTTTTCCTTTGTGCCACAGTCTGCTGGGCCTCCTCCAACAGCTTCAACCTGGTGCTGTGCTGCTACTTGCAGCATTTGCAGCTTTGTCCAAGTGGGAGCCAGTGAATTTATAGTCTCAAAATGGCTCCCTGCTGCTGTGTTTACATTACTGCCCCATCCTGTAATGGTGGCGGCAGCACTCCTGGTGCATCAACATTCTGCATCTGACTCAAGCCACTGCACATCCGATTTACTGCATACTGATAAATTTTGCTCAAACTGTCCTGACTGCATGCTTTCTTCCTCAGCACATCTATATGATTTTCTGGGACTAGGATTAAGACTTCTTTTGGCTAGGCAGATTTACTGTGTGTTATTGTTTTTATTTTGTACTCACAGGGATTGTTACTATTTGTTGCTAACATTTTATTGCTTTATTTTTCTCTGATTCAAATTGTTGTTGCTGGGTATACCTTCTGCTGCATTACTACAGTGTGTGCCTACAGGTCTGTGTTAACAGATTACTGCTGTAACCTTCTGATTCAATTGTCTTTTGCAAGGTATATCTTCTGTTACTGCTTTATTTTCTCTGCAGCAAAATGTTTCTTACAGGTATATCTTCTGTGAAATTATTACATGTGGTGCTTTACAGGTTTTACAGTTTTATCTATCATTAGGATAAGCTTTAAGGGTTACTGCATTTGTTGCTGGCTGATTGTTTCTGCAGGAAGGGCAGATCAGTGGGGTATCCACAAGGTGACCTCATTTACAGGGACACTAGTAATTTATTATTTTTTTATTTATTCAATCTAGGATTACAAGTACCTTTGAGTGCCAACAGCTCATTTACAAGGTTCCACGTCAATAGAGGGTACAGATCCATAATGGAAAACAGACTGGTTTCACATACAGTTAAGCAGTTTGTATTACAAAATACAGAATAGGAGAACAGCAAATAAATACACACAATAGTTTGCACGTGATTCAAGGCAGGGAGTGAGAAGAGGAGGGAATTGGAGGGAGCCAGATCAGGAAGGAGAGCAACCAAGGCGGCATTGTCAAGTAGCATGAGGATAGTAAGGGATGAAAGGCAAGGAAGACAGTGGGGGAGAGGGGAGATGGGGGCAGGAAAGGGATGAAGAAGGCAAGGAAGACAGTGGGGGGAAGGGGAGATGGGAGGGCAGGAAGGGAGAGGAGAGTGAGCAGTAGAGAGAACAGTGGAGAACGGTGGGGGGTCCTGGGACGAGGGACAAGGATGTTAAGTGGTGCAATCACAAGAGTTTTCAGTTAGGATGTGCTGATGAAGTTTGAGTTTGAATTCACCGAGACTAGTAAGGTTCACCAAACCATTGTGGAGGCCATTTAACCAGTATGACACTTTGATACAAAAGGCGTTGGTATTGGGCAGTCTGGCACATCGGGACTAGTAGGAGTGCAGAAGATAAGGTGAGGCGTATGTTGTTGGGTCTTGGGGATTTGTGAGTAAGCATCCTAATCTCGAAGGCATGAGTCCAAGGAGAATCTTTTTGGCAAGTAAGCGTGTGGTATTTAATTCTCCCATGCAAGTTGAGCCACCCAGCCTGCATATAGACATCAAAGGTGTGGGTGAAGCATGTGTGCACCAATTAGGAGTCTACAGACCTTGTTTAGTGCCACAGTGAGCCTTTGAGTACAGTAGTGGAAGCAGTTCTGTAAATGACAAGGCCATAGTAGATTAAGGACAGCATCCGAGCTGTGGACAGCAAGATTTAGGGTTTCAGGTGTTAGAGACTTTCTCAGTGATAGAGAGCCCAGTCCTGGTATTGACGGCTCTGGCAACATTTTCGACGTGCAGTGAATAGGTGCGGTGTCTATCAAGGGTAACCCTAGGTACTTGAAGTGCTGTATTTGTTCAAGGGAGTCACCTTTGGGAATTTTGAATGGTAAGAGCATGCTCTTTATGTCAACTGGGGCTGAGGAGAACAACAGGACTTTTGTCTTCTCGTGACTTTAGTACTGGTTATGGTTATGAACCAGTGCTCAACTTCCGTGAAGCCTTTTTGAAGGTTACTTTCAAGAAGGTGAGGGTCAGGGTGGCTTGCAAAAATGACAGAATTGTCTGCATAGAGCAGTGTTCACTGGTGGCAGGCAATCCGTGGATTGTTAAGGAAAATGCTGAAAAGGAGTGGACCCAGGATTGAGCCCTGGGGTACCCTGGACCAAACAGGCTTCTGATCAAAGATAGCATTGGAAATCTTCACGCATTGAGATCTGTCCCCAGGATAGCTTCTAAACTAAGGCAGTGTATCAGGAGAGACCAGTTTGTGAGAGTTATTTAAGGAGGAGACGGTGATTAACCGTGTCAAAGGCCTTAGTTAAGTCTGTAAGACTGCACCCACAATACTGCCTTGGTCAATAGATTGCTGAACATAGCTGGTGAATTCTAAGAGTGTGGGGGTGGTGCTGTGCCCTTTCCGAAAGCCATGCTGTTGTTCACATGGTAGGGAGTATCTATCAAGGTAGTCCACAAGTTGGTTGGCAACAATACATTTGAGTATTTTAGAGAGGGTGGGAGGATTGATGTGGGCCTATAGTTGCTGTGTGGTGCAGTCTCCAGATTTGTGAACTGGGGTAACAATGTCTGTTTTCCATACCTGTGGGAATGTGAGAGGGTTAGAGAGAGTTAAAATAATTTAGTAATAGGTGGAAGTACTTACTCCGTGGTGAGTGCGATTAGCTTGAGGTCTAAAGAGTCACCACTGTGCCTGGACTTGCCCAGCACATTGTTTAGTAGTTTCCTGACCTGGCCCACTGAGACACATTTAAAGTAGAAGGGGTGATGATTTGTTTTGGTCTCAGGATGATGTGCTGCCATTAAGGTGGTATTGTCAAAGAATTCTTGTGGTAGCACACTACTTAAGCCAGTGAAGGCATCATTAAAGGTAATTCAATTGTAGTGGGTCAAGTATAGAGGTACCATCAAGGTTTAACATTACGGGAGCCTTTTTGGGTCTTTCCCAGAACATCATTGATATTTGCCCAGAATTTCCTGCTGTCACCCCAGGTATTGGTAAGTTGCTCCTTGTGGTGATTGCTTCTTGCTTTATGGATTTCCGAGTGCAGGAGTTTCTTGCAGCTTTATAGGCCTGCCAGTCCTGTAGCTTGCCAGAAGATTTAGCATAGTACCAGAGGTGGTTCCTCTGTTTCATGCTGTCTTTCAGCCCAGGAGTAATCCAGGGATGAACAGTGCCGCTCACCTTCATTTCCTTGAGGTGTGCATGAACATCACAGGCAGCATTGAACATAGTGATAAAACATTGAGTGATACATTAATGTCTGTAGAGGAGTCAAGTAGTGACCAGTCCTGACAGCGCAAGTGTTGTTTAGAGGAATTTAACTTGTTATAACAAGTTATACAAAACAAACAAACAAAACACAAAATCAAACTTTGCTTTCATTTTCTTCCAATTACTCTGACCAGGTTATAAACCCAGCAACTTATCTGGAATGGATATCATTAAGTGCAGGTACTGCGGAACACTTTTCAGAAGGGCAGTTTTACAGGATTTAGGACACTGTCACCATGCTGCAGATCTAAGACCTCAGCTCCAGGCAGCATTGGCAGAGAGTTGCGTGCCTCAAATTTCATATTCAAGAGAAATATATTATAAGAACCACCTCCATTTCTCCAACATCCAACAGAAGCACCTCGACCACTGAGGGTAGTTGATCCAGGAGGTTGGCAGGTGGTTAGGAGGGGCAGATCGGTGCCCTGTCACTCAGTGCTTCCCAGTATATTACCTTCACAAACCATATAAAAACTACAAACAGGTATCTGCCTCTATCTCTGAAATCAAACAAAGGGAAGAGGACACTGCAAAGCAGGACACTGCAGCACAGGAACTATCAAAACAAACTCACCCAAAACAGGAACCAAAACAAAAAACAAAAAGGAAATCCAAAAACTCTGATCATAGGAGACTTCATGATCTGGGAGTTGATACCTATCTCCGGCCAGGGTAAAGGTCAGATATCTCCCAGATACATCAGCGTGAGAGACACTGACCGCATTGCTAAGATTGTTCAGGAAGCAGGAGAAAATATTGATGTCCTGGTACATAGGGACCAATGATCTTGCCAGCCGGTCATTTGTGGAGAAAGAGGAAAACCTGACCAGGCTGGGTGACAAACTATCATCCATTTCATCCGCATCTCCTTCTCTGAGATCCATCCAGTCTGCTAGAGGGGTAGATGGACGGAAGGTCAGAGAAGGGGAGATAGGGGAGCTAAACATGTGGCTCAAGGGCTGGTGCCAGGAAAAGGACACAAATTTGTAGGAACTGGCAACAGTTTTGGGAGCAAGCGTTCTTTAAATTTGATGGACTGCATCTGACTAAGGAGGAGTCAGTGCATTGGGGCAGAAGTTTGATGTCTTTGCAGAACATGTACACTAGCAAATGGGAGAGGGTGCAGCACCCCATCGTCAAATGGGAAGAACACCCTTCCGCCTCAGCTAGTGGTCAAACAGGAGTTCAGCATGTTTGCAGCTCATTTGCATCACCAGGTAAAGAAAAGGCCCGGCTCCCCCATCGATGCACAGGGAAATGCCAGACCTCGCCCAACAACCAACACACCAAAATCTGGCCAATGGAAAATCATGCACAAATAATGCGCAGTCTGGGAAAGAAGATCCCAGACCTGTAGCAATAATGACAGGAGACTAAACTGGACATAGTAGCAATTAGCAAGATGTGGTTTACCAGTAACCACACTTGGGAGACTTCAGTACCTGGCTATGTACTGTTCAGAAGAACCGAGGTGCAAAGGGGGGGGTGGAGTGGCCTCTATGTCAATGAAAATATCAAAGCTACAGAAATGCAGAATACACATAAGGAGCCAGAAGAACTGTGGGTCACCTGAAAACAGGAAATGGGACAGCCATAAGAACTGGGGTTGTCTACAGGCCCCAGACCAGGGGAGGACATAGGCACATTACTGTTAGAAGATATACAAAACATGACAGCTAAAGGGAGATTCTAATAATGGGAGACTTCAACATGCCAGATACAGATTGGTCAATACCAGCAGGAACATCTGCCAGAACTAGACACATGGTGGATTCCTGCAGGGAGAGCCTCAAACAACTGGTACAACAACCCACAAGAATCCTAGATCTAGTACTGACTAACAGGAAAGGATCACAGATCTCCAGGTAGAAGGTCACCTGGGGCCAGTGACCATCACATGGTATGGTTCAATTTGGCCACTAGAACTAAATCATCCCATTCCAAGGCAAAAATATGGGACTTCAGAGGAGCTGACTTTGATAAGATGGCCAACAGAGTTAAGCTAGCCCTGGCAAAAGAAATACAGGTGAGGGGTACAGGCAAAGTGAGCAAGCATTAAGGATGCAATACTTGAAGCAATATACCACTGTGTTAGAGAGCAAAGGAAGTGCAAAGAAGAAGGAAACCACTTTGGTTCTCAAAACAGTATCAGAAAAGGTCAGACCCAAAAGCTGACCTTCAGGAAATATAAGGGAACACTGTGGGATGAAGATAGGAGGCATACCAAACTTCTCTAAGGGAAGCAGGGAAGGCAATAACGCAGACAAAGGCTCAAAGTGAGAAACACTAGCCCAAACAGTAAAAGGTGACAAGACTTTCTATAAATTCATTAGTGAAAGGAGAAAAGTCCAGAGGGGTATTGCTAAGATCAAAGGAGATAAGGGGTGGGATGGAACCTGATGGCATATATCCCAGGGTACTAAAGGGCTAATGGTAGAACTAGCAGAGCCATTATCAGAATTCTTTAGTGAGTTTCTGAGCACAGGAGGGTTCCAGAAAACTGGAGAAGGGCTCATGTGATCCTGCTCCACAAGAGTGGTAACAGGGAGGAGGCAGGGAACTCAGATCAGTCTTACCTCAGTAGTGGGCAAGATTATAGAGACACTCCTTAAGGAAAGGATAATGCAACACCTGGAATCCATAGGACCACAGGATCCAAGACAGCATGGGTTTACAAAGGAAGGTCCTGTCAAACTAATCTCATAGATTTCTTTGACTGGTAACCAGAGTGGTGGACCAAGGGGAGCAGTTGATGTTGTCTACCTTGACTTCAGCAAAGCTTTCAATACTGTTCCACATAGAAGATTGATTAATAAGCTGGGTAGGCTTGGGGTGGGTCAGATGTTGGTCAACTAGGTGGCAAACTGGTTGATGGGTGGAAAACAAGAAGTGGCGGTAAATGGTATACAGTCAGAAGAGATGCAAGTCACAAGTGGGGTACCTCTAGGATCGTCACGGAGCCAGTCCTCTTCAATATCTTCATCAGTAACATTGCAGATGGACTTGAGGGTAAGGTTTGTCTGTTTGCAGATGACACTAAGATCTGCAACAGAGTAGATGATGCAGATGGGTGGGCAGAGTGAGAAGAGATCTGGATAAACTAGCAAAATGGTTGGAAGAGTGGCAACTGGGGTTTAACACAAAGAAGTGCAAGATCATGCACATAGGGAAGAGAAACCTGAAGCCACCCTATAGGCTGGGAGGGGTTGCTGGCAGTCACAAGGAAGAATGAGACTTAGGCCATCATCACCGATGACCTGAAATCATCAGAGCAGACCACTAAAGCAGTAGGTAAAGATAGAGGGATGGTGGGTGTATTAGTAGGGGTATCACAAGTCGGAAGAGGGAGGTAATAATCCTCTCTACAAGACACTGGTTAAGCCCCATCTGAGTACTGCATGCAGTACTGGAGGCCACCCTTCACAAGAACATTAACCAAATTGAGGCAGTCCAGAGAAGGGCAACCAAAATGGTGCAGGGACTGCATCAGAAAACATACGAGGACAGATTAACTGAACTCAATATGTATACCCTAGAGCAAAGGAGGGAGAGAGGTGATATGATTGAAACATTCAAACACCTTAAGGGCCTTAACAAGGTGAAAAAGTCTAACATGTTTCAATATAAGAAAAATAGCAGGACAAGAGGACACAGCATGAGATTAGAGGAGGCCAATTAAGGGTAATGTGAGGAAGTTCTTTTCACAGAAATGGTGGTGGATGTATGGAACGGCCTACCCCAGGAAGTGGTGGTATATGAATACAGTGCAGGGCTTCAAACAGGCATGGATAGGCATAAGGAGCAATAGAGATGAGTAATGGATAGATAGGCCATTGACAGAGCAAAGATCAATGGCACATTCATAAGGTAGAAAAAGAAATGGGCAGAATGGATGGGCCTTGCGGTCCTTATCTGCTGTCAACTTCTATATTTCTATGTTTCTATGGGGTGTGTGAGGAGGAGGACCATGTAAAAGCATCTATCCTAAATAGTTACTTCTGCTCAGTATTTACTAAAGAGAAGGTAGGCAGGGCCCAGCTCAGCACTATGGACACGGGGGATGAGCACTAGTCCTTCACAAAAGAAAGGTCTTACAAAAGCTCAATAAGCTCAGGGTGGACAAAGCAATAGGACCTGATGGCATACATTCCAGGGTACTAAAGGAGCTATGAGTGGAACTAGCAGAGCCATTATCAAAACTGTTTAGTGAGTCTCTGAGCACAGGAGAGGTCCCAGAAGACAACAGAAGGCCTATGTGATCCCGCCTCCACAAGAGTGGTAGGAGGAGGCACGGAACTACAGACCAGTCAGTCTTACCTCAGTAGTGGGCAAGATTATGAAGGCACTCTATAAGGAAAGGAAAGGAAAGTGCAACAGCTGGAATCCATAGGAGCACAGGATCCAAGACAGCATGGGTTTACAAAGGATGGTCCTGTCAAGCTAATCTTATAGATTTCTTTGACTGGGTAACCAGAGTGGTGGATCAAGGGGAGCAGTTGATGTCACCTACCTTGACTTCAGCAAATCTTTCGATACTGTTCCACATAGAAGATTGATTAACAAGCTGGGTAGGCTTGGGGTGTGTCGAAGTTGGTCAACTAGATGGCAAACTGGTTGACAGGCAGAAAACAGAGAGTGGTGGTAAATGGTATACAGTCAGAAGAGATGCAAGTCACAAGCGGGGTACCTCAAGGATCAAGTCCTGAGGCAGTCCTCTTCAATATCTTCATCAGTGACATTGCAGATGGACTGGAGGGCAAGGTTTGTCTGTTTGCAGATGACACCAAGATTTGCAACAGAGTAGATGATCCAGATGGGTGGGCAGAAGGAGAAGCAACCTGGACAAAGCAGCAAAATCGTTGAAAGAATGGCAACAGGGTTTAACACAAAGAAGTGCAAGATCATGCACATAGGGAAGAGAAACCTGATGCCACCTATGAACTGGGAGAGGGTTGCTGGCACTCACAAGGGAAGAAAGAGACTTGGGCATCATCATCACCGATGACCTGAAATCATCAAGCAGACCACTAAAGAAGTAGGTAAGGCTAGGGGATGTTGGGGTGTATTAGTAGGGATATCACAAGTGGAAGAGGAGGTAATAATCCTTCTTTACAAGACACTGGTTAGGCCCCATCTGGAGTACTGTGTGCAGTACTGGAGGCCACACCTTCACAAGGACATTAACCAAACTGAGGCAGTCCAGAGAAGGGCAACCAAAATGGTGCAGGGACTGCATCAGAAAACATATGAGGACAGTTTAACGGAGTTCAATATGTATACCTTAGAGCAAAGGAGGAGAGGTGATATGATCAAAATATTCAAACACCTTAAGGGCCTTAACAAGGTGAAAGAGTCTAACATGTTTCAATATAAGAAATAGCAGGACAAGTGGACACAGCATGAGATTAGAGGAGGCCGATTAAGGGGTAATGTGAGGAAGTTATTTTTCACAGAAAGGGTGGTGGATGCATGGAACGGCCTACCTCAGGAAGTGGTAGATTTGAATGCAGTGCAGGGGCTTCAAACAGGTATGGATAGGCATAAGGAGCAATACAGATGAGTATGAATAGATAAGCCATTGACAGAGCAATGGCGATGTCACATTATAAAGTAGAAAAGAAATAGGCAGACTGTTTGATGCTGGTCCTTATCTGCGTCACCTTCTATGTTTCTATGTTTTTATTAGCTTTCAATCAGTTTTACTTGCTTAAAGTCACTAAAGCCACAGTATTTCTTGAACAGGATTGCCTGCTTGTTGCAGCCTCTCATAACATAGTCTCTTTTGCTCAGAAAATTATACTGCTGCTGAATCCATAGTACATGCTCACAGTCTATTGCTCAGAATTCTTGCTTGGGTTTGATTACTTTACACAGTCCTTCTTTGAAAACAATCACACTGTTTACACACAGATCCAGCTGGCTTTTGAAAATCACAACACAGTTTGAGCTCAGTTTTGCTGAATGGTACTCATTGAATCAGTAGCTTGCTTTTGATGGAAAATCTCAGCCTAAAGCCGATACTGGAAGGCCTCTGGGTCAAAGCTGGCTGCGATACCGTTGATTGTCTCTACAAGCACCGCACTTTCTTCCCAGTGTATCAGATTATGGGTTGAGCCTGATTTAGCACAGAGAAATAGTCTGTCTTTACAGAAATCGAACGCTACAGTCACCGGATTTGATTCCCTGCTACCAGCTCACATACCACTCGCCTCTCCCTCTCAACACTGGGCAGCACTTTGAAGCTGGCTGGGGGTGGGACTGATTGAGTTTCACCAATCACTCAATGCCATGCAAATGAGCTCTCTCTCTTCCGTACTCTTCTCCTTCATGGTGATAGTCAAGCAGGCAAAATTTAAACTGCAAAACAACTTTTTTCTCAATTGAACTTCACTGCGGGAGCATCATTTTGAATAATTTTTCATGGCTATTTCTCTAGTGACTCCCAGTTCACACAACAAGCATTTAAAACTTTCAGTGCACAATTGTCTCTTTGTTTCCTACAGTTCACAATACTTTTTCTGTCACAAGTTGAAAATTAAAGCTGGCAAATGTTCTTTTTTAATGCAGGACAAGGCACACACAATCTGGCTTTACAGCTCCTTGTAAATGTTGGCACAACCACAGCAGCACATGAACAGCAGGCACACAGCGGCACATACGGATAGTTTGGGCAAATCCCTTTGCGTGCAAGCTTCCAATTTTGGGCTACCAACTGCCAGACAGGCAAACATAGCCACAACCTAAGCAAACATCTATTGTTTTCTCCCAAATTCAAACACATCATCGGACAAGCCCCCATTTTTAACCCCCATTACCCCCTTGTTTAACTAGCAGGGCTGCTCCTCTCACCACATAGCATCTAGGGGCAAAAGAGGAGTGGAGGTTTGCATAACAATGTACACACATTTCTTTTCTAAGCCTGCATCACAGGCAGGCAAGTCAATGTGGTAACTACTTGGCACAAAACCTGGTGGGACCATTTACCATGGCCAGCAACCCAAGTCCCTGGGAGAAAACATTTGTCTCTAATTGTACTAGGTTTCTACTTCTGGACAGGTGCACCAAGTAAATCCAGACACAGGAAGCAATAACAGTACTGTCCAAACCAGGTTGGGATTCTAGAGTGTGGCTTTTTATTCACATACATAGAGAATAATCACAAGGCAAAGATGGAGCTCACAGGGTTACTAATACTGGTTATGCAGATTACTGAGGTGCAGACATGCCTAATCTTCCCATTTAGCATAGGCATAAATGAACACAAACAGCGAACTCTCAGGTTCTGAAATGAGACTGGCGCACCACGTCCAGTTACTGGTACATTTCCTTTTGACTAGGCACACATGGCCAGTACTAGGACACTTTCCCATTGACTTGGCACACACGGCCAGTACTAGGATACTTTTCCCATATTTCATGAGGAATACTGGTGGCACGCACAACCACCACCGAGCACATACAGGCTCACAGAGAATCTTAAACCCACATCTGGGTAACTATTTCCATCAGGCACTGGCCAAATGCACTGACTGACTGAAAATTGAACTGGTGCCCAAACTGATCCCAGAGAGGTAAACTGTTACTCCAGATGGGGGGTCTCCACCTTTTGCTTCCAAGTTTATACTCAGCCATTCATCTGGTTAAAAACATCCTCACAGAAAATTTGTTGATGCTATCTTGAAATGTTTTTCACACTTAACATACTACATGACTAAAAGTTCTGTACTTGGACAGTCTCTCTCTCTAGACTCCATAGAAGGCAGACACTTTAAAACAGACACAGCAGGCCGTGGCACAGAGGCTAAGGCTCAGACGCCACACCTCGAACCATGCTAGCGACCGGGTACAGGAACGGACCCGGCTGCTGAGGCTAGCAGGGAAGGAGAGGATCGAGCATCTGGAGGACTGCCTCCTCTCCTGTGGTGGGCTGGGTGGGAAGCCTCGCTCAGTAGTGGCCCCTCAGTGGAGACCGGAGCACTACAGAAGCGCGAGGAGAGACAAAACCAGAAAAGCTTATAAAAAAATACTCCGGATTGGCCAGATGACAGCACCTGGTCCAAGGCACACCCGAAGACTTCCTGTAGGGCCTGCCCCTGTCTCAGCAGTGCCTAAGGCTGAGAAGAAAGAATAGTGTGTTGGCTGTCCCCACTGGTGCCCCTCAGAGGAGAGAGACCCACTCGGTGAAGGGTAAATGCTGGGCTACCTTGAGGTAGGCTGCAGATATGAGACGGAAGGACACCCAGGGAGGTTGGAGGGTGCAGGGACCTAGGATGCCCAAAGGATTGGTGGCTTCCAGTGGATCCGGTGCCTGGAGGGAGAAAATAGATAACTCAAAAACAAATAAATAAAATAAACACAGTCTGATGACAGGGTCCCTTTGACAGAGAAAATTTACCTAAGGTATTCAGGTGCCCTCCTAGGCTGACACAAAGTACTCACAGTTCTGAAGTTGTCACAGGCTTCAACAGTCTGGACCAGGGGATTGCCACTGAATCCTGGGTCCTGAATCCTGGAGTTCACCCCCATCCGAAGGATGGGGCACTGTAAAACCTCTAAGCCAAGTTTCCACCACTTCACCTCTTGGCTGTACTTTCTCACATTAGGGTAGGAAACAAACAATACTACTGGGTTGCTCTTTCTCAGAGCTGTCAGAGGAGCTGCTCTACTGCAGCTTCCTCCACTGACACTCACCACAGACTCACTGAACATTCTAAAGCCATCCGTAGAGCTAGCACAAATGTGGCTTATGCCGCTGTGAGAGTTCTAAGATTACATCACCCTCTAGCTGAGACTGACACTAGAGCTTGACAGTGTGAAATCCAGTTAACTGGCATTTCACCAGCTGCCTTCCTGCCTGCCACTGGTTCTAACGGGGATTCTAGTAACCCCTGGGAACAAGGGGTCATAAAAGTAGTGCTAAAAACATGACAATATTCAGTATACCGATGTCGGGCACACTGACAATGAAAGAATGGAGTGGGATCTTGAAAATGTCAACTCTTCATTTCTTGCTAATGTTCAACATGATTCTGCTGAGCCCAACATAAACACTGAGGACAGTGAACCAAATATAGATGTTGCTTGTTCAGATGACCAGCCACTGTTCATTCACACACATAGTAAAAAATATGACAGCAGCGAACAATTTGCCATGGTGTTCCAAGGAGTGATGCAAGTTCTCGGGTGGTGCTTGATCCGGTGCACCAGTCAAGTGAACACTACCAGAATAGCGCCCGAACTAATCGGCACTAGTCTCAGGCACTTACACAGACAGTGAGTGGGGGCTTTATAGTGCTTCATGTAAGCACTGCCCTGGTCGCTGTCTGTGCTCTTGTAAAATGACATAGGCTGCAAGAAATGAGAGGCTGGCTGAGCTACTCCGGTGGCATGGAGGGCTGGGGCAAGAAGCAGCTTATCCAGTGGCAATGGAGACCAGGGTTCTAATCCTGGTCTCCCAACTTTGCCGGCATTGGGACTTATTTTTTTTTTTTTACCAGATTTTAACTTTATGCATGATCCCTCCCGAATTAAAATCCTTAACTTCAGGGTGATTGGGGGCTTAAAATCAAGCAGTTTATTACCATCGCACTATGCCAACACTATTCTTCTCGGTGCTTAGTAGACTCAGTGCCGCTTGATCCTGGTGATCAGCCTCCAGCAATTCTTCCTTCAATGAGATCTAGTTTTGCAAATACAGGGCCCATTCAACCAGGGCTAAATAAATATCTCAATATATATGATGTTGCTGGTAAACAATGCAGAATATGTCAAAATGATTGGCACTATACCATCAAAGAAATAACATGCAAACCTGTTAAACAAGACTGGTTCAAGTACAGTATATCAAAACAATTCTACGTTCTGCTTTCCATGCATACATTTTAGGAGACAAAATCACAGTGGAACCAAGAGGGTGTAACATTTATGTAAAGTGCTTGAGTTTTTGTGACACATGAAAAATCATCTGTACATAGACAACAAAGGTGCTGGAGTGGAGACTCTCAAAATGAGAGTATACATGTGGACAAGTTACTTTTAAACAAGCAGATCATGAAAAGAAAAGAAAAATGTTCCTGCCAGTAATAATGGCAGTATGGTATCTTGCCTATCATGATGATGCCTTGAAGGGCCATAGAGAAAATACTAATGCAGAGTTTGGTGGGAAATGTTTGGACTTAGTTAAACTCATTGCTGAATATCAGCCTTCACTGCAGATCACATTTACATACACTCTTTGAGCTAAGAGTGGAAGAAGCTAGGTTTGCTGCTAAGGCACCTAGCTTCACCTGAGCTCTTTCCTTCTAACTTGCTTGAAAGGACAGAACTAAGAATCTTACCAGAGTAAGGGAAAGGATAAAGACTTTTGGCTAGGCAGATTTACTGTGTGTTGTTGTTTTTATGTTGTACTCACAGGGATTGTTGCTGTTTGTTGCTAACATTTTATTGCTTTATTTTTCCTGATTCAAATTGCTGTTGCTGGGTATACCTTCTGCTGAATTATTACAAGGTGTGCCTACAGGTTGTGCTAACAGATTACTGCTGTAATCTTCTGAATCAAATTGTCTTTTGCAAGGTATATCTTGTGTTACCGCTTTATTTTTCTCTGTAGCAAAGTGTATCTTACAAGGTACATCTTCTGTGAAATTATTACAGGTGGTGCTTAAGTTTTGTGACTTTTATCATTAGGCTAAGCAAAATTACTGTTTGCCCCTATTTTATTTATTTATTTTTGCTGAAAGGTTTTTGTCTCAGAGGTGTTGCAGTCTCCTTCTCACATTGAAGACAGGAGAGTGAGAAAGCAGTCACAGCTTCCTTGAATCAAGGAGGTTATTTTCTAGACTATACTGAACTGAAGTATTACTTTTTGGACCTATGTAAGTAACTAGTATTGATTCTGTTTTGGGGTGGACTTTTCTTAGTTTTAACTTTAATTTGCCAGGGAGGAACTGAGGCTGGGAGATATTTGCAGTCAGTTGTGACTAGACCTGTTACTTAGCCTTTGTGAAATAGGTGTCTGAAAGAAAGGAAGGCACTCCCGGGTGGAGAGGTAAGAGTTGTAGGTGATTGTTTCTGGACAGCATAGGTTTACTCAAACCCCACCTTCCCTCACCCCACCCACCCCAAGCGCATAACTTCCCTTTATAGCAGGGGCTCTGACATCAGTTCCTCAATACTGCTAACAACATACACTTGTTCATATCCTTAAAGGCACAGCACACTGAATAAGGGGTAGAAACCCTCACAACTTGCACACACTAAAACAAGAACAAAAACAAAAACTCATCTGTAACTGGAAGGGACACAGACATGAAGGGAGTGGTGCAATGCACTGGCTGTGGAGCAGCAGTCTTCGGGGAGACATTCTGGAAACTGCATTGCTACCTATTTGCAGGCACCTCTGGTATGAGGGAGGAGGTTGTCGTCCTCAATGCTGACCTGGCAAGGATTTGGAAAACCTGCTCCCACCCAGGGACCACCCAGGCCACCACCACTACCTCAGAGGCTGCCAAGAAAGAGGAGTGGTTGGACCATGGTGGGCACAGGGAGGGTGAGGGTGGTGGAACAGAGGTGCATCCCTCCAGTTGTGCCTCTCCACAATTCATTCGCCACTCTAGTGAAGCATGGTTTCCTCTATGGAAGCACCTGTAGTGAGACCAAAGGAGGATGCTGGGAACCTCCACAGGTGAGACCCTAGGAGGGTGGCCCAGGACCCCACGGGGGAAGAAAACAACTCCTGGTGGGGACTCAGTTTTAGGGGTAGAACTGGGGGAGGGAAAGGAGGTAAGGTGCCTGCCTGGCACCAAGGCTTGCAGGGACAGGAAATGAATCCTCAGGATCATGGGAGCAGTGGCAGAGGGAGGAGCTGGATGTCATTATCCACCTAGGGATGAATGACCTGGCTGAGAATGGGATCAGAGCAGTGCAACAGGAGTTTGTGGAGTAGGGATGGGCCTTAGACAAGTAACACATGCAGTAACTTTCTCAGAAGTGCTACCTGTCTATGCATGGATGAGGCTGGGGCACTCTGCACCATGGAATTCAATGACTGGTTGAAAAGCTGGTGCAGAGCTCAGTGATTTGGCTTCATTGGGGACTGGGGCTCCACCTGGAGGGATGCAGGCCAATACAGGCACGATGGTCTGCATCTATCCTGGAGGGGAACCAGGATCCTAGGTGATAGGTTTAAATGCTTCAGTGTCAAGCATTTAAACTAGCCAAGGAGGCACTGAAGAGGAGAGAAATCCTAGCCCCCAAAAATCAGGGTAATTAGTGAGGTAAACACCAAAATAGAGCAGTCGATAGGGAGAAGGGCAGCGGTAAATGGAGAAAACACAAAGGCAGTAGGGACAGGGATGGGGCAAAAGAAATAAAGCACAAAAAAAATGGAGGTAATGAGTACCAATGCCCGTAGTCTAGGTAAAAAGCTCTGAAATGGTGGCCTTGATGGAAGAGGGATGCCTGGATAATGTAGCAGTCACAGAAACATGGTACACAGAGAACCATGACTGGGATGTCAACATACCAGGGTATACAATCTACAGGAGGACAGGGAGGGAAGAAAAGGAGGAGGAGTAGCTCTCTATGTAAGGGAAGGGATAAAGCAACAGAACTAAAGGGTAAACAGGGAGGAGAGGAGGCACTGTGGGTCACCCTGGAGACTGGAAATGGCTCCACAATCTGTACGGGGTTGTATACTGACCCCCGTCTCAGGAGGAATGGACAAGAAATGACAGAAGGCATCTTTGGGATGGCAGAGAAAGGGAGATATGTGCTGATGAGGGACCTGAGTATGCAAATGTTGACTGGAACACCTTTGCTGCAGCCACATCCAAGAGCAGGGGCCATTCTCGATGCCTACAGGGGCATGACTCAGACAGCAGTTTTGGAACCCACTCGGGAGAGCAATCTTTGACCTGGTACTCTCAAATGGGGGCAGGAGAGAGGATCTCTGATCTTGAAGTGGGTAGCCATCTGGGAACAAGCGACCACCAAACTGTGTGGTTCATGATAAACTTAGCTGTAGAGTCAAGCTACACAAAAGTGAAGGTACTGGACTTCAGGAGGGCTGATTTTGTCAAATGGGAGAGTGCCTCAGAAAAGCACTAGCAAACAGGCAAGAAGGTGGGGTGGAGCAACAATGGGGAAACAACAAAATCACCATCACAGAGGCAGCAAGTCTTTGTGTGAGCAAATAAACAAATCAAAATGAAAAAAACCACTATGGTTCTCAAAAGTGAGGGGTAAGGGAAAAAGATAGCATTCAGGAAATATAAGGAAACACAGAAGGAGCAGGACAGAGAACTGTACCAGTTAAAAGCAGAAGGAAGCTGTTACAAGTAGTCAGAATAGCAAAGGCCCAAACCGAGGAAAAAGATAGCCAACTCGGTTAAGAAGAGGGATAAAATCTTTATAGGTACATTAGGAGCAAAGAAAGATTAAGGCAGGATACTGAGGCTGAACAAAGAGGAAAGTGGTTGGGCAGAGAGCAACAGTGAAAAGGCAGAGATACTGAACGCAATACTTCGCTCAGTATTCACAATGGAAAAGCAGGGGGAAATACCTAACCAGTCATATAGAAGCACTTGGATGGGGTTGATATTAGTCCATTCACAGAAGAAAGGGTTCTGAAAGAATCCTTAAAACTGAAGGTGGATAAAGCAATGGGGCCTGATGGGATTCACCCCAGAATTTTAAAAGAACTAAGGGAAGAACTAGTAACACCACTGACTACCCTTTTAATAAATCATGGGAGGATGGGGTGGTACCTGAGGACTGGAGGAGGCGGATGTGATTCCCCTTCACAAAAGTGGGAGCAAGACAGAGGCAGGAAACTACAGACCTGTCAGTTTGATCTCAGTGGTAGGGAAAATTATGGGAATTACTTCTGAAGGAAATAATTGTTGAGTACCTAGAGGCCAGTGGGGCACAGGACCCAAGGCAGCATGGATTCACAGTGGGAAGGTCATGTCAGACAAATCTAATTGATTTCTTTGACTGGGTCATGGTCTACCTAGACTTTAGCAAGGCATTTGACACAGTCCACACAAAGATTCATAAACAAATTAGCCAGCCTGGGAGTGGGTCCTAGGGTGGTAGCCTGGGTAAAACACTGGTTGGACAACAGGACACAGTGGGTAATAGTAAATGGAGTACCAGTAAAGAAAGGAGGGTACTAGTGGGGTCCACGTGGGGGTTCAGTACTGGGCCGGTCCTTTTAATGTCTTTATAAGTGACATTGCAGAGGATTGAAGGAAAGTATGTCTCTTTGCAGATGACACAAGAGATATGCAACAGGGTTGCTACACAAGATAAATTGGAAAAGGATGAAAAGGGACTTGGCAAGGTTGGAGGAAGGGTCCAATGTATGGCAGCTTAGATTCAATGCAAAGAAGTGCAAAGTAATGCACCTGGGAAACAAAAACCCAGGGAGTACACAATGGTGGGTGAGATACTGCAACAACAAAAATGGAAAGTGACCTGGGGTAGTCATATCAGATGACCTAAAGGTGGGCCAGCAATGTGAGAAGGCAGTAAGGAGGGCTGGGGGTATACTGGGATGCATAGGGAGGCATCACCAGTAGAAAACAGGAAGTTGTTGGCCCTCTGTACAGACAGTTGGTAAGACCACGCCTGGAGTTCTGTGTACAGTTCTGGAGACCCCATCTCCACAAAGACATAGACGGGTGGAGGCTGTCCAGAGGAGGGCAACCAAAATGATGCAGGTCAGCATCAGAAGACATATGAAGAAAGACTAAAGGAACTAAAGATGTATAGCCTCGAGGAAAGGAGGGAGGGGGGACATGATAGAAACTTTCAAATGCCTCAAGGGAATCAACAAAGTCCAAGAGGGTAGCATCTTTCAGAAAAAGATGTGCAAAACAAAGGGGCAAGTTGAAGATAGAGGGGACGGCTCAGAGGTAATGTGAGGAAGTATTTCTTCACAGAGAGGGTTGTGGATATATGGAACAGCCTTCCTCAGGAGGTCGTAGAGTCAAAACAGTGGGAAATTCAAGAATGCATGGGACAGACATAAGGCAATTCTAGTGGGGGGTAGGAGGAA
The DNA here is from genome assembly GCA_016271365.2 of Neoceratodus forsteri. Lineage (NCBI taxonomy): Eukaryota > Metazoa > Chordata > Ceratodontiformes > Ceratodontidae > Neoceratodus > Neoceratodus forsteri. The sequence continues at coordinate 103,439,805 of CM028129.1, read as the reverse complement.
GTAGGCTGTTGGTTAACTAGGATCTGCAGCTTATCTGTTAGGTAGGAAATGGGCAGACTAGGTGGGCCAAGGTCCTTATTCTGCCATCAAATTCTATGTTTCTATGTAAGACAGGAAGGTATAAAGACAAGAATACAATATCTTTCACCACTACAAAATTATATTTTGCATGCAACTAGTGATCTAATAGCAGATAGAATCTTAGGTTATGTCGACAGTCACCAGTTTACTTATTACAATTGATGAAACAAGTGTCTCTCTCTTCAAGAGCAGTTATCTCTTGCTAGATACGTTTGGTCAAAATTCTCAATTGAAGAAACTTTCCTTGGTTTCTATGTAAGCAATAATACCCAGAAGGGTGGGTAGTATTGGTCTATATCTGACTTTCCAGGGTGTGATGAGACCCAGCTCCACACAGGCAGAGGGCCTTATACCTCTGGAAGGTCTGGTATAGCTCAATACCACCCACAGTAGTGTGTATTGTTGTCCTTCAAAAATAGGTTATAAGCAACATTTTAATAAAATTAAATAAAAGATTAAAACAAAGCAAATAAATGTTAAAGAATAAAATTACAATTTCTTTTAAAGTAGCCCTCTGGTGGTATATTTGACAGTAGAGGTGCTGCTGTTTTGGAGAGCTTGTTTCAGTATCATTCCTTTTCTTCTCTCCCGACACATTTGTTTGCTAATGCCTTGAATCTCCCACTACTGACTTGAACTCTCTAGCCCCTCCCCCACCACCGTGATTGATTGGGCTGAGGTGAAAGGTACTGATTTTCATTAACACTCAGCATGCTAATACAGTTGTTCCCTAGGCAGCGAGTGGGCCATCTTTAGCTGCCCACAGTTCTGGTGGGAGCTGTAGCTTGTTCTACTAGGGCCACCTGATCGTGGAAGTAGAAATGATCTTTGTACACCTGAAATGCTACAATTGGTTAAATATTGCAACTGGTAAAAGGAGAGAAGATAGCCCACCTGTGGTTGCACTGCTTGCAAATTATGGGTTAAGGTGAGAAGGACTGATGGTGCTGTGAACTGACACACTGCCAGGTAGCGGCAGCACAGAAAGGAGGCAGGCGGCTAGTATCCTAATGCAGTAGTCGGTAAACAGTACGTGAGAAGACTGAGGAGGGCAGGCAGTTGTAGGATGCTGCCATGAGGTATTTCATTTTCATTCTTTAAAAGGATTCTTTCTTAACGGCGACCCAGGATTTGGGAATGAGCCTGGGCCATCAGGGTTGGCTGAGGGAGGAGGATTGAGCATCCCAATGGATGCTTTCCTCTTCTTCAAGGTGGGGGCAGTTACCAGGCAGCAGGCAAACCCGCAGCACTACTGCAGGTGGAAGCATGGGCAGTGGGGCACAACGGCCGGGTCGGGGTGGGAGGGCCTGCTGGGTGCTTGACTCACGTCATGCATCAGCACGGCATCTGTCTGGATGTCAAGTCCTTCATGCTGGCACCCTCAGAGGTAGGGACAGACAAAAAGGAGAAAACCATAGGTAAAACTCCCTGGTATCGAGCATCATGACACTGGGATAGCGGGGCGCAGCCCATAAGACCAGTGGAAGGTAAAGGTATCTCGGGTCGTGATTAATGGACACTTTTTGAAAAAAGGATTCTTTCTTTTATTTTCAGTCAAGCAGGGTGCAGTCAATGCAAGTGGGGTGTCTCGGAGTAGTGCTGAACATGTGACAGCTTAACACTACTACTTGAATGAGTTTTTCTAAAGGGACTTAAGTATTTATAAAACATTGTTACTGTATGGAAATTTACTGCCAAAATTGCCATTTTATTTTATATTTAATTGACAGTGGCATTCTTTATTGAAACAGTCTAACTAACCATTTTATTAGGAGTTGTCTCTTGTTAAGTGAGGAAAAAGATGGGGAATACAGGATACCGGACCGGCTGGTTGGTAGTCAGCCAGTCAGCTTCAAGGATTTCCCCAACCCATTTTCTAACCATTAACAAGCGCTACTGGGGAGGGAATATTTCAAAATAAATCTATACTTGGTGACATGCTTGATGACTTCTGCCATCTTGATTTAAAAAATGTACCATCAGGGATATGAGGAGCGAAAACATGTCAAGACAATTCAGGAGTGTGGACTTGCTTTATAGAGATTTCATCAACAGCTTTATATGTTCACTGCCTGGCCCATGAACTGTTTCTAAGTTTAACCAACACAGTAACAAATTGCAGAATAACTAGTGACATGTCTGCACAACTTCAAATATTGCATACGACTTTTACTAATGATCCAAAAGAAGTGAGCATCTAAAAGAAATTAGATGGCGATGGAATTGGAGACTGATGTTCAAGGACATCAGCAGCTAGTCTCTCTCTCTCTCTCTCTCTCTCTGCACAGTGCATTGGTATGCACATACATATAGTCTGGAAGCTGTGAAAACTTCATATATTCCCTTTGCAAACACTTGAGAAAATGAAGCAGTGCCCTCCTGCATCATCACCTTCACTAAACCGCAGATAAAAGCCGTGATTCTAAATATGAAGATTGATTTCATCATTTGTCTTTTGCTCTCCAAAACATATTTTCTAAAATAAACACAGTCTCTGTCTCCTGCAGTCTCCATCCATCCATATTGCCAATACTCTTCAGGTAGAAATATTGAAGAATAGCTTCTCAGAAATGAGGGCAAATGAAAATTTGAAAGCATCTACACTGTTTCTGTGACATTTGCAGAGAAACTTAACAGTGACTTTAAAATAGACATTAACCCCTGTGTTGCTTATTGTACCAACACCATCTAAGGAAATGTGAGGAAGTTATTTTCACCAAGAGGTGGTGGGTGCATGAAACAGCCTGCCCCAGAAGGTGGTGGGAGCCCACATGGTGGCGAGTTCAAACATACATGTGATAGTGTTGTGAGGCTGAGGTCAGGAAGCATAGGAAAACCAGGGCAGTTGTAAAATTCTCAACAAGAGTTTTATTATTAATAACGTAAATAAAAAAAATAAAACTGCTCAGAATAACTATTTACAATGGCAGTACAAACATAGAAACAGAGTTTTCTTCTCAATTTCAATTTCAGTCTCACAGTCTGTCTCTGTGTCTCTTGCAAGAAATTACAGTGCTGTTTTTACAAGTCTTTTGCAATCCCTTGTTAAAGAAAACAACATGTTTCTCACATAATGTTCTTGTAAGTTTTAACAAGTGCAGCAAAATGAACATTGTGACCAAGAACTGACCTGTTTTAGCGAGCTGTGCAGAAATTTAGCAGCCAGCATTCTCAGGTTAACCCTTGAGTTCCAAATAGTTTTGCAATCATTTCAACAGTATAACTACATACATTTCAACAGTAAAACTATATACAATTCTAGAAACATAGAACATAGACTTTGACGGCAGATAAGGACCGCTGGCCCATCTACTCTGCCCATTTCCCTACCTACAGGATAGGTCGCAGGATCCTAATTAACCAACAGTCTATTTCTTCCTACCCCCACAAGAATTGCCTTATGTCTGTCCCATGCATTCTTGAATTCTCCCACAGTTTTAGACCCCTAGCCTCCTCAGGAATGCTGTTCTATGCATCCACTACCCTCTTTGTGAAATAATACTTCTAACATTGCCCTGAACCACCCTCCTTCTATCTTTAAATTGTGCCCCTATGTTCTTGCAAGTCTTTTTTCTGAAAGATGCTACCCTCTTGGACTTTGTTGATTCCACTGAGGTACTTAAAGTTTATATCATGTCCCCCTCTTCCTTCTTTCCTCAAGGGTATACATATTAAGCTCCTTTAGTCTCTCCTCAAATGGCTTCTCTTGCAGACCCTGCCATTTGTTGCCCTCCTCTGGACTACCTCTATCCTGTCTATGTCCTTGCGGAGATGGGGTGTCAGAAGTGGAAGCAGTACTCAGATGGGGTCTCACCAACTGTCTGTACAGAGGATAACAACTTCCTGTTTTCTGCTGCTGATACCTCTCCCTATATGTAACCCCACCCCTGCCTTTTACCAAAACAACAGGTGGCATGCTGATGGCGCTGGAGCAATACCTGGTGGGACCCTGGGCTCAGGGAGGATGAGGTTACCTGGCACAAGGGGACCTAGGTTTGGCTACTCAGCACAGGGCACGAAGTAAATCCAACTGAAAGCAATAACTGTAATGTCCAGAACCAGGAATGGGGATTTTCAGTGTGGCTTTTATTCAGAACTAGCTGAACACAACACAGCATAGATGGACCCCCATGGGGCTACATTTACTGATAATGCAGATTAGAAACTACAAGGCTGTCCACTGGAAGAATGAACCAACTCTACTGTTTTCAGGCTCTGGACCCACCAGGCACACAGCCGGACTTGCACTTTGGGTACAGCCCGACTGGCCCGGCTCCCCTGCTGGCCACTGACTGATGGTCCATTTGAAGAATGAACCCATTTTACTTGTTGTGACTCCCACACCACTTAGAGTTTGCAACCCCAGAGATTTCCCATTTGCTTCTTCTGACTCCCATCTCACAAAGAATTTTCTTCACACTTGTTGTGGCTCCCACACCACTTACAGTCTGCAACCCTAGAGATTTTCCCATTTGTGACCCGTCTGGATACTTCCCTCATCACTGGCCAAGTGCATGAGGCAGTAACAATCACAGCAGAAATCCGTGAGGTGGACCTGGTTACTAAAGATAGGGGTGTTCCCACCTCCAGCTCCCACAGCCCATACCGGCCATTTCTCTGGACAAACTGAAACTCGGACTGTAGATTAAACAGTGGATGAACTGTCGCACCCCTCTACCAGATTACTTGAATTCACACAGCACTTTAGATTTTGACACTACTCCATTTGTTTGTCCTAGTACTATAGGCCTCCCAAATAGTAGTTCAAAACCCAGATTTCTTCACATTTCCCAGGCTGAAGAAACACATTTTTGCCCTCTATATTAGAGCAAACACTCACCTTTTGTTGCAGGTGCCCCACAGGTGATGTACAACTCTTTCCACTTTCCAGCATGAAACTAAGACTGTAATAGAGCAGCTTTCTTTCTTTAGCAGAAATTAGGGATTGCCCCTGGAATCTACATGGGATACTTTACTTCCCCACCCAGAGAGGGGGGTCACTGAGACCTGGACAGCGGTCTCCACCACTTGAAACCGGCTTCTCAAACCCAAACTGCAGACTGAACCTTCTTGTTTGACAACAAACAGGAGACTGACTTTGAAAACTCCCAGTGTTCTATCTCACTCCTCTGCTGCAGATTCCAATGTGGCTTATGCAGCTGCGGCAGTTCTACTGGTGATGTCATCTCTCAGTCTCAGCTGAGACTGAGAACAGAGTGAGACAGTGTGAAACCCATTTAACTGGAGTTTCTGGCTGCCTTCCCTGCCTACCACTAGGTCTTACTGGGATACTAGTAACCCCAGGTAACAAGGGTTATATATACATCCCAGTATACCCCAGCCCTCTGTACTGCCTTCTCACATTGCTTGCTACCTTTACGGTCATCTGATATGATTACCCCAAGTCCCTTTCCTTTTATTGTTACTACCTCCCCACCCATTTGTGTATTCTTCCCTGGGTTCTTGTTTCCCAGGTGCATCATTTTGCACTTCTTTGCATTGAATCCTAGCTGCCATACTTCTAACCATTCCTCCAACCTTGCCAAGTCCCTTTTCATCCTTTCCATGCCTCCTTGTGTATCAACCCTGTTGCAGATCTTGTGTCATCTGCAAAGGCATACTTTTCCTTCCAGTCCTCTGCAATGTCACTGATGAAGACATTAAAAAGGACTGGACCCAATACTGAACCCTGCGGTACCCACTAGGTAACCGTCTTTCCTCAGAGTGGACTCCATTTACAATTACCTTCTGTGTCCTGTTGTGCAGCCAATGTTTTACCCTGGCTACCACCATGGGACCCACGCCCAGGCTGGTTAATTTGACTATTAATCTTTGGTGTGGGACTGTGTCAAATGCCTTGCTAAAGTCTAGGTAGGCCATATCCACAGCCCCTCCCTGGTCTACTACTTTGGTCACCCAGTCAAAGAAATCTATTAGATTTGTCTGACATGACCTTCCGCTGTGAACCCATGCTGCCTTGGGTCCTGTGCTCCACTGGCCTCTAGGTACTCAACTATTCTTTCCTTCAAGTGACTCCATCACTTTCCCCACAGAGGTCAGACTGACAGGTCTGTAGTTTTCTGCCTCTGTCTTGATCCCACTTTTGTGAAGGGAATCACATCCGCCTTCCTCCAGTCCTCGGTACCACACCATGCTCCCATGATTTGTTATAAAGGGTAGTCAGTGGTGTCACTAGTTCTCTGCTTAATTCTTTAAGAATTCTGGGTGAATTCCATCAGGACCCATTGCTTTGTCCACCTTCAGTTTAGGAGTTCCTGCAGAACCCTTTCTTCTGTGAAAGGACTGGGTTGACCCCCTATCAAGAGTGCTTCCGTTAATTGGATTAGGCACTTCCTCTCTCTTTTGTGAATACTGAGCAGAAATATTCATTCAGTATCCCTGCTTTTTCACTGTCCCTCTGCCGACCCACTGTTCATTCTATTCAGCCTCACTATCCCTCCCTTTGTCTTTCACGCTCACTGATGTACCTATAAAAGGTTTTATCCCCTTCTTAACTGAGTTGGCTATCTTTCCTCAGTTTGGGCCTTTGCTATTCTGACTTCTCCCTGCTTCCTTCTGCCTTAACTGGTACAGCTCTCTGTCCTGCTCCTTCTGTGTGTCCTTATACTCCGGAATGCTATCTTTTCTTCCTGACTTTCACAGCCACCTCTTTTGAGGACCATAATGGCTTTTTCTTTTGTTTTGATTTGTTTATTTTGCTTCACACAAAGGCTTGTTGCCTCTGTGATGGCAGTTTTGATGATTCCCCATTGTTGCTCCACACCTACTTTTAGCCTTTTGCTGGTGCTTTTCAGAGGCACTCCTCCCATCTTGCCAAAGTCAGCCATCCTAAAGTCCAGTACCATCACTTTTGTAAGCTTGACTCTGTAGCTGAGTTTAACGAGAACCACACTGTTTGATGGTCACTTGTTCCCAGGTGGCAACCCACTTCTAGATCTGAGATCCTCTCACTGCCCCTGTTTGAGAGTACAAGGTCTAAGATTGCTCCATCATGAGTGGGTTCGAAACTAGCTGTCTAAGGCCCTGCCACCTGTAGGGCATCAAGAATTGCCCTGCTCTTGGATGTGGCTGCAGCAAATGTGCTCCAGTTAACATCTGGCATATTCAGGTCTCCATCAACAGCATCTCCCTTTCTCTGCCATTCTAAGAATGCCTTCTATCATATCCTTGTCCATCCCTCCCCTGACATGGGGGTCTGTACACAACCCTGTGTGGATTGTGGTGCCCTTTCCAGTCTCCAAGGTGACCCACAGTGCCTCCTCTCCTCCCTGTTTACTCTTTTGTTCAGTTGCTTTTATCCCTTCCTTTACATAGAGAGCTACTCCTCCCTCTTTTCCTCACCTGTCTCTCCTGTAGATTATGTACGCTGGTATGTTAACATCCCAGTCAAGGTTCTCTGTGTACCATGTTTCTGTGACTGCTATGATATCAGGCATCCTTTTCCATCAAGGCCACCAGCTCAGGGAGCTTGTTGCCCAGACTACAGGCATTGGTACTCATTACCCTCCATTTCCTGATGGCCTTACTCCTTTTGCCCCATCCCTGTTCTTCTTGCCTTTGTCACTTTCTCCATTTACCCTGCCCTTCTCCCTATCACCACTGTGTTGGTGTTTGCCACACTTACTACCATGATTATTTGGGGGCTAGGATTTCCCTGCTCTTTCCAGTGTCTCCCCTTGGATAGTTTAAAAGCTACCAATGAAGCATTTAAACCTATCACCCTAGGATCCTGGTTCCTCTCCCAGACAGATGCAGTCCATCATGCCAGTATAGGCTTGCATCACTCCAGGTGGACCCCAGTACCCAATAAAGCCAAATCCCTGAGCTCCACACCAGTCTTTCAACCACTGATTGAATCCCATGGTGCAGAACACCCTAGCCTCTCCTATGCCATAGATCGGCAGCACCTCCAAGAAGATTACTGTGCATGCTACTTGACTAAGGCCCCCCCAATTCCACAAACTCTTCCTGCACTTCTCAATCCCTTTCTTAGCCAGGTCTTTTGTCCCTAGGTGGACAATGACATCCAGCTCCCTCCCCTGTGCAGCTGCTCCGGTAATCCTGAGGATTCGCTCCTATCCCTCGAAGCCATGGCGCCAGGCAGGCAACTCTACCTCCCTCTCCCTTCCTCCCTAGTTCTACCTTCCTAACAATGGGGTCCCCACCAGGAGTTGTTTCCTTCCCCTGCAGGGTCCCCTGCCACCCTCCTGTGGGCCTCCTTTGTCGAGGTTCCCAGCATCCTCCTTGGTCTCTCTGGGTGCCTCCATAGAGGAACCACACTTTGCCAGAATGGCATAGGAATTGTGGAGAGGTACAACTGAGGGATGCGCCCTGTTGCACCACCTCACCCTCCTCTGAGTCCACTGTGGTCCAACCACTCCTCTTTCTTGGCAACCTCTGAGGCAGCAGGCAGAGGCACTGGTGGTCCCTGGATGGAAGAGGAGGTCCCACAAATCTGACCAACTCAGCCTGGAGATGAGCAACCTCCTACCTCAGCCCAGAGAGGTGCCTGCAGATGGGACAACACTGCATCCTCCAGAACGTCTCCCGGAGGACTGCTGCTCCACAGCCACTGCACTGCACCACTCAATCATGTCTTATTTCTGGCCCCTTAACTGTTTGCAATCCTTACTCTTTCCTCTGTTTTTTTCTCTCCTTATTTTCTGCCTGTGTGCCCTTTAAGCTCCTGATTGTCCTGTTCTGAGACAAGAATATCCTATATTTCTCGGTAGACCACTTACTTGCTCAGAGGCAGACCACCAGCAGCTTGAGGGGGCGGAGAACTACTCTTGCCCTTCTAGGATGGTGGGTCTTTGGTGGTTCTGTGATCACTCACTTCCGCTCCCAAACAGAAAGTTCCTGTTGTCAGTCAAATCCTGTGCCTATAAAATAGAACTAGCTTTGGGTGGGGGGTGGAGAGGAGGAAAGGAGGGCAATATAGTCCCAGTAGAAGTCCAGTCACACAGCAGTCCTTTCTCCTGGTGTCTTCTGCCAAGCTATTAGCAGAGTCTTTCTAAGGCAGTCTTTAAATGTAGCTTCCTTCTAGCTAAGTCACTCCCCCTACTTACTAGATCTTTCTACAAGTAATTTGAATCTCACAGATAGTAAGTCCTTTCAATCACCTGAGATTTACACCTAGATAACTGTTCAGATACCCATTCAGTTCAGTTAACCCAGACAAACACACACTTTTGTGTTTGTAGTTTTACCCCAAATTAAAGGTCCAAGTACAAAAGTTCTTCTTCTTTAGTCCCAGTAGAAAGTCCAGTCACAAGCGGTCCTTTCTCCTGGTGTCTTCTGCCAAGCTATTCTAAACTAAGGGATCCCAGTATCAGTTACATTTCCAAATAATAATTCACATATATTTTATACCAGCAGATATGCAAGGGAGGAAGACAGAACAGCACGAGTTGGTCGAGATATAGTGAGAGAGCAGAGATTGCAAGACCATCAGGGTGATCAAGTCCTAGGTCACATGAGAAAATATGGTTGTGTAACCAGACAGAAAAGGTGAGACTAGAACAGATTCTTGCATTTAAACTCCTTCTCTAGAACAACTGGGACAGGGCCATATATAACCCTGCCACAGATAGGCATATGGAACCTTAGAGATGGGAAGGAATAGCTAAGCCCGAACTAGAATCAGATGGTGCTAATACAGGTAGGGTAAGTGGGCAGACTGGATGGGCCTAGCGGTTCTTATCTGCTGACAATTCTATGTTTCTATACACATGCAAAGGAATGTAGTAGATAGTCAGTGCAATAAGGAACAATTAAGAGCATACTTTTACTACAACACAGTTGACAGCATTATCAGTGCCCTTAATGAAGTCCGCATTATTAAAGCACTCTTCGTTTATACACCAAAACAATTTAGTAGTTCAACAGTTGAAGAAATAAAAGCTGGTGCTGCAGAGATTTCAAGTACATGCCCTGACATCAATCCAGATCTTCCCATTTCAGAATCACAGCTGGTAGTAAGTAGCAAGGCAAAATCTTGCTTCACATCAGGGCTAGATATTCAAAGGAGTTGCAAGCACAACTCCAGAAATGCACCCTGGGACCATATTCCAAAGTGGGAAATGTGCTGCAATTCCTGATGCACCACGGCACAAAGGTAACATATGCGGGTGTAACACCAAGGGGCGGCCCATGCATATGTGGCACATCCTGATATTCAGCTGAGATGTGTGGATCTGCTGGCACATTTTCAGAGATGTGCCACATACATGGGCACAAAGTTACACTTGTGAAAATAGGCCTAACTGGTAGCCACCCACAGGCAGGCTGCAGTACTGCAGGTGCAACACAGCAGCCACCAGTCCCAGGGTGGCTACCCCAGCACCACCAGTCTCTGATCCCCATACAATGCAACATAAAAGCCCTGGTAGTCCAGTGGTTCTCCCTCCCAGCTCCATACCCTGATCTCCGTAATATATATATATATTCAATACCCCTGGTAGCCCAGTTGTTCCCTCCTACAAGACCCCTATTGTAGTGAAATTGATAAAACTCTCCATCCATGGTGGTCTAGTGGTACCACAGGATCCCCATCGCACCTTCTCCCCCACCCAGGTCATTGGCAGGCAGTATACCCACCCACTCACCTCAGTTACCTGCTGAATGACAGAGCTTACAGTAACACCTGCAAGTACACTGGAGTCCATGACTGTCAACAGCAGGGTGTGTACTTAATAGTCATTCACAGCTTTCTGAATTTTCTTTCATAAAGTTGTGAATGACTATTACAGGACACACTGCAAGCCCATTGGTCGACAGAGGGGCTCAAATGTACCTGCAGGTGTTGTTGTATGCTGTCATTTAGCGGCAGCCAGAGGTGAGTGGGTGGTATGCTGCCCACTGATGACCTGGGTGAGGGAGCAAGGTTGGATGGGGTCCTGTGTGGATGGGGTGGTGGAGGGTACCACTAGACCACCATGGATGGGAATATTTATTGATGTTGCTACAATCGGGTTTCGGCAGGAGAGAGAGGAACCACTGAACTACCAGGGATGCTAAAATACATATTTCACAGACATCGGGGTACAGAGCAGGGAGGGGGAACCACTGGACTATCAGAGTATTAAAATACATATTTCACAGAGATCTGGGTACGGAGCAGGAGTAGGGAACCACTGGACTACCAGGGATTTTAAAATACATATTTTATGATTATCAGAGTTTCAAGCGGGGAGGGTGGTACTACCAGACTACCAGGGACATCAGTCATGCTGTGCAGGGTGCCTGGCACATTCTGCTGTGGCCAGCCCTGCACAACTCATGCAAATGGAGTCATAATGACATGCAGATGGCCCCATTTGCACCCCTGCATGCATAATGACCCAATCTTGATGTTCGTCTGAATATCTGGAAACTGCACCTGTCTCATCTCCAGATGTGCTGGTGCATTCCCATCAGGTATTCAGACCTGTCTGAAGGTTGTGCTGGAGCATTGTGCTTGCGCCACTATGCATAGTTTGGGATAGTCAGAAGAGATGCACCATTGCACATCTCTTTTGACTAAATCTCTTTGTTGCTCCGGCACAACCACTTGCGCCATTGCTGAGCGCAGTTTTCAATATCAGGGCCCAGATCTGCAATGTCATTCATGAAAGTGGCTTAACTCAAGCATATACATGTACTTAACATTCTCCCTGTTGCAGTGGCATCATGTGAGCGTTCATTCTCTAAACGAGGATCATCAAAACACAATTTGAGACTCAGGGCTTGATTTTCAAAATTCAAACTATGACACAAGGTGCCTGCTTCAAACTGATATGACACAAGTAGCACCTTGCATCATAGTTTGCAGCTATCCTGATTTTTGAACGCTGGCTGTGGCAAAATTAGGATGCTGTGCAGCAAAGCCCCCTGCACCACCCTTGCAGCAAACCACCAGTGTGCCAGGTCACAGCAGTGGTTGCACCATGGCTGGGCTGCACCAGCCCATATTTAGGTATTCTGGAAGTGCCCCATGGTTGCATTGGGGGCTCAGGTTAGACTAGCCAGGAGGTGGTCTAAAGGTCCCTGTGCCACTGCCAGGCAGGATGACAATTGGGGTTGGCAAGACAGTGATCAGGGGCAGAAGGAGCACGGAGGTGGCATAGGGAGATGGGATCCATGAAGGCAATATGAGGTGCTGAGATGGCATCCTGCAGGGGTGTCCTGTAAAGCATAGGCAGCTGATCAGTCTGGGTATGGTGGTTTGGTGGAAAGGGACTGGGACCCAGTCTCAAGTGCAGGAATCCCTGGCACCTTCAGCATAACTTCTAATGACCTCCAACACCATGGGCAGGCAGCAGCCTACCTCATACAGGGAGCTGAGTAACCAAGGCACTGTCACTGTGCCCGAGGACTGTTCCATCCACCACCTACACCCCACCCCAGGCAGCCACTGCTGCCTGCCTATCGAGATTGGGTCATTGACACCCATGGGGCAGGTACCAAGCTGGGTCCCAATCCTTCTTGCCAAACCCCTACCCAGGCTGATCGACTACCTACACTTGCATAGGGTACCCCAGTGCCTTCACATTGCCACCATGCCCCTGTCACTCCCTATACCACTCCATTACTTCTTCTGCCACTGGTCCCCATCTTAAAGCCTTATTCACCCCGCCCACCTTCATGGCCTCTTGAGTGTTCTGCCAGGTGGGGTGGGGCGACAAATCCTTCCATAAAACCCGCAGAGAGCAACACTTCTTCTGAACAACCTTGCTGCTGTGGCAACTCTCAGGTCTTGGGCACAGGCACCCCAATTTTTATAAAATACAATGTAGGGGTCCTTGATGCACCCTAGGCTGCCATAGCCCTAGATCATTGCAACTTGCAGCAATCTGGGATCTCTTTGAAAATTGAGCCCACAGTGTCTAATAAAAGATTCAGGCACCTCTCAGTCATAAATATTGAAGAAGCCTTCTCAAAAGCAAACCTGTGGATGCTGTTATTGACAAATTCAACCATGAAACAAACAAGAATGTTGCTGTAGACTTGCAGCAGTTGATTATCTAGCCTTTACCAAACTGCAACTTTTGTTGCAGGTGAAATTAAAGATAGTGCTACTTTCTAGTCTTTATACTGTACCTTTTCACGCTTGCAGTGCAATCTAAGTTACATTTGCAGAACAAAATATTTGCATTTGTACACTTTGGCATGCATTGACTTTTGCATTGAATTTGCTAAAATTAGGATGGGTAGCAACACGCTACCATTGATGGTTGCTACTAATCATGATTTTATACTTGAAAGATTCCAAGACTGAATCACAGTTTATTGAAATTTGTTTTGCATTGGACAACTTCAAGGGCATGAAACAATTGAAAGTTGCATATATATATATATATATATATATATATATATATATGTGTGTGTGTATATATATATATATATATATATATATATATATATATTTATACAATGGGTGACTGATAAACATTTTAAATAAAAACACATATTCTCACTGGAGTGAAACAAATCCTGCTGGATCGAGCAACTGTGAGATTATTTAGATTTACACACACAGTTGCTCACACAACCCGATATTTCCACTCTGGTAACATCTCCACATGCACCTCCCTAACCGAACTACTTCTACAGAACAATATTTGAAATCATATGCCACACAAAACTTGTACCAGTAAGCCTTCACACATACAATTAAAACACAAAATATGCCCACAGTAAGTGTGAGCCAAAGCAAGAAAATACAACTCTCATCATAATACACATCCAAGTCAACCTTGACACAACAAAATACACATGAAATACCCCACATCTCCAGAACAAGACTCCTTCACCCAATCCCATTCTTCTATTTTGCACCACTACTTGTTAATTTTACCTGCACTCAAGCGTAGCTCGACATTTTAAATGACTGTTGAAAGCAAAGCATGTTTCAAATGAGTGAAAAGCAAAACTCAGAACTCACACCACAGCGCCGCTAATGAAAACCACAATGGACTAAAAAAACAAAACAGAGACCCAACATATTACTGCTATAGTCCATACAACAAAAACTGTGTCAAAGTGAAAAAATAATTGCAAACGAATCCAAAACCACTGAAATTAAAACTGCAATTGAAACCCCGATTCAGAAAGACACCAAACAAACTCCCACCCATTCCAAACAAACAACTAATCAACTCACAGAAACACATGAAATGCAACCAATCAGGAACAACAGCCAACAACACCAACCAATCACAACACACTAATTCAGAAAACCAACCAAACACCACAACAAAACCACACACAGTTCATTCAAACAAACTCTGTAGCTTTACACCTTCAGCCAAAATAACACAAAATGTAACATTTTGACAAAGAAAACTATTTAGTTAAGCAACTAAATACACAGTCCCTACTGCATAAATTGAACACATGACAGGCAGGAGTGGATATGGAAAATATTCTCACTCTTGCATCATGAGGAATAGATATCTCACACTACAGGAGTGAGAATATTTTCCATATCCCACTTCTGCCCATCATGTATCCCATATATATATATATATATATATATATATATATATATATATATATATATATATGTGTGTATGTATATATATATATATATATATATATATATATATATTTATATATATAGGGCACAGCCATGCCCCTATAGTTAGGGTTCAATGGTCACTTCTATATTAAACTCAAAATTTGTAACCAATGTGCCTGAAATTTTGTATGTGCCATCAGGGACTGAAGATCTCTTGATGTGCCATGTTTTGCTCCAGTCAGATGCATGGATGCGGAGATACAGAGTGTCAAATGTGTAATTTACAGTTTTGGGCCATTTCTTCAGCAAGCCACAGCACAGAAATGCTTTAGAATTTTAGTTCGGCATGTAAGGGTAGATAGGACTTGCCTTGTATATGTGCGTTTCACTGCTTTAGTGAAAATATATTAATCTGTTCCAAAGTTGCTAAATTTTAAGGTTCCATTATTTTCAATGGAATTTAACTCTCAGTTAGATGTCCCGCTCGAAAAAGGATTCTTTGTTGCAAATGGGTAATCCTTTTCACAAATTATTTATGCACATACTAAAAAATGATAAAAGAATCCGGTAAAATCTGGAAATTAGAGTAATAATCACCGGTGAAATTCTGGAATCTTATGTCTTGAGAGCGAATTTAATTGTTTTAATCACCGTAAATCAACGGCCTTGGTCATCCTGTGTCTCAAATGGTTAATCTTTTTCATGCTGCCACCATTTTGTTTTCAGTTTGCAAATTTCAAAAGCCACAAACATGACATCCTAGAGAGGTCCAATACATCCATCTGGCTCATCAGGACCCCATTAGATGAATGCTGCACTTAAGTGTTGAAAACATGATCCCCAAATGTGTTTTTGTTACAGTTACATCCTTTTTGTGACCATGGGGAACAAAAAGAATCTGTTTTTTATCACAAGTCATGAAAAAGATATTTTTTCATGACAGGAAAATCCTCCCTTTGCTGCATCTTATTCCCTGGTGTCTAGTGGCACCTCCACATATATATATATATATATATATATATATATATATATATATATATATGATATATTATACAGGCACGGTCCAACCTGTATATTAGGGTTGAGTAAGCATTGTCATGTTTTTTCCTCAACTTTTTCTAGCTTTAACACCCCAGGAAACTATCGCGGGCATCCACCTGCTCCTCCAGCTCTACCTCCGTGCCTGTAACTCCTCCTTACTCCTGGAACCAGCCAGGCTATCTCCCCAGCATTGAGCACCCCTGAGGTAGGGCTGTCCTATCTTCTCTGGGTGCTCTATCTACAATTCTGGCTGGGCTGGCCCGAGAGGGCAGTCCAGCCAGTGGAGTATGGTGAGAGGTAGGTGGTGCTGTCACCTATCCCAGGGGTGGGGATTTTTCTGCTTTGTTTTTCCTCTTCCACCCCCAGGCAGAGCCACGAGCATGCAGTGATGCCAGGGGATGTCCGTCATGGCTCTGGGTCCTATTGCATGCTCTGAGCAGTGCAGTACCTCCAGTCTCCACCAGAGGCTACTGTGGTGCCCGGCAGCCCCTGGAACCCCTCTCCTGAGCGAGGAGAACAGTCCTCTGGATGATTGATCCTCTCTCTCCCCCGCCCGACCACTGATGGCCGGGCTCATTCGAACCTGGGTCACTGGCGTTGCGCAAGGTGTGATGTCCAGTGCCTCAACCCTCAGCGCCACCAGGCCAGCTAGCATTGTCATGTTAAACCCAAATTTAGCACCTTTTTAACTTTGCCCCTATTCCACCAATTTACATGTACATTGAAAAAGCACAGCTTTTGTGCCAGGATCTCTTAATCCTAAAATGTTATACAGATCTGTTGCGGTGAGGGAACAGTTACAGAGTACAAATAAATGTAAAATCACCATTTTTAAAAATGTTAAGACTTTTTGCCAGCCGATAACAAAAATATGAGGATCTGAAGCCTGAAACTTTCAGGTTTGACAGAATTTGGCCCAAGGTATGTGCTTTTGTGCTTTTAACCTCTCAGTTCAGTAGTTTTAAATGATTTAAGAAAAAAATCCTTTTGTGAGAATGCACAGTTTAAAAAACAACGTAGTAAAGATAGCTGAATTTTTGCAACCACAGCAGGTTGCACTATATGACACAGCTGTCATTTACCAACAAAAGACAGCTGTATCATATAACAACCCCTGCTGTGGACGACTCTTATGTCCAGGATGGGGATACTGTCATTATAGCCCCACTATCCTGACTGTGCTGTGCCTTAGACTGTATCTGCACACTAGGGGCCCCAATCCCCAGTAGCAGTGTATTAATTAATTTATTTAATTATTTGTATGATTCTACACCAGGATGCCCACCTCTGGTGTCAGATGCCTCCCCTTGCAGCCCATTGTTATATAAGTACTTGCTGATATCATAGGGCCCCAATACCTGTGTTGGCATTTACAAACCACCCCCAGCAATGTGGGACATTGGGAGAGTTAATTACAGTGTCCCAAAATAATTTATTTAATTTCCGGGATCCTGAAAACATAGAAGTCTCAGATGTCTTTTTAAAACTTGAAAGAAAATGACCCCTCGCTGTGATTAAAGCGAGGGGAACTCAGGAAGACTAGTCCCTCACCCCTTCAGGGTACACATTAGGGTATAGTAGCAGAAGGTGGAGTTCCCCTATTATAAATGTCTGCTTTAACCAGTGGTCCCTCATTGTCACCGACATCCCCCATCTCGACCCTCCCACTCAGGACCCACCACCCACACCACCCATTACCCTATACTTCCCTTCTATGATCGTCTGTGGACTGAGGCATGTCTGCACTTTTCAAAGCCAAATAGTGAAATGAGGAGTAAAGGTAAGTGTTGTATAATGTATTTCAATTGTGTTTTGAACTTATGTTCAACATGGCCTTTCTGGGACCCCATCTCATGAACACTGGCAGTGTCATTTTCTTAATCAGGCCTGGAAGGTGGTTTTGCGTCGCTGCGTGAAATTACCTTTCAGACCTGGTTAATGAAATTTTCAACAGCATTCATGAGGTGGGGTCCCAAAAAGGTTATGTTGAAAATTTGGTGAAATAATTCCTAAAAATATCCAAATTCTGACGTACATTGACATTTTCTGCACATGTGCATAACTTTGGTAACTTTTAATATTTTGACCCCAAATTTTCAACATAGCCATATTTTACAGCATCTCATGAACATTACAGTTGCCATTTTCACATCCTGACAGAAACATGTTTTTTTTAATTGTTTAACCAGGAGTAGCACACTAAGCTGAAAGCTTTTTACAAGAGCGACCTGGGAACATAAGGAAATTAAGTGACTTGCTCAGGGTCACACAGTATACAAGTGGAAGCTGTGGGATTCAAATCCCAGGTCTGGTCTGCTGGATGTCACCAGATTTGCAACTCAGAGCCTTAAACCACTGTGCTATACTGCCTCCCTGTCATGTTTTCTCATCTGTGGTGCAGAATGACATTTCGGCAGGGATTTGAAAATATGCACCTACCGGGTTTATGAGGTGGGATCATAAGAAGACTGTACTGAAACTTTGGAGTCAGAATATTAAAAACAAAAAATCTCTTAATTAACATTGTTTGTAGGGATGTCCATTGCACCACTGGGAAAATGCTGCCTTACCGTGCCAGTGACCTGAGTTCAGGTGTGAACTCAGTGAGCGGGTTAATGGGACAAGGCTGATGGAGAAGGTGCGGCAGCACAGTGTTTTGGCACAGATGCCACACCTTGTGGTGGCCAGGAAACCTCACTCACAAGTTATCGACATGTGTGCCATGGCCTGCTGAGCCCATGCACGGGTCAGGACTGTCTCCAATGTTGAATTTATCTCAGTTTGCACTGGGACCTGTGCAAATGAAGATAAAATTCCACTATCAGAAAACAAGGAAAATCATTGCAAAAACTATGTTATTGCAGACATTAGGGTTGTATAATAAAGCACACACACAAGGAAAATGAAAACATTAGGGATTTGGGTCTCAGGAGTATTGGTGAATTAGTGGTGGAGGTCTTACTTGGTGCTGTCAACCCTAATGTCCACCCCTCCTCTGATCTGACAAGGTGAAATGTTAGCCAGCTCACTGGCACAGTGGTTAGATTTCCACCTGAAATGTTGAGGACCCAGGTTCAGGAATGGACCCAGGTGTCAGAGGGCCAGCCAGGTGGGGAGATGGCTTGAACATCCCATGATGGCTCATCTTCTCCCAGAAAGGAGGGTGGTACACGGCCCAGTGTTTGCTGACCTCTGGTGGAGGCCAGGGTATGGCAGCACTTGGGCCATGCCACAAGCAGTGCAACGGATGTGAATCATGCCTTGCTGCACTGGCACATCATGCTCCCACAAAACACCAGAAAAAGGCTCCCTGACTAGTCGGATGGACGGTTGCTAGTCCTCCTCCACCACGAAGCCCTGGACTGCCCAGACTGACCCCTGTAACACCAAAGGCCAAAGTAGTCATGCTGACTGCCCCTGCTGGCTTTCTCCCCCAGAAGGGGGACTAGTCTGATGAAGGAAATCGGTTACCGGGGGCTGGAATGTGGGGTGGTGGATGGTGGCAGGAAGGAGTGCCAGCAGGGTGCACCTAGGTGACCCAAAGGGTGGCCGTTTTGGAGCACGGAGGTGCAAATAAAAAAAGACAAAGTCAAATGTGATGTCTTCACACAGGTTCCATAGGGCCCTGCATGAAAAAAGCAACAACAGGTTATGTTGACCATGCTGTATTACTATGGGGCACAAGGATGGAACTGTATTTTGTGCTTCAGACAGGAGGCTATGGGCTGGGGGTAGAGGGTGGGCATTAGGGTTGACAACCCCAAGTAAAACCCCACCACTGGTTCACTGATACTCTGGAGACCCAAATCCCTAATGTTTTCAATTCCTTCTTTATGTGCTTTGCATTCCACAACCCTAATGTCTGCATTAATATATATTTTTCAATTAATATATAATATATATAGGGGATACATGATGGGCACAAGTGTGATATGGAAAATATCTTCCTCCTCTAGAGTGAACTCTGAATACTCACAAGTGGCAAAGCTACAAGTGAGGTTTCAGAGGTCACTATACAGGACTGAACATATTTCCCATATCACACAAGTGCACATCATGTATCTGATATATACAATGGGGCCTCATTGTTGCAAAATGTACCATTTGCGTAGCTTTGCATGGTTTGCTGCGGTTTGTGTGGCTTTGCTTGACTTTGCTGGTGTGATAAATGTCACTTCTTACATTTATCACACCCGTGAATAACATGATTTATCACACTCATTCATCACTCACTCCATTATATCATTATATATATATATATATATATATATATAAGAGCAAAAAACTCAGTTTAATGTATTAGTTAGGGTTGTTCCACAAGCGAGAAAAGTGAGAGACTGGTGATGAGGGTTGAAAACCCCCTTGGACCCCGCCCACCCCCAATCAGCATTGGGGTGCACATTAGGATCGTCAGCCTAACTCTCCTCCATGACATGTGTAAAGCAGCAGAAGTATAGGAGAATGGGGTAGAGTTGGGACCGACTATCCCAGTCGCACCCAATGCCGTCAATGCGGAGGGCGGGGGTCCAAGGGGGTTTTCAATCCTAACACCGACTTCTCACTTTTGTCACTATGGAACAACCCTAATAATGCATTAAACAGAGTTTTTACCTCTAATTTCCTTCTTATTGAGAATGATAACGAGAAATAGTGAATGTAATGCAGCGGCGCTCCTGCCATGTGATGTCTTGTGGCATAGTAACAGGAACAGCAATGCATATATATATATATCTATTATAGTGGCACGGTAGTGCCATATATAGTTAGTTGAGGAGCCATTTTGCACCTTAATAACTTTGCAACTGTTTAACAGATTTGTCTGAAATTTGGAATACACAATCAATACCCATAAACCTTGGGATCTGCAAAGTTTCATGCCAGTCGGATACTACGGCTGCGAGTTATTAAGCATGATCTGCGCATGCATTTACACTTTTCTGGAATTCTGATGCGTGTCTACAGGTCACACAGTTTGCTAACCAGCCTGAAATCTTCAGGAAACGTGCAGCCATGGTCCCCAATGTGCCTTTTAAAGATTTCATGAAAAATATTAAGCGATTAAAAGTTATTCAAAAACAATTTCTCATTATACTGTAAGTCAATGGGAAAAGTTAACAAAAAGTTCAACAGTGTCGCTAAATGCACTTTTTACTGTCATGAAATGGCCTTTTACTGTCTCAAATCCACCAGTTTGTTTTCAGTTAGTGATCAGAAAAATGCTTGGCATTTAAAATTGAGACCCTCTAGCAACCTAATTCTTTTGTATTCACCTAGTCAGGCCCCGAGGAGCTAGCCATGTCTTTATTTTGGGGTAAAACACCCCAGAAATATGTTTTCAATTTCTAGAAAAGTAGTTTCACAAAAGTAGTGTCACACTCACGAAAGTGTCGCAAATTTTTTGCAGCTTTCCAAATCACGACACTACTTTTACACACTATGCCCAAAATACGTAATTCTTTTGGCACCCCGCTGCAAACGAATCCGTTTGGAGTTTTGGGCTGAAATTTGGAAAGAACGCAGTCGCTATCTCACATATGTGCCTTACAGTATTTCATTTAAAAATATTACATGGTGGCAAAGTTACGGTACTCCAAAATTGATGCTTTTCCCTAGGATAACATTACGGTGTACAATGCATTGCATCAATCGTTAAGCGCCCTGCTGCAAAATGGTCTTTGGGCTGAAATTTGCAGGAACACAGCCAACATCCACAGATGTGCCTTTCAGTAGTTTGGTGAAAAAATATTACAGGGAGGCAAAGTTACAGCAGTCAAACTTCTGTTTATTTCACATAGGATAACATTACGGCGTGTACGTTACCTCTCAAGGCCGTATCTCGGCGGTGCAAGATGGGACTTTTGTCAAAAAAATTCTTAGCCCGATCAGGACTCAGTACAAAACTAGACAGGAAAGTGATAATTCATATGACTTTTAAATTTTTTTTCTGTGTTGTATGCGGTTACTGAAATATAAGCAATTTACTACTCCAAGTTCTCATTTTTGTGTTCCGAGATCATTATTTTGCATACATTCTTTGCACTTACTGTCTTTCTCTATACAGCTTTTGGGAAAACCAGCCTGTGTGTTTTACGTTACTGTTACCATTACCATTTCTGCTTGTGGTTCCGTGCTGGTTTCACTTACTGTTCACGTTTATGCCACCATGCGTTACCGTAGCGTTTTCATTTGCAGTTGCGTTTGCGTTGTTTTTAACATTTCTGTCTACAGTACTGTTTCTCTTTCTGTTTCGCTTTGCATCACCATGCACATTATGATTTGCGTTTACAGGCACAGTGTTACTATGTGACAAGACATCACGTGGGCGGGGAGGCTCCGCGCTGTATTCGTGGCAGAAGCGGGTCCCTCCGCTGCCGCATTACATTCACTAGTTCTCATTATCGTTCTCAAAAATAAGAAAATTAGAGCAAAAAACTCCATTTATTGCATCTGTTGGGGTTGTTCCACAGTGACAAGAGCAAGAGAATTCAATGTTGGGGTTGAAACCCCTTTGCACCCTCAGCCCACCCCCAACTGGAATCGGGTGCGCATTGGGTCATCTGTCCTAACTATCACCCCATTCTCCTATTCCTCAGCTTCTTTCCACATGTGATGGGGTGACAGGGCCAACAACCCCAATGTGCACCCGATTCCAGTTGGAGGGGTGGGCAGAGGGGTGCAAAGGGGTTTCAAGCCTAACATTGAATTTCCTCGCTTTTGTTGCTGTGGAACAACCTTAACTGATGCACTAAACAGAGTTTTTTGCCTGTAATATATATATATATATATATATATATATATATATATATATATATATATATACAATGGGGTGAGTGATAAATAGTGTGATAAATCATGTTATTTCCACGGGGTGTGATAAATGTAAGAACTAACATTTAACACACCTGATAAACTACATAAAGCCTCGTAATCATGCAAAGCCACACAAAGCCATGCAAATGGTACATTTTGCAACAATGAGACCCCATTGTATAAATCAGATACATGACGTGCACTCATGTGATATGGGAAATATTTTAAGTCTTGTATAGTGGGCTCTGAAATCTCACTCATGGCTTTGCCACTCATGAGTGTTCAGAGGTTACTCTGAGAAGTGAAGATATTTTCCATATCACACTCATCTCATCATGTTTCATATATATATATATATATATATATATATAAAATATAGAAAGATATATATATATTTTATATATATATATATATATATATATATATATATATATATATGTATATATTAGGTAAGAGTGGTATACAAGGACTGAAGGGACTAATTTGGGCTGTAAGGCCACAAGCCGAAGGGTGAGTGGCTGCTTGCCTTATTTTTTATTTATTTATTTTATTTTATTTCAATTTTGTTAACGGGTTGACCACTGGGCCCAAAAGGTCCCTTTTCAGGGCAATCGGAATTAATTCATAGAGTGGAGAAAATTTTGCCATACAGTGCAAACTTGTAACAGCATTTTGCTTACAGATGAGACATTGCACATCAAGGAATTATACAATCAAACAGTTAGACAATATATATCACTAGCACAATTGCCTAGACTCCTGGCCTGGGGGTATTAGTACACAAGTTACAACACACTTTAACTCATCTAGCGGTCTAAGTAAGAGACTACAACTTAATGTAGATAGGTTTGGTGATGGCTAGGTTTTGTTCAAGTGCAGGATTTTGCAGATGTCCAGCTGGTGCTTCCGGGCCCCTTGCGGAAAGCCCCAAGGAGGTTGCTTTTTGCAGATAGGCAGGGAGTTTATTTCAGAGTACAGAGATGGGAAGGGATGAAGGATTTACCACCAGCAGTAGTCCTAACTCTTGGTTCCACAAGAAGATTTTCCCAGTAGTGTGGCACTGTCTACCTGAATGCTTAGGAGCCAGCAGACCAGCAAGACCATCTGGAGTGGTCTTTTGTAGTTTTCACGCATTGCACAGTAGAGGTACTGTTGCCTGCAGCTAATTGATGGGCGGTTGGGGAGGCAAGTGCTCAGCAGTGGCGTCTCCTCAAGTGAGACATAATGGTGAAGTGGGCTATCTTATTAAATAGAGGTGTGCATCCTTTTCAGCTTGTGTTTTGTGATCGAATGTATTACGAAGCAGCATATGTTAAGGTTGGTAGGAGGATGGTTTGAGCTATGGTAATCCTGGTTTCAAGCATCAATTGCCCATTCAACGGTACATCAGACCTAACTTTGATGGATCATTTTGGTTATCTGATTCACATTTCAGATTTCAGCGTGAAGCCTTGGTCCAGTGTTAGACCCAGGTACTTGAAGGTCCCTACTACCTCAATTGGGAGGCTGAGGCTGTGACCAATGGTGGGAAGGGTTTCTGTCATGGCCTAGTGTTTGGGGTCCAAACATAATGACTTTTGTCTTTTAGCATTAAATATCAATCTGTTGTTTAGTAGCCATCTTTCTAGTTGATCAAAATCAGACTGCAGATGTTGACCAATGCCAGCCATGCTGTTTGAGGATCTGTAGAGTATTGCATCATTTGTGTACTGGACCACAGAGTTGCTTTCACAGTGCATGTTTAGGTCATTCACAAACAGTGAAAACAGGACGGGTCCCAGGATAGAGCCCTGAGGTACACCCTCTTTGATGGGGAGTGATTCTGATGTGGCACCTCGTCACTTGACCTGTTGGGAGCAGTTTGACAGGTAGTTGTTGAACTAGCTCAATGAGTGCTGATCTAGGCCAAAATGACTTAGTTTGTCTACTAAAGGTTGTGGTTCGCAGGTTAAAGGCCTTGGTCAGATCAATGAATATGACCCCATTAAGTGGTGCCAACATCGAAGGCCCTAAGAATATCCATAGAGAATCTGATTAGCACTGTATCAGTCCCATGCTTTCATCTGAATCCATGCTGTGTGTTAGCCAGCAGCTGGGTGTGCCTCAAGTAGGTGAGGTTGAGTGTAGACTAGCCACTCTTGCAGCTTAGCTGGTATGCATAAGAGGGAGATTGGTCTGTAGTTACCTATGTGTTCCCTAGGGCCTCCCTTGTGGATAGGGACCACTAGGCCTGCTTCCATGTGCTGGTGCGATTCCTTCCAGCAACAACCTATTAATAAGCCATGTGATGGGTGGCACATTCAGAAGCATACCCATCTTGGGGCCAAGGTGTTATCCTGCATTTCAATTATCCTCCTGCTGCTCCTCTTCTTTCTCTTCCTTTACCGTCCCCTTCCCTTTAGCATTTGTTGCATGACCAAGCTTCAAGTGCTATGGTGTTCCCCCCCTCTGGTGCTGCTCTGACTGGTCCCCAGTGCGCCAGATTCTTTCCCTCTCTTCCTGCAGTGGAGTACTGTTGTGCAAGTCACCCCTACTCAATGTTTGTTGAATAGAATACATTACATACATGGAGTACTGTTGTTGTCACCCTACTCATTGTTTGTTGAATAGAATACATTAGGATGGCTATTTTATGGAGATCACATTTTCAATCGCATAATGGCACATAAGGCCTCTTGCAACAAGAAGAGAATGGTGTGTAGTAAGCATGGGTAGGAATTTGGGGATTTCTAGGTTTTGGAGGATTTTGTGTAGCGTCTTTTCCCAGGTTCTTTGCAGCTTTTTAATTGGTTTGGCTAGCTTCCTAATGATGTGTTAATTGTGGTATTAGTATTTTTCCATGAGGTTTAATGTAGCATAGGTATATATTTTTTTAGTTTAAGTATATAGTTTTAATTGTTTGATTAGTGTAGGTATACACTGTGGTGTTCTGGGTTGGTCTGCCACTAAGAGACCCTACCGTCTTTGTGGTCTGCCATACCCTTTGGTTCTACTGATGATGGGGCATAGCTACAAGGGTGCAGGGGTGCAGTGGCACCTGGGCCCATGAGGTTTGAGGGGCCCAAATCATAATTTTGATGTTTATTCAAAACTGGGGAGTGCACTGTAACATCGCCTTGCACCCAGGCCCTCTAAGAATTTGCTACGCTACTGGATGAGGACCTCTTGCTGGACCTTTCAAATAAACTGGCTGGTCACAGAAATAAATGCATGAATGGTTTATTCTTGAACCGCAGTAGGCACAACTTTTCTCTATGGTGTTCAGACTCTGACTGACTGACTGACTGACAGATAGTCTAAGGGGTTTCTAGTCCTGCTAACGCAAAATTAGCATAACAAATTAGCATAATGAGATAATTGCTTGAATTGTTCTAAGAGTACTTAAAGGGATGGCAGCTGGCATTAGCTGCATACATAAATACATAGTGTACTCCACATCATCCCGGAAGAGTTAATGTGAGCACCACTCAAACAAAGCAATATCACACTATAAAAAGTGCACTAAGAGCTTTTACAGAAAAAAACAGTTTTAAGCATTTCAAGGCATTACACATTTTTAACACAACAGCACTAAACTGCAGACTGCACAGAAGGTGGAGGAAAGAATCTGGCCTACACTGGGGACCAGTCAGAGTAGCACCAAGGAGGGAACACCATAGCACTTGAAGCTTGGTCATGCAACAAGTGCTGAAGTGCAAGGAAGGGAAAGGGAAGAGAGGAAGGGGCAGCAGGAGTATAATTGAAATGCAGGATAACACTTTAGTAACAGTTGCAGAACAGTCAAAAACATCTGAACTCAAGAATTATAGAAGGTGTAGCATCACTGAGTCTAGTTAACAAAAGTTCAAGATCTCCGTTGACTTTTCGGTCAGTGGGAATGAAGGCATGAGTGGATTGCACCAGTTCCTGACAGGATGGGATCAGGTCACTAAAAGCAACCCAGGAATTCTGCTCACTATCAAATCCACACCACTTGACTGCATAAGTCCAGGATCCTTCGGTGAACTTCTTCCTTAAGATCTTCTCGATCTGGTACACCAGTGTATATATATGAGAGAGTCCTAAGAAGAAAAAGGCAGAGAAGAAGTCCCAGGAAGATCATCTGGCAAATCAGGCAAAGTGGAATCTAGCTGGAGAGTATCAGGAGTGGGAAGATCTATAGGAACTGGTTCCAAGTTGCCAAAAGGAACCTCAGCTTCAGAGGATGGTAGGCTCAAGTGCAGCTTTGCTGTTTGGTGGACTGGATTCATCTGGAAGGGTGTTACTCAGGTACCCATGTTTCAATCGATTGATGTGGACTTTGTTGTGTACCAGCTTTCCATCAGACTTGCAGCATAGATGAATGTGCACAAAAGAGTATTCTACAATGTAGAAGGGACCAGTCCAGGGCGAAACAATTTCTTGGTGGCCCACATCAGGACAGATCGGTACAAGTACACAACATCCCCAATGGAGAATGAAAGCTCATGCGAATCGGTTGCTTCCTTTTCTGCATTGCAGATTTTCTCTGCCAACATGGTGATTGCAACATGTCGGGCAAGTTCAAGCTGTTCCAGCATAGGAATAATGAAAGAAGAAGCTGACTTAGGAACCTCTAGCAGCAGAGATCCCTCTCCAGTGGAGTTCTTGGGTGATGTCCATGGACTAAGAAAAGCAGTGTGTACTCTGGACTATCGGCACAATGACTGGTATTGTAGGCAAATTGCACAAAGGGAACAAAATGGTCTCAGGTGCTGTAAGTTTCATCCAGGTACTTGGAGAGTGTGTTGACAATGGTAGACATGCTTTCACTTTGTCCATTGCATTGTGGATGATAACTTGTCGTGTGAGTCTTTTGATGTCATGAAATTTGCAAGTTTCTTGAACAATGGTCGAAAGGTAGTTAGTGCCTCTGTCTGAATGCAGGTATGATGGGGTACTGTGATGACAAATGAATGTGTTGAGGAAGGCACTTGCCACTGTTTCAGCTTTAATGACTTTTAGGAGGATTAGTTCCAAATACTTAGGTAGTCCACAAAACAAGGATGTATTTGTTGACAGAGTCAGAGCATGTAGGTAAAGGCCCAAGAATATCTGTGCTGACTCTTTGGAATGGTTCAGTGACTACAGGCATTGGAATGATGTGTGCTTTGTTGGTTTGACAGGAGACTTTCTTTGGGAGCAGGTCTGGCAGGATTTGACAAATCGAACAATGTCCTTGTTCATGTGAGGCCAGAAGAAGTGAAGCCTTGTCATTTCAAAATTTCTGTGTATTCCATATGACCTCCAGGAAGTGGGGAGGCACAGTGGAAGGAGAACTTGATTGATTAGAGAGGCTGGCACAACTTGCTGTACATGAGTTTTATCTACATGCAATGGCCCTTACCTTGGTAATAATGTGTGGAAAAGCAAGATCATCATTGAGGAAGTATTGCAAAGTAAAAGAAAAATACATCCTGGATGCTTCTTTTGTTGCAATAAGGTTCCAGACTCTAAGTATGTGATTATGTCTGTGAATTGAGGCTCTATTCTTTGTTGCATTTAACAGTTGATAGGGACTGATCGGACGAGAGGAGGTGAGAAGCTTTTTGGCTGCTGCAGTAAGTGAGGATTTGTGTGTCTTTCTATAGAAGCAGTTAGTAGCAGCAAAGCAATCTGAGATGCTGTAGAAGTGCCCACATGAAGCACATCCATGGCATTGAAGGGAAGAGCTTGTAAGCAGGATTCTTCGTCTGTTGAGGATGATGTGGAGGGATATCTTCTCTGGCTTACACCATTGGCATTTGAGTGAACTCAGCCTGGTCTGTACTGAATTTCAAAGTTGTAGCTTTGCAGTATGGTGATCCATTGGGTGAACTTGCCTGCTGGTCCTTCACTCCGAATAACCATCTGAGGACAGTGCTCAACGATAACTGTAAAGGAGAAGTAGCGAAGGTAGCAGTCAAATTGCTTTATGGCAAATACCATGACTAAACATTCTTTTCCATGATGCCGTAGTTCTGCTCAGCTGAGAAAAGAAAGCACCAGCATAGGGAACAACGTGTTCTGTTCCATCTTGAATTTGACAGAACACAGCGCCCATTGCAAAGGAACAAGCATCTGAGTAGAGTTTGAAGGGTTGGTTGAACCTTGGGTAAGCCAGTACTGGAGATGAGATTAGGTTTTCTTTCAAGGTTTAAAAAGCCTCTTTGCATTTGGAAGTCCATGTATTGTCACATCCCTTTTGGTGAGATCTTGGCATAGTTGCAAATGAACTTTCAGTAGTAGCCAGACAAGCCCAGGAAAGCTCAAATGCCTTTAAGACTGTTAGATTCTGGAAAGTCTTTCACTGCCGAGGGCTTGTCTGGATCTGGAGAGATGCCTTGAGAACTAACAACATGTCCCAGGTAATGAATTTGATGCTGTGCAAAACAACACTTCTCTGGGTGAAGCTTAATATTGGCTTGTCTGAGATGTTGAACACTTCTTTGAAATGTTGGAGGTGCTCAGGCAAAGTTCTTCTAAAGACAATAACATCATCCAGGTAGATTGAGCAAGATTTCCAAGACAACCCACATAGTGCGGCTTCCATAACAGACATTTGAATTGAAAAGTTCTAAGTGGCAGTGCCACGTGGTGTATGGATGAGAAGCTGGACTAATGGAAACTTAGTAGAACCCACTGTGAAGGTCTGTGAAGGTCTAGAGTGGTGAAGTAGTAGGCAAGACTGGCCACACCAAGACTGTCTAAGGCATCTTCAGTTGTAGGTAGGGGATGAGCATCCTGCACCGTGTAGGCATTGAGTTTTCTGTAGTCTATAATGAAACAATACCCTTTGTCCTTCTTTACCACCAGCAGGCAATGTCAACCCAGGGACTTTTACACTCTTCAACAATGTCTTTTCCAGCATGCCTTTGATTATGTCATCTAAGACTTGTTTCTGTTTCTGTCCCACTATGTAGACTTAGCTGACAGATTGGGTTCTGGTTGGGCTGCACCTCAATGGTGTGTTACAGGATATCACAGCATCAGAGCTTATTATTTGGATGCACAAAGACATCTGAGTAATTCTTCAGGAATTTCAGAAGGTGTTGCCTTTCTGTTGGAGATGCTGGAAGTTTTGAAGAACATAGTCGCTGACTGAGGGTAACTGTTGAAGTTGGAGTGGTTGTGATAGTACTGACAGGACTAGAGTTGGTAGAACCAGGCTGAGGTTCTTGCATGAGATGGAGCTAGTCTCCTGTAGACAAGCAGACAAACTTTCCTATTTTGTCACCCTTGAGAAGACTAGTGGCTCATCTGTGGAAGTTGCAGCACTTTTGGAAGACTCTGCAGCCATGCACTGCCAATAAGGTGTTTCCTGGAAGGAGACCTAATGAATGCAGTGCGGGGGATCCTGTGACAATGCAAACAACACCTTCTGGAAGTGGTTCACCTTGAATCTTGGCAATCAAAACCATTTCTGACTGAGGAAGCACAGTAATTCAGTCTATAGCTGCAAGTTGCCTCCGAGGATCTAGTGATCATCTGGTTAAGGCAAAGTCTAGGATGACTTTGTGAGGTTTGAGGAAGTCCAGGCCAAGAATCACTGCTGGTAGTAGGTCAGGCACTAGGTAAAATTTGACAGCAGCTTCTGTGTGCTAAAATGGAGCTTGAGATGGACCATGTCTGTGATAGGTACTGTAGCTATACTTGTTATGATAATGTACTTTAGTTCAGCTGGAGAGACATGGAGTACGTGATGTATAGCTTGGTTGATCAGAATACTGCTGTTGATAACTGATATTTCTGCTCCAGTTTTGACCACGGCATGCATGGACCAATTCCAGTGGCTACAGTGACATAGTTGGCTAGGAGAGGTGACCTAATGGCAGGTACCTTTGCCCTGGGCGCAAGTATGCTTGAGTTCACAGTTGAAGGGTGCATTTTGTTTGAGTTGTGAGAGTCAGAGGGGCGGTCAGTTGCTGTGTTCCCTGCCCAACAAAAGCCTAGTTTGTTGAGCGGTGCTCATTTCCTGATCCTGGGGGCAGTTGTGGTTATCATGTTGATTGTGCTGCGGTGGGCATCCTTGGTGCTCTTGAGTCCTTTGTAATACTTTAGCTTTTGGCAAACAGCGGCAGTGTGTCCTCTGAATCTACACCACTGGCAAGTTACAACATCTCGGGAAGGTGGAGGTGGATCAGGTCGCTGTCAGGTGGTTGCAGAGTGTTGACAGAAGTTGCGGAGGAAGCAGTTGAGCTGATGTGTAAGGTATTGACAGTTAAGATAAGTTTGTCAATCATTGCAGGATTCTCCTCATTTATCACTCGCCTGGGCTGGGGAGAATTCCTGCAGGAGGTCTGAGACTTCATCGTTGATCGGTGTTGAGTCCCCAGGTGTCTAATCCTGGGAGACTTCAATGCCTGGTCAATAACAAATCCTCATGTTTTGGATACAACCTCCTCCAGTTAATGTTTTCACTGGGTCTGACACAAGCAGTTGTTTCTGTGATCCACCAACATGGTCACACACTCGACCTGGTGTTCTGGCTGGGTCTTGGGGTTAATAACCTCAGTCTTGATCTGGTCTTTGGTCCGATCACTGTACTGTGGAGTTCACATTTGGGGCCCCCGATAGTTATGTCCTTGTGGAGATGGTTAGCTATCACCCTTTAAAGGGATTAGACCCAGAAGGACTTTGGAGGGTAGCTGATCTATCTAGGGTTGAGGCAGCTTGTGCTATTGGCACGGGAGGCAGTAGCCACCTATAATAAGGTGGTGTCTGAAGCTCTGGATGCCACAGCACCAGTTCATATATGACCCAGATCTTCTCACTTGAGATTCCTGTGGTTTGATGGAGATCTCAGGTGATGAAGATCAAGGGTCGAAGTTGAGCTTTGCTGGCGGAAGTCCCAGCTAAATGCTGACAAACTGGTACTGTGCACCCATTATCAGGAGTACCAGGAGGAAATCTCCTGTAAGAAGGCAGAGTTCCTGTCCAGGAGATTTGCAGTAAGGAACAGACCTGTTCAGCTTTTGGACTGTGGACAGGCTTCTTCATCCGGCCTGTCTTCAACCGAAAAAAGCCATGTCATCAACTTTGTGTGAGGTTTGCTCTGTTCTTCTCTGATAGGTGTTGGCTATCTGGTTGGGGATTCTGTCAGGTGGACTTTGCCTCCCAGTTGCTGGTCTGCTGGAGCAAAGAAACTCTGCCTGCCTGGGAAACGTTTAGGCCAGTGGAGGTGTCTGAGGTGACTCTGGTGATTTTAGAGCTGAGCCATACATCTTGTGAATTGGACCCAGCCCGCGTGTTTCTTGATGGGATGCGCTAAGTCTGTTGGTCCAGTGTTCACTGGGATAGCCAGGTGTTCGATGGCAGATGGGGTGTTTCCAGCTCCTCTGAAAGAGGCACTGGTGAGACCTCTCCTAAAGAAATATTCCCTCAACCCAGACATACTGGTGAATTACCGTCCTATCTCCAACCTGTCTTTTTGAGCAAGGTTGTTGAGAAATTGGTAGCACAGCAGCTTGAGGATCAGCTCCTGTCCTTTGACATCTATGAGCTATTTTAGTCAGGTTTTTGACTAGACACAGCACAGAAACCACACTAGTCTGAGTGCACAATGACTTACTCAAAGCTAGAGATAGAGGAGACAGGTCAGTTCTTGTGCTCCTCGATCTTTCTTCAGCTTTCGACACCATGGATCACATTGTGCTTCTCAATCGGCTCTGTGAATTTTGTGGACTCGCAAAGTTGCCATCAGATGGTTTGAGTCCTATCTCCCAGACAGGGTGCAGCAGGTAGTGAAGGGGAATTTCTCCCCTCTCCAATGCCTCTGTCTTGTGGAGTCCACGGGCTTGAGCTTGTTGCTGATGCTGTTTGTGGGGTATATGCTCCTTAGGTGAGATCATTCGACAGTACAGTGTGGAGTTTCACTGCTATGCAGATGACATCCAGCAGTATTTGTCATTTTCCCTGGGAAATCTGATGCGGTTGATGTGGTTTAACATCTCTCTGGCTAAAATCAATGATTGGATGGCTTCCAGCTGGCTGTGACTCAACCCAGGTGAGAAAGAGGTGCTAGTAGTAGAATCAGGTTGCAAGCATGAGTAGTTACTACTGGGCGGACACTGGTCTTTTCCGTGGGTCTGCTCCATTGATCGCTCGAAGGTGTGAAATCTAGGTGTGATCCCGGACAGCAGACTAACCTTGAAGATCAGGCGTCATCTGTTGTGAACAGTGGTTTCTCGACTTACAGAACGTCACAGAATCAAACCTCTCGTTCCACCCTAAGATCTGCCGACCTAGTACATGCCTTGTGACCTCCAGACTCGACTACTGTAATGCTCTATACTCAGAGTCACAGAACGAACCCTTCACAGGCTGCAGCTGGTGCAAAACACAGTGTCCTGATCACTGGCGGGACTATCTTGGTCATGCCATGTGACTCTGCTCTGACAATGCACTGTTCTGGATGCCGGTCAGATGGACGGTCATTTTCAAGGTGGACTGGCTCACCTATAAGGCCCTATATGGCTGGGTCCTGGCTATCTGTCTGAGCTCCGTCACCTGTGACCTCTGCTTTCTCCCTCCATTCCATTTCAAGGGTCTCCTTGTTGTTTCCAGGGTTCAGCTCAGGACCTCTGGTGACCAAGCATTTAGTGTCTCTGGCCCAACCCTGTGGAACACACTTCCAGCTGCTGTTTGGGAGGCCCCTCGATTGGTGTCTTTAAGCAGAGGCTTAAGGCCCATCTCTTTTGCCAGGCTTCTGAGGTTAAACCATCTCTCCTCTATCCTATCCTCAGCTATTTTATATTTTATATTTGTGCTTTTAAGAATGTTGTTTTAAAGAGTTTGCTACGCTACTGCTTATTTCTGTATTTGCACTCTGCATTCGTTTT
Organism: Neoceratodus forsteri; assembly: GCA_016271365.2. Taxonomy (NCBI): domain Eukaryota; kingdom Metazoa; phylum Chordata; order Ceratodontiformes; family Ceratodontidae; genus Neoceratodus; species Neoceratodus forsteri. The sequence goes on along the minus strand of CM028129.1, from coordinate 103,406,514 downwards.
CTGTTTTTATTGTGTATGGTGCCCAGAGACTCCAGAATTGGGTGTCTTAGAAATAAAATTGCCTTGCCTTGCTTATTGCTGTTGGACACATTCTGAGTGCAACCAATTGTGAGGTTTGGGGAGCCTGAGCACTGGCAGACTGAAACATAGAGATGGAGATCTTGGGCTAGCTGTGCAGCTTGGATGGTGTCCGTCCAGGTTGTTGGCTTTGCTGTATGACATAGGTATGGAATTGGGAGGCAGTCCCCAGACAAAGGCTGTGATATGATCTTTTCTTGTTTCTGCAGACATTTGCGCTGTGACTCAATGTCCACTACGAATGATTCTAGAGACCCTGAGGGCTGCATGGTACGTTCCCACAGCTGCTGTTTTAATAACCATGGTGGGTGTGCTTGCAGGAAATGATCCTTGAAGGTGGTATACAGGGTGGCATTTCCCTTTTACTTGTTCTGTAAGTGCATTGAACTAGGATACAGCAGTCCCTCTCAAAAGCAAGCACAAGGCATTGGAAATACGCAAAGGATCAGTCCAACCATTGAAAGAAATCCATGCTTGGAATTGCTTGAGCCAGTCAATAGTGTCTTTGTGAGGCAAGGCCAAGAAGGGTACTGGTTGTAGGCTGGTATGGACCATGGACTGTGGTGAAATAGCTTTAATGTAGGCCAGGTCATGGTTGGTGCTTCTTGAGTGGAGATGGATGACTGGATATCGTGCAGGATTGTTTCAATTTAGTAGCCCCATGCCCTTGAGGTGGGTAAAGGTAGAACTCCTGATGCTCCAGCTCCCAGATCTGCATCATCATCAGACATTATGGTTTGAGGTGAGCTGCATTTCACTGATTGAAGGTCACATGGGTGAGAAGGAGCTGATGTCATGTAGGAGATGGAATGTTGTGGGGTAGATGAAGTGCGAAGAAGAAAAGATTTTTAGCTGAAAGTACAATTATTTGTAAGCAAAGTTCATCAAATGACATCTGAATAAAGAATTCCCACTCAATTCAGTGTTGTTTGTTATGTAAATAAAGGTTTTGTTGCAAAAATCAGCTATTTGATGCAGTGTTCATTCATTTCAATACGATTTCCATTGATTTCAATGGAGTGAGATCGTTTTATGCCCTTCACAAGATGGCCTCCGAACTTTGACATACAGTTCCTGTGGGTTTGACTGTCATGACTGTGGCAAGATGGCCATCAGCAGGGGATTAGGGTCACTTCCTTTGTTGCTGGTTTACTGTGCAAGATGGATACTGCTTCCACGAGGTTGCATGGCTTGCTCCACACTGTTCAAAATGGCAAGTGCCGGGTTGTTTCGGCTTCTTCCCCAACCCTGGCACAGAACAATTGTGGCTTTTCCATGTTTTTGGTGAGTGACAAGTGAGGGGAAATTACTGTATTTATTTTACTGCTCTCCATTTTGTTTATAGAGCTGTTTTTTTTTCTCTGTATTCTGTTTGTGGTCTCTCAGGCTTGCACACTTTGTACTTTTTCTGCCTCCATGTATTCTGTCTTGTTATTTAGTTTACTGCCCTCATTTATTTTTGGTTTCCTGCCCCAGTTATTTATTCCATTGCCCTGCTTGCATTCCTGGGACACTTTGCTCTTTTTTATTTGTTCTGGTTGTATGACTCCTTCGTTGTGGAGCATGGGCGGTAATGTCCTGTTGCAGCATGGTGAGTTGGAAGTGGATTGCTCTGTGAGGCTGCCAGGGTGAGATAACAGTTGCAGCAGCTCAGGAGGAGCTCAGGTGAGCCAGAGTCCCTTGCAGCTTTGAGGGAATGCAAAGCGGGCATGTTGTGGGTGTGGCATTGTGTTGCCACGGTCCTGAGGGAACAGGCCAGGCTGTGGAGGATTTACGGTCGAGTGGGAAGGCAGAGCCATAGTCCGTTGTAGCTGAGGAAGTAGAGGAATGGTGGAGCCGTGGTTTCTGTTGAATGGCCAGGTGGCAGGGCTGACAGACTGCAGTGCATGAGGGAAAGCAGAGCAGCAGTCCAGGAGAGCACAGCAGCACTGCATAGAAGTAGCCTCAGAGAATTCGGTGGAGAGCCTGTGAGGGCAGGTAGGAGGCAGGAGGGCCGAGGCAGAAGTGCAGGCTCAGTGCATTTATTTTACTGTTTTTTTCCTATCTGCTGTTTATTTTGTTTTATATATTGTTAAGCTTAAGCAGTTCTAGAGGAGGCTGGGCTATCGTTGCAAGGGATGCCATTTCAGAAAGCAGGTGAAAGCTGCATTGCTCGGGGTTGGGAGAATAATTTGCAGAGTCATGCTTGTTGTGAGGAAGGTCTGGGCAGCTTTGCAGAGGCCACAGCATTTTGGTGTGAAGCAGAGCCATAGTGTGCTTGATCCTTTTGGCATATGGCGGCTGTGAGAAGTCCATGGGTGGGCTCCAGTATGATCAGTACAATCCCTTTCAGAAGCAGGAGCTGATCTGTCAACTGCAGTTTACAATTTTTTTTGACAGGCAGGCAGTTCAAAGCAGGCAGGCTGCCACGAGGTGAGAGCTGCAGAGGAGGAATTTAGTTTTGCTTATGTTGAAATTAGCAAAGCAGTGGCAAGTTTGGCTTGTCCTTTTATTTTTCTCACTCAATACAGTCTGTATCATTGAAGGAAGCTTCTGCAGAAGCAGATGACAGACAATTTGTAAGTTTTTGAAGCTGCATCCAGGGCTGTGGTGCAGGTGGTGTTCTGAGCTGTTTGGCATACTGAGGTAGATGACGTGGGGTACCAAACAATGCAGACAAGCGAGATGGGGTTCTGGCAGAAGAAGGCCCTTATTCTCCACCATGTGTGCCTTTTTGGTTTGGTCTGCCACTAAGCGACCCTTACATTCTCTGTGGTCTGCCAGACCCTTCGTGAGGAGGCCCTCTTGCTGGACCATTTGAATAAAGTGGACAGATGCAGAAATAAATGCATAAAAGGTTTATTCTTAGACAGCAATAGGCACATCTTCTCTCTACAGTGTTCAGGCTCTGACTGACTGATTGACTGATAGCTAGTCTAAGGGGTTTCCTAGCTCCTGCTAACACAATAATTAGCATAACAAATTAGCTTAATGAGATAATTTTATTTATTTATTTATTTGAGAAATCTTTATTTGAGAAATAATTGCTGCAATTGTTCTAAGAGCACTTAAAGGGATGGCAGCTGGCATTAGCCCATACATAAGTACATAAGTGTACTCCACAATACTTTTAATTAGCATGGGTATATACTTGTAATTGTTTGATTAGTATATGTATATATTTTTAATTGGTAAATTAGTTACAGGTTTACAAGGAAATGAACAATGGCCTTTTGCATAGGGAAAATTCCTCATTCTTGTCGGACACCTGAGCAACTTTTGTAAGACTGAAATTTGAGTACATACATACATACATACATACATTCATTGCTGCTAGCAGATTAGACCCATTGGTCTCTCACGTCAACCAGATACAGTTCACTGTTTGTGCACAGTAACTGCACTACCCCTTCCCTGATTTCCTCTCCTATCCCCCCATGGTCCATAGTGGTGTTTTCCCTACCCCTAAGATAACCATTCCCTGTGCCTATCCCAACTCTTCTTGAACCCTTCTACTGTTTTCAGTGTCACTAACTCTGTAGACAATGCATTCCAGAGTGCCACAACCTTCTTGGTGAAAAAATGCCTTCTTGCCTCCCTCTGACCCCCGAGGCTTTAAACCATGGCACCTTGTGATACCCCCCTTCCTTTAGTTGAAAAAGCATTCCCCTTCTTGAACCCTTCAGGTATTTGTAAGTGTCTATCATGCCCCCGTCGCTTCAGTCCTCCAATGTGTACATGTTCAGTTTTTGAGCCTGTTCTCATGTGTCACCCTACCATTTCCTGAACCATTTTGGTTGCCCTTCTCTGGACTCTTTCCAGCAGTGCCATGTCCTTCTTAAGCCGGGGTCTCAGACTGAGCACAATACTCCAGGTGTGGCCTCACCAGAGCATTGTACATTAGCAGAATAACCCCCTTTCTGGACGTAATACCCTTGCTATGCAACCCAGCATCTTATTAACTTCGCCACCGCATTTCTGCACTGCTCTGAATTGTTCCCCTTTTCATCTACCGGCAACCCCAGGTCCTTTGCCTCCTTTGTGACAGACAGGTCAACCCCCAAGTAGTATGTGAACCTTAGGTTCCTCTCTCCCAGGTGCAGCATACAGCATTTTTGTGCATTGAACCCCAGCCGCCACTTTTGGGCCCAGCTGTCCAGTATCTTTAAGTCGGCCTGGAGTGCCCTTCTCCTCCTCATTCTCAATTACTGTTCCCATTTTGGTGTCATCAGCAAACAAACTCATCTTGCTAGTCACCCCCACCCTGATGTCCATGATGAATACATTAAAGAGGACTGGGCACAGGAACAAGCCCTGTGGGACTCCACCGATGACTCCTCTGGGTGTTGATATCTCTTCCCCAGCACAACCTTCTGTTTCCTATCCTTGAGCCAATATGCCACCCACCTCACCAATTTCTCCCCAACCCCAGTTCACTCAACTTCCAGGTCAATCTCCCATGTGGGATGGAGTCAAAAGCCTCGCTGAAATCTAGGTAGATGATATCAACCTGCTAACCCACATCTGGGGACCATGTCACCCAGTCGAAAAATTTCACCAGGTTGGTTTGACACGATTTACCCCAGACAAACTCATGCTGATTTTCATCCTGAAAACCATTTACCTCCAGAAACTCCACTATCCTTTCCTTTAAGATGGCCTCCAGAATGTTACCTATGATGGAAGTCAGACTCACCAGTCTGTAATTCGTTGGATCATCCGGGATCCACTCTTGTGTATGGGTACCACATGCACCTCCCTCCAATCAGAGGGACACAGCCTGTTTAGAGGGACGAGTTATAGAGTTCCATTAATGGAGGCACCATGACATTGGTCAGTTCTTTCAGGACTCTGGGGTGGATGCCATCAGACCCTGAAGTCTTGTCCATTGTAATAGATCTGAGAGCCCTCCACACCTCCAGGCCTGGAGCTCCCCATCGGTGAGATCACCCTTCCCCAGGTCCTTGTTCTGCTCCCATCCTGTGGCTCTGGCCGATCCTTTTCCCTGGTGAAGACAGAGCTGAAGTAGTTGTTCAACAGCTCTGCCTTTTCCAGCCTGCCTTCTATCCATTCCACCCTTCCTCAATTTTTTATCTGCCCATCACCCTTCTTTCTCTCCCTAATATATTTAAAAATTCCTTTTCCTCCATACCTCGTGCCATGCCGGCAACCCAGGTTCGAGAATGAGCCCAGGTTGCTGGGGGTTGTGAGGGAGGAAGGATCGAGCATGAGGTGGCACAGCTCTCCTCTCCTGGGAGGGACAGGGTTCCTGTTCAGCGCTCGGCTGACCTGTGGCGGAAGCCAGAGACATAGCAATCGCTGGGCGTAGGGAAGAGGCGGGGAGTGACAGATGTCGGAGGCATGCTTTGACATCAGAGCACCAGCCACTCCCAGAACAGGGAAAATACCCTTCAGCTCGCGGAGCACCGGAGCTTACCCAAGATATGTGGCTGCCCTCTTGGCACCCTCCTGACCGACATTGCCAGAGGAATTCGGGGTGTTGGGGCTCACCTCGTCCCCACCCAGGGGGTAAACTGAGGCTACATGGGTGACGGAGGACTGACCAGGTAGGAACGACCTGCTGTGGATGACTCCTAGATGCTCCCGAGGAGACCGGAGCTGAGGAGAGAAGGAGGAAAAATAGAAAGAACAAAAAGAACTCCTTTTCCTTTTCCTGACCCTGTTGCCAGCCTGAGTTCCTTTTCTGCTTTGCCCTTCAAACTCTTCTACTGGCTTCTCTGGCTATCTTCTGATACTCCTTGTGGTCCTCCACACTATGAGTGCATTTATACTTCCTAAGGCCAGCCTCTTTTTACTCACTATTTCCTGCAATTCTTTCATCCACCAGCATGGCTTCCTGGTTCTGGTCCATTTGTTACAAGTCCTGGTACAAGTTTTGATGCTTCCAGGATGCCCTGCTTCAAGATGACCCACTGCTTTTCCACATCCATCCCTTCCCAGATTTTCCTTGATGCTCCCTGCTAATGGTAGCCATTTTCCCAAAATCTGCCCCCTGAAGTCCACAACCCTAGTTTTCATCTGTCTTATATCCTTCTCTAAGTCCAAGGTAAAACATACCCTGGAGTGGCCGCTACTAACAAGCGGGTTTCCACTATCAATACCAGGTCCTGACCAGACCCTGAGGGCTGGTCAGGATTCATCTTTGTCACACATTGGCTTGGCTATGGAATTTGGCAGAATAAAATGGTTAGCAACTTGCTACTCATCAAGATTATTTGCTCTGATTGCATCTTAGCACCCTGGGTACTCACAGCCTCAACCTTCCTTACTTATGCACCCAAATGTTTGCCACTGTGGATTTGCATAAACACTAGCTGACAGACTGATTGCAAACTACTTGCAAGCAGTTAACCTGACTAACCAGCAGCAAATGGTTCCAAGTTTGCCTGACAAAACACATGTAAATACGAGGTTCAGTTGAAACCTCTAGGTAAGCTCCAGCATTAGAACTTGATGTAAAGATGCAGCCTAAAACCGCCATGATTATTTTCCAATATTTATGTGATGACTCTAAAGAAATTCCCTGTCTGCTTACAGTACCCTGTGGATCACCAGAGAAAAACTCTTTAGATACATGGTGAAATATCTAAACATATCTGAATATGGCTGAATATGACTGCAACTGCACATTGCTGCTGGTGGCTGCTTAGCTCTAGTCTGATTATCACATCACTCCCTCCTTTATGTAATAGCCTCCAGCCAGTCAGGGCACGGAGAACTGTTCCAGGAGCTGTGACGTGGCTGCCTGTGTGTTCCCAGTCAAGGGTGTGTATCTAGATTATAGAAGATACTACTGGTTGGGAAACACATGGCTGCCATGACTTTGAACTGCAACTCTGAGGGCCTGCATCTCAGATTTTGTACTTGCAGCTCATTGTGTCACACAACTCCATTAGTGTATTGCTATCCAGTCAGTACTGTGGCTATCCACTATCTACTCAGCGATCGACGAGTAGTAGATTTTGTTGCAGATGTGTGACAGCATCCTCAGAGCCACTGATTTATGATGCTTAAAGTAATGAAATTTCATTTTAAAGACTTGAAATTCTGGGAATTGCACCACTGATCTTTAACCTAATTTTAGATTTTACTGTCATACTTTTAGTATGTGTATAAATAATCAGAATAAAAGAAGGATTAATATACAGAGCATTAAATGAAGCAAATTGAAAACAGTACAGGAAGAAATCATAAGGAAAGTACAAGTTCTGTAGATTTACTGATTTGGTATACAGTGCCAAATTTCATGAAATCTTTGTTTTTCCAGTGTATAGGCAGTCCAAATTTTGGAATTTTACTGAGTTTCTGGTAAAACCAAAACCAGTGGCCTTGCTCATAGTTCTCCTGCGGTATGTCCAACAGGGCCAAGAAGAATGCCATTTCCTGCAAGTGTGTGGTTCTGGGAGGGCTTCCAGATTCTATTCCTCACTTACTGCGCTATTAAAAGTGTTTTTATGCCTGACATTGCTCATGCTAACAGTCACTTTCCACGTGCACACCTGTTTCCATTATGCATTTGTGCTTGTTATACACATCTCTACACTGTTTTTTTTTTGCATGTACAATGCATTGCCTTTATGCACAGTCCCCAGCCTGTCATTATGTCTCTGTTGGCCCAAAGCAGATTACTGCTGTTTTGTCCAGCACAAATATGCTTTGCATTAACGCAAACCATTCCAAAATGCTGCCCACTGTCTGTTCTGGGGAAACCTTGTCAGGCTGACTTGCACAAGGATTTGACCACTCTGTTAGTCTGGACCACCTCTACAACATATGGTACACATGCATCCATTTGTAATATGCTTAGCAAGGTAGAATGTAGTATAGTACTAAGTGCTTCTGTAATACACATGTGCATTTGATTGAAGTATTCTAACAGGGCTATGTGCTAGGTAACCTTAGGCACAAATAGTGTAGAATTGTTTCATGCAGGCTTCATAATACATCTGACACATCTTTTATTATTGTATGAACTAAGCATTTCTGTGTTGTAACTCAGAACTGGCATCAACTAGTTCCTTACTGACTTCTGTACATTATGTGCCCAGCTACTGTTATGTGGTGGTGTTAGAGCACCACCTACAGCTTTGCCCTACTGCTAGGATCAGTACTTCCTTACGAATCTTTGTATTGTTCTCAAAATAGCTGTAGTTAGCATAATATTATCAGTGCGTCTACATGCAGAACTAAGGATGAGCTGTCTTTCAAGCTAACTGTCCACGGATATTCACTATCCGCCTTCTTCGTATCTCTAAGTATAAGATTGTGTATAAGATTGTCTGTCTCTGAGTTTTTCTATGATGACACCAAGTGTTGGGAGGTTCCAGACTCCCAGCAGATATTGCTATCCTTTTTACATGTATTAGGGAATAAAGTTTTATTCTGTGACACCTGGTTTCAGTGTCATGTTTTGCCAACAGGTGTAACATCTGCCAGCAACAACTCATGGTGCCTTGCTCTGAGAATGATGCTTGAGAATCTGTATATAGTTTGAAGAGCTTCACAACTAAGTAACAAACTTATATGGATATTTTTTCTCTCCTAGTTTCCTATTAAGGATCCCATATATAGCAAAACCTGCAAATTGCCACTCCAGTATGCTCACCACAAGTGTTCAACTGAATCAAAAACGTATACTATTTATAAAACATATTGCCACTATGCTAATTGCTATTAAATATCCTGCTTCTTTTAATACTCAGCCAACAGCTGAGCTGCAGTATATTATAGAAAACAGTCTGAGACCATGCTAACAGGAAGGAGTTGCTAATCGCAGGGTTAGCCTACAGCAGTATCATACTACCCAGTCAAAGGAGGCTGCACCCAAAAGGATTCACATAAAATGGCACTTAGTGTGACAGCAGCATAATTAATCCATAACATTCAGCACAGCTCCAATGTTTTCACTGTAGCAAGTAAAATAACTGGTAGCCATATGCTGTGGTTTCATTACACTAGGCTTAAGTGTCCCTGAGGCCCTCCTTCTTGCCCTCTCCCAGCAGCCACGTGTATCGTGTGACCACTGCCCACCTACTGTCCTGGGATAGGAGGACTCTCTTTTTACCCATACTTCTCATCTGCTCCACATTATGCATTGTGTATGATGTTCTGAATTTCAAGCGTTTGAATAGTCAAGCTATGTAACATCCATGGTGAGATCCTGGTCCAGAGCTTGGCTCACAGATTTGAAAAATGCAGTAGCTTACTGGCATAGGCCTCCCTGATGCAAAATCATGCTGTGAAATATCTTTCAGTCACAACTGCTTTATGTTATCTTCAAGTATTCTTTACATAGCCTTTCATAAGCTTACCAAGGATAGATGTAATACTGATAGGCCAATAATTTTCTGCAGAAGTTTTATCCCCCTTTTATGTTAATTGCAAAGCATGCACAGAAACATGTTGTGGCAGCTTGCTGCAGAAGCAGGTTGTGGAGGCGGGGCACTGTTGTGGCCAATGCCCCACTGCTGAGCTGCCCACTTTCCACAATGGGGTGGCATGCTGCTGCTGACACTAGTACAGACAGCATACCACCACCTTGAAATGTTTTAGCCGCTGCAATTGGGGCTTTCTTGTCATTGCAGCGTTAACCAATTCGCTGCAATGAGGAGCGACCTGTCATTGCAGGGTGATCAAATGCATTCCCTGACCCAGTTTTCCAATGGGAACCCAGTCCCCATTGGTTTGTGGTGTCTGCTGAGGGGGTTCCCAATCCCCTTTGGCATCATGTCCTCTTCCCTGTTTTTTGCCAAAGGTGCCCAATCCCCATTGGCATGTTCCCCCATTTCTTGTGTGCCGAGAGGATGCCCAATCCCTTCAGCTCATTAGATCCCCCAACAGTATGTGCCAGTGGGGTGCCCAATCCCATCAGCTCCAGTCCCCCACCCCAAAACACACAGGGGCACGCCAGAGCCACAGCAGCGTGCAAAAGTAACTGCTAAAATGAAAAACTGTCCCGTGATGTCTATTTTTTCAACCCTGTAAAGAAGAAAATGGTCCTTAGCAGTCTGCGCCTCTCCCCAACCAGCACCCACCCACTGTGTACCCCACCGCCCCACACCCCCACACTCCATACTTACCTCCAGAGCTCGGCGCAATGATCTTGGTGGACCAGGAACACGCCTGCACTCTTCAAAAGTGACCGTGAACTGAAGAAATGTCGGTAAGCTGTATAATGGCATAAATAGGGTTTTTCAACTTTGCTGCATATCTCAGGCATTTTTTGGAATTTTGGCACAAAATTGTCAACATGCAGTTATTGGGACCCTTCTCATGAATTCAGCCATGGTCACTGCACAGAATCACCTTTGGGACTGAGTAACAAAACAACAGTGCCAGTGTTCATGCAGTGAGCTCTCAAAAAACCTATGTTGCAAATCTGATGGAAAAAATCCAAAAAGTGACTGTTTTACGAGTGTGCATTGCGCGAGTTGCTACGCACGCTCATAACATCGCTGAATTTGCAATATTTTCACGCCATATTTTCAACATTGGCAATTTTTCACACCTCTTATGAACAGTACAGCTGTCATTTTCTCATCCTAGCGAAATGTGCTTTCACACTTCCAGCTCAGAATAGCGTGGTCACTGTGGGAAATCAGTGTTCAGGACAGATTAAGAAAATGACAGTGACACTGTTCAGGAGCAGAGGTCCTAAAATGCCAATGTTGAAAATTTGGTGATGATAGTCTATCAAATGACTGTGTTACAAGTGTGTGTTATGCAGTTTCCATGCACCCTTGTAACTTCACAGATTTGTAATGTTGTCACGCCAGATTTTCAGCACTGACATTTTTTCACCTCCTTATGAACAGTACAGCTGTCATTTTCACATCCTGACCAAAATGTGTTTTCACACTTCCGGTGCCCAATAGCGGTCACTGTAGGAAATCAGTGTTCAGGACAGATTAAGAAAATGACAGTGACACTGTTCATGTGCGGAGGTCCTAAAATCCTTATGTTGAAAATTTGGTGATAAAGTCCATAAAATGACTGTGTTACAAGCGTGCATTGAACTGTTTCCACTCACCCTTGTAACTTCGCAAATTTGTAATACTGTCACACCACATTTTCAACACTGGCATATTTTCTCATCTCCTTATGTACAGTACAGTTGTCATTTTTCACATCCAGGCCAAAATATGTCTTTGCACTTCTGGCGCAGAACAGCACGGTCACTGTGGGAAATCAGTGTTTGGGACAGATTAAGATCAAGCAAGTGGGGAGTGACCAAGCTCAACTGAGCTCTTTTGGGACTGCTGCGGATTTCTTTGTCGGCAGAAAAATGCCCCAATGCAGGCAAGTGCAGTACAAAAGGGCAGCCTGCAGCACCTGGAGAAACAGAATGAGAGACGAGTGAGGGAGGGGTGAGCGAACCCAGGAGCTTTGTCGGGACTGCTACGGATTTCTTTGTGGGCAGAAAAAGGCATCAGTGCAAGCAGGAGCCTAGTACAAAAGAGCAGCCTGCAGCGGTGGGAGAAACAATAGAGCGAGTGAGAGAGGGGAGTGAGAGAGCTCAACGGAGCTCTATCAGGACTGCTGGATTTCTTTGTGGGCAGAAAAGGGCCAATGTAGGCAGGAGCCCAGTACAAAGGACAGCCTGCAGCGCCCGGAAAAACAGAATGAGCGAAGTGAGAGAGGAGGTGAGCAAGCTCAGGAGCTCTGTTGGGACTGCTGTGGAGTTCTTTGTGGGCAGAAAAAGGCACCAACACATGCAGGAGCCCAATACAAAGAGCAACCTGTAGTGCGGGAGAAACAGAATGAGCAATGGAAGAGGGGGAGGAGCAAGCTCAATAGAGCTGTGTCAGGACTGCTGCAGATTTCTTTGTGGGCAGAAAAGGTGCCAATGCAAGCAAGAGCCCAGTGCAAAAGGCAGCCTGCAGCATCGGGAGAAATAGAATGAGCAAGTGAGAGAGGGAGTGAGCGTGCTCAATGGAGCTCTGCCGGAACTTTAGAGTTGCCACCCTCCCGCCCAGGGTCCTCTGTGGTCCTATATTACAGCAGGGTCTGTGGAATGGAGACAAAGCAATGATTGGATACTTTTAGGATTGCTGTAATAATACAGATTAAGTTGTTCTGTTTATTTCTCTAACTGAGCTAAGTACTGAGCTATACTGTTATGATTGTTGTAATAATAACATATATTTATTTGTTCTGTTTATTTCTCTAACTGAGCTGAGTAATAAATTTGGTAGAAAAATCCAAAGAATTACCGTTTCTGGCGTGCATTGCACAGTTGCTATGCCGCATAAGTAACTAATGAATTTGCAAAGTTTCATTCAGATTTTCAACATTGGCATTTTTCCACACCTCCTTATGAACAGTACAGTTGTCATTTTTCACATCCTGGTCAAAATGCGTTTTGCACCTCTGGTGCAGAATAGCACGATCGCTGTGGGTAATCAGTGTTCAGGACACATTAAGAAAACCAGAGTGACACTGTTCATGAAAAGGTCCTAAAATGCCAATGTTGAAAATTTTGTGATGAAAGTCCATAAAATGACTGTGTTACTAGCGTGCATTGAGCAGTTTCACGCACCCTTGTAACTCGCAAATTGTAATATTTTCACACCTGATTTTCAACACTGGCATTTTCACACCTCCTTATGAACAGTACAGCTGTCATTTTCACATCCTGGCCAAAATTTGTTTTCGCACTTCCCGCGCAGAATGGCGAGTCGCTTTGGGAAATCAGTGTTTGGGACAGATTAGGATCGAGCAAGTGCGAGAGGGGGAGTGACTGAGCTCAACTGAGCTCTGTCAGGACTGCTGCAATTTCTTTGTGGGCAGAAAAAGGTGCCAATGCAGGCAGGAGCCCAGTACAAAAGGCAGCCTGCAGTGCTGGAAGAAAAGAATGAGTGTGTGAGGGAGGTGGGTGAGAGAGCTCAACGAAGCTCTTTTGGAACTGCTGCAGATTTCTTTGTGGGCAGAAAAAGGCATCAATGTAGGCAGGGGCACAGTACAACAGGGCAGCCTGCAGCGGCGGGAGAAACAGAATGAGCGAGTGAGAGGGGAGTGAGCGAGCTCAATGGAGCTCGATCAGGATTGCTGCGGATTTCTTTGTGGGCAGAAAAGGTTCCGACACAGGCAGGAGCCCAGTACAAAAGGGCAGCCAGCAGCACTGGGAGAAATGGAATGACGAGAGTTAGAGGGGAGTGGCGAGCTCAAGAGAGCTCTGTCGGGACTGCAAGGATTTCTTTTGTGGGCAGAAAAGGTGCCAACACAGGCAGGAGCCCAGTACAAAGGGCAGCCTGCAGCGCCAGGAGAAACAGAAAGAGAGAGTGAGAGAGGGAGAGAGCGAGGCTCAACGGAGCTGTGTCAGGACTGCTGTGGATTTCTTTGTGGGCAGAAAAAGGCCAATGCTAACAGGAGCCCAGTATAAAGGGCAGCCTGCAGCGTCAGGAGAAATAGAATGAGCGAGTGAGACAGGGGAGTGAGTGAGCTCAATGGAGCTCTGCCTGGACTTTACAGTTGCCCACCCTACTGCCCAGGGTCCTTTGTGGTCCTCTATTACAGCAAGGTCTCTGAGTGGAGACAAAGCAATGACTGGATACTTAAGGACTGCTGTAATAATACAGATTAACTTCTTCTGTTTCTTTCTCTAACTGAGCTAACTACTGAGCTATACTGTTATGATTGCTGTAATAATACATATTTATTTGTTCTGTTTATTTCTCTAACTGAGCTGAGTAATACTTGGAGTGCAATAGGATTTCTAACTGGGCTAAGTGAAAGATATGAGAGCCGAGAACAAAAGTATGGTAGCTGAGGAGTGAAAAATGGACAAGGAAGCTTTTAGAATTGCTACAGTAATACAGTTTCTAACTGATGACATTTGAGCCTAAATTATCCCTGTCGGCAGAGGGGTCAGTAGGGGGACCAGTATGTTGGAACAGAATTCGAGTAAATAGGGGCCTAACAGTTGTAGTAGGGTACAGAACCTGGGACTAAGAGCCCTAACATAAGATGGGAACCAAATGGGGCAGGTGCAACATGTCAATAGGGTGGGCATCTTTGGAAGGGTGGAGGGTGTACAGGGAGTGGGTGTACCATGATCCTGGATTGGGCTTGTAGGATGGGGGGTGTATGGTCTGTAGATGACTGGCTAGTTTGAGGGAGGAACTGTGGAGGTTAGGGAGAAGTGTAAGTGGCAGGGCAGATGAGTATGGTAGGCATCCTGAGGTGGGTAATAGGGGGATGGCAAGGGGACAGAGGAAGAATAACTAGGGTTTGAAACTGACCCCAGTATCAGAGGCACTAGCAGGAAGAGAGAGAAGGAGGGGTGCCGAGGTGAGGCGGGGCTGCCTCTTGATGGGGAGGAAGAGACCACGAGGAGTACCAGGAGAGAGAGCAGATGGCTGTGGGTGGGAGGCCGGGGTGGCACAGAGGGAACAAGAAGGAGGGAGAACCGATAGGGGAAGAGATGTAGGACAGGTATAGACTATGAATACATTTGAACCTCTGCTATGGGACAGAGAGGGAAGCAGGAACATACTGAAGGGGGGAGGACAAGCAGGGCACGAGAGGATGGCAACAAGTAGGGAAGAGATAATGAGGACAAAAGGGTAGAAGGGTGCTAGTAAGGAAGGAGGGTGGTGACTGAAGGAGAGAGCTATGGGAAGGGGAAGAATGGGAGGGGCATCACTATCTGGGTAGAATGGAATGGGGCTCTAAATCAACAACAGCAGGAATAGGAGAGGGTTGGAAATCATTAGGGAGAAGGAGATCAACATGGAAGCCTAGTAGGAAGTAATCAGGCTGTGAAGGAGTTCAAGGGAGATGGGAGAATAAGGCAGAGAAAAGGGTTAAGCGGAAGTAGGGGTACTGATCACGGAAGTCACAGAGGGTGCAGTTGGCGGGGGTAAGGAAAGGTAAGAATGAATAATGGGGTGGTGGAAGGGGCATTAGAAGGAAAGGGGTGAGGGTGGGGTACTCATCCTGTGGGATTTATACTGAAATGGGTGAGATGGGGTGGAAAGGGGAAAGGCACAGCCATATTTGGGTTGAACCTGTCCCAGGTTGACTGCAGGAGGTCAGGGCAGGCACTGCTCAAGCGTGCAGTGATGGGCAGGAAGAAACCTCATTTACTGTTGCATGTAGGTACTAATGACTTGGCGGGGACACTGTGGAAGTGGTGAAGGAGGTTTGAGTGCTTGGGCAGGCAGTGTGAGTGGGTGGGAAGTCAGTGGCATTCTTGGAAGTACTGCGGTGCCATGTGCAAGCATGGGGAGGAAGGGTAGGCTCGAGGAGTTCGAGTGGCTGAGGGTTTGGTGCCACATGAAACATTATGGGTTAGTGACTAACTGGGGTAGGATCTGGAGGAATAGTGACTTGTACACAGGGGACAGGGTACACTGGAGTAGGGAGGGAGTATGAAGGCAGCATTGCTGCCAGGCCACTGGCACTGAGGGTTGAGGTGCTGGACACCACACCTCGTGCCAAAGACTGAGGTTGGTAGAAAAGTCCAGACAGGGGAGCCTGATGGAGCTCACCACCTAGATATAGGTAAAGGCGGAGGCGTAGTAACCCTGGAGGGACGGGCAGAGTGGTCTGAGTGTAATACAGAAGGCATCACCACCCGGTAAGAATAAGGAGGAGAAAGGTGCGGACTACCGGGAGGAGAGACACAGGCCAAGGAAGAGAACAGTGAGGAGAAGGAGGGTATGGGTGGAAGGTGGTCTGACTAAATGGATGAGAACTGGTTACAGGGGAGGGTGCAGAGGGTGGTGGTGGTGGGTAGCCCTCTGCACCCAGAGCACTGACAAGTGGGTGCCACAGGGCTCAATGCTTGGCCCAATGCTTTGGGCTCTTTATCTCTGATATAGCACACAAAGTGGGAGCAGGGTTAGTCTGGTCACATTATACCAAATCAAAGCAAATAGTTATAGTAACTGAGCCCCTCCACACACATTCACATACACACTCCATGGAAGCTGCTTAAATGCTGCAATTCATTCAAATCAATTCCATTTCTTACTTACTTGGGGTTCAATGCCAACAAGTGTAAAATCACTGCCTAGGGCATAGGAACCCGATTGCTGAGTATAGGATGGTGGGAGGTACTGATACTCACTAGACATGAAAGGGGCCTTGAGATTATTATCAGAGGACCTCAAAGTGGCAGTACAGTGTAACAAGTCTATGGGCAGGGCAAATTGGATTCTGGGGTGCATAAGGACTGGCATCTCCAGTTGGAGAAGGAGGAGGGATGTTGTGCTGCCATTGTATCACTCCCTGGTATACCCCCCACTGGAGTACTATGTTCAGTTTTAGGGTCCACACTTCAGAAAGGACATAAGGTGGAGGTTTCCAGAGGGCCAACTAAAATGGTTCAGAATTTTCACAGGAATCCCTACAAGGAAAGGCTGAAGAATCTCAACATGTACACTCTGGAAGAGAGGGGGTGAAAGGTGACATGATCAAGACCTACAAAGTACGTCACAGGGATAAACAGGGTACAGTTGGGGAGTTTCCTTAAATGAGAATGAGCACCCAAACCAAGAGACATACAATGAAGCTTGGGGGTAGATGTGAAGAAATAATTATTTACTGAAAGGGTGGTAGATGTCTTGAACAGGCTGCCAGGAGAAGTGGTGGAAGCTAAAATGGTAGGGGGCATGAAGCATGCATGGGATAAACATAGAGGTACTGTATATTACAGAAAGGGAAGGAGGGATCAATGGAGATCAACAGGGCTATGGAAGGGAGTAGGTTCAAGTTCATTTCAGGAAAATCCATTAAGCAAGCTCATTTACAAGGAGGTCCTGATGGATGCAGGCAGAATAAGACATGCAGTAACATATACAGGCAGGAGTTACACGTGGGTAGAGAACACTTGGGCAGACTGGGTGTGCTAAGCGGTCCTTTCTGCTGACAAATTCTGTGTTTCTATCGCATCATGTGTTAATTCAGGTCGGTGTTTATTTAAAATTGGGCCTACCATACATCCAGATGTAAGGTACAGCAAATTACTGAATTAGATGCAGCCCACTTACAGTGTAATAAACAGAACCCCAGTGCTTTGAGAAGCCTTTACTGTTAGTAAGGCTGCTTAAAAGCTGAGGTTCTATTGAACACTACGTCCACACCAGTAGGCTGATCTTAAAATCGACATCACATCTGAATGAGTACTTGATCCTTGCTCACTCCATTTCTTCTCTACTTTGAAACCTGCTTGTCCTGAGTTACTTTTGGGCTGGCAGCACCTTGCCTGTGTTAGAAGATGACCAATAAGCGGCACTGAAAGTTGTCAGACTTCACGGACTGTGAAGGCAGCTGCTCATAGTCAGACATAAGGCAATTCTACTGGGGAGTAGGAGGAAGTAAGCTGTTGATTAGCTAGAATCTGCAGCTTATCCATCAGGTAGGGAAATGGGCAGGCTAGGCGGGCCAAGCAGTCATATCTGCCGTCAAATTCTGTTTCTATGTTTCTCACCCACCATCTTGGCAAGAAGAAGGCTGCATCTGTGGCCACTGTCGACTGTTGGGGTGTGGGGATGGGGGACCAAAGGGACAGACATAAGGAGATGAAATCATAATAAAATTGTGAGACCTTCACCAGCTTTCCAAAATGTTTACCAGTAAAAGAACACTCTATGAAGTTTTACAAATGGCAACACAATCTGGTGAGCCCTCTGTGTGCCATCTGACACCAAGCATCAACCAGCATAAATTTGCCTAAAGAAGGCAGTGTGGTCATATGGTTACTGAAATACTGGAGCTTACAGATTAATAAGAACAAAAGAATATCACACAGAAGCTAGCACATGCCTATAGCAGCTGTCTCCTGCTTCTCAGTAGTTATATTTATACCCTTGAGGTACTTGAATGTTTCTATCATATCCCTCTTTCCCTCCTGTCTTCCATTGAGTACATATTGAGGTCCCTTAATTTCTCCTCATAAGTCTTGTGTTGTAAGCTCTGTACCATCTCATTCGCCTTTCTCTGGACCATCTCCAGTCTGTTAATATCTTTATGAAGGTCGACCTCCAGAACTGTACACAGTACTCCATGTGAGGCCTGACCATGGTTTTATATAATGGCATCACTACCTCCCTCCTTATGCTGGTGATACCCCTGCCTATGCACTCCAGCATGTCACTGGCCCTCCCAGCTGCCTTACCACTTTGACATTTTCAGGTAATTTGAAATACAAGCCCCAGGTCCCTTTCCTTCTTTGTGACTGTCAGCAACTCCCCCCTCCCCATCCTGTACCTTTCTCCAGGGTTTCTGTGTCCCAGGTGCATAATTTTGCACTTTTTGAATTAAACTTCAATTGCCAGTCCTCAGACCATTTCTCAAGCTTCCCCAGGTCCCTCCTCATTTTCTCCACCCTCTGGGGTATCCACTGTGTTACAGATCTTGGTGTCATGATGTCATCTGCAAACAGGCTGACTTTTTCCTTCAGCCCTTCTGCAATGTCACAAATGAAGACATTGAACAGGACTGGCCCCAGGACAATCCCTGCAGCACCCACTGCTCACCCCCTCTCCCCAGACTGCACCCCATTTACCACCATTCTCTGCCTCCTGTCTCTAACCCAGTTTCTAACCCACTTTACCACCCTTCCCTCCATGCCCACCCTACACAGCTAGTTTATCAGCCTCCTATGTGGGACGGTGTCAAACACTTTGCTTACATCAAGGTAGCGTTGTCCACTGCCCACCCTAATTTACTTCCTTTGTCACCCAGTCAAAGGGATCAACCAGATTTATCTGACATGACATCCCCACTGTGAATCCATGTTGCCTATGGTCCTGGGCTCTGATGGCTTCTAGATGCCCCACTATCCTTTCTTTAACCAGTGTCTCCATGATCTTCCCCACTACTGAAGTGAGGCTGCCTGGCCTATTGTTCCCCACCTCCTCCCTACTGCTGGATTTGTATAGAGGGACCACATGTGCCCTCCTCCAATTATCTGGTACCACTGAACATGGCTGAACATGCTGCCAGAGATACTGTTATTTCCTTCACAGTTTTTTTAATTTCCTTGGATTTATGCCATCTGGTCCCATCGCTTTGTTCACCTTCAATTTACTCACCTTCTGCAGGATTCTTCTGCCTGTGAATGGGCTATTGTCCACCTCTTTATGCCTTTGCAGCTGCTGTACTGTTGTGGTCCTTGCCCTCTCCTCCTCTGTGATTACTGAACAGAAAGTCACAGTGGATGTCTTTGGGGCACATGGCAGTTTTAGGCATGGTACTTTCACTTCCAAATACCTAAGCAACATATATAAGCAATCAACATTTGGCATTGACAAATGCTTGTTATGTATAGGTGTAATGTGGGCTATTATCCACTCCCCAAGAACAACTTCTCCCATCAGGGATTTATTTAACAGGATCGTCAATGGCTCAGCCAACCTCAGCTGTTTTCAACCAAAATAGAGGATAGATACCACCCAGTCCACCTGATTTGTATCTATTCAGTTTCTTCAGTCTGGTATACACCTGTTCACTAGTTATTTTTGGCAGTTCAGGTGATATTATTTTCTTTTTCATTCTGTGATGTAACCACATCCTGTGCTTGATATACACTCGTAAAATAATGATTTAGGTGTTAGCTATACTTCTTCTTTGACCACTGCCTCATCAACTACCATCAGATTTGTTATCTGGTTTATTGCATTTCTTAAACTACCTACATAGCTATAGAAATGTTTACAGTTCCTAGTTTTATTGGTTACTAACTGCAGTTCTGCCTTTGCTTTAGCCTTTCTTATAGCGGTTTTACACTGTTTTGATGCCCTCTTGTATTTCATTATCCTCTCCTGTGTTCGGATTTTTATGAATTTCTTGTAGGCCTTATTTTTCTTATTTACCAGTGCCGGAATACACTTATTAAACCAATTAGGTATCCTACCTCTGTCGTTATACTTAATTGCTCTGACTCAAAAATCCTTTATACAGGATTATATGACTGAATTAATCACAGTCCAAGCATCTTCTAATGTCAAGTTCTCCAGTTCGTTCTTCCAATCTTTGGCAGCAGGAACTGGCTTAATTCTGGCATAGTCTGCCTTCTCATAGTTTCTTATTTTTGTTTGTCCCAGGCAGGCCTGTTTATTCTGGGTAAAGGTACATTTGACCATATTATGGTCACTTGTTCCTAAGTGCTATATTACTTCAACCTCCTTTACTGACTCCTCCATGTTTGACAGCACTAAGTCTAAGATGTGCTCTCCCGCGCTATTAGATACCACTTGTTCAAGCTCCATGGTTCATACATATATGTAGGAAAAGGTTTTCCAAATTATTTTTTAGACTTAGGTTTTCCAACAGATTGTAGGAAAATTAAAATCCCCAATCAGTGCTGTATTTTCCTGCATGTTCATAAGTTCTAGTGCACTCAAACATTTTTTATGCTTTATTTCTGTTAGACTTGGAGATCTATAACATAAACCTATCTTAAATGGTACTTTTGATAATTTATTTTAACCACAGTTGTTCCTCCTCATCAAGATCTTTACTCTTTGAAGCTATCACTTGTGCTTTCAGATGTGATGCTATATGGGAACCTACTCCTCCCCACACACACACATTTTTCCTTGTCTTGCTTGATGGAAGAAATCATACCAAACAATATTGTCTTGCCAGTCATGCTGCCTCAACCAGGTTTCTGTAATTCCACAGATATCTATGAAGATTGGATAACTGCTTACAGGTGTTCCAGGTGGCTTTTCCAGTTTGGACTGTACACCACATCATCATCATCCAGGTAAGCAGCAGAATAACCAGTGTGAGGGCTAGAATTATATACACATGCTATTGGAATGTAGCAGATGTGCCTGCAGTGGGGTTGGGTTCGGCCAAGATACAATAACTGGCAGACTACCAGACCCAGTGCACAAAAGCATGATCGAGACACTTATCATTTTATTTTCTCAAAATGATATTTCACAGAAATAATAAAGTCTGTTAGTTAATTCACTTTGTAATACAACAAAATAATGGAAACTAAATGAATCCAAATAAGGTGAAGGAAAAGGGCCACTGCTATGCCCAATAGTGCCTTTAGGCTATCACACAGTAGTGTGAGCTCCAGAGGTCCTTCACCTCTGATAGTCATCTCCAACTGACTCACCCTATCTGTCTCTCAGAACTGAGTTAGAGCTTTCTATAGGCTCTTTAGAGAAGTTTGGAAATTTCCACCCACTATGATGGGGATCTGAATATGCCAGATGTTAACTGGAGTGCATTTGCAGCAGCCACTTCCAACAGTGGGGTCATTCTAGATGCCCACAGGGGCATGCCTTAGACAACTAGTATTAGAACCCACTTGAGAGAGAGCAATCTTAGACCTGGTACTCAAATGGAGATGGAGAGAGGATCACAGATTTAGAAGTGGGTAGCCATCTGGGAACTATTGACCATTGAACAGCATGGTTCACAATAAACACAATAGTAGAGTCAAGCCATATAAAGGCAAAGGTACTAGACTTTAGGAGGGCTGACTTTGCTAAACTGAGTGCGTGCCTAAGGAATGCACTAGCAAATGGGCAGGAAGGAGGATGGAAGAACAATGAGGAATAATCAAAACTTCATCACAGAGGCAACAAGTGTTTGTGTGAAGCAATAAACAAAACAAATGATGTAAGAAACCACTATGGTTCTCAAAGGAGGTAGTAGGAAGGTTAGGGAGAAAGAAAGCATTCAGAAAGTACAAGGAATCACAGAAGGAGCAGGACAGAGAACCTTATCAGTTAAAGCAAAGGAAGCAGGGAAGGCAGTCAAGAACAGCAAAGGCCCAAACTGAAGAAAAGATAGCCAACTCAGTTAAGAAGAGGGATAAAACCTTTATAGGTATATCAGGGAGCAAAGGAACACCAGGAGAGGGATGGTGAGGCTTAATAAAGTGGAGGGGTGGTCAGACGGTGACTGTGAAAAGGCAGAGATACTAAACAAATATTTTGCTCACTATTCACAAACAAAGAGGGGAGGTACCTAATCCAAACAATAGAAACACTTGGATATGGGGGTTGAAACCAGCCTATTCACAAAAGAAAGAATTCTGAAAGAACTCTTAAAACTGAAGGTGGACAAAGCAATGGGGCCTGATGGGATTCATCCTAGAATTCTACAAGAACTAAGGGTAGAATTAGTGACACCACTGACTACCCTCTTTAACAAATCATGGGAGGACGGGTGGTACCTGAGGACTGGAGGAGGGCAGATGTTATTCCACTTCACAAAGTGGCAGTAGGCAGACGAGGAAACTATAGTCC
This sequence comes from Neoceratodus forsteri, assembly GCA_016271365.2. NCBI lineage: Eukaryota > Metazoa > Chordata > Ceratodontiformes > Ceratodontidae > Neoceratodus > Neoceratodus forsteri. The sequence goes on along the minus strand of CM028129.1, from coordinate 103,384,213 downwards.
TGTTAGTTTAACCTCAGTGATAGGGAAAATGATGGAATCACTACCAAAGGAAAGAATTGTTGAGTACCTAGAGGCCAGAGGGCACAGGACTCCAGGACCCAAGGCAGCATGGAGGCACAGCGGGAAGGTCATGCCAGACAAATCTGATAGATTTCTTTGACTGGGTGACCAAAGTAGCAGGTCAGGGAGGGGCTGTGGACATGGTCTACCTAGACTTTAGCAAGGAATTTGACACAGTCCCACACAAAAGATTAATATACAAGTTATCCAGCCTTGGAGTGGTCCCAAGATGGTAGGCCGGTAAAGAATTGGCTGGAGAACAGGACACAGAGGGTAATATAAACAGACTCCACTCTGAAGAAAGGGGGTTACTACTGGGGTACTGCAGGATTCAGTATTAGGACTGGTCCTTTTCAGTGTCTTTATAGGTGACATTGCAGAAGGACTGGAAGGAAAAGTATGTCTCCTTGCAGATGACACAAAGATCTGCAACAGAGTTGATACACAAGGGGGTAGAAAGGATGAGAAGGGACTTGGCAAGGTTGGAGGAATGGTCAAATGTATGACAGCTTAGATTCAATGCTAAAAAGTACAAAGTAATGCACCTGGAAACAAAACCCAGGGAAGAGTACACAGTGGGGGTGAGATACTAACAACAACAAAAATGGAAAGGGACCTGGGGTACTCATATCAGATGACCTAATGGTAGGCAAGCAATGTGAGAGGGCAGTAAGGAGGGATGGGGGATACTGGGATGCACAGGAGAGGTATCTCCAGTAGAAAACAGGAAGTTGTTATCCCTCTGTATAGACAGCTGGTAAGACCCCATCTGGAATACTGTGTCCAGTTCTGGAGACCCAGTCTCCGCAAAGACATAGACAGGATAGAGGCAGTCCAGGAGGGCACTTCAAATGGTGCAGGGTCTGCACCAGAAGACATATAAAGAGAGACTTAAGGAGCTTAATATGTATAGCCTCGAGGGAAGGAGGCAGAGCAAGGTTCCTTCTATGATGGCCACCCTCAGTGGAGACCCAGCAGAATGCTGAGGACATCCACAAGGAGACTCACAAAAGGGTGGCAAGGGACACCACAGGGAAGGAAACAGCTACTGATAGGGGACTCAATTGTTAGGGGTAGAACTGGGGAAGAAAGAGAAGGAAGTAAGCTTCCTGCCTGGTGCCATGGCTTGGAGAGACAAGAAGCTAATCCTCACAATTGCAGAAGCAGCATTACAGGAGAGTAAACTAGATATCATTGTCCACCTTGGGACAAATGACCTACTGTAGCTAGGCATGGGACCAGTGCAGTGCAGAATGAATTTGTGGAGTTGGGGAGGGGCCTCAGACGGGTAGCAAGCACAGTAACCTTCTCAGAGGTGCTACCAGTCCATGGCAGGAGTGAGGCTAGGGTACTACACACCATGCAGTTTAATGAATGGTTGCAAAACTGGTGCAGAGCACAGGGCTTTGGCTTCACTGGGGACTGGGGTCCACCTGGAGAGATAAAGGTCTATACTGGTATGACGGTCTGCATTTGTCCACAAGGGGACCAAGCTCCTAGGTGACAGGTTTAAATGCTTCCTTGGCAAGCTTTTAAACTAGAAAAGGGGAGGTACTGATAAAAGGCAGGAAAAGTCAAGCCTCCCCACAAAACATGGCAGGTAGTAGGGTAAACACTGAGGTACAGAGCTCAACACAGGGCAGGACAGGGGTAAATGGTAAAATAGATAAGAGCAATAAGAGCAGGGATGGGGAAAAGTATAAAGCCAACATTAAATGGAGGGCAATGACTACCAATGCCCGTAGTCTGGGAAACAAGCTTCTGAGCTAGTAGCTTTGATGGAAGATGAACAATTGGATATTGTGGCAGTCACAGAAACATGGTACACTGAGAACCTGACTGGGATGTCAACATACCAGAGTACACAATCTACAGAAGGGACAGGGAAGGCAAAAGAGGAGGTGGAGTAGCTCTATACATAAGGGAAGGATCAAAGCTACAGAACTAAAAAGTAAAGGGGAGGACAAGAGGCACTTTGGGTCACCTTGGAGATGGGGAATGGCATCACAATCCGCACAGGAGTTGTATACAGACCCTGTCTCAAGGGAGAAATGGACAAGAGAATGATAGAGGACATTCTCAAAATGGCTGAAAAGGGAGATACTGTTGATGGGGACCTGAATATGCTAGATGTTAACTGGAGGACATGTACTGCAGCCACATCCAAGAGCAGGGTCATTCTCGATGACCTGCAGGCAGACCTTAGACAGCTAGTGCTGGAACCCACTCGAGGGAGCAATACTAGACTTGGTACTCTCAAATGGAGAGAGGATCACAAATTTAGAAGTTGGTAGACATCTGGGAATGTTACCACTGCCCAGTGTGCTTCACAATGAGCACAACCATGGAGATAAGCCATACAAAACAAGGATACTGGACTTTAGAAGAGCTGACTTTGGCAAATGGGTGAACACCTAAAGAATGCACTAGCAAATGGCCAAATAGGAGGGTGGAAGAACAATGGAGAAAAATCAAAACTGCCATCATACAGGCAACAAGTCTTTGGGTAAAACAAATAAAGAAAACAAAGCAGAGGAAAAACCACTATGGTTCTCAAAAGAGGTGGCAGGAAGGTTAAGGAGAAAAGGCTGCATTCAAAAAGTATAAGGAATCACAGAAGGAGCACAACAGAGAACTGTATCAATTAAAGCAGAAAGAAGTAGGAAAAGCAGTCAGAACAGCAAAGGCACAAACCGAGGAAAATAGCCAACTCGATCAAAAGGGGATAAAACCTTTTATAGGTACATTAGGAGCATAGAAAGGTTAAGAAAGGGATAGTGAAGATTAATAAAAGAGAGGGAGGTCGGCAGGGGAGACAGTGAAAAGGCAGAGATACTGAATGAATACCTTTGGTCAGTATTCACCAAAGAAGATGAGGAGCAGTTACCTAAACCAGACAATAGAAGCACTCTGGGTAGGCGTTGACACCAGTCCATTCACAGAAGAAAGAGTACTGAAAGAACTCCTAAAAGTCAAGGTGGACAAAGCAATGGGGCCTGACGGGATTCACCCCAGAATCCTAAAAGAACTAGGGGGACCTAGTGACACCACTGACCACACTTTTAACAAATCATGGCAGGAGGGGTGGTACCTGAGGACTGAGGAGGACAGATGTGATTCCCTTACAAAAGTGGAAGCAAGGCAGAAGCAGGAAACTACAGACCTGTAAGTTTGACCTCAGTGGTAGGGAAAATGATGGAATCACTTGTGAAAGAAAGAATTGTTGAGTACCTAGAGGCCAGGGGCACAGGACCCAAAGCAGCATGGATTTACAGCAGGAAGGTCATGTCAGACTAATCTAATTGATTTCTTTGACTGGGTGACCAAAGTAATAGACCAGGAGGGGCTGTGGATATGGCCTACCTAGACTTTAGCAAGGCATTTGACACAGTCCCACACAAAGATTAATAATCAAGTTAGCCAGCCTGGGAGTGGGTCCCAGGGTGGTAGCCTGGGTAGCGAACTGGCTGCACAACAGGACACAGAAGGTAATAGTGAATGGAACACATTCAAGAAAGGGGTTACTATGGAGTACCTCAAGGCTCAGTACTGGGTCCAATCCTCTTTAACATCTTTATAAGTGACATTGCAGAGGGTCTGGAGGAAAGGTATGCCTTTTGCAGATGACACAAAGATCTGTAACAGAGTTGATACACAAGAGGGGTAGAAAATGAGAAGGACTTGGCAAGGTTGGATGGTCAGACATATGGCAACTTAGATTCAATGCAAGAAGTGCAAGTAATGCACCTGGGAAACAAAACCCAGGAGAAGAGTACACATTAGCAGGGAGGTACTAACAACAACAAAAATGGAAAGGGGTCTGGGGTAGATACATCAGATGACCTAAGGGTGGTAAGCAATGTGAAAAGTCAGTAAGGAGAGCCAGGGGGATACTGGGATGCATAGGAAGGGCATCACAAGTAGAAAAAGGGAAGTGGTTATCCCTCTGTACAGACAGTTGGTGAGACCCCATCTGGAGTACTGTGTGCAGTTTTGGAGACCTCATCTACGCAAGGACATAGACAGGATGGAAGCAGTCCAGAGGAGGGCAACTAAAATGATGCAGGGTCTACATCAGAAACCATATGAGGAGAGACTGAGAGAGCTTAATATGTATACCCTTGATGAAAGGAGGGACAGGGGGACATGATTGAAATGTTCAAGTACCTCAAGGGAATCACCAAAGTCCAGGAGGGTAGCATCTTTCAGAAAGAGATGTGTAAGAACAAGGGGACACAGTTTAAAGATAGAGGGGACGGCTCAGGGTAATGTGAGGAAATTCTTTTCACAGAGAGAGTGGTGGATACATGGAACAGCCTTCCTGAGGAGGTTGTTGGGTCTAAAACAGTGGGGAATTCAAACATGCATGGGACAGACACAAAGCAATTATAGTAGGGGTTGCAGGAAACAGGCTGTTGGTTAACTAGAATCTGCAGCTTATCAGTAGGTAGGAAATGGGCAGACTGGGTGGGCCAAGTGGTCCTTATCTGCCGTCAAAGTCTATGTTTCTATGTTTCTATGTATGTAGAGTGGGGGCATGATAGAAACTTTGAAGTACCTCAAGGAATCAATAAGTCCAAGAGGGTAGCATCTTTCAGAAAAGAGGTGTGCAAGAATAAGGGGCACAATGTGAAGATAGAGAGGGACTGCTCAGAGGTAATGTGAGGAGTATTTTTTCATGGAGAGGGTTGGATGCATGGAACCGCCCGAGGACGCTAGGGTCAAAACAGAGGTGGAATTTAAGCATACATGGGACAGTCATAAGGCAATTCTAGAGGATTGGGGTAGGAGGAAGTAGGCTGTTGGTTAACTTGGATCTGCAACTTATCCATTGGATAGGGAAATGGGCAGACTGGCTGGCCAAGTGGTCCTATCTGCTGTCAAATTCTATGTTTCTATGTTTCACTATGATTGATGTCAGACCTAACATAAAATTAGCCACTAGGGGCCACTGTTGCTGCATTGAGAACAGCTTAGTTAGCAGCTGCAGGCTTGTTTACAATACTTGGAAAGGTCAGACCCGAGGTCAGAACAGTTTGTGATCTTTCCTTCTGAGATGAAGCCTCTACCTTCCTTTTCAGGAGCATACTGCACAGTGCCAATAATTAAATTAAACAAACAAAGGCACAGCTTTTATTTATTCTTTAATATAGTACATAAACACTCCATTTAACAACCAGCATACATTTAGCCCATAAGCACCTTTGTACTGTAATTTGAAGTACTTTGGGGGACAAGGGATCCTCGCCTTTTTACCAGGGCATTCCATCCTGACAGGGGTCACCCTGTCACAGTGCCATGTAAACCAATGAGATAGGCCGTGACCTCGAAAGTACTGCATGCAGCCTTTTGGAGGCCACAAGAGAGACATTGAACCCTGGAGAGGGTCCAGAGGAGGGCAACCAAAATGATCTGGGGCCTGGGACATGACCTATGGGGAGAGGATCAAGAGCTAAATATGTACACATTGGAAGACAGAAGGGACCGGGGACATGATAGAGGTCTTCAGGTACATGAAGGGTTAAGTAGGGGAGGAGCAGTCAGGGTGCTCTGAAGGAAGAAGGGGGGCAATTAGAGGGCATGGGTGGAAGCTGGGGGATGGGAGATTCAGGGAGAAAGGAGGAGATGCTACTTCACTGACAGGTTGGTGGAGCCATGGAATGCACTGCCCAGGGGCTGGTGGAGGCAGAAACGGTGGAGGGGTTCAAGAGGGGTTTGACAGGTACAGGGAAGGTTCTGGAAACAAAGTCCTGTGCAGCGGAATATCTGGGACTGGGAAGAGAGAAGCCAGAGAGGACAAGGGGGCAGTAAGGTCAGCTCCGGGAGGGCTGACCAAACTAGCAGACATGAAAGACTGTTAGGCCTATTCTGCTGCGCATTTTAGTATGTTAGTATAGCAGTGAACTGACAGACTCAACTGGAGTTTAAAATGTTGTTTTGTCTCTGGATCCTTTAGCTCTGGGAATTTCCAGTGATCCTGGTGAGATCAGGAGTACAAATGTACTTGGCACTTCCCAGTCTGTCCCCTAAATCATCTGTTCTGAGCAGAAGATAGCTGTCAAATATGAACACTTTATTAAGTTTCCTAAAATCAAGGCATATTCTTACACCCCTTTTTATTTAGAATCGTCACAGGTGATGACCAAGCTTTCTCAATTCTTCAGTGATACCCAACTCTTTCATGCAAACTCTGTAACACTGGCCTTGACATTGTAGCACTAAAGCACTTACCTGGAATTCTCTTCAAAAGACCTTGAAATTGGATACCCTCATTCCTTTAACATCCTTCAAAACTGTACACTAGTCTACTCCCAGAATCATGCAACTGCTTCCATAAGGCCTAGTCCTCTCACACCCCTTCTTCCCCACCCCTTTTATGCTACCCCTATTTCTCTATCGTTCTTCTAGCTTGTCCTCCAACCTACTCCATACAAAATGCCCCCCAAGTCCAACTACCCGAGCTTTATCCCTACTATACTGTTTGTTTCTTTCCTTTCAATATGATTTAGGTTTATTGTCATTTTGCCTTGTATATATGTAAATATTTGTATATCTGTCTCATTCATAAATCATTGTATTTGTGTTTATTCAGTACCATGTTTTTGTGTAAAATTTGTAACCTTATATTGTTATGACCACTCAGGTCCATCTTGTAAATGAGCTATGCTCAATGATGTTCGCCTGAATAAATAAAGATTTTGATTGATTGATTGATTGATTGAAAATGGTTCAGATGTTACCTGACTGGATGGCAACAGTAAGTAAAAACACAAGGGAGCTTTCCTCTCAAAATAATACAAAGAGTGTCTCCACAAGGGTCCATTCTGGGACCACCTCTTCATGATTTACATAAACAATCTTAATTCGACATAAAAAATGCATCTTTACACCTATTTGCAGATGATACTAGAATTCTATGCCACTAAGCCCACCCTTGAGCAAACCAGTCTCACGATGCAACAAGAATTTAATACCCTGCAACACAACCTCCTGAATCTGAAATTGCTTCTAAATGCTAAAAAACAAAGATAATGTTCCTCTGTCCTCATGCACACCCCTCACTGCACTTCCCCATGGGATCTAAGCCCCGATCTCCACACTTCTGGGTGAATTTCTGGAGTCCGTGGACAGATTCAAGTATTTGGGCATATGGATTGACAATAAACTTTCATTCACGGTACATACGGAGGAGCTAGGGAAAAACATAAACAGAGGCTGGGTCTCTTCTTTCACATCAAACTTCTCCTTAGACATGAGGCGCAAAACAAGGTCGGTACAATCTACATTTCTCATGCTCATAGATTATGCAGACCTCATCTATAGCCACATGGCCCTAGCTCCACCCTAGCTAGTTGGACACCCTGTACCACAGGGCTATAAGGCTTATAACTGGTACCCCTTACAACACCCATCACTGCTCCTTGTACTCTTGTTGGGCTGGCATTCGCTTAAGACCAGAAGATTAAAAATATGGCCATCTGGACTTATAGAGCTCTATCTAGCAAACTCCCAGAGTATATCTGCAATCTCCTGATCATCACTTGTGGGTCCTACTTGCTCTGGAAATATTCCTATATTGCTTTAGAAATCCTAAGAATCAGAACTCGCCATGGCTGCCATGCAATAAGTCATGCACTTCCTACTATATCGAGTGACTTACAAAGTCCTCAAACTTTCCAGCCTTATCAGCCTTGCAAAATTCAAAACCCTCCTAAAGCAGACCTTGTAGGAAAATTGTACTTGCTAAACCTAAGATCTTCCAACATTTCCTCCTTGACGTTATTCTCCCTTCAGTATTCATGAGTGGCTGCCTGTACACGTTCTGCCATCCTAACCTGATGGCACAGCCCACTCCCTTCTTGCCTCTCATAGACACATGCTACCCTTTCCATATCAAACTCATTATTCACGCCTTATGTCTATACCCACTCTAAGCCTAAGCATCCTGACCTTATACCTAAATTCCACCCTCCTCCTGCATGCCAGCTTTTTGTCTCTCCCCATCCTAGCTTCAGTGCCTAGTGTGCATCTGCTGTACTGATGATGGTACCAGCATCTATCTACTATAAGTCCTGTTCAATGTCAGGTTATAACTTATTACATACACACTGTTGCACTTATTGCAATGATGTGCTGCCAAAATGTATTTACTCCATATATCGAGCAAAACTTAATTATTGATGTTTAACCCATCTACATATTTTAATTGTTTCTATGTACGTCATCTCTGATTGTATTTGCTGAATTGTTCCCTACACCTTTGCATTATTGTATAGTTACTATGTATTTACCCAGGCTCACCTTGTAAATGAACATTTGCTCGGAGGTGTTCCACCTGGTTAAAAAAGATTGATTGATTGATTGATTTGTATTTCCATAACCATGTCTGCTCTAACCGCTTTGGTATTATGAATGTCTTTTGTCTGATAGGTTGAGCATTCTCTGTCACTGTTACATGTTTGACCTCTTTTACTCAGCCTGGCACTGTGGTAAAAGTACTTAGTTTGTTACAATCTGTTATAGCTATAGCAATATTTTCTTTATCAGTTTCTGGTACTACTAACAAAGCAACTTTTGATGTTTTTCAACCCATTTTCAGGAGGTTAGTATGTATATCTTGGTAGGATTTTTCCTATCAGGGATCTCAACCTCACAGTTAACTGTTCTAGTCCATCTAACCACCTTATAAGACCCTTGCCACTTCATTGACAGTTTGCTTTCTGTAGCAGGTAATAGTAATAATACATATTCACCTGGCTCAAAACCTTATACACCTTCTGCTGTTTTGAGGCTTCTTCCTGATTACTGTGGGCAATTTCAACTTATTTTGCCAATTTTTCTCAGTGCATACATAAGTTGTAATAGATTCCTTCTGAGCAGGTTATCTTCCAATGCTTCTTTTATTACACCTGTTGGCCCTCTAGGTTGCCTACTATACAACATTTCAAAGGGTGAAACCTGTTGATGCTTGTGGCACTTCTCTGTAAGCAAAAAGCAGGCAAGATAAGTATTGGTCCAAGCCGTTTCCTTCACGCATCACAAACCTTTTAACATGCATTTTAGGGTTTGATTAAAGTGCTCAACAAGAAAATCTAAGGTTGATAACTGGGGGTTTTATGACAGTGATACCTAGTAGTTGGTACAGCTTCTTCAGCAATGCAGCACCAAATTTGCTACCTTGATCAGCAATAATCTCTTTAGGTATGCCCACCCTGCTGAAAATGTTGGCAATTTCTTCTGCCAGTTTTGGGGCTTTGACAGTGTGCATTGGAATTTTCTCTGGTATCGAATAGCATAATCACATACTAACAAACTGAATCTATTACCCTTATTACTTTTGTCTAAGAGGCCAACCACATCCTTTGCAATTCTCCCAAGAGGCATATCTATCAAAGGTAGAGAGGCACTAGAGATATCTTGCCTTTTTTAGTCGCTAGGCTACTTTCTGACATTCAGCACAAGACATGCAATAGACAGTGACATCCTCATGTATCCCAGGCCAGTAAAATCTGTATAACAATCTTGTAAGGGTGCAGTCCCTCCCAGAGTGACTAACCATAGTACTGTTATGTGCTAACTGTAACAACTCAATTCTATACTTCTTTGGTATGGCTAATTGTTCTATCTGCTTCTGTGTCTGAGGATTAACTCAAACTCAATACAGTAGTCCATTACTGTACATTTTTAAACATTGGTTCACCCTGTTTGTTTCACCCATGGATGTTTCAAATAACCTCAGAAAGAGGCTTGCACAGGAAAAAATCACAATCAGTTATCAGTTTAGTTTCAGCATTCTCTTTTGCTGAACTTCTGAATCTTGGAGCTGGGCTCAAACAACTCCAAATCAAAATCACCAAAAGAAAAGAGTCCCCAGCAGGAGTCACGTGATGTCTCGGCACTGGGTTGCATCCTTTCTCTCCTGCTCCATGCCCCAGTCCATTTTATTGCTAACTTTTAACCTCTTTTGAGTACTGTGAATTTATTGTTACTATTTATGCGGTCCAGTACCCTCCAGAGATGTGGATGGTGTGGTGGTTCTCACAAGAAATGGAGGTTTCTATAGAACCCAAAGCTATATGTCACACACCGCCTCAGACTCCTGTGAAAGAGTGGGGACTGAAGTGAGACAATGTGGACACTCTACCCACTTTGGACCCTAACACAGCTTCCAATGTTTTGATGGTGACTATTTCCACCAGGAGTGTGCCCCATTGAAAGACATGGTGACCTCTCTGGTTTCGAACTTTTGGGCTATGCGGATCGCCACGGAGGAGCTTACCCAGCTAGTGGGAGATACAGAGGACAAGGTAAGTTCATTAGAGGACTAGACCCACCGGAGAGAACCCAAGATTGTTTTCTTAAGACAGAAGTTCTCTAAATTGGAGGGTGCTTCAAGGACCTCAAAGGTCTTAGCCGGCAGAACAATATAATTATTGCCAGTCTGACAGACAGAGTTGGAGGTGCAACATGCTTATTTCTGTGCAGAAGTTGCTGGAACTTGTGGCTGGTCCCTCACCTAATGGTCCTGCACATGTCATCGAGCGGACCCATCATGCTTTGAGGCCTCTCCGACTGAAGGAAGCCTTCCTCATCATATTATTGTAAATTACATACTTTTCAGGATAAACAGCATATTTTATTTAAGGCTTGGGAGTAAAAAGTTAACTCATGGAAGGCACTCATTTAAGGATCTTTCAAGACCTACCTAATTCCATTCGTGAGCAGCATGCTGCCTTTCAGCCCTGGATCTGTAGCTAGTGGTGGTTAACATTAAATTCAAACTCCTCTATCCAGTTCAGCTTGAAGTCTGGAGGAATGGCACATCTCAGATTTTTGAATCAGTGGACTTGACCCACTCTTGTTTAACCAGTATGTACCCTGATCTCTTTGCAGGAAAATTACATCAAGGAGTATATCAGTGACAAGAATTCTTTGGTACCAGGGGAGGCTAACATTTGTGTTGTGTTTTGACAAAGTGTTTTGCTTCTGAGGTGTTCTGGGTGCACTGATTTAATGGGTACACAGAGAAATAGCATAGCTTAATGGTGGAGGTTAGTCACAGCCCCTAGTTTTGACTGTGCAACTGAGACATCATTTGTTACCTGGAGAAATATATATTCTTGGTGTACATGGGCTATAGTATCCTACCTTTCATAAAAAATTGGATTATAGAGCTGGGGCTTGATAAGACATTTCAATGTGCAGGTATGAGGTTCGTGGAAAGTACCTTGTATATATGTAATCTTGTTATAATTACTGGTGACCCCTTTATCAACCCAAATTCAGATACTTTTGAAACACCATAATAATCCAAAGATGGGTTATTCGGTGTTCTGAAAACAACTCACTTGCACTGTCCTCAAGTGCCACTTTCACTTACCTGGCAGCGTGGCGTGACTGAGTGGTGTTCGTTAAAACAAAATTTGCCAAACATGTAGACAAACTGCAGTGCTGTTTAAAATCCTGTCCTTGTAGCAGTTAACTTCATTTTTCTTATTTTTTTTGCATTAAAGCCACTGAGTATAGATCGGGGAGAGCGAGTGACTCTGCAGCTTCAGAAGACAAGATTCAAAGCATAAATGAGTGTTGTATAGCATAACACTCACTTACGATTGAATCTTGTCTTCTAAGCCCTTAAATCACTCACTGTCCTCAGTCTATACTCAGCAGTTTTAATGCAAAAAATAAGAAAATGAAGTTAATCTGCTACTAGGGATAGGATTTTTAAACAAAGCACTGCAGTTTGTCTACAATTTCTGCCACATTTTTCCCGAATGAACACCGCCGGTCACACTTTCACTAAGGGACCCAAGTCAATCACTAATGGCTGCAGAAAGGAAACCAGTTGTCTTGGGCAGTAAGTCTTTGCACCAGTAATTATAAAAATAAGGTCTAAGTAGATTTGTGTTCTTTATGTTTTTACATCCTCGGTGAGTGATCAGCTCATAAACCTCTTATGCTTCGCCTCAAGATTTATGGCTTATCACTCACTTCAGGTGTAAAAAATCATAACACACACCTACCTAGCCATTATTCTCTATATACTGTATATCCATTTTAATGGGGCTTAACAGTCATATTTTGGCACGATGCACTATAAGGCTTGTTGGTAGAACTATTTACTACGTGGTTTGCAGTGTAGTCTTAGCCCCAGCATCTCCTCAATAGAAAATCCTGGAAGTTTTTCTGATACCTGTGTGGGAACATAACCATTTTCCCAGTTGCTCTCAGAAGGGCACAGCTCTTTAACCTCCTTTCCTCTATTAATCTTGGTGTTTCACTTTGTGGTTGGACTTGAGAAAATATTTTGATATTACATTACATGTTATGGTTAGCTCCTATTCTTACAGTTTGGTTTATAGGGATCACAGTTTTAGATTTCTGTCAGTTTCCTGAGATATTTGAGCAATTTTGCCTGGGAGAGAGGCAGACATGGGTAATTTTGTGCCGCCCTGCATCTGTTGGTACTTTATCTGCCCTGTTATATAAGGGTTTATGGTTTATAGTGTCTTTGCTAGCAAACCTAGAGGGTTATTCCTTCTTCTGATTTCCTTCTTTTTAGTTTCACACTTTTGTTGTTTTATCCCTCCAGTATATTGCCTTGGTTGGGTGGTTAAGCATTATCTTACAATCTTATCTTGTATGTATTTTGGGCTATTGTCTCCATCCTTTTCATGGATGTCCTGACTAAATGAGAGAATGGAAAGTCGATTAAGCTATCTCATGCAGGCTGGCACGTCTCTATGCCTTGTTCTCTGTTAACAGATATTTTAGTGTGGTCTGAGTAGATAGGGAAATGGCTACTGGATGGGCAACCAGGGAGGCCGGTGGGGTCAGAGATTATTGCTGTGGTGGGAGCATTCATGGACCAGTTGATGACTGGAGTGTGTTTTCAGGACTGAGGATTTGTTTAAGGGATTATTTCAGTCAGGGATGGAAGGGGAGTATTACGATTTGTTATAATCTTGATACAGTTGATATACTTGATATAAATTTATGTTTGTATCTTGGTACAGTACATATTGAGTCATTGTGAGGAGGTTTTACTGGGTGGTTTGGGAGTGGTACAGTTTCAGCAGGATCTTGCAGTGTTACATATGTACAGTTCTTATTTCTAGTTTTGTGGAGGGGTTATTTAGAAGGAGGGGACCCTGGGTGTAGCCTTTTCACTTTATTGTAACTGCTCAGTTTTTGTGGGACTGTTCTGAATCTCATATTATACTTGGGAGAGTTGATGGGCAACTTACTTGATTTTGTTACTTGGAATGTAAAGGTGGCCCAAGAGAAGCGAAAAAGTATATGATATTAAGACATCTGAAACAACATAAGGCTAATGTGGCCTTCTTACAAAAGCCATTTAACATAGGATTCAGTGCATTGCTGTAGTAGAGAATGGGTCAGATGCTTTTGAGTTGGGTTGTAGCCAGAGACAGACAGGGTGTGGTGATATTAATGGCTCGTAATACACCCTTTTCCTTAATTAAAGAAATTGGGACCCAGACATTATGTATTTATTTTTGCATGATAGGTTAAGCCTTTAATGAAGTTTTGTTTAGCACAGTATATGCCCAATCACAGATTCACCAAATTTGTTCACAACTTTGGGAGCTATCTAGCCCCTCATACCCAAATTGCTATTTTGTTAGGTGGAGACTGGAACCTACCTATCCAATCAGATCTGGATAAATCTGGTAACATAAAACATAGAAACATAGAAGTGACAGGTAAGGACCGCAAGGCCAATCCAGTCTGCCCATTTTTCTATCTTATAAATGTCCCATAGGCCTGTACTCTGTCAATGGCCTATCTATTCATACTCATCTTTATTGCTCCTTATGCCCGTCCCCATGCCTGTTTGAAGCCCTGCACTGTATTCATATCCACCACTTCCTGAGGTAGGCCATTCCATGCATCCACTACCCTTTCTGTGAAAAGAACTTCCTCACATTCTGCCTTAACCGCCTCCCTTTAATCTCATTATGTGTCCTCTGGTCCTGCTATTTTTCTTATATTGAAACATGTTAGACTCTTTCACCTTGTTAATGCTGTGTAACACCTTGTTAACTCCTACTGTGAATCTATTATTATTATAAATGTTAGCCTGTTAATGTACCCCTTGTAACATGCCTGTCTGCTTATGTACCTTTGCATTGCTCTGTACTGTTCTCTCATGCTATACCTGTATTGACGTGGAACCTTTGAAAACAGTCTTTGACTCAAAGGTATTTTCTGAATACTCAATAAATAAATAAATAGATGCACTTAAGATATTTGAATGTTTCGATCATATCACCTCTCTCCCTCCTTTGCTCTAGGGTATACATATTGAGGTCCGTTAATCTGTCCTCATATGTTTTCTGATGCAGTCCCTGCACCATTTTGGTTGCCCTTCTCTGGACTGCCTCCATTTTGACAATGTCCTTGTACAGGTAGCCTCCAGTACTGCAAGCAGTACTCCAGATGGGACCTAGCCTAGTGTTTGTAAAGAGGGATTATTACCTCCTCTTACAATTTTTGATACCCTACTAATACACCCCAACATCCCTCTAGCCTTACCTACTGCTTTAATGGTCTGCTTGGATGATTTTAGGTCATCTGTGACGATGAAGCCTAAGTCTCTTTCTTCCCTTGTGATTGCCAGCAACTCCCTCCCAACCTATATGTGACTTCAGGGTTTCTCTTCCCTATGTGCATGATCTTGCACTTCATGCTAAAACCCCAGTTGCCACTCTTTCACCATTCTGTCCACCCCATCTGGATCATCTACTCTGTTGCAGATCTTGATGTCATCTGCAAACAGACAAACCTTACCCTTCAGTCCATCTGCAATGTCACTGATGAAGATATTAAAGAGGACGGGCCCAGGACTGATCCTTGAGGTACCCCACTTGTGACTTGCATCTCTTCTGACTGTATACTGTTTACCACCACTCTGTTTTCTGCCCACCAACCAGTTTGCCACCAGTTGACCAACTTCTGATCCACCCAAGCCTACCCAGCTTATTAATCAATCTTGTATGTGTAACAGTATCAAAAGTTTTGCTGAAGTCAGGGTAGGTGACGCAACTGCTCCCCCTTGGTCCACCACTCTGGTTACCCAGTCAAAGAAATCTATGAGATCTGCTTGACAGGACCTTCCTGTTGTAAACCCATGCTGTCTTGGATCCTGTGTTCCTATGGATTCCAGGTGTTGCACTATCCTTTCTTAAGGAGTGCCTCCTAATCTTGCCCACTACTGAGATAAGACTGACTGGTCTGTAGTCCCTGTCTCCTCCCTGCTACCACTCTTGTGGAGCTAGATCTCATGAGCACTTCTCCAGCTTCTGGGACCTCTCTTGTGCTCAAAGACTCACAAAACAGTTCTGATAATGGCTCTGCTAGTTCCACCCTTAGCTCCTTTAGTACCCTAGGATGTATGCCATCAGGTCCCATTGCCTTGTCCACCCTGGAGCACATCGAGCTCTTGCTGAACCCTTTCTTTTGTGAAGGCCTAGTGCACACCTCCTGCCCCTGTGTCCATGGTGCTGAGCTGTGGGCCCTGCCCTACCTTTCCTCAAGTAAATACTGAACAGAAGTATCTATTTAGGATAGATGCTTTTCCTTGGTCCTCCTCCTCCACTCCCCCTTATCCCCTTTGATCTTAGCAATACCCCCTCTGGACCTTCTCCTTTCTCTAATGTATCTAAAGAAAGTCTTGTCACCTTCTTTTACTGTTCATGCTAGTGTTTCCTCGGTTTAGGCCTTTGATGTCTTACTGCCTTCCCTGCTTCCCTTAGGGAAGTTTGGTATGTCTTCCTATCTTCGTTCTGCTGCTTCCTTATATTTCCTGAAGGCCAGCCTTTTGGCTCTGACCTTTTCTGCTACTGTTCTTGAGAACCAAAGTGGTTTCTTCTTCTTTCACTCTTGCTTTTCTCTCTAACACAATGGCATGTTGCTTCAAGTATTGCACCCTTAATGCTTGCCCACTTTGCCTGTACCCCCTCACCTGTATTTCTTCTTGCCAGTGCTAGCTTAGCTCTGTTGGCCATCTTATCAAAGTCAGCTCCTCTGAAGTCCCATCTTTTGCCTTGGAATGGATGATTTAGTTCTAGTGACCAAATTGAACCATACCATGTGATGGTCACTGCTCTCAGGTGACCTTCTACCTGGAGATCTGTGATCCTTTCCTCGTAAGTCAGTACTAGATCTAGGATAGCCCTGCCTCTTGTGGGTTGTTCTACCAGTTGTTGGAGGCCTTCCCCAGCAGGGATTCCACTATGTGTCTAGTTCTGGCAGATGTTCCTACTGGTATTGATCAATCTGTATCTGGCATGTTGAAGTCTCCATTATCAGAACCTCCCCTTTAGCAGTCATGTTTTGTCTATCTGTATGTATACCTTGAGGAAAGGAGGGAGAGGGGGACATGATAGAAACTTTAAACTGCCTCAGTGGAATCAACAAAGTCCAAGAGGTAGCATCTTTCAGAAAAGAGACGTGCAAGAACAAGGGGGCACAATTTAAAGATAAAGGGGGACGGTTCAGGGCAATGGGAGGAAGCATTTTTCAGAGACAGGGTAGTGGATGCATGGAACAGCCTTCCTGAGGAGGTTGTGGAGTCTAAAACTGTGGAGAATTCAAGAATGCATGGGATAGACATAAGGCAATTCTTGTTGGGGTAGGAAGAAATAGGCTGTTAGTTAACTAGGATCTGTGGCCTATCCTGTAGGTAGGAAATGGGCAGACTAGGTGGCCAAGCGATCCTTATCTGCTGTCAAAGTCTATGTTTCTATGTTTCTATCTTCTAACAGTAATGTGCCTATGTCCTCCCCTTGGTCCAGAGGCCTGTAGACAACCCCATTTCATATGGCCAGTCCCATGTCCTGTTTCCAGGGTGACCCACAGTTCTACTGGATCTGTATGTATTCTGAATTTCTGTAGCTCTGATATTTTCATTGACATAAAGGCCACCCCACCCCCTTTTGAACTTCAGTTTCTTCTGAACAGTACGTAGCTGGGTACTGAAGTCTCCCAAGTGTGGTTACTGGTGAACCATGTCTCATTAATGGCTACTATGTCCAGTTTACCCTCTATCATTCCTGCCTGCAGGTCTGGGATCTTGTTTCCCAGACTGATACATAGATACATAGATACATAGACAGTGTCGGCAGATAAGGGCCTATGGCCCACCTAGTCTGCCCATTTGAGCTTGTAGTTCAGTTTGTTTTCCTAGTAGTCTATTTCCTACCCTGACCTCTAGAATTCCTTTATGTCTATCCCATGCATTCTTAAATCCGTGATTGTTTCAGCCCCACCACTTCCTCTGGCAGGGTGTTCCACTTGTCCACTACCCGTTCTGTGAAGAAATTCTTTCTCATGTTTCCTCTGAATCGTCCCTCCTCCAACTTCATCCCATGCCTCTAGTCCTGAAACATCTTTTCGCTTAAAAATAGTGTTTTCCTGCACCCTGTTCCTCCCTGTAAGATACTTGTATGTCTCTATCATATCCCCTCTCCTCCTCTCCTCCAGGGAGTACATGTTCAGTTCCTTCAACCTGTCTTCATAGGACTTGTGATGCAACCCATGCACCATCTTTGTTGCCCTCCTCTGAACCTTCTCTACCCTGTCTATGTCCTTCACGTAGGTATGGTCTCCAGAACTGTACACTGTACTCCAGGTGGGGCCTCACTAGTGTCTTGTATAGCGGAATTATGACCTCCCTTTTCCTGCTGGTGATGCCCCTGCCTATACATCCCAGCATCCTATTTGCTTTACCTGATGCCTTGTCACACTGTTTCCCTACCTTGAGGTCATCAGAGATGACAACCCCAAGATCCCTTTCCTGCTTGGTGCATGCTATATCCTCACCCCCAACTGATATATTGTGCCAGGTTTTTGTGCCCTATATGCATTATCTTGCACTTCTTTGCATTGAATTTCAACTGCCAAACCCTTGACCATTCTTCAAGTTTCTGCAGGTCCCTTCTCATTCTGTCTACACCTCTGGTGTGTCTACTCTGTTACAGAGCTTTGTGTCATCAGCTAACAGTGAAATTCTGCCTTCTATATCCTGTGCAATGTCACTGATGAAGATGTTGAATAGGACCGTCCCAGCACTGATCCCTGTGGTACCCACTGGTCACTCTTCCCTCTGTGGAGTGACAGCCATTTACCACCACCCTCTGTGTCCTGCCACCCAGCCAGTTACCTACCCACCACACTACTGTCCTGCCCACACCCATATTCCCCAGTTTGTGTAATAGTCTTCTATGTGGCACAGTGTCAAAGGCCTTGCTGAAGTCCAGATAGGCTATGTCCACTGCCCTCCCTGATCAACCTCCCTAGTCACCCAGTCAAAAATTCAATGAGGTTGGTCTGACATGACCTCCCTGGTGAAACCATGCTGCCTTGGGTCCTGTAGTCCATTGACAACCAGATGTTCCACCAATCTCTCCTTTAGTAGTGCTTCCATGATCTTTCCCACTACCGAGGTGAGGCTGACTGGTCTGTAGTTCCCTGCTTCCTCTTTGTTCCCACTTTTGTATAAGGGGACTACATCTGCTGTCCTCCAGTCTTTGGGTACCTCCCTGTTTCCAGTGATTGGCTGAACAGGATAGCCAGAGGTTCAGCCACCACCTCTTAGTTCTTTAAGGACCCTGGGGTGCACCCCATCTGGCCCCATTGCTTTATCAGCTCTTATTACTTCCAGTTCTTCAGGACCCTTTCTCGTGAAAGGGACTTGTGTCCATTTCTGCACCATTCTCACCCTTGTACTCCTTCAGACCCATTACCCCCTCTTCCTTAGTAAAGACTGAGCAGAAATACCTGTTCAATATGTCAGCTTTACTGTTGTCATCCTCCATGCGGCTCCCATCCTCCCCTTCAGTCTCACTATCCCTCCTTTGTCCTTCTTTTTTTCACTTATGTACCTGTAAAGGTTTTGTCCCTTTAACCACTGATTTTGCAATGTGTTCTTCTGTCTGAGCTTTGGCTTCCTTACTGACTTCCTGCCTCCCTTTGTTTCTCCTGGTACTTCTCCCTATCCCTTCTGCCTGTGTCTTTTTGTATTGCCTGAATGCAATCTTTTGGCTTTCACTTTCTTTGCTACCTCTTTGGAAACCATAATGGTCTCCTCTTCTTTTCTCTTGCTAACCTGCTTAATGCATAATTCTGTTGTTCTTATAATCCCCATTTTAAATACTGCCCACTGTTCCTCAATCCCTGATTCCTGTCCCATTCCCTTAATGCCTCTTTCAAGCATCTCCCATTTTCCCAAAGTCTGTCCCCTAAAATCCAGAATACATGTTTTGTATGGTTTGGTTCTGCTCTTTCTGTGATTTCAAACCACAATGACTGGTGGTCACTGTTACCCAGGTGCTCCCCACTGTTACCCCCATCACACTGTCCCTGTTTGTGAGCACAAGGTCCAGTATTGCCTTCTGCCGAGTTGGTTCCATGACCAGTTGCTTGAGGAAGGCACTGAAGGGAGTCCAGGATAAATCTGCTTCTAGTTGATGCTGCTGCTGGGATGCTCCAGTCCACGTCTGGTATATTGAAGTCTCCAACCAGTACTACCTCACCCTTGTCTGCCATCCTTTGGATGGCTAGCATCAGCTCCCTATCTGTTTCTTCCTCCTGGGCTGGTGGTCTATAGACCACACCTGTAGGATGGCTGGCCCCATTTTCCTTTCCAGCTTAACCCACAGTATCTCTCCCCCATTTGTTCCTCCTGGATCTGTGTGGCCCTTATGTCATTTTTCACATACAGTGCCACTTCTCCCTCCCTTCCTGCCTGCTCTGTCTCTTTCTGAATATGTTGTAGCCAGGTATGGCCATCTCCCAGTCATGGTTATCATTACACCAGGTTTCAGTGATGGCCACAATGTCCAGGTCTGACTGTACCATGACAGCCTCCAGATCTTCCATCTTGTTGCTAAGGCTCCTGGCATTTGCACACATGGCTTTCCATGATTTGACCTCCCTAGACTGCTTCACTGTTCTACCCAGCCCCTTCCTTGGTTGTCATTTATCCCTGGTTCTCCTTGCTGTCTGCCCTTCTGCTGAATTTTGCCCCTTTTCTGCTTATCCACCTTTTGGACACTAATCTCCATCTTTGCACACTGCTTTGCAGAGATAGCCACTCCTCTGGTTCACTGGTTCCATTACTAGCTGTGGGGTGAGCAAGTAGTATCATCCTTGCTGGCTCAGTTACCCCTTTGCTAGTTTAAATGCTTGTCAATGTAGCATTTAAACTTATCATTGAGTGCTTGATTCCCTCCAGGATGGATGCAGGCCGTCAGGCTTGAACAAACCTCCATCTGTCCAGATGGGTCCCCAGTCACCAATGAACTCAATCTTCCTCACAGCACCAGTTCTTCAACCATGAGTTAAAGTTCCTGGTGCATGCACTCCTATGTTCTCCCTTGCCTCTCACAGGTAGTACTTCTGAGAAAGTGACAGAAGTAGCTACTTGTTTGAGACCCCTCCCCAGTTTCCTAAACTCTTCCTGAACTTCCTTTGGCTCCCCATTTGCCAAGTCATTAGTACCTAGGTGGACAATGACATCCAGCTCACCCTCCTGTCTTGCCTTCCCAGTGATCCCCAGTATCTTCCTTCCACCCTCCATGCCGTGACACCTGGTAGGCACCTCACCTCCTGTCCTCCCCTCCTGTGTTCCTAGCTGGATCCCTCTTATGATGGAGTCCCCACCAGGATTCGCTTCTCCTCCTCTGGGGTCCACTGCTTTCCCACTGAGTTCACCTCCTTGCCTAACCTCCACATCCTTTCCTTCCACTTCCTGGGTACCTCTATTTGGTTGTCCTCATTTGCCAGTGTGGCATATGAGTTCTTGAGAGGAATAGGATCTGGGATGTGCCTCTGCCTGACTGCTCTAACCCTCCCAGAGCCCACTGTCATCCAAGTGCTCCTCATTCTCGGCATCCTTGAGGCAGCTGCCTTGGACTGGGTGGTTCCTGGTCAGGGTGATGGTACTCTGACCCAGTTTACTTCCGCTCTGAGTCTGGCTACCTCATCCCACAGTCCCGAGAGATGACATGCAGATAGGGCAGCACCTCAGTGTCCAGAAGGTCTGCCTGAATATGGCTGCCCCACAGCCACTGCATTGCACCACTCCCCCACATTATACTGCAGTTCCACTACTTATCTGCTACTGAAGCTCTCTTAGTTCTCTTTTTATTTATTTACAGTACTAAAATCCTGTAACTGATCCTCAGATATATATTTTTAACGAAAAAGAAACCAATAAATAAATAAATGAGTCAAAAACTTGTCGTGCTGAGGGTGGTCTTCTTCCCTTATGCCCCTCCTACTTCACACCTCTTACTATACCCTGTGTTTAGCTCCTGTCAATCAGATTTATCAGGACATATAATTAAGAGTTGGGGAAGGGGTGGAGGAGGAAATTGCAACAATTAAAAGACAGCACAGAATTACACCACCACTATTTTTAAATTTTCAACAGCCCAAAACAATTATAAGTAAAGACAACACAGAAAGAAAGTATAGTGTCACTCATGCCTACAATCTAATTTTTAAAGAAAAATACCAGTTACAAGTTACTCTGAAGAACTGAATTGAATATGTTTCCTTCCTTCACCTTCTGGCTTCTTCTGAGAAGATGAACTTCTGTTTGCTGCTTTAACTGTGACTAAGCCCCACCTCCAGTTATCACGTAGCTGAGGTCAGAGGCCAGACAATTAACACCTTCACCCAGCTACAGGACAGTCAGACAAGCCAAGATAAAATTTGGCAATTAAAGACAGCACAGAATTACACCACCACTATTTTTAAATTTTCAACAGCCCAAAACAATTACAAGTAAAGACAACACAGAAAGAAAGTATAGTGTCACTACAAGCCACAATCTAAGTTTAAAAGAAAAATACCAGTTACCAGTTACTCTGAAGCACTGAATTGAATATGTTTCTTCCTTCACCTTCTGGCTTCTTCTGAGAAGATGAACTTCTGTTTGCTGCTTTAACTGTGACTAAGCCCACCTCCAGTTATCACATTAGCTGAGGTCAGAGGCCAGACAATTAACACCCTTCACCCAGCTACAGGACAGTCAGATAAGCCAAGATAAAATTTGCAGCAATTAAAGACAGCACAGAATTACACCACCACTATTTTTAAATTTTCAACAGCCCAAAACAATTATAAGTAAAGACAACACAGAAAGAAAGTATAGTTGTCACTACAAACCTACAATCTAATTTTAAAAGAAAATACCAGTTACCAGTTACTCTGAAGCACTGAATTAAATATGTTTCCTTCCTTCACCTTCTGGCTTTTCTGAGAAGATGAACTTCTGTTTGCTGCTTTAACTGTGACTAAGCCCCACCTCCAGTTATCACGTAGCTGAGGTCAGAGGCCAGACAATTAACACCCTTCACCCAGCTACAGGACAGTCAGACAAGCCAAGATAAAATTTGCAGCAATTAAAGACAGCACAGAATTACACCACCACTATTTTTAAATTTTCAACAGCCCAAAAACAATTATAAGTAAAGACAACACAGAAAGAAAGTATAGTGTCACTACAAGCTACAATCTAAGTTTAAAAGAAAATACCAGTTACAGTTACTCTGAAGCACTGAATTGAATATGTTTCCTTCCTTCACCTTCTGGCTTCTTCTGAGAAGATGAACTCTGTTTGCTGCTTTAACTGTGACTAAGCCCCACCTCCAGTTATCACGTAGCTGAGGTCAGAGGCCAGACAATTAACACCCTTCACCCAGCTACAGGACAGTCAGACAAGCCAAGATAAAATTTGCAGCAATTAAAGACAGCACAGAATTACACCACCACTATTTTTAAATTTTCAACAGCCCAAAAACAATTATAAGTAAAGACAACACAGAAAGAAAGTATAGTGTCACTACAAGCTTACAATCTAATTTTAAAAGAAAAATACCAGTTACCAGTTACCTGAAGCACTGAATTGAATATGTTTCCTTCCTTCACCTTCTGGCTTCTTCTGAGAAGATGAACTTCTGTTTGCTGCTTTAACTGTGACTAAGCCCCACCTCCAGTTATCACGTAGCTGAGGTCAGAGGCCAGACAATTAACACCCTTCACCCAGCTACAGGACAGTCAGACAAGCCAAGATAAAATTTGCAGCAATTAAAGACAGCACAGAATTACACCACCACTATTTTTTAAATTTTCAACAGCCTCAAAAACAATTACAAGTAAAGACAACACAGAAAGAAAGTATAGTGTCACTACAAGCCTACAATCTAAGTTTAAAAGAAAAATACCAGTTACCAGTTACTCTGAAGCACTGAATTGAATATGTTTCCTTCCTTCACCTTCTGGCTTCTTCTGAGAAGATGAACTTATGTTTGCTGCTTTAACTGTGACTAAGCCCCACCTCCAGTTATCACGTAGCTGAGGTCAGAGGCCAGACAATTAACACCCTTCACCCAGCTACAGAGACAGTCAGACAAGCCAAGATAAAATTTGCAAGTAATTAAAGACAGCACAGAATTACACCACCACTATTTTTAAATTTTCAACAGCCCAAAAACAATTATAAGTAAAGACAACACAGAAAGAAAGTATAGTGTCACTACAAGCCTACAATCTAATTTTTAAAGAAAATACCAGTTACCAGTTACTCTGAAGCACTGAATTGAATATGTTTCCTTCACCTTTCTGGCTTCTTCTGAGAAGATGAACTTATGTTTGCTGCTTTAACTGTGACTAAGCCCCACCTCCAGTTATCATGTAGCTGAGGTCAGAGGCCAGACAATTAACACCCTTCACCCAGCTACAGGACAGTCAGACAAGCCAAGATAAAATTTGCAGCAATTAAAGGAGCAGAAAATTACACCACCACTATTTTTTAAATTTTCAACAGCCCAAAAACAATTATAAGTAAAGACAACACAGAAAGAAAGTATAGTGTCACTACAAGCCTACAATCTAATTTTAAAAGAAAATACCAGTTACCAGTTACTCTGAAGAACTGAATTGAATATGTTTCCTTCCTTCACCTTCTGGCTTCTTCTGAGAAGATGAACTTGTTGCTGCTTTAACTGTGACTAAGCCCCACCTCCAGTTATCAAGTAGCTGAGGTCAGAGGCCAGACAATTAACACCTTTCACCCAGCTACAGGACAGTCAGACAAGCCAAGATAAAATTTGCAGCAATTAAAGACAGCACAGAATTACACCACCACTATTTTTTAAATTTTCAACAGCCCAAAAACAATTACAAGTAAAGACAACACAGAAAGAAAGTATAGTGTCACTACAAGCCTACAATCTAAGTTTAAAAGAAAAATACCAGTTACCAGTTACTCCTGAAGCACTGAATTGAATATGTTTCCTTCCTTCACCTTCTGGCTTCTTCTGAGAAGATGAACTTCTGTTTGCTGCTTTAACTGTGACTAAGCCCCACTTCAAGTTATCACGTAGTTGAGGTCAGAGGCCAGACAATTAACACCCTTCACCCAGCTACAGACAGTCAGACAAGCCAAGATAAAATTTGCAGCAATTAAAGACAGCATAGAATTACACCACCACTATTTTTTAAATTTTCAACAGCCCAAAAACAATTATAAGTAAAGACAACACAGAAAGAAAGTATAGTGTCACTACAAGCCTACAATCTAATTTAAAAGAAAAATACCAGTTACCAGTTACTCTGAAGCACTGAATTAAATATGTTTCCTTCTTCACCTTCTGGTTTCTTCTGAGAAGATGAACTTGTTTGCTGCTTTAACTGTGACTAAGCCCCACCTCCAGTTATCACGTAGCTGAGGTCAGAGGCCAGACAATTAACACCCTTCACCCAGCTACAGGACACTGACAGATGCTTAAGATAAAATTTTGCAGCAATTAAAGACAGCACAGAATTACACCACCACTATTTTTAAATTTTCAACAGAAAGCCTAAAAACAATTATAAGAAAGACAATACAGAAAGAAAGTATAGTGTCACAAGTTTCACAATCTAAGTTTAAAAGAAAAATACCAGTTACCAGTTACTTTGAAGCACTGAATTGAATATGTTTCCTTCCTTCACCTTCTGGCTCTTCTGAGAAGATGAACTTGTTTGCTGCTTTTAACTGTGACTAAGCTCCACCTCCAGTTATCACGTAGCTGAGGTCAGAGGCCAGACAATTAACACCTTCTACCCAGCTACAGGACAGTCAGACAAGCCAAGATAAAATTTGCAGCAATTAAAGACAGTACAGAATTACACCACCACTATTTTTAAATTTTCAACAGCCCAAAACAATTATAAGGTAAAGACAACACAGAAAGAAAGTATAGTGTCACTACAAGCCTACAATCTAATTTTAAAAGAAAAATACCAGTTACCAGTTACTCTGAAGCACTGAATTGAATATGTTTCCTTCCTTCACCTTCTGGCTTCTTCTGAGAAGATGAATTTCTGTTTGCTGCTTTAACTGGTGACTAAGCCCCACCTCCAGTTATCACGTAGCTGAGGTCAGAGGCCAGACAATTAACACCTTCACCCAGCTAGAGGACAGTCTGACATGCTTCAAGATAAAATTTGCAGCAATTAAAGACACGGCACAGAATTATACCACCACTATTTTTTAAATTTTCAACAGCCCAAAAACAATTACAAGTAAAGACAACCACAGAAAGAAAGTATAGTGTCACTACAAGCCTACAATCTAAGTTTAAAAGAAAAATACCAGTTACCAGTTACTCTGAAGCACTGAATTGAATATGTTTCCTTCCTTCACCTTCTGGCTTTTCTGAGAAGATGAACTCTGTTTGCTGCTTTAACTGTGACTAAGCCCCACCTCCAGTTATCACGTAGCTGAGGTCAGAGGCTGACAATTAACACCCTTCACCCAGCTACAGGACAGTCAGACAAGCCAAGATAAAATTTGCAGCACTTAAAGACAGCACAGAATTACACCACCACTATTTTTTAAATTTTCAACAGCCCAAAACAATTATAAGTAAAGACAACACAGAAAGAAAGTATAGTGTCACTACAAGCCTACAATCTAATTTTAAAAGAAAAATACCAGTTACCAGTTACTCTGAAGCTACTTGAATTGAATATGTTTCCTTCCTTCACCTTCTGGCTCTTCTGAGAAGATGAACTTATGTTTGCTAGCTTTAACTGTGACTAAGCCCCCACCTCCAGCTATCATGTAGCTGAGGTCAGAGGCCAGACAATTAACACCTTCACCCAGCTACAGGACAGTCAGACAAGCCAAGATAAATTTGCAGCAATTAAAAGATAGCACAGAATTACACCACCACTATTTTTTATTTTTCAACAGCCCAAAAACAATTACATAAGTAAAGACATACAAGAAAGAAAGTATAGTGTCACTATGTTTCACAATCTAAGTTTAAAAGAAAAATACCAGTTACCAGTTACTCTGAAGCACTGAATTGAATATGTTTCCTTCCTTCACCTTCTGGCTTCTTTTGAGAAGATGATCTTCTGTTTGCTGCTTTAATCTGTGACTAAGCTCTCACTCTGAGTTATCCGTGTGGTTGAGTCTGAGGCCAGACACTTAACACCCTTCACCCAGCTACAGGACAGTCAGACAAGCCAAGATAAAATTTGGCAATTAAAGACAGTACAGAATTACACCACCACTATTTTTAAATTTTCAACAGCCCAAAACAATTACAAGTAAAGATAACATAGAAAGAAAGTATAGTGTCACTACAATCCTACAATCTAAGTTTAAAAGAAAAATACCAGTTACCAGTTACTCTTGAAGCACTGAATTGAATATGTTTCCTTCCTTCACCTTCTGGCTTCTTCTGGAGAAGATGAACTTCTGTTTGCTGCTTTTAACTCGTGACTAAGCTCCACCTCCAGTTATCACGTAGCTGAGGTCAGAGGCCTAGACACTTAACATCCTTCACCCAGCTACAGGACAGTCAGACAAGCCAAGATAAAATTTGCAGCAATTAAAGACAGCACAGAATTACACCACCACTATTTTTTAAATTTCAGCCCAAAAACAATTATAGTAAAGACAACACAGAAAGAAGTAGTAGTGTCACTACAAGCCTACAATCTAAGTTTAAAAGAAAATACCAGTTACCAGTTACTTAATACTGAATTGAATATGTTTCCTTCCTTCACCTTCTGGCTTCTTCTGGGAAGATGAACTTCTGTTTGCTGCTTTAACTTGACTAAGCCCCACCTCCAGTTATCACGTAGCTGAGGTCAGAGGCCAGACAATTAATTCCTTCACCCAGCTACAGGACAGTCAGACAAGCCAAGATAAAATTTTGCAGCAATTAAAGACAGCACAGAATTACACCACCACTATTTTTTAAATTTTCAACAGCCCAAAACAATTACAAGTAAAGACAACACAGAAAGAAAGTATAAGTGTCACTACAAGTCCTACAATCTAAGTTTAAAAGAAAATACCAGTTACCAACGGTTACTCTGAAGCACTGAATTGAATATGTTTCCTTCCTTCACCTTCTGGCTTCTTCTGAGAAGATGAACTCTGTTTGCTGCTTTAACTGTGACTAAGCCCCACCTCCAGTTATATCACGTAGCTGGAGGTCAGAGGCTGAGACAATTAACACCCTTCACCCAGCTACAGGACAGTCAGACAAGCCAAGATAAATTTGCAGCAATTAAAGACAGCACAGAATTACACCACCACTATTTTTTAAATTTCTCAACAGCCCAAAACAATTATAAGTAAAGACAACACAGAAAGAAAGTATAGTGTCACTACAAGCTCACAATCTAAGTTTAAAAGAAAATACCAGTTACCAGTTACTCTGAAGCACTGAATTGAATATGTTTCTCCTTCACCTTCTGGTTTCTTCCTGAGAAAGATGAACTTCTGTTTGCTGCTTTATCTGTGACTTAAGCCCCACCTCCAGTTATCACGTAGCTGAGGTCAGAGGTCAGACAATTAACAATTCTTCACTCCAGCTACAGATGCCTTTACAAGCCAAGATAAATTTTCAGCAATTAAAGACAGCACAGAATTACACCACCACTATTTTTTAAATTTTCAACAACTGCAAAAACAATTACAAGTAAAGACAATACAGAAAGAAAGTATAGTGTCACTTCATGTTTACAATCTAAGTTTAAAAGAAAAATACAGTTACCAGTTACTCTGAAGCACTGAATTGAATATGTTTCCTTCTCTTCACCTTCATTCTTGAGAAGATGAACTCTGTTTGCTGCTTTAACTGTGACTAAGCCTCACCTCCAGTTATCACGTAGCTGAGGTCAGGAGGCCAGACAATTAACACCCTTCTACCCAGCTACAGGACAGTCAGACAAGCCAAGATAAAATTTGCAGCAATTAAAGACAGCACAGAATTACACCACCACTATTTTTAAATTTTCAACAGCCCAAAACAATTATAAGTAAAGACAACAGAAAGAAAGTATAGTGTCATCCATAGTTTGCAATCTAAGTTTAAAAAGAAAAATACCAGTTGCAGTTACTCTGAAGCACTGAATTGAATATGTTTCCTTCTTCACCTTTCTGGCTTCTTCTGAGAAGATGAACTCTGTTTGCTGCTTTAATCTGTGACTAAGCCTCCACCTTAGTTATCATGTAGCTGAGGTCAGAGGCTGACAATTACCACACCCTTCACCCAGCTACAGGACAGTCAGACAAGCCAAGATAAAATTTGCAGCAATTAAAGACAGCACAGAATTACATCCACCACTATTTTTAAATTTTCAACAGCCCAAAACAATTATAAGTAAAGACAATGTAGAAAGAAAGTATAGTGTCACTACAAGTTTCACAATCTAAGTTTAAAAGAAAAATACTCAGTACCAGTTACCTATAGGTAATTGAATTGAAATATGTTTCCTTCCTTCACCTTCTGGCTTCTTCTGAGAAGATGAACTTCTGTTTGCTGCTTTAACTGTGACTAAGCCCCACCTCCAGTTATCACGTAGCTGAGGGTCAGAGGCCAGACACCAACACCCTTCACCCAGCTACAGGACAGTCTGGGCTAGCCAAGATAAAATTTGCAGCAATTAAAGACAGCACAGAATTACACCACCACTATTTTTAAATTTTCAATAGCCCAAAACAATTATAAGTAAAGACAACACAGAAAGAAAGTATAGTGTCACCATGGTTTACAATCTAAGTTTAAAAGAAAAATACCAGTTACCAGTTACTCTGAAGCACTGAATCTGAATATGTTTCCTTCCTTCACCTTCTGGCTTCTTCTGAGAAGATGAACTGGTTTGATGCTTTAACTGTGACTAAGCCCCACCCAGTTATCACGTAGCTGAGGTCAGAGGCCAGACAATTCACACCCTTCACCCAGCTACAGGACACAGACAAGCACAAGATAAAATTTGCAGCAATTAAAGACAGCATGAATTACACTACCACTATTTTTTAAATTTTCAACAGCCCAAAAACAATTATAAGTAAAGACAACACAGAAAGAAAGTATAGTGTCACTACATGTTTCACAATCTAATCTAATTTTGAAAGAAAAATACCAGTTACCAGTTACTCTGAAGAACTGAATGAATATGTTTCTTCCTTTCACCTTTCTGGCTTCTTCTGAGAAGATGAACTTCTGTTTGCTGCTTTAACTGTGACTAAGCCCCACCTCCAGTTATCACGTGAGCTGGAGGCTCAGAGGCCAGACAATTAACACCCTTCACCCAGCTACAGGACAGTCAGACAAGCCTAGATAAAATTTGCAGCAATTAAAGATAGAGCAGAATTACACCACCACTATTTTTTTAAATTTCAACAGCCCAAAACAATTATAAGTAGCAAGACAACACAGAAAGAAAGTATAGTGTCACTAAGCCATAATCTAAGTTTAAAAGAAAAATACTCAGTTACCAGTTACTCTGGAAGCACTTGAATTGAATATGTTCTTCCTTCACCTTCTGGCTTCTTCTGAGAAGATGAACTTGTTTGCTGCTTTAACTGTGACTGAAGCCCACCTCCAGTTATCACGTAGCTGAGGTCAGAGGCCAGACAATTAACACCCTTCACCCAGCTTACAGGACAGTCAGACAAGCCAAGAATAAAATTTGCAGCAATTAAAGACAGCACAGAATTACAATTTCACCACTATTTTTTAAATTTTCAACAGCCCAAAAACAATTACAAGTAAAGACAACACAGAAAGAAAGTATAGTGTCACTACAAGTCTACAATCTAAGTTTGAAAAGAAAATACCAGTTACCAGTTACCTGAAGCACTGAATTGAATATGTTTCCTTCCTTCACCTTCTGGCTTCTTCTTGAAGATGAACTTGTTTGCCGTTTAACTGTGACTAAGCTTCCACTTCCAGTTATCACGTAGCTGAGGTCAGAGGCCAGACAATTAACACCCTCACCCAGCTACAGGACAGCTGTAGACAAGCCAAGATAAAATTTGAGCAATTAAAGACAGCACAGAATTACACCACCACTATTTTCTTAATTTTCAACAGCCCAAAAACAATTATAAGTAAAGACAACACAGAAAGAAAGTATAGTGTCACTACAAGCCTACAATCTAATTTTAAAAGAAAATACCAGTTACCAGTTACCTGAAGAACTGAATTGAATATGTTTCCTTCTCACCTCTGGCTTCTTCTGGAGAAGATGAACTTGTTTGCTGCTTTAACTGTGACTAAGCCTCACCTCCAGTTATCTACGTAGGCTGAGGCCGGAGGCCAGACATTAACACCCTTCACCCAGCTACAGGACAGTTGTATAAGCCAAGATAAAATTTGCAGCAATTAAAGACAGCACAGAATTACACCACTATTTTTTAAATTTTCAACAGCCCAAAACAATTACAAGTAAAGACAACACAGAAAGAAAGTATAGTGTCACCATGTTTGGCAATCTAAGTTTTCTAAAGAAAATACCAGTTACCAGTTACCTGAAGCACTGAATTGAATATGTTTCCTTCCTTCACCTTCTGGCTTCTTCTGAGAAGATGAACTTCTGTTTGCTGCTTTTACTGTGACTAAGCCCACCTCCAGGTATCACGTAGCTGAGGCTCAGAGGCCAGACACCAACAATTTTCACTCCAGCTGGGTTGGGCAGGACAGTCAGACAGCCAAGATAAAATTTGCAGTTATAATTAAAGACAGCACAGAATTACACCACCACTATTTTAAATTTTCAACAGCCCAAAAACAATTATAAGTAAAGACAACACAGAAAGAAAGTATAGTGTCACCATGCTTCACAATCTAATTTAAAGAAAAAATACCAGTTGCCAGTTACTCTGAAGCACTGAATTAAATATGTTTCCTTCCTCACCTTCTGGCTTCTTCTAAGAAGATGAACTTCTGTTTGCTGCTTTAACTGTGACTAAGCCCCACCTCCAGTTATCACGTAGCTGAGGTCAGAGGCCAGACAATTAACACCTTCACCCAGCTACAGGACAGTCAGACAAGCCAAGATAAAATTTGCAGCAATTAAAGACATGTATTGAATTACACCACCACTATTTTTAAATTTTCAACAGCCCAAAACAATTATAAGTAAAGACAACAGAAAGAAAGTATAGTGTCACTACAAGCTCACAATCTAAGTTTAAAAGAAAATACCAGTTACCAGTTACTCTAGCTAATTGAATTGAATATGTTTCCTTCCTTCACCTTCTGGCTTCTTCTGAGAAGATGAACTCTGTTTGTTGCTTTAACTGTGACTAAGCCCCACCTCCAGTTATCACGTAGCTGAGGTCAGAGGCCAGACAATTAACACCTTCACCCACACAGGACAGTCAGACAAGCCAAGATAAAATTTGCAGCAATTAAAGACAACAGAATTATACCACCACTATTTTTTAAATTTCAACAGCCCAAAATAATTATAAGTCAAGACAACACAGAAAGAAAGTATAGTGTCACTATAGCTTACAATCTAATTTTAAAAGAAAATTACCAGTTACCAGTTACCTGAAGCACTGAATTGAATATGTTTCCTTCCTTCACCTTCTGGTTCTTCTGAGAAGATGAACTTGTTTGCTGTTTAATCTGTGACTAAGCCTCACCTCTGTTATCACGTAGCTGAGGTCAGAGGCCAGACACTTAACATTCTTCACCCAGCTACAGGACAGTCAGACAAGCCAAGATAAATTTGGTGCAATTAAAGACAGCACAGAATTACACCCACCACTATTTTTAAATTTTCAACAGCCCAAAACAATTACAAGTAAAGACAATACAGAAAGAAAGTATAGTGTCACCATGCTTCACAATCTAAGTTTAAAAGAAAATACAGTTACCAGTTACTCTGAAGCACTGAATTGAATATGTTTCTTCCTTCACCTTCTGGCTTCTTCTGAGAAGATGAACTTCTGTTTGCTGCTTTAACTGTGACTAAGCCTCCACCTTGAGTTATCACGTAGCTGGAGGTCAGAGTTGCACATCACCTTCACCCAGCTACATAGACAGACAAGTTGGAAGATAAATTTGCAGTAATTAAAGACAGTACAGAATTACACCACCACTATTTTTAAATTTTCAACAGCCCAAAACAATTGAAGGGTAAAGACAACACAGAAAGAAAGTATAGTGTCACTACAAGCCTCATCAATCTAAGTTTAAAGAAAATACCAGCTACTACTGGTTACTCTGAAGCACTGAATTGAATATGTTTCTTCTTTCACCTTCTGGCTTCTTCTGAGAAGATGAACTTGTTTGCTGTTTTAACTGTGACTAAGCCCCACCTCCAGTTATCACGTAGCTGAGGTCAGAGGCCAGACAATTAACACCCTTCACCCAGCTACAGGACAGTCAGACAAGCCAAGATAAAATTTGCAGCAATTAAAGACAGCACAGAATTACACCACCACTATTTTTAAATTTTCAACAGCCTCAAAACAATTATAAGCAAAGACAATACAGAAAGAAAGTATAGTGCTTCACTGTTTCCACAATCTAAGTTTAAAAGAAAATACCAGTTACCAGTTACTCTGAAGCACTGAATTGAATATGTTTCTTCCTTCACTTTCTGGCTTCTGAGAAGATGAACTCTGTTTGCTGCTTTAACTGTGACTCAAGCCCCACCTCCAGTTATCACGTGAGCTGGAGGTCAGAGGCTAGACAATTAACATCCTTCACCCAGCTACAGGACAGTCAGACAAGCCAAGATAAAATTTGCAGCAAGTTAAAGACAGCACAGAATTACACTCACTACTATTTTTAAATTTAACAGCCCAAAAACAATTATAAGTAAAGACAACACAGAAAGGAAGGTAGTAGGTCACTACAAGCCTGACAATCTAAGTTTAAAGAAAATACCAGTTACCAGTTACCTGAAGCTAACTGAATTGAATATGTTTCTTCCTTCACCTTCTGGCTTCTTCTGAGAAGATGAACTCTGTTTGCTGTTTAACTGTGACCAAGCCCCACCTCCAGTTATCACGTAGCTGAGGTCAGAGGCCAGACACCAACACCCTTCACCCAGCTACAGGACAGTCAGACAAGCCAAGATAAAATTTGCAGCAATTAAAGACAGCAGAATTACACCCACCACTATTTTTAAATTAACAGCCCAAAAACAATTATAAGTAAAGACAACACAGAAAGAAAGTATAGTGTCACTATAGCCTACAATCTAAGTTTAAAAGAAAAATACCAGTTACCAGTTACCTAGTTAGATTGAATTGAATATGTTTTCTTCCTTCACCTTCTGGCTTCTCTGAGAAGATGAACTTCTGTTTGCTGCTTTAACTGTGACTAAGCCTCACCTCCAGTTATCACGTGAAGGAGGTCAGAGGCCAGACAATTAACACCTTCACCCAGCTACAGGACAGTCAGACAAGCCAAGATAAATTTGTGCAATTAAAGACAGCACAGAATTACACCACCACTATTTTTAAATTTTCAATGAGCCCAAAACAATTATAAGTAAAGGCACAGAAAGAAAGTATAGTGTCACTACAAGCTCTACAATCTAGTTTTAAAAGAAAAATACCAGTTACCAGTTACCTCTCGAAGCAATTGAATTGAATATGTTTCCTTCCTTCACCTTCTGGCTTTCTGAGAAGATGAATCTCTGTTTGCTGCTTTAACTGTGACTAAGCCCCACCTCCAGTTATCACGTAGCTGAGGTCAGAGGCTGACACCTACCACCCTTCACCCAGCTACAGGAGAGTGATAAGCCAAGATAAAATTTGTAGTAATTAGATGCTGGCACAGAATTACACCACCACTATTTTTTAAATTTTCATCAGCCCAAAACAATTATAAGTAAAGACAACACAGAAAGAAAGTATAGTGTCATCAAGCCTACAATCTAAGTTTAAAAGAAAATACCAGTTACCAGTTACTCTGAAGCACTGAATTGAATATGTTTGCTTCCTTTCCACCTTCTGCTTCTTCTGAGAAGATGAATCTCGGTTTGCTGCTTTAACTGTGACTAAGCCCCACCTCCAGTTATCACGTAGCTGAGGTCAGAGGCCAGACAATTAACACCCTTCACCCAGCTACAGGACAGTCAGACAAGCCAAGATAAAATTTGCAGCAATTAAAGACAGTACAGAATTACACCACCAATTATTTTTAAATTTCAACAGCCCAAACAATTATAAGTAAAGACAAATACAGAAAGAAAGTATAGTGTCACTACAAGCTCTACAATCTAATTTTCTTGAAAGAAAATACCAGTTACCAGTTACTCTGAAGAACTGAATTGAATATGTTTTCCTTCACCTTCTGGCTTTTTCTGAGAAGATGAACTCTGTTTGTTGCTTAACTGTGACTTAAGCCTCACCTCCAGTTATCACGTAGCTGAGGTCAGAGGCCAGACAATTAACACCCTTCACCCAGCTACAGGACAGTCAGACAAGCCAAGATAAAATTTGCAGCAATTAAAGATGCACAGAATTACACCACCACTACTTTTTAAATTTTCAACAGCCCAAAACAATTATGCAAGTAAAGACAACACAGAAAGAAAGTATAGTGTCACTACAAGCCTACAATCTAATTTTTGAAAGAAAAATACCAGTTACCAGTTACCTGAAGAACTGAATTGAATATGTTTCCTTCCTTCACCTTCTGGCTTCTTCTCTGAGAAGATGAACTCGGTTTGCTGCTTTAACTGTGACCAAGCCCCACCTCCAGTTATCACGTAGCTGAGGTCAGAGGCCAGACAATTAACACCTCACCCAGCTACAGGCTGTCAGACAAGCCAAGATAAAATTTGGCAATTAAAGACAGCAGAATTACACCACCACTATTTTTAAATTTTCAACAGCCCAAAAACTTTTACAAGTAAAGACAATACAGAAAGAAAGTATAGTGTCACTATGTTTCTACAATCTAAGTTTGAAAAGAAAAATACCACAGTTACCAGTTACTCTGAAGCACTGAATTGAATATGTTTTCCTCATCTTCTGGCTTCTTCTGAGAAGATGAACTTGCCTGCTGCTTAACTGTGACTAAGCCTCAATTAAAGTTATCACGTAGCTGAGGTCAGAGGCCAGACACCAACAATACCCTTCACCCAGCTACAGGACAGTCAGACAAGCCAGATAAAATTTGCAGCAATTAAAGACAGTTACAGAATTACACTACTACTACTTTTTTAAATTTTCAACAGCCCAAAAACAATTACAAGTAAAGACAACACAGAAAGAAATGTAGTGTCACCATGTTTCCACAATCTAAGTTTAAAAGAAAATACCAGTTACCAGTTACTCTTAGCACTGAATTGAATATGCTCTTCCTTCACCTTCTTGGCTTCTTCTGGAGAAGATGAATCTTCCGCTTTGCTGCTTTAACCTGTGACTAAGCCCCACCTCCAGTTATCACGTAGCTGAGGTCAGAGGCCAGACAATTAACACCTTCACCCAGCTACAGGACAGTCAGATGCTGGGCAAGATAAATTTGCAGCAATTAAAGACAGCACAGAATTACACCACCACTATTTTTTAAATTTTCAACAGCCCCAATTACAAGTAAAGACAACACAGAAAGAAGATATGAGTGTCACTACAAGCCTACAATCTAAGTTTAAAAGAAAATACCAGTTACCAGTTACTCTGAAGCACTGAAAAAAAGGTGAATATGTTTCCTTCCCTTCACCTTAAAAGCTTCTTCATGAAGATGAACTTCTGTTTGCTACTTTAACTGCGGCTAAACCCCACCTCCAGTTATCACGTAGCTGAGGTCAGAGCCAGACAATTAACACCCTTCACCCAGCTACAGGACAGTCAGCAAGCCAAGGACAAAATTGCAGCAATTAAAGACAGCACAAATTACACCACCACTATTTTTGGGTACCAACATTTAAAACAATTATAAGTAAAGACTAGCACAGAAAGAAAGTATAGTGTCTGCAAGCCTACCAATCTAGGAAAAGAAAATGCGGTACCAGTTACTCTGAGCACTGAATTGAATATATTTCCTTCCTTCACCTTCTGGCTTCTTCTGAGAAGATGAACTTCTGTTGCTGCTTTAACTGTGACTAAGCCCACCTCCAGTTATGCGTAGCTGAGGTCAGAGGCAGACAATTAGCACCCTTCATAACTTTGGGACAGTCAGACAAGCCAAGATAAAAATTTTCAAGCAATTAAAGACAGCACAGAATTACACCACCACTATTTTAAATTTTCCAACAGCCAAAAACAATTATAAGAAAAGACAACACAGAAAGAAAGTATAGTGTCACTACAAGCCTACAATCTAATTTTGAAAGAAAATACCAGTTACCAGTTACTCTGAAGCACTGAATTGAATATGTTCCTTCCTTCACCTTCTGGCTTCTTCCGAGAAGATGAACTTCTGCTCTGCTGCTTTAACATGACGAAGCTACCACCTCCAGTTATCACGTAGCTGAGGTCAGAGGCCAGACAATTAACACCCTTCACCCAGCTACAGGACAGTCAGACAAGCAAGATAAAATTTGCAGCAATTAAAGACAGCACAGAATTACACCACCACTATTTTAAATTTTCAACAGCCCAAAACAATTACAAGTAAAACACAGAAAGAAAGTATAGATTCACTACAAACCTACAATCTAAGTTTAAAGAAAAATACCAGTTACAGTTACTCTAGACACTGAATTGAATATGTTTCCTTCCTTCACCTTCTAGCTACTTCAGAAGATGAACTTCTGTTTGCTGCTTTAACATGACTAAGCCTCAGTTATCACGTAGCTGGAGGTCAGAGGCCAGACAATTAACATCCTTCACCCAGCTACAGGACAGTCAGACAAGCCAAGATAAAATTATGCAGAATTAAAGACAGCACAGAATTACACCACCACTATTTTTTAAATTTCCAACAGCCCAAAACAATATAAGTAAAGACAACACAGAAAGAAAGTATGAGTGTCACCACAAGCCTACATCTAATTTTAAAGAAAAATACCAGTTACCAGTTACTGCAAACACTGAATTAAATATGTTTCCTTCCTTCACCTTCTGGCTTCTTCTGAGAAGATGAACTTCTGTTGCTAACTTTAGCTTGTATTCATACCTCCAGTTATCCGTAGCGCTGAGGTCAGAGGCCAGACAATTGCTTACCTTCACCCAGCTGGGACAGTCAGACAAGCCAAATAAAATTTGCAGCCAATTAAAGACAGCACAGATTACACCACCACTATTTTAAATTGTTAAACAGCCCAAAAAACACTATATAGTAAAGACAACACAGAAAGAAAGTATAGTGTCACTGCAAGCCTACAATCTAAGTTTAAAAGAAAATACCCAGTTACCAGTTACTCTAGAACACTGAATTGAATATGTTCCTTCCTTCACCTTCTGAAAGCTAACTTCTGAGAAGATGAACTTCTGTTTGCTGCTTTAACTGTGACTAAGCCCCTCCAGTTATCACGGTAGCTGAGGTCAGAGGCGAACAGTGAACCCTTCACCCAGCTACAGGACAGTCAGACAAAGCCAAGATAAAATTTGCAGCAATTAAAGACAGCACAGAATTACACCACCACTATTTTTTAAATTTTCAACAGCCCAAAACAATTACAAGTAAAGACAACACAGAAAGAAAGTATGGTATCACTACAAGCCTACAATCTAAGTTTAAAAGAAAATACAGTTACCAGTTACTCTGAAGCACTGAATTGAATATGTTTCCTTCATCACCTTCTGGCTAACTACAAGAAGATGAACTCTGTTTGCTACTTTAACTGTGACAAGCACCTACCCAGTTATCACGTAGCTGAGGTCGACCGAGACAATTAACATCCTTCACCCAGCTACAGGACAGTCAGACAAGCAAAGATAAAATTTGCAGCAATTAAAGACCTTTTTGAAATTACACACACTATTTTTAGGCACCCAACTTGGCCCAAAAACAATTATAAATAGAACAACAGAAAGAAAATATGGTGTCACTACAAGCCTACAATCTAATTTAAAAGAAAATACCAGTTACCAGTTACTCTGGCAGCACTGAATTGAATATGTTTCCTTCCTTCACTCTTCTGGCTTCTATCAGAAGATGAACTTCTGTTTGCTGCTTTAACTGTGACTAAGCCCCACCACTCAGTTATCACGTAGCTGTAGGTCAGAGGCCAGACAATTAACACCCTTCACTTGCTTCTGGGACAGTCAGACAAGCCAAAGGTAAAATTTGCACTTAAAGACAACTGAGAATTACACCAAAACTATTTTTAAATTTTCAACAGCCCAAAAACAATTACAAGTAAAGACAACACAGAAAGAAGTATAGTGTCACTACAAGCCTACAATCTAAGTTTAAAGAAAAAATACCAGTTACCAGTTACTCTGAAGCACTGAATTGAATATGTTTCCTTCCTTCACCTTCTAGCTTCTTCTGAGAAGATGAACTTCTGTTTGCTGCTTTAACTGTGACTAAGCCCCACCTCCAGTTATCACGTAGCTGAGGTCAGAGGCCAGACAATTAACACCCTTCACCCAGCTACAGGACAGTCAGACAAGCCAAGATAAAATTTGCAGCAATTAAAGAGCAGCACAAATTACACCACCTATTTTTAAATTTTCAACAGCCCAAAAACAATTATAAGTAAAGACAACACAGAAAGAAAGTATAGTGTCACTACAAGCCTACAATCTAAGTTTAAAAGAAAAATACAAGTTACCAGTTACTCTGAAGCACTGAATTGAATATGTTTCCTTCCTTCACCTTCTGGCTTCTTCTGAGAAGATGAACTTCTGTTTGCTGCTTTAACTGTGACTAAGCCCCACCTCCAGTTATCACGTAGCTGAGGTCAGAGGCCAGACAATTAACACCCTTCACCCAGCTACAGGACAGTCAGACAAGCCAAGATAAAATTTGCAGCAATTAAAGACAACAGAATTACACCACCACTATTTTTAAATTTTCAACAGCCCAAAAACAATTATAAGTAAAGACAACACAGAAAGAAAGTATAGTGTCACTACAGCCTACAATCTAAGTTTAAAAGAAAATACCAGTTACCAGTTACTCTGAAGCACTGAATTGAATATGTTTCCTTCCTTCACCTTCTGGCTTCTTCTGAGAAAATGAACTTCTGTTTGCTGCTTTAACTGTGACTAAGCCCCACCTCCAGTTATCACGTAGCTGATGGTCAGAGGCCAGACAATTAACACCCTTCACCCAGCTACCAGGACAGTCAGACAAGCCAAGATAAAATTTGCAGCAATTAAACACAGCACAGAATTACACCACCACTATTTTTTAAATTTTCAACCAGCCCAAAACAATTATAAGTAAAGACAACACAGAAAGAAAAGTATAGTGTCACTACAAGCCTACAATCTAAGTTTAAAAGAAAATAGCAGTTACCAGTTACTCACAAGCACTGAATTGGATATGTTTCTTCCTTCACCTTCACAAGCGCTGTTCTGAAGATGAACTTCTGTTTGCTGCTTTAACTGTGACTAAGCCCACCTCCAGTTATCACGTAGCTGAGGTCAGAGGCCAGACAATTAACACCCTTCACCAGCTACAGGACAGTCAGACAAGCAAGATAAAATTTGCAGCAATTAAAGACAGCACAGAATTACACCACCACTATTTTTAAATTTTCAACAGCCCAAAACAATTATAGGTAAACACTAACACAGAAAGAAAGTGGTACGTCACAAAGCCTACAATCTAAGTTTAAAGAAAATACCAGTTGCCAGTTACTCTGAAGCACTGAATTGAATATGTTTCCTTCCTTCACCTTCTGGCTTCTCCGAGAAGATGAACTTCTGTTTGCTGCTTTAACTGAACTAAGCCCCACCTCCAGTTATCACGTAGCTGAGGTCAGAGGCCAGACAATTAACACCCCTTCACCCAGCTACAGGACAGTCAGACAAGCCAAGATAAAATTTGCAGCAATTAAAGACAGCACAGAATTACACCACCACTATTTTTAAATTTTCAACAGCCCAAAAACAATTATAAGTAAAGACAACACAGAAAGAAAGTATAGTGTCACTACAAGCCTACAATCTAAGTTTGAAAGAAAAATACCAGTTACCAGTTACTCTGAAACACTGAATTGAATATGTTTCCTTCCTTCACCTTCTGGCTTCTTCTGAGAAGATGAACTTCTGTTTGCTGCTTTAACTGTGACTAAGCCCCACCTCCAGTTATCACGTAGCTGAGGTCAGAGGCCAGACAATTAACACCCTTCACCCAGCTACAGGACAGTCAGACAAGCCAAGATAAAATTTGCAGCAATTAAAGACAGCACAGAATTACACCACCACTATTTTTTAAATTTTCAACAGCCCAAAAACAATTATAAGTAAAGACAACACAGAAAGAAAGTATAGTGTCACTACAAGCCTACAATCTAAGTTTAAAAGAAAAATACCAGTTACTCTGAAGCACTGAATTGAATATGTTTCCTTCCTTCACCTTCTGGCTTCTTCTGAGAAGATGAACTTCTGTTTGCTGCTTTTAACTGTGACTAAGCCCCACCTCCAGTTATCACGTAGCTGAGGTCAGAGGCCAGACAATTAACACCCTTCACCCAGCTACAGGACAGTCAGACAAGCCAAGATAAAATTTGCAGCAATTAAAGACAGCACAGAATT
This sequence comes from Neoceratodus forsteri, assembly GCA_016271365.2. Taxonomy (NCBI): domain Eukaryota; kingdom Metazoa; phylum Chordata; order Ceratodontiformes; family Ceratodontidae; genus Neoceratodus; species Neoceratodus forsteri. Next base: position 103,343,199 of record CM028129.1, on the reverse strand, counting down.
ACACCACCACTATTTTTTAAATTTTCAACAGCCCAAAAACAATTATAAGTAAAGACAACACAGAAAGAAAGTATAGTGTCACTAAAGCTACAATCTAAGTTTAAAGAAAAATACCAGTTACCAGTTACTCTGAAGCACTGAATTGAATATGTTTCCTTCCTTCACCTTCTGGCTTCTTCTGAGAAGATGAACTTCTGTTTGCTGCCTTTAACTGTGACTAAGCCTCCCACCTCCAGTTATCACGTAGCTGAGGTCAGAGGCCAGACAATTAACAACCTTCACCCAGCTACAGGACAGTCAGACAAGCCAAGATAAAATTTGCAGCAATTAAAGACAGCACAGAATTACACCACCACTATTTTTTAAATTTTCAACAGCCCAAAACAATTACAAAGTAAAGACAACACAGAAAGAAAGTATAGTGTCACTTACAAGCCTACAATCTAAGTTTAAAAGAAAAATACCAGTTACTCTGAAGCACTGAATTGAATGTTTCCTTCCTTCACCTTCTGGCTTCTTCTGAGAAGATGAACTTCTGTTTGCTGCTTTTAACTGTGACTCAAGCCCCACTCCAGTTATTATCACGTAGCTGAGGTCAGAGCTCAGACAATTAACACCCTTCACCCAGCTACAGGACAGTCAGACAAGCCAAGATAAAATTTGCAGCAATTAAAGACAGCACAAAATTACACCACCACTATTTTTTAAATTTTCAACAGCCCAAAAACAATTATAAGTAAAGACAACACAGAAAGAAAGTATAGTGTCACTACAAGCCTACAATCTAAGTTTAAAAGAAAAATACCAGTTACCAGTTACTCTGAAGCACTGAATTGAATATGTTTCCTTCCTTCACCTTCTGGCTTCTTCTGAGAAGATGAACTTCTGTTTGCTGCTTTAACTGTGACTAAGCCCCACCTCCAGTTATCACGTAGCTGAGGTCAGAGGCCAGACAATTAACACCCTTCACCAGCTACAGGACAGTCAGACAAGCCAAGATAAAATTTGCAGCAATTAAAGACAGCACAGGATACACAAAACTATTTTTAAATTTTCCAACAGCCAAAAACAATTACAAGTAAAGACAACACAGAAAGAAAAGTAGTGTCACTACAAGCCTACAATCTAAGTTTAAAGAAAAATACCAGTTACCAGTTACTCTGAAGCACTGAATTGAATATGTTTCCTTCCTTCACCTTCTAGCTTCTTCTGAGAAGATGAACTTCTGTTTGCTGCTTTAACTGTGACTAAGCCCCACCTCAGTTATCACGTAGCTGGAGGTCAGAGGCCAGACATTAACACCCTTCACCCAGCTACAGGACAGTCAGACAAGCCAAGATAAAATTTGCAGCAATTAAAGACAGCACAGAATTACACCACCACTATTTTTAAATTTTCAACAGCCCAAAAACAATTATAAGTAAAGACAACACAGAAAGAAAGTATAGTGTCACTACAAGCCTACAATCTAATTTTAAAAGAAAATACCAGTTACCAGTTACTCTGAAGCACTGAATTGAATATGCTTTCCTTCACCTTCTGGCTTCTTCCTGAGAAGATGAACTTCTGTTTGCTGCTTTAACTGTGACTAAGCCCCACCTCCAGTTATCACGTAGCTGAGGTCAGAGGCCAGACAATTAACACCCTTCACCCAGCTACAGGGACAGTCAGACAAGCCAAGATAAAATTTGCAGCAATTAAAGACAGCACAGAATTACACCACCACTATTTTTAATTTCAACAGCCCAAAAACAATTATAAGTAAAGACAACACGAAAAGAAAGTATAGTGTCACTACAAGCCTACAATCTAAGTTTAAAAGAAAAATACCAGTTACCAGTTACTCTGAGCACTGAATTGAATATGTTTCTTCCTTCACCTTCTGGCTTCTCTGAGAAGATGAACTTCTGTTGCTGCTTCTAACTGTGACTAAGCCCCACCTCCAGTTATCACGAGCTGAGGTCAGAGCGCAGACACTTAACACCTTTCACCCAGCTACAGGACAGTCAGACAAGCCAAGATAAAATTTGCAGCAATTAAAGACAGCACAGAATTACACCACCACTATTTTTTAAATTTTCAACAGCCCAAAAACAATTATAAGTAAAGACAATACAGAAAGAAAGTATAGTGTCACTACAAGCCTACAATCTAAGTTTAAAAGAAAAATACCAGTTACCAGTTACTCTGAAGCACTGAATTGAATATGTTTCCTTCCTTCACCTTCTGGCTTCTTCTGAGAAGATGAACTTCTGTTTGCTGCTTTAACTGTGACTAAGCTCCCACCTCAGTTTCACGAGCTGAGGTCAGAGGCCAGACAATTAACACCCTTCACCCAGCTACAGGACAAATAGACAAGCCAAGATAAAATTTGCAGCAATTAAAGACAGCAACAGAATTACACCACCACTATTTTTTAAATTTTCAACAGCCCAAAACAATTATAAGTAAGAACAACACAGAAAGAAAGTATAGTGTCACTCAAACCTACAATCTAAGTTTAAAGAAAAATACCAGTTACCAGTTACTCTGAAGCACTGAATTGTATGTTTCCTTCACCTTCTAGCTTCTTCTGAGGAAGATGAACTTCTGTTTGCTGCTTTAACTGTAACTAAGCCCCACCTCCAGTTATCACGTAGCTGAGGGTCAGAGGCTCAGACAATTAACACCCTTCACCCAGCTACAGGACAGTCAGACAAGCCAAGATAAAATTTGCAGCAATTAAAGACAGTACAGAATTACACCACCACTATTTTTAAATTTTCAACAGCCCAAAAACAATTATAAGTAAAGACAACACAGAAAGAAAGTATAGTGTCACTACAAGCTACAATCTAATTTTGAAAGAAAAATACCAGTTACCAGTTACTCTGAAGCACTGAATTGAATATGCTTTCCTTCACCTTCTGGCTTCTTCTGAGAAGATGAACTTCTGTTTGCTGCTTTAACTGTGACTAAGCCCCACCTCCAGTTATCACGTAGCTGAGGTCAGAGGCCAGACAATTAACAGCTTCACCCAGCTACAGGACAGTCAGACAAGCCAAGATAAAATTTGCAGCAATTAAAGACAGCACAGAATTACACCACCACTATGTTTTAAATTTTCAACAGCCCAAAAACAATTACAAGTAAAGACAACACAGAAAGAAAGTATAGTGTCACTACAAGCCTACAATCTAAGTTTAAAAGAAAAATACCATTACTCTGAGCACTGAATTGAATATGTTTCTTCCTTCACCTTCTGGCTTCTTCTGAGAAGATGAACTCTGTTTGCTGCTTTAACTGTGACTAAGCCCCACCTCCAGTTATCACGTAGCTGAGGTCAGAGGCCAGACAATTAACACCCTTCACCCAGCTAAGGACAGTCAGACAAGCCAAGATAAAATTTGCAGCAATTAAAGACAGCACAGAATTACACCACCACTATTTTTTAAATTTTCAACAGCCCAAAACAATTATAAGAAAGACAACACACAGAAAGAAAGTATAGTGTCACTATCAAGCACAATCTAAGTTTAAAAGAAAATACCAGTTACCAGTTACTCTGAAGCACTGAATTGAATATGTTTCCTTCCTTCACCTTCTGGCTTCTTCTGAGAAGATGAACTTCTGTTTGCTGCTTTAACTGTGACTAAGCCCACCTCCAGTTATCACGTAGCTGAGGTCAGAGGCCAGACAATTAACACCCTTCACCCAGCTACAGGACAGTCAGACAAGCCAAGATAAAATTTGCAGCAATTAAAGACAGCACAGAATTACACCACCACTATTTTTTAAATTTTCAACAGCCCAAAAACAATTATAAGTAAAGACAACACAGAAAGAAAGTATAGTGTCACTACAAGCCTACAATCTAAGTTTAAAAGAAAAATACCAGTTACTCTGAAGCACTGAATTGAATATGTTTCCTTCCTTCACCTTCTGGCTTCTTCTGAGAAGATGAACTTCTGTTGCTGCTTTAACTGTGACTAAGCCCCACCTCCAGTTATCCATTAGCTGGTCAGAGGCCAGACAGTGTACCCCTTCACCCAGCTACAGGACAGTCAGACAAGCCAAGATAAAATTTGCAGCAATTAAAGACAGCACAGAATTACACCACCACTATTTTTAAATTTTCAACAGCCCAAAACAATTATAAGTAAAGACAACACAGAAAGAAAGTATAGTGTCACTACAAGCCTACAATCTAAGTTTAAAAGAAAAATACAGTTACCAGTTACTCTGAAGCACTGAATTGAATATGTTTCTTCCTTCACCTTCGCTTCTTTCTGAGAAGATGAACTCTGTTTGCCGTTTCTAACTGTGACTAAGCTCCCACCCCTCCAGTTATCACGTAGCTGAGGTCAGAGGCCAGACAATTAACAACCTTCACCCAGCTACAGGACAGTCAGACAAGCCAAGATAAAATTTGCAGCAATTAAAGACAGCACAGAATTACACCACCACTATTTTTAAATTTTCAACAGCCCAAAAACAATTATAAGTAAAGACAACACAGAAAGAAAGAATAGTGTCATCACAAGCCTACAATCTAAGTTTAAAAGAAAAATACCAGTTACCAGTTACTCTGAAGCACTGAATTGAATATGTTTCCTTCCTTCACCTTCTGGCTTCTTCTGAGAAGATGAACTTCTGTTTGCTGCTTTAACTGTGACTAAGCCCACCTCCAGTTATCACGTAGCTGAGGTCAGAGGCCAGACAATTAACACCCTTCACCCAGCTACAGGACAGTCAGACAAGCCAAGATAAAATTTGCAGCAATTAAAGACAGCACAGAATTACACCACCACTATTTTTTAAATTTTCAACAGCCCAAAAACAATTATAAGTAAAGACAACACAGAAAGAAAGTATAGTGTCACTACAAGCCTACAATCTAAGTTTAAAAGAAAATACCAGTTACAGTTACTCTGAAGCACTGAATTGAATATGTTTCCTTCCTTCACCTTCTGGCTTTTCTGAGAAGATGAACTCTGTTTGCTGCTTTAACTGTGACTAAGCCCCACCTCAGTTATCACGTAGCTGAGGTCAGAGGCCAGACAATTAACACCCTTCACCCAGCTACAGGACAGTCAGACAATCCAAGATAAAATTTGCAGCAATTAAAGACAGCACAGAATTACACCACCACTATTTTTAAATTTTCAACAGCCCAAAAACAATTATAAGTAAAGACAACACAGAAAGAAAGTATAGTGTCACTACAAGCCTACAATCTAATTTTAAAAGAAAAATACCAGTTACCAGTTACTCTGAAGCACTGAATTGAATATGTTTCCTTCCTTCACCTTCTGGCTTCTTCTGAGAAGATGAACTTCTGTTTGCTGCTTTAACTGTGACTAAGCCCCACCTCCAGTTATCACGTAGCTGAGGCCAGAGGCCAGACACATTAACACCCTTCACCCAGCTATGGGACAGTCAGACAAGCCAAGATAAAATTTAGCAATTAAAGACAGCACAGAATTACACCACCACTATTTTTTAAATTTTCAACAGCCCAAACAATTACAAGTAAAGACAACACAGAAGAAAGTATAGTGTCACTACAAGCCTACAATCTAAGTTTAAAAGAAAAATACCAGTTACTCTGAAGCACTGAATTGAATATGTTTCCTTCCTTCACCTTCTGGCTTCTTCTGAGAAGATGAACTTCTGTTTGCTGCTTTAACTGTGACTAAGCCCCACCTCCAGTTATCACGTAGCTGAGGTCAGAGGCCAGATAATTAACACCTTCACCAGCTACAGGACAGTCAGACAAGCCAAGATAAAATTTGCAGCAATTAAAGACAGCACAGAATTACACCACACTATTTTTTAAATTTTCAACAGCCCAAAAACAATTATAAGTAAAGACAACACAGAAAGAAAGTATAGTGTCACTACAAGCCTACAATCTAAGTTTAAAAGAAAAATACCAGTTACCAGTTACTCTGAAGCACTGAATTGAATATGTTTCCTTCTCACCTTCTGGCTTCTTCTGAGAAGATGAACTTCTGTTTGCTGCTTTAACTGTGACTAAGCCCCACCTCAGTTATCACGTAGCTGAGGTCAGAGGCCAGACAATTAACACCCTTCACCCAGCTACAGGACAGTCAGACAAGCCAAGATAAAATTTGCAGCAATTAAAGACAGTACAGAATTACACCACCACTATGTTTTAAATTTTCAACAGCCCAAAAACAATTATAAGTAAAGACAACACAGAAAGAAAGTATAGTGTCACTACAAGCCTACAATCTAAGTTTAAAAGAAAAATACCAGTTACCAGTTACTCTGAAGCACTGAATTGAATATGTTTCCTTCCTTCACCTTCTGGCTTCTTCTGAGAAGATGAACTTCTGTTTGCTGCTTTAACTGTGACTAAGCCCCAGCTCAGTTATCACGAGCTGAGGTCAGAGGCCAGGACAATTAACACACCCTTCACCCAGCTACAGACAGTCAGACAAGCCAAGATAAAATTTGCAGGCAATTAAAGACAGAATTACACCACACCACTATTTTTTAAATTTTCAACAGCCCAAAAACAATTATAAGTAAAGACAACACAGAAAGAAAGTATAGTGTCACTACAAGCCTACAATCTAATTTTAAAGAAAAATACCAGTTACCAGTTACTCTGAAGAACTGAATTGAATATGTTTCCTTCCTTCACCTTCTGGCTTCTTCTGAGAAGATGAACTTCTGTTTGCTGCTTTAACTGTGACTAAGCCCCACCTCCAGTTATCACGTAGCTGAGGTCAGAGGCCAGACAATTAACACCCTTCACCCAGCTACAGGACAGTCAGACAAGCCAAGATAAAATTTGCAGCAATTAAAGACAGCACAGAATTACACCACCACTATTTTTTAAATTTTCAACAGCCCAAAAACAATTACAAGTAAAGACAACACAGAAAGAAAGTATAGTGTCACTACAAGCCTACAATCTAATTTTAAAAGAAAAATACCAGTTACCAGTTACTCTGAAGAACTGAATTGAATATGTTTCCTTCCTTCACCTTCTGGCTTCTTCTGAGAAGATGAACTTCTGTTTGCTGCTTTAACTGTGACTAAGCCCCACCTCCAGTTATCACGTAGCTGAGGTCAGAGGCCAGACAATTAACACCCTTCACCCAGCTACAGGACAGTCAGACAAGCCAAGATAAAATTTGCAGCAATTAAAGACAGCACAGAATTACACCACCACTATTTTTTAAATTTTCAACAGCCCAAAAACAATTATAAGTAAAGACAACACAGAAAGAAAGTATAGTGTAACTACAAGCCTACAATCTAAGTTTAAAAGAAAAATACCAGTTACCAGTTACTCTAAAGCACTGAATTGAATATGTTTCCTTCCTTCACCTTCTGGCTTCTTCTGAGAAGATGAATCTGTTTGCTGCTTTAACTGTGACTAAGCCCCACTCCAGTTATCACGTAGCTGAGGTCAGAGGCCAGACAATTAACACCCTTCACCGAGCTACAGGACAGTCAGACAAGCCAAGATAAAATTTGCAGCAATTAAAGACAGCACAGAATTACACCACCACTATTTTTAAATTTTCAACAGCCCAAAACAATTATAAGTAAAGACAACACAGAAAGAAAGTATAGTGTCACATATAAGCTACAATCTAAGTTTAAAAGAAAATACCAGTTACCAGTTACTCTTGAAGCACTGAATTGAATATGTTTCCTTCCTTCACCTTCTGGCTTCTTCTGAGAAGATGAACTTCTGTTTGCTGCTTTAACTGTGACTAAGCCCCACCTCCAGTTATCACGTAGCTGAGGTCAGAGGCCAGACAATTAACACCTTCACCCAGCTACAGGACAGTCAGACAAGCCAAGATAAAATTTGCAGCAATTAAAGACAGCACAGAATTACACCACCACTATTTTTTAAATTTTCAACAGCCCAAAAACAATTATAAGTAAAGACAACACAGAAAGAAAGTATAGTGTCACTACAAGCCTACAATCTAAGTTTAAAAGAAAAATACCAGTTACCAGTTACTCAGAAGCACTGAATTGAATATGTTTCCTTCCTTCACCTTCTGGCTTCTTCTGACTGCGAGCATTTGTGTACATGATTTTCCATTGGCCAGATTTCGGTGTGCTAGTTGTTGGCCGAGGTCTGACGTTTCCCCTGTGTGTCGTATGGGGAGCCAGACCTTTTTCCTTACCTGGTGATGCAGATGAACTACAAACATGCTGAACTCCTGTTTGATCACTAGCTGAGGGGGGAAGGGTGTTCTTCCCATTCTATGTATCGGGTGCTGCACTCCTCTCCCCATTTGCTAGTTTAAATAATCTGCAAAGATGTCAAACTTCTGCCCCAATGCACTGACTCCCACCTTAGTCAGGTGCAGACCATCAAATTTAAAGTACTTACGCTTCCAAAACTGTTGCCAGTTACCTACAAATTTGTGTCCTTTTTCCTGGCACCAGCTTTTGAGCCACATGTTTAGCTCCCCTATATCCCCTTCTCTGATCTTCTGTCCATCTGCCCCCTCTCCCAGACTGACTGGATCTCAGAGAAGGAGATGCCGGTTGAAATGGATGACAGTTTGTCACCCAGCCTGATCAGGTGTTTCTTGGTTTCCACAACTGACTGGTTGGCGAGATCATTAGTCCCTACCAGGACATCAATGTTTTCTCCTGCTTCTTGCACGATTTTAGCAATGTGGTCAGTGTCTCTCCATGCTGATGTACCTGGGAGACTGGCAATTACCCCTGGCTGGAAGTAGGTATCAACTCTCTGAATCATGGAGTCTCCTATGATCAGAAGTGTTTTGGATTTCCTTTTTGCTTTTTTTTTATTTTGCTCCCTGTTTTGGGTGAGTTTTGTTCTGCCAGTTCCTGTGCTGCAGTGTCCTCTGCCCCTTTGTTTGATTTCGAAGATGGAGGCAGATACCTGTTTGAAGTTTTTACATGGTTTATAGAGGTGATACATTGGAAAGCACAAGGCCTATCCCCAGGGCAAAGTAGTCTTAACGAGTTTATAGAGGTTTGCCTATGCCAAATCCACAACACCGTCATTGAAGTTTGGCATAGCAAGATCCCCAATGTTGACAGGTGGAAGTTCGCCTGTCTGAGCATTGAAGTGTTTCTCATGGGGGCTGCACCCCCTGAACCCCCAACTCTGAATCGGAGCTGATTTGAAGGGGGGACGACACATGGGGAAAGGGTGAAATTTCAACCCCAGGTTCCCCACAGTGACAATTTCGAAACTTGTTGAAATTATCACTGTGGGGGATTTCCCCATAAGTGTTTCAATGTGCAAACAGCACACCGTTTATGGATGGGTTGGGTCTGTTAGATGTCTGGCACCTCCTCCACCCATCAGACAGACAATACACTTTCCACTCTTTACCACACAATACTTTTCTAAAATAGATTATTTTTTGATCAAAGACAGCTTTCCCAGGCTCCTCTCAGTGGATATTCAAGCGTTAGTAATTTCGGTCCATGCTTCCATGCACATGCTGCACGCTGTCCGGGGCGGAGGACAGGGACAGGGTCTGGTGATTTAATTTGCAACCTTTAAGGCATTTAGAATGTTCTTTCCAAATTAAACATTATATTAAAGTTTTTTTAACATAATGAGAACTCTTTAGACTCCTTAGACATGATTTGGGTTTCTGCAAAATGTGTTTTTCGGGGGAGGGGGTTATGCAACTTGCCATAAAGAAGCAAAAAATTAGAAATGCGGGTGTAAAGCAACTTCTTAAAGATATTTGGGCCTTGAAGGTGAGATTGAGGGTGGATTCTCCAGAAGAAGAATGGTTAAAATGAAACTTACGCTCCCGATATTCGAGTCTGCTAGGTGAAAAAGCTGAATTAGCGCTTTTGTGTACCAAGACACAGTACTTGGAACCAGGGGAATATGCCGAGAGACTTTTGGCCCTCAGGCTTCTTCAGTTGGATTCCAGAAAGTAGAGTTCTGCATTCCAATCAGTACCAGTGTTTCAGTCCTTTTATAGCTTTCTTTATAGAAATGAGCAAGTGCATCCCTCCCTGCTGGAGAAAATTTCAGAATATCTTCAACAAACGGAGCTTCTCTTTGTTGCTGAGCAACAGCATGTTATCCTTAAGGCTCCCATAAGTACTTCAGAGGTCAGTCAGGTGATCAGACAGTTACCTTTAAATAATGCCTCTGGGCCTGATGTCTTCCTTAATAGTGTTTTATAAAGTCTACTCTACAGAGTTGGTCCCTTATTTGACTAAAATGTTCAATTCTTGGCTTTCGTTTGGACTGGCTGATCCATCTTTGGAAGAAGCTTGGATTCATTTACTTCAAAAATCAGGGAGGGATGAATTGTTGCCAGGCAATTACTGACCTATCTCTTTAATTAATTCTGATTTTAAAATATTTGCAAAGGTACTAGCCAACCAGGTCCTTCATCTATGAGACAGTTTGAAAAGACCAGACCAAGCAGACTTTATGAAAGACATGATGTATTTTGATCATCTTCAGAAATTGTATCACTTGATGTCTGCTGCAAGGGAAGGCAAGTCTCCTGCAGCCCTGGTGTCCCTGGACATGGAGAAAGTTTTTGATTGTGTTTCAGGGGCTTATCATTTTGCAGTTTTATGTAAATTTGGGTTACAGGATGATTTTCTTACATGGGTCAAGGTATTACATCAGCACCACTCTGCCCACAAATGGAGCAATAGGGTGTTATTGGCTCCCCTTGCATTATAGAAGGGTACCAGACAGGGATGCCCCTTTCTGTTTTTTTGTTTAATTAATATTTGGAGCCCCTAATTCGAATCTTAATGATAACTGCACAGTAAAAGATGATTAGGGTGCGGGGTACCAGTTATAAATTATTGGTTTATGCCAATGACCTTCTACTCATGTGGAGGAGCTCTCTGTCTCCATTCCAACTGCATTACAGGAAATACAGAAATTCTCTGAAATTTCCTCTTACAAACTTAATCTTGATAAAACTAAAGTACTGTCTCTTAATTATGCATTGTGCAAAAACAATGTCTTAGAGCTGGGATTGGTATGGGAGTCCTCCACCATAACACATCTAGGCTTTAAGATCTCTTGCCATCCCTCTGACCTCTTCAAAAATAACTTAGCACCTCTTCTCTCTTCCATAAGGTGGACCTGCAATGCTGGATGTCCCTTCCGCTATCTCTATGGGACAGGATTAATGTTGTCAAAATGAATCTCCTTCTCAGACTTTTGTATCCAATTAGAATGCTAAGTGTTTTCCTTCCTAAAACTTGGTTTTCTACACTTCAGCATTGCAGTATTGATTTTCTCTGGCAGAGACAGGTGATTAGTAGATCCTCCTTCGAATTATGCACTCCTCAGAAGGTGGGGGGGGTCTCCAGTTTCCAAACGTTTTTTTTATATTATGGGTGTAAATATTTGCAATGGGAATAAGCCTTTAGGGATATGTAATAGAAGGGTATTTATCCTCTTTGCTTGTTATACAATGGGACCTGTGTAAATGTTCCTGGATCGCCCTTTGTATCCTTCTTTATAGCAAACAGTCCCAATTGCTGGCACCCCTTATAGTGACTCCAATTTATTTGTCACTTCAAGCTCACAGTCAGTTAGATCTTTATTTAGGATTGACTTGTTACAAGGCTCGTATACAACCCTGGTTCTGGAAAGCTTGACATCTTAATAAACCACCATCCTATTCCCATTGCTCTTTGTCCTCAATTACGTACTTATTTGGTAGATATATTTTTTGGAGGAGGACACATTCATACCATTTGCTACTTTTAGGTAACAGTTTCAATTACTTCAATCTTTTTATTTTAAATATCTGCAGTTTATGTGAGCCACTTAGGAAAAGGCCCCTGGGAGAGGGCAGTTGGAGATAGATTAACTGACCTAATTTGCATAGCAACACAGCCCCATTTGACTACTGGATTATATAAGGCTCTACAGAATATGGAGTGAACAAATCCCTTGGGGATTTGTTACTACTGGCAATAGGTTTTGGGTCTCAAGTGGGGTCAACATGATTGGCAAATAATATGGCAGAATCTTTATAAGAAAGCAAGTGAGATACATACAGACTTACGCAATTTAATGTTCTTCATAATCTTTATTTTAGCCCCCAGAAACTTTAAAGAATATTGAAACTTACTTCCCCGGCATGCTTCAGATTTGGGCTTGCTCTAGTTACATTGCTACATATGCTGTGAGAGTGCCCTAGAGTGACTCCACTCTGGTTAGCTATTAAGAATTTTCTTGACTCTATCTTAGGCTTGGAAGCCCATTTTACCCCAGAAGTGTGCTTAATAGGTTTGTACCCTCCTTTACTCTTTAATCCACAGAAAGACTATATGGCTTTAGTGGAATTTACAGCAAAGACTGTCATTCTGCATAATTTTACAAGCACTAAATATCAAAAAACAAATTGTATAACTTAGCCACCGCCCACATTTGTTTAGATCCCATTGGGAATCACTGTATGCTGTCATAACATCTGTGTCCACTGGAGACTAAAGAATCCATCTGTAAGTTTTATTGCTGATGAAGCATTTTCATAAGCTTTAACTAATTTATTTCAGAGGATATTTCTTCCTAGTCATTAACAACAAAGTTAATGTAGTTCTGCACTTGGGGGGGGGTAGAAAATGCTATGTATTTGGATTACTTTATTCTATAATTTTTGAACCATTGTTTGTACTATATGTATTGTTCCATGTATTTGTTCTTTGTATTGGTTGTGTTTCTCATTAATAAAGTATATTAAATGAGAAGAAAAAAGTCCCCAACATCTGAGATTATCTTTGCCTGTGTTCTTGTTATCAAATGTGCTGAAACAGCAGGGTTTAACCCCTCTGTGATTAACTTAGCAAATCCTGGAAAGTCATTTACAATAATCACAGATACAGGAAACGTTGGTACTACTCCCACTTTCATTTTATGCAACACCCCATTGATGTCCAGAGTCACTTTGGTGGTGAGATAGTACTGAGTGTCTCCGTGGATGCAGATGACACCAGTACCTGGTCCTTTTGCACAGTCTTTTCCCAGAACTTCAACATGAACAAGGGTCTGTCTGTTGCCCAAATCTGTAAGTCCCTTCACAGTCTTATCTCCTGCCTTGACATCTGTTAAATATTTGCCCAATTTGCTAAGGCCAAATTTTCTCCAGTGTTACCCTCCATACTTTTATGACAGTTTCAGTCTCAGTTTGGACTTTTGTTTCTGCTTCTAGATTGACTGCTATTCTTCTGGTAATCACTCCCGGGTTTCCTGCTGCAGGATCCGTACTTTTCTTCTGTGCTTCCCTGATACTAGGTCTAGCACCCATACACAAAACTCTTGGTGAAGAGTATGCACAGCATAAATCCCACTTTGTCTGACATCAGCTGTTGTAGGGGCATAGGTCAGAAAGCATAGGTAAAACCAGGAGAAGCTATAAAATTCACACGTAGAGTTTTATTATCAATAAAATTAAAAGATGCAGAAGCAAATAGTTTGATACCTTTTATTGGACCAACATAGATGTAACAAAAGAAAACAGAGCTTAAACTTTGGGACCAACTAAGTCCTTCCTTGGAAGCTTATGACAGTTGTTTATAAAAACACATTCTATTAACACCCAGATCATACATAAAAAATCAGAAAGAATTCTCATTGGTTTAAAATACCTATTTTAAAACATAACTGAGGTTTAAATGCAAGAAATCCGTTTAACTCAGCTGGCTGCTGCGAAGCACTCCAAGGTCAAATGTCAGCAGAGGCAGCTAAGGGTAATCCTTCGAGATGCAGGCAAAAATAATAAAAGAAAATGTATATATAAATTAATAAATAACAATAAAAAAAATTAATACAATTAAAAAATTAAAATTATTCAGAATGGCTCTTCATCAGGCACTACAAACAAAGTCATGCATCTGAGAGTCTCTCTCTCTCTCTCTCAATTTACATCTCAGTCTATGCTTGTGTAAACAAAACATTGCTCTCTTTTTATAAGATGACTTTTCCTGGAAGTTTAAACTTTGCATCCTGTTTGTTGTAAGCTGCATCTCCTGTTTCTCACAAAATGTACTGTAGCAGAACTTTGTTTCTTTCTTGAGTCTGGGCTGACAAGCGCATCTAGTCTTTAACAGGTGCAAACAAATAGAATATTCTGTCTCAGAGCTGATCTCTTGTTGCTAATTCTGTAAACAAGCTTGTAGTGCTCAAAATACATTTCAAGGTCAGCCCCCTGTATTACAGACTTTCTTTTTAAGAAACCCAAATAGCTTTCTGCAATCATTTCAACAATATAACTATATACATTTGCAAACCAAGGGATCCCAGTTTTACATAAAGATTCACATATATGTTTTTAACCACAGAGAAGCAAGCGATGAAAAAGAGAATAATAACAGCAAGTGAAGGAAAGGAAATAATAGGGGAAAACTGTGGGACCATTGCAATGGCCAATTCCTAGGTGTGACAAGAAACATTTGATTGTGCAATCAGACAGGCAAGAGACAGGTGAGTGTCAGAGTAGGAGAGGACAAAACACAGTAGATCCATGCTGTTCACTCTCTCTGCATAGCAAATGGGATAAGGTCATACCCAATCCTGTCACAGAGTGCATGGCAGGGTCCTGCTTGTTGCATCCAAGAACTTATTATATTTATTAATATAATGTAGTGTTCCAATATGACCAAGGCCCTGATTTTTCGGCAGCACTTTGGGACCAAGCTCTGCAGCAGGATTACCATTTGCCACAGAATTTCTGTGGTACTTGTTTATAATTTCTATAGAAGTTCTGCAGCACCAATGAACTTCTAAATGTCCATTGCAATGGCTATAGCAACCAAGATGGTGGATTGCAAAATACCACTAGTTCAAACAATAAAGCCACAGTCTTTCTTGAAAAACATTTTAAAAAAAGTTAAAAAAATCATCTATCATTTGAGGTCCTATCCTATTCCTTAAATGAAATGCGAAGAGGGGACCTTGTGTAATAAATTATTTATTTATGCTCACACTTTTTGTGCCACTCATGATGTCCCATTGTATATCACTAATATATTTATATGTAAATGGCAATGTAGTTTCTTTCACAATAAATTTGCCTTTTTGTAATCTTGAAATTGTAACCTTATTTGTACAGCTCACTTTATAAATGGAATAAACAGAATAGTGGAGATATTTTAAAACCTATTTTTCATGCCAACCCACTTCTCTTGATGTGCTACATCACCCTGTCAGGCCATTATAGGCACATGAACTCCTTGTGAGGAAAGGCTCCCCAGCCCATCACAAGATGTCAGCTGTGCAAAACAGAATATTGTGCCATACCTTCCTAGGCTTGGAACAGTGGTGTGCAATAGCACTGGTCCTCGTCCTTGTGCTACCCAACCAGCTCTCTAAGCTCATCCCTGAACTTGAGTTACTGGCACGGTAACACAACATGCTACCCGCTGGTCCAATGACCTGCCCAGCACACAATATTTCTTCCTAACTTTTATAGGTAGTTCTATCAACCCATAATAACATGTAATAAATAATCCTGGCAAAAAATGTGTTCACTACACTTATTCATTTGACAAGCTTGTTCTTTCAGCAGGTCTACACATCATTATATTCCAGCTTTCTAGCCATAATTCCTTCTTTTTAAGACAGGTTCATTCGTTTTACTAGTTATTCATTTCAGAGGGCTTCCCTACCTTAAAGACACAAATAAATCTCTACAAAGTAAGTTATTCAGTGTGCAGATCTATTCTGTCATCAAGTATTTGTGTAAGTTGGCCCCAGAGTAATAACTTCAGAACTGACAATTGTACTAGGTTGTAGTACAGGTTGAGCAAATGTCACAATACCTGATGTGCTGTGCCACTTCCTCAGGGAGTGAGAGTAGTGGCAGATAATTTACTATTCATTTCTGTGGCAGAATGCAGTCCTGTAGTTAGTTAAAATATGATTTCATGTCACTGATAACAACACACACTGAGCACAGAGGGTTCTGGATATATAAGGAGAGGAAGGGAATCAGGCGCTATGGAAAAACTCTAAATGTTAAAAAAGAATCACCAAGAGCAGTAAATGATGTGGCACTGCAGATGTTCTGTGGTAGGATGCATGTTTTACATAAAACTCTTTGGCCGCAGAGTTCTATGGGCCTTGAGTGTGACACATTCCAATAATATTAATTGAAGGGATTCCCGGGATTATGTGGGGGAAGAGCTCCTCCCCCACTGCCTATTTAATTAGAACAACAGGAAGGTGGAAAGGACTACACGAAGGAACGAGCAGTGCTAGATTCGAACAAAATGAAGAAATAGCGAACAGAGAACCTGCACCTGCTCAAAAACATGCAAACTTTGTTTGTGCTCCAAGAAAGATAAGTACCAGCCGAGAATGCTCATATAAATATAAAAAAGCTTTATTCCATAAAACAGGAGCAAAAGAAACTCACTATAATGAAAGTCCTCAAGTCCCTATGCAAAGGAGTCCATACAGTTCAAACAGTCCATAATGTCCAAGCAGTTCAGACGAAACAGGACAGCAGTGGAAACAGCTGGATAATCCAAACAAGAGCCAGAGCAAGAGCTGAGGGTCACCTCTGTATGACGTCACCTGATGCGTTCACAGATGGCTTTTTCAAAGGCTGATGTCCAAAAATGCATATACATGTATATAAACATGTATCTATGCATCTACAGTGCTATTCCTCATTTCCGCAAGATTTCTACTTCGCGATCAACTGCATCTCTTTCTATTCGGATGTCATATGGCGGGCTACCAGGATTTCTTGGACATGTCCAACGCAGTACTTGACTTATGTATATATATTACTCCCTGTTTACAACTCAATGGGAACTTACAGGCATGGCATTCCTCATTGCCTCAACCTCTGGACTTATGCCTTGCACCTTAGTTATGTGCCTCATCATCCTTCCGCACCCTGTTTGGATCCTTCTTGCTGACTATCATCCTTGCTTCTACATTGGTATTGGACACTTCAGGATGTCTTGCATTCCACCATGCTACTTGAGACTGGGATGCTACAGCATTCTCCTCCACTGGTCACACTCTCCAGAGTTGGAGGAGGTGATCGTCTATTCTTATCATTAAGTTGTTATGCACGACTTCTTCAGCATTCAGTTACTGAACAATCATCGATATTTATTCTTTTTGGGGCTCCATAATTCTAAACCAAGCCTCCTTCCTACAGGTGGGATACAGAGAAAGGCCAAAACCATCAAATATTATCAAACGACTCAATTCAAGCATCTGAGTACCTAAGCACAAATCCTTCTGTGCTGGCCTCTGTATCAAACAACCATCTATATCATTCCAGTATGTTACATAAGCACTGAACTATGAACCACACATATTTGAAGGGATTCCCAGGATTATGTAGGGGAAGAGCTGCTCCCCCACTGCCTATTTAATTAGAGCAGCTAACTCCCGCTCTGCTTAGAGTGAGTCGCACTCACCCTCCATCCTCCCCAACACCTCCTTCTCCTTCTACGGCAGTCTTATCCCACCGGGGGGGTCCACAATTCTAAATCAAACCTCCTTCCTACAGGTGGGATACAGAGAAAGGCCAAAATCATCAAATATTATCAAACGACTCAATTCAAGCATCCAAGTACCTAAGCACAAATCATTCTATGCTGGCCTCTGTATCCAACAACCATCTATATCATTCCAATATGTTACATAATCACTGAGCTATGAACCACACATAATAAAACATCAAGAGTGACTGGGAAGCAAGTCAGAATGCTACCCACCACAGAAAAGACTTACAAAGTCTGTTTTTGGTGGTGGAGGGTCTAGCTTGCTGTTTAACTGCATATCATTACTTCTGGTGTGTTTTATATAATACTTTGTACATATATGCCATTTTTATTTGTCTGTGCAACTTTCCCCCATAATTAATAAGATTACAGTTAAAATATTGTTATATGCAGATGATGCAGTTACATAGAAACATAGAATTTGATGGCAGATAATAACCACTTGGTCCACCTAGTCTGCCCATTTCCGTACCAAATGAATAAGCTGCAGATCCTAGTTAATCAACAGCCTACGTCTTCCTACCCCCCACTAGAATTGCCTTATGTCTGTCCCATGCATTCTTGAATTCCCCAACTATTTTTGACTCCACTACCTCCTCAGGAAGGCCGTTCCATGTATCCAAAACCTTCTCTGTGAAAAGATACTTCCTAACATTATCTTTGAGCCGCCACCCTCTATCTTCAAATTGTGTTCCCTTGTTCTTGCACATCTCTTTTTCTGAAAGATGCTACCCTGTTGGACTTTGTTGATTCCCTTGAGGTACTTGAAAGTTTCTATCATGTCCCCCCTCTCCCTCCTTTCCTCGAGGGTATACATATTAAGCTCCTTTAGTCTCTCTTCGTATGTCTTCTGGTGCAGACCCTGCACCATTTTAGTTGCCCTCCTCTGGACAGCCTCCATCCTGTCTATGTCCTTGTGGAGATGGGGTCTCCAGAACTGCATGCAGTACTCCAGATGGGGATCTCACCAACTGTCAGTACAGAGGGATAACAACTTTCTGTTTTCTACTGGTGCTGCCTCTCCCTATTCATCCCAGTATCCCACCAGCCCTCCTTACTGTCTTCTCACATTGCTTGCCCACCTTTAGGTCATCTGATATGACTACTCCCAGGTTCCTTTCCATTTTTGTTGTTAGTATCCCCCAACCCTCCCCATTGTGTACTCTTCCCCTGGGTTTTTGTTTCCCAGGTGCATTAGTTTGCATTTCTTTGCATTGAATCCGAGCTGTCATACATTTACCCATTCCTCCAACCTTGCCAAGTCCTTTTTCATCCTTTCCACCCCACCTTCTGTATCAATCCTATATTTGTGTCATCTGCAAAGAAACATACTTTTCTTTCCAGTCCCTCCACAATGTCACTTATAAAGACATTAAAGAGGACCAATCCCAGTACTGAACCCTGCAGTACCCTGCTAGTAACCCCCCTTTCTTCAGAGTGGACTCTGTTTATTATTAAACTCTGCGTCCTGTTGTCTAGCCAATTTTTTACCCAGGCTACCACCTTGAGACCCACTCCAAGGCTGGCTAACCTGTTTATTAATCTTTTTTATGGGACTGTGTCAAATGCCTTGCTAAAGTCCAGGTAGGCCATGTCCACAGCCCCTTCCTGGTCTACTACTTTGGTCACCCAATCAAAGAAATCTATTAGGTTCATCTGACATGACCTTCTCACTGTGAATCCATGCTGCCTTAGGTCCTGTGCCCCACTGGCCTCTAGGTACTCAACAATTCTTTCCTTCAGAACTGATTCCATCATTTTCCCTACCCCTGAGGTCAAACTAACTGGTCTATAGTTTCCTGCCTCTGCCCTGTTCCCATTTTTGTGAAGTCGAATCACATCTGCTCTCCTCCAGTCCTCAGGTACCACCCCATCCTCCCATGATTTGTTAAAGAGCGTTGTCAGTTGTGTCACTAGTTCTACCCTTAGTTCTTTTAGAATTCGTAGGTGAATCCCTTCAGGCCCCATTGCTTTGTCTACCTTTGGTTTTAAGAGTTCTTTTAGAACCCTTTCTTCTGAGAATGAACTGGTATCAACCTCCCCCACCCAGAGTGTTTCTATTGTTTGGTTTAGGTACCTCCTCCTCTTCTTTTGTGAATACCAAGCAGAAGTATTCATTCAGTATCCCTGCTTTTTCACTGTCACCCTCTGTCCACGTTCCCTCCCTTTATTAAGCCTCAATATCCTCTCTTGGTCTTTCTTCACTCCCTAATGTACCTATAAAAAGTTTTAGAAACATAGAAACATAGACTTTGATGCCAGATAAAGGCCGCTTGGCCCATCTAGTCTGCCCATTTCCCTACCTACAGGATAATAATAATAATAAATTTTATTTATAGGGTGCCTTATCCATAACCAAGGCACCTAACAATTTAAAAGCAGAATAAGCATCAATAAAATTAACATTAAAATAGCAGTACATCAAAAAAAGAAAGAAAAATCAGTCACTGAATGCTTGGTGCCACAGAAAAGTTTTTAAAGATTGCTTAAATACCTCCACAGTTGTGCACTCCTGTAGCTGATGGGGTAGAGAATTCCAAAGGGCGGGGGCTGCATACATAAAAGCTCTCACCCCAGATGTTTTAAACACATCCTTGGAATATCTAGCAACCCCTCGTTGGCCAAGCGGACTGATCGTCCAGGGCAATAAGGAACCAGGAACTCTTTCAGGTAATCTGGGCCCAGTCTGTGTAGGGCTTTAAAAGTCATCAAATTGACTTTAAAGGTGATCCGCCACTGTACTGTCAGCCAGTGCAGTTCGCATAGCACCGGCGAAATATGACAGGATCGAGCAGATCCTGCCAAAAGCTGGGCCGCCGCATTCTGCACCAGCTGCAGGGGGCAGATTTTTACCCCAGGAAGCCCTAGGTAGAGGGAGTTGCAATAATCTAAGCATGAGGACACAAAGGAATGGACCAAAGTAGGAAGGTCACCAGACGGAACCAGATGTTTAATCCTGGCGATATTCCTGAGATGATAAAAGGAAGATTTGATGACAGCCGACACCTGGGAGTGCAGGGTCAGCCCTTCATCAAAAATTACCCCCAGGTTATGCACCCATTCAGAGGTTGGGAGTGAATTGCCATCAAGAAAAATTCCTGAGGATGAACCAACCCCCCTATCCGGTGACCCGGGTCCACAACTAGCACCTCAGTTTTTTTCTGAGTTCAACTTCAGCCAGCTGGAATCCATTCACTCCTGGATTTCTTTTGTACAGTTATTAAAGACCGAGACAGCTCCATCCTGGTCAGCTGCAAAAGAAGGGTAGAGCTGGGTATCATCAGCATAGCAATGAAACCTCAGCCCATATCTTCTTACAATGTCTCCAAGAGGTAGCATGTACACTGCTATCAACATTGGCGACAGCACACAGCCCTGAAGCACCCCACGCAACAGAGAATTAGGGCCTGAAGAAAAGACCCCAGACACTACTCTCTGTGTTCTCCCCATGCGGAATGATGAAAACCACCTGAGGGCTGTTCCTGACAGTCCACAGACGTGCCTCAGGTGACCAAGCAGCACCCCATGGTCCACGGTGTCAAATGCTGATGAGAGATCCAGAAGAACCAAGATGGAGTGGATCTTCCAATCTCTAGCCATCAGGAGATCATTGAGCATCCAAACCAGCGCTGTCTGAGTACTATGTCTCTTTCAAAAACCAGACTGGAGCAGTTCATAGATGTCATGGATGGTCAAATGATCCTCCAGTTGTGCTGCCACTAGTTTCTCAATCACCTTCCATAAAAAGAGAAAGTTAGAGATAGGTCTGTAATTTGCATGGCAGTCTGGATACAAGGCAGCTTTCTTCAAGAGAGGTGTCACCACCGCCTCTTTCAAGGAGCTAGGAAGCTCTCCAGATTCCAAAGAGCACCAGACTATCCATGCAAGGACAGCACTGATGACATCAATACAACCCAAAATTAGGGAAGTTGGTCCAGGGTCCAAACTACAGCATGTAGGGTGCACACCCTGGATAATCCGCATGATGTCCATGAACTCCGGTCGCCTGAAGGTACTCCAATAAGGCCGAGGTGCAGTGACCTCGAACTGATCAAAAGCAACTCCCATAGAGTGTGCCGGCTGGAGTACCGCTCTGATGTCAACCACCTTATTAGTAAAGAATCAAGCAAGTTTGTTGCACTCTAATTGCGAAAAGGCTTTCCAGACATGTAGACATGCTGGGTTGCACAGTCTGTCCACAGTTCTGAAAAGCTGAGCTGGTCGATTCCGAGTGGCCGCAATCTCCCAGGACAGGAATTCTGCCTTCTTACGGGTGATTGCAGATTGATAGGCTTGATAATGGTCCAGCAAACTAAGGTGGTCGGTATCAAGGGTGGGCTTCGCCAGCAATGCTCTAACCTTTGTCCTAGTCTCCGCATCTCCCTCAGAGTTCCATCAAACCAAAGGGATCGAGGGTGAAGGGAGAGTTGGTGAACACAGACTGGAGCAATTGAATCCAGAGCTGTTGAGATGGCCAAATTATAGGCCATCACAAGGGTCTCTGGGTCACTGCTTGCCAGTGAGCGGGACGAGAGGTCAAGCACTGCTGCTAGGCTATGAGAGCTTATATCTCGTAAAGGGTGGTACTTAACCATCTCCACAAGGGTTGGCCTACAAAGGGGGGTGCTAAAACTAAACCCCATGGTGTAGTGATCTGACCACCCAACTGGTTCCACCCCCCAAGTCAGATGTTTTGATCCCTAGGAGGAAGACTAAGTCAAGGGAGTGTCCGTATTTATAAGTAGCAGTGGTAACCACTTGTGTGAGGCCCAGAGATGTCATCAACTAGAGGAAGTGCTGACCAAATTGCGAGAGTTTGTCGTCGATCCAGGCATTAAAGTCACCCAGAACCATCAGTCTGAGTCGACCCAAATGCCGTGTTGACGACGAAGTCTGCCACTTCCTGAAGGAATCGCTTCTCATCACCGGGCAGATGATAAATGAGGGCGATCCGATAACCTACACCTGCTACAACAGCACACTCAAATGACTCGGCCTCCTCAAAGAGTACACTCATGGTGCAGTATGAGGAGAGACTAAAGGAGCTTAATATGTATGCCCTTGAGGAAAGAAGGGAGAGGGGGGGACATGATAGAAACTTTTAAGTACCTCAGTGGAATCAACAAAGTCCAAGAGGGTAGCATCTTTCAGAAGAGACATGCAAGAACAAGGGGACACAATTTAAAGATAAGGGGGGGAGGTTCAGGGGCAATGTGAGGAAGTATTATTTCACAGAGAGGGTAGTGGATGCATAGAACAGCCTTCCTGAGGAGGTTGTGGGGTCTAAAACTGTGGGAGAACTCAAGAATGCATGGGACAGACATAAGGCAATTCTTGTGGGGGTAGGAAGAAATAGGCTGTTGGTTAACTAGGATCTGCGGCCTATCCTGTAGGTAGGGAAATGGGCAGACTAGATGGGCCAAGTGGTCCTTATCTGCCGTCAAAGTCTATGTTTCTATGTTTCTATGTTTCGTGAGGTTAAGTTCAGTCTTGAAACAGACCGCAACCCCCCCTCTGCGGTCCAATCTCGAGCGGTGTATCACTGAGTACCCCACTGGAGTTACAGCCTCCAAAATGGGGCCAGAATTCTCATCCAGCTAGGTCTCAGTGATGCATGCCAGGTCCACTATTTCAACAAGATTTGCATTATTTACAGTCTTGTTCTTGATGGACCTGGTATTGCACAACACCGCCCGAGCTGGACAAACCTCCCAGGCTGCCTGAAGTGCCTGCCTACCAGAATCGGTAGAGCCCTTGGGTATGGAAACCATACACGGAGAACCACATTCTGAGTTCCATTTCACCACAGAGCATCTCCTGGATCTTACCACCCTGTGCTCTACAGCGCTGGTAAGATGTAGGCTCAAGGGGAGGAGTGAAGAAAGGGCAGAGGACACGGAGAGCAGAGGGTGAATAGCGCACAACTGTGGGGGCAGGCATCCAACACATTCCACACAACTTAATAAATAAACAAAGACTTTCTAAACAAATAAATACTCTCTGACCCAACCCCCAACCAAAACACTAAAAACTAAAAACCAAAACTATTAAGTCAAACAACAGACCAAACAAACACAGATTAATAAATAATAACGTACAATAAAATGAAACTAAAATAAAAACCCCAAATTACTCTACTAATCCACCCTAACACATAATAAAACAGAAATTAAAAAAACACCCTATCCCTCATTAACTAGATAAGTCACTCCCACACTCAGCTCGGGAGCTACTGCAGTCCCCTCTCACAGGCCATGCAAAGCACAGAATTGTGAATTATGGATTTACCCCTCCAAAGCCCTCTCACGGCCAGGAAAGCAAGGAAGTTTAGGCACTCGCACTGCCCAAATGGAGAGTTACAGTCTACTCAGAAAGTGTCCACAGTAAAATAAGACCACCAAAACATTCAATAAAGAAAAATACATAAAGTCAAAAATATGTGGACACCCAGATCCTCTTACCACCAGGGAGACCACACAAAGAATAAAATCCTTAGGTCCCGAACAGGATGAAAATAATCCCAAGAATCAGTCATCCATGAAGTGTAGGAGCCACCGAAAGAATCCTACAGTAGGGGATAATCCAGGGTATTATTTAACCATAGGATAAGAGGGCCACAGAAAAGTCCATGCCAATCGAAGCCAGCTGAAAAATCCAGATCAGCAGCCAGCAATAGACCAGGGCCCCTCCAACTCCAACGCCATATGAAACCCAGCCAGAAATATTGCAGCCTCACCACAACATCTGGGCACTGGCTACACCGCAGCCAAACCCGTGAGTCTAGGGGAACCATGGCATATCAGCCAGCTCCCTGGCTGAACAAATACCGTGCCCCCTGTGAAGCTGCAAATCCCACCAGCGACCACCAATGGAGTCAGTCCCACTCCTGTCACTTGCCTCTAGCACACCAAGCCGAGATTTCAAGTTACAACAGCACAGTAATGTTCCACAAAAAGGATCCAAGGCAAAGGGCTGAAAAACACATTCCAAGATCAGCACCCAAACAGCACTGATTCCAAGCGAATTCTCAGATCGACAACACTCCTCAGGTCTGTGCTCCTCCCAGCTCCCATGTAGCAAAACACCAAGTTCCCCAGTTATTTCACCGACCAAGCCACAATTACAGCACAGTCCCAGCAGCCGACTCCATGCTCCGGGCCACTCCACAATCCGTAATCCAGTAAATGACTGCCGCTAGCTCTCCTTCACCCAGCAGCTGAACACCAGTGTGAATAATACAGGTAGAAGAATTTGGGGAGTCATATTATCGACTCCAAACTCAGATTTAAAAGCCAACAGCAGCAGAGTGTTTTCAAAACTTTTAATCTCAGGACTATCTTTTCAAAGCTCTCGGACATAAAACAAATGACTCTCAAACATAAAATGAATGGCTCTCGAACATAAAACAAATGGCATAAAATAAAATTCAAAAACAAAAATACAACAAAAGGAACACAGCATGCAGACAGCTAGCCCAGCCTGGCTGCCATCTTGTCCATCCCCCCTACTACATAAGCTGCAGATCCTAGTTAACCAGCAGCCTATTTCTTCCTACCCCACACAAAAATTGCCTTATGTCTATTCCATGCATTCTTGAACTCTCCCACAGTTTTAGACCCCACAACCTCCTCAGCAAGGATGTTCCATGCATCCACCACCCTCTCTGTGAAAAAATACTTCCTCAAATTGCCCGTGAGCCATCCCCTCTCTATCTTCAAATTATGTCCCCTTGTTCTTGCACATCTCTTTTTCTGAAAGATGCTCCCCTCTTGGACTTTGTTGATTCCACTGAGGTACTTAAAAGTTTCTATCATGTCCCCCCTCTCCCTCCTTTCCTCAAGAGTATACATATTAAGCTCCTTTAGTCTCTCCTAGTATGGCTTCTCTTGCAGACCTGGCACCATTTTAGTTGCCCTCCTCTGGACTGCCTCCATCCTGTCTATGGCCTTATGGAGATGGGATCTCAAAGACTGGACGCAGTACTCCAGATAGGATCTTGCCAACTGTCTGTACTGAGGGATAACAACTTCCTGTTTTCTGCTGGTGATGCCTCTCCCTATACATCCTAGTATCCCCCAAGCCCTCCCTACTGCCTTCTCACGTTGCTTGCTAACCTTAAGGTCATCTGATATGATTACCCCCAGGTCCTTTTCCATTTTTGTTGTTGTTACTACCTCCTCCCCATTGTGTAATCTACCCCTGGGTTTTTGTTTCCCAGGTGCTTTATTTTGCACTTCTTTGCATTGAATCCTAGCTGCCATACTTCTGACCATTCCTCCAACCTTGCCAAGTCCCGTCTCATCCTTTCCACACCTCCTTGTGCATCAGCCCTGTTGCAGATCTTTGTGTCATCTGCAAAGAGGCACACTTTTGCTTCCAGTCCCTCTGCAATGTCACTTATAAAGACATTAAAAAGGACTGGACCCAGTACTGAACCCTGCGGTACCCCACTAGTAACCCCCTTTCTTCAGAGTGGACTCCATTTACAATTACCTTCTGTGTCCTGTTGTCCAGCCAATGTTTTACCCAGACTACCACCCTGGGACCTACTCCCAGGCTGGTTAATTTGACTATTAATCTTTTGCATGGGGCTGTGTCAAATGCCTTTACTAAAGTCTAGGTAGGCCATGTCCACAGACCCTCCCTGGTCTACTACTTTGGTCACCCAGTCAAAGAAATCAATTAGATTCATCTGACATTCGTCCTTTGTGTGCCTGAAAAGGAAATTCCAGACTTTCTCAGGAAGTGATTACACCACAGCTACTTAATCAGCCAATAGCTTTGGTAGCAGACCTGAGAACAATAGTATTATAAGCAAGTGTTTATAGCAAACTCATCAGAACAGCTAATATTTTTTAAGGCAAGCTACCTCTTGCTGGTAGCTACAAAACTGAACATAGGATTTCCAAGAAAGTGAGTTGTGCTCACAACAGAGGGAGGTGAACTTTACAATTGTCTTTGGTTTGTAGCAGATATTCTGCAGGTGGAGGCTACTTCTAACTGAAAGGTGAAATAAGGAACTTAGTCAGGAAAAGACAGTCTTGTTACAATTCTTAAGATTTTCAGTGTAGGAAGAGTTTAAACACTGGGCTAAACATTTGTCACAAATCCTGAAAAAAGTGCAGGTACAGGTTGTGTATTTGACCCAGACAGTAAACTGTTTTTTGGGTTTATCCTTTGTGTGCCTTAAAAGGAAATTCCAGACTTTCTCAGGAAGTGATTACACCACAGCTACTTAATCAGCCAATAGCTTTGGTAACAGACCTGAGAACAATAGTATTATAAGCAAGTGTTTTATAGCAAACTCATCAGAGCAGCTAATATTTTTTAAGGCAAGCTACCTCTTGCTGGGAGCTACACTACTGAACATAGGATTTGCAAGAAAGCGTGTGCTCACAACAGAGGAGGTGAACTTTACAATTGTCTTTGGTTTGTAGCAGATATTCTGCAGGTGGAGGCTACTTCTAACTGAAAGGTGAAATAAGGAACTTAATCAGGAAAAGACAGTCTTGTTACAATTCTTAAGATTTTCAGTGCAGGAAGAGTTTAAAGCACAGCTGACTTATTTTGGGGCTGACTGCTTTCAGAAGCACAAACCACCAGGCTGTTTTGGGGCTGGGAGGTTTACCTGTGTCTGACATGGATGTCTGGATTTTCTCTGTTTGATTAGAAGGGGATTTGCTCTGTCAAATTGTTGCGTATGGTATCTTGCTGACAGGAAGGCACTCATCGCAGCGGTGGGTCAGAGCTCTTAGCTGATTGTTTTGTGAGGGCACAGTTTAGGCCCAACCCCTTCCCACCCCTCACCCCACCCCTGGAAATAGTTCCTTTATACCTGGGGTTCTGACATCATTTCCTCAAGAGTGCAAGGTGCATATCAATGTCATATCCTCTCTAGCACACAGCACTGAAAATATAAGCATACACATTGTATAATATATATATTTCTATATAACAAACCAATCACACACACAAAAAAAAGTACATAATCATGTGGGGAGTAGTGCAATGTAATGGCTGTGGGGCAGCAGTCTTCTGGGAGACTTTCTGGAGGCTGAGATGCTGCCCTATTTGCAAACAACTCTCTGCCCTGAGGGAGGAATTTGCCTGTCTTCAGGCCACACTGGACAGCAGTAAGGGAACCTTCCCCCAGGCCAGACTGGATGGTAAGAAGGGAACCTCCCCCATCCAGGGAGCACCAGAGCCACCACCACTGCCTCAGAGGTTGCAAAGAAAGCACAGCAGTTGGACCACAGTGGGCTCAGGGAGGGTGAGGATGGTGGAACAGAGGCACACCCAGTCAGTTGTTCCACTCCACAATCCATACACCATTCTTAGATCAGCCCCCATGGATGCAACTCCACAGAGGAGCTAGGAGGCTGAGGACACCTGTCACAAGGGAGGCCCACAGAAAGGAGGCAGAGGACACCACAAGGAAAGGAAGCAGCTCCTAGTGGGGGACTCAATTATTAGGGGGATAGAACTGGGGGGAGCATGGAAAACTGAAGAAAGGTGCCTGCCTGGTGCCATGGTTTGGAGGGACAGGAAGTGCATCCTCAGGATCACGAGAACAGCTGCACGGGAGTCTGAGCTGGACATCATTGTCCACCTAGGGACAAATGACTTGGCTCAACATGAGATTAGAGCAGTGCAGAAGGACTTCATAGAACTGGGGAGGGGCCTAAGACAAGTAGCACACACTGTATCCTTCTCAGAGGTGCTGCCTGTCAATGGCATGAGTGAGGCGAGGGTACTTTTCACCATGCAGTTTAATGAATGGTTGAAAAAATGGTGTGGAGCACAGGGGTTTGGCTTCATTGGGGACTGGGGTTCCACCTGGAGGGACACCAGCCTATACCGCAGGATGATCTGCATCTGTCCAGGAAGGAACAAGTCTTTTGAGCAATCGGTTTAAATGCTTCATTGGCAAGCTTTTAAACTAGTCAAGGGGAGAGGCACTGATAGCAGCAGAAAAATCCCAGCCTCTCCCTACAAACAGGGTACTAAATGAGAAAAGACCAAGGTAGAAAGGTCAGTGGGGATGCTGCAACTGAAGGTAAAGCCATCAAAAATGGAAAGCAATGAGTACCAATGCCCGTAGTCTGAGTAACAAGCTTCCTGAATTAGTGGCCTTGATGGAGGAGAACATCTGATATCTTGGCAGTCACAGAAACATGGTTCACACAAAACCATGACTGGGACGTAAACATACCAGGATACACTATCTACAGGAGGGACAGAGAGGGTAATAGAGGAGGAGGAGTAGCTCTTTACATAAGGGAAGGATTCAGAGCAGCAGAACAAAAGGGAAAACAGGGAGGAGAAGAAGCACTGTGGGTAAATTTGGAGACCAGCAATGGCACCACAATCCGCACAGGGGTTGTATATAGTCCCCCTTCTCAGGGGGAGGAAATGGACAAGGAAATGATAGAAAGTATACTTAGTAAGGCAGAAAAAGGGGAAATATTGCTGATGGGTGATCTGAATATGCCAGATGTTAACTGGAGTGCAGTTGCAGCAGCCACTTCGAAGAGTGGGTTATTCTAGATGCCTACAGGGGCATACCTTAGACAACTAGTATTGGAGCCCACTCGAGAGGGAGCAATCTTAGACCTGGTTCTCTCAAATGGAGATGAAGAGAGATCACAGATGTAGAAGTGGGTAGCCATCTGGGAACTAGCGACCATCAGAACAGTATGGTTCACAATAAACACAGCAATAGAGTCGAACTTCAAAAAAGCAAAGGTACTGGACTTTAGGAGGCTGACTTTGCCAAAATGGGTAAGTGCCTAAGGAATGCACTAGCAAATGGGCAGGAAGGAGGGGTGGAAGAACAATGGGGAATAATGAAAACTACCATCACAGAGGTAACAAGCCTTTGTATGAAGCAAATAAACAAAACTAAATGATGTAAGAAACCACTATGGTTCTCAAAGGAAGTGGCAGTGAAGGTTCAAGAGAAAAAGAAAGCTTTCAGGAAGTACAAGGATTCACAGAAGGAGCAGGACAGAGAATTGTATCAGTTAAAGCAAAAGGAAGCTGGGAAGGCAGTCAGAACAGCAAAGGCCCAAACTGAGGAAAAGATAGCCAACTCAGTTAAGAAGGGGGATAAAACCTTTTATAGGTACATCAGAGAGCACAGGAAGACCAAGGAGGGATAGTGAGGCTTAATAAAGGGGGAGGTGGGCAGAGGGTGGCTGTGAAAAGGCAGAGATACTAAACAAATATTTTTGCTCAGTGTTTACAAAGGAAGAGGGAGGTACCTAAAACAAACAGTAGAAACACTCTGGATACAGAAGTTGATACCAGCCCATTTACAGAAGAAAGGATTCTGAAAGAACTCTTAAAACTGAAGGTGGACAAAGCAATGGGGCCTGATGAGTTCATCCCAGAATTCTAAAAGAACTAGGTGGAATCAGTGACACCACTGACTACCCTGTTTAACAAATCATGAGAGGATAGGGTGGTACCCGAGGACTTGAGGAGGGCAGATGTGATTCCCCTTCACAAAAGTGGGAGCAAGGCAGAAGCAGGAAACTACAGACCTGTTAGTTTAACCTCAGTGGTAGGGAAAATGATGGAATGACTTTTGAAGGAAAGAATTGTCAAATATCTAGAGGCCAGAGGGGCACAGGACCCAAGGCAGCATGGATTCACAGCGGGAAGGTCATGCCAGACAAATTTGATAGTTTTCTTTGACTGGGTGACCAAAGTAGTAGATCAGGGAGGGGCTGTGGACATGGCCTACCTAGACTTTAGCAAGGCATTTGACACAGTCCCACTCAAAGATTAGTATACAAGTTAGCTGCTTGGGAGTGGTCCCAAGATGACAGCCTGGGTAAAATTGGCTGGAGAATAGGACACAGAGAGTAATAGTAAATGGAGTCCACTCTGAAGAAAGGGGGGTTACTAGTGGGGTACCGCAGGGTTCAGTATTAGGACCGGTCCTCTTCAATGTCTTTATAAGCAACATTGCAGAGGGACTAGAAGGAAAAGTATGTCTCTTTGCAGATGACACAAAGATCAGCAACAGAGCTGATGCACAAGGTTGGGTGGAAAGTATGAAAAGGGACTTATGAGGCAAGGGAATGGTCAAATGTATGGCAGCTTAGATTCAATGCTAAGAAGTGCAAGGTAATGCACCTGGAAACAAAACCCAGAGGAAGAGTACACAATAGGGGGTGAGATACTAACAACAACAAAAATGGAAAGGGACCTGGGGTAGTCATATCAGATGTCCTAAAGGTGGGCAAGCAATGTGAGAGGACAGCAAGGAGGGTTGGGGGATACTGGGATGCATAGGGAGAGGCATCACCAGTAGAAAACAGGAAGTTATTATCCCTCTATACAGACAGCTGGTCAGACCCCATCTGGAGTACTGTGCGGTTCTGGAGACCCAGTCTTAGCAAAGACATAGACAGGATGGAAGCTGTCCAGAGGAGGCAATCAAAATGGTGCAGGGTCTGCACCAGGGACATATGAAGAGAGACTTAAGGAGCTTAATATGTATAGTCTCGAGGAAAGGAGGGAGAGGGGACATGATAGAAACTTTCAAGTACCTCAAGGAATCAACAAAGTCCAAGAGGGTAGCATCTTTCAAAAAGAGGTGTGCAAGAGCAAGGGGCAAATTTGAAGATAGAGGGGCAGCTCAGAGGTAATTTAGGAAGTATTTTTTCACAGAGAGGGTTGGTAGTGCATGGAGCGGCCTTCCGGAGGATGCGTGGAGTCAAAAACAGTGGTGGAATTCAAGCATGCATGGGACAGTCATAAAGGCAATTCTAGGGGTGGGGTAGAAAGAAGTAGGCTGCTGGTTAACTAGGATCTGCAGCTTATCCAGTAGGCAGAGAAATGGGTAGACTGGGTGGGCCAAGCGGTCCTTATCTGCCGTCAAATTCTATGTTTCTATGTTTCTATGACATGACCTTCCCGCTGTGAACCGATGCTGCCTTGGGTCCTGTGCCCCACTGGCCTCTATGTACTCACAATTCTTTCCTTCAGAAGTGATTCCATTACTTTCCCTACCACAGAGGTCAAACTGACAGATCTGTAACATAGAAACATAGAAACATAGAAGTTGACGGCAGATAAGGACCACAAGGCCCATCCAGTCTGCCCATTTCTTTTTCTACCTTATAAATGTGCCATCGGCCTTTGCTCTGTCAGTGGCCTATCTATTCATAGTCATTTGTATTGCTCCGTTATGCCTATCCCATGCCAGTTTGAAGCCCTGCACTGTATTCATAGCCACCACTTCTTGTGGTAAGCCATTCCATGCATCCACCACCCTTTCTGTGAAAAAGAATTTCCTCACATTCCCCCTTAATTGGGCCCCCACTAATCTCATGCTGTGTCCTCTTGTCCTGATATTTTTCTTATATTTAAACATGTTAGACTCTTTCACCTTGTTAATGCCCTTAAGGTGTTTGAATGCCTCGATCATATCACCTCTCTCCTTCCTTTGCTCAAGGGTATACATATTGAGCTCTGTTAATCTGTCCTCATATGTCTTATGATGCAGTCCCTGCACCATTTTGGTTGCCCTTCTCTGGACTGCCTCAATAGTTTCCTTTTTCTGTCTTGCTCCCACTTTTGTGAAGAGGAATCACATCCGCTTTCCTCCAATCCTCAGGTACCACAATATCCTCCCATGATTTGTCAAAAAAGGTAGTCAGTGGTGTCTCTAGTTCTGTCCTTAATTCTTTTAGAATTCTTGGGTGAATTCTGTCAGGCCCCATTGCTTTGTCCACCTTCAGTTTCAGGAGTTCTTTCAGAACCCTTTCTTCTGTAAAAGGACTGGGATCAACCCCCCTATCCAGAGTGCTTCTGTTAATTGGATTAGGCACCTCCCCCTCCTCCTCTTTTGTGAATACTGAGCAGAAGCATTTGTTCAGTATCCCTGTTTTTTCACTGTCCCTCTCTGCCCACCCACCGTCCATTTTATTCAGCCTCACTATCCCTCCCTTTGTCTTTCTACACTCCCTGATGTACCTATAAAAGGTTTTATCCCTCTTCTTAACAGAGTTGGTTATCTTTTCCTCAGTTTGAGCCTTTGCTATTCTGACTGCCTTCCCTTCCTCCTTCTGCTTTAACTGATATAGTTCTCTATCCTGCGCCTTCTGTGTTTCCTTATATTTCCTGAATGCTATCCTTTTCTCCTTAACCTTCCCTGACACCTCTTTTGAGAACCTTAGTGGCTTTTTCCTTCATTTTGTTTTGTTGATTTGCTCTACACAAAGGCTTGTTGCCTCTGTGATGACAGTTTTGATTTTTCCGGATTTTTCTTCCACCCCTCCTTCTTGCCTGTACACTAGTACCTTTCCGAGGCACTCTCCCATTTTGCCAAAGTAGGCCATCCTAAAGTCCAATACCCTTGCTTTTGTGTGGCTTGACTCTGCAGCTGTGCTTATTGTGAACCACACCGTTTGATGGTCACTTGTTCCCAGATGGCTGCCCACCTCTAAATCTGAGATCCTCTCTCCATCCCCATTTGAAACTACCAGGTCTAAGACTGTTCTCTCCTGTGTGGGTTCCAACACTAGCTGTCTGAGGCATACCCCCGTAGGGCATCAAGAATTACCCTGCTCTAGGATGTGGCTGCAGTAAAGGTGCTCTAGTTAACATCTGGCATATTCAGGTCTCCCATCAACAATATCTCTCCTTTTTCTGCCATCTAAGGATTCCTTCTATCATTTTCTTGTCCATTGCTGCCCCTGAAAAGGTCTGTAAACAACCCTAGTGCGGATTGTGGTGCCATTTCCTATCTCCAGGGCGACCCACAGTGCCTCCTGCCCTCCCTGTTTACCCTTCAGTTCTGTTGCTTTGATTTCCTCCCTTATGTAGAGAGTGCCTCCTCCTCCTCCTCCTCTTTTACCCTCCCAGTCCCTCCTGTAGATTGTGTACCCTGGTATGTTGACATCCCAGTCATGGTTCCCTGTGTACCATGTTTCTGTAACTGCCACACTATCCAGGCATCTCTCTTCCATCAAGGCCACTAGTTCAGCGAGCTTGTTACCCAGACTTCACCCTCCATTTTTTGATGGCCTTAATCCTTTTTGGCCAATTCCTGTCCTTACAGCATTTTCCTTTTTCTAGATTTATCCCTGTTCTGCTCCCTATTGACTTCTCTATCTTTATGTCTACTTCGCTAACTACCGTGTTTTGTAGAGGGGCTGGGATTTCCCTGTTTCTCTTCAGTGCCTCCCCTTGGTTAGTTTAAATCCTTTCCAAAGAAGCATTTAAACCCATCACCTAGGATCCTGGTTCCCCTACTTGACAGATGCAGACCATCATGCCAGTATAGGCCTGTATCCCTTCAGGTGGCCACCCAGTTCCCAATGAAGTCAAATCTCTGAGGTCTGCACCAGTTTTTCAATCATTTATTGAATCCCATGGTGTGGAATACCATAGCCTTACTCATGCCATAAACAGGTAGCACTTCTGAGAAAGATACCATGTGTGCCACTTGTCTAAGGCCCCTCCCCAACTTCACAAACTACTGCTGCGCTGCTCTGATCCCATTCCCAGCCAGGTCATTTGTCCTTAGGTGGACAGTGATATCCAGCTCCCTCACCTGTGTAACTGCTCCCACAATCCTGAGGATTTGCTTCCTGTCCCTCCAAGCCATGGCATTGGGCAGGCACCTTACCTCCTTCTACCTTCCCTCTCCCAGTTCTACCCCCCCGAAGATTGGGTCCCCCACCAGGAGTTGTTTCCTTCCCTGTGGGGACCTGTGCCACCCTCCTGTTGGTCTCCTTTGTGGAGGTTTCCAGCATCCTCTGTGGGTACCTCCACAGAGGAGCCACACTCCACCAGAATGGTGAATGAATTCTGAAGAGGCACAACTGGAGGGATGCATCTCTGTTCTACCACCCTCATGCTCCCTGAGCCCACTGTTGTCCAACTGCTCCTCTTTCTTGGCAACCTCTTAGGCAGTGGTGGTGGCCCTGGGTGGAGGAGGAGGTCTTCCATATCCTCACCAGGTCAGCATGGAGATGGGCAATCTCCTCCCTCAGACCACAGAGGTGCCTGCAAATAGGGCAGCAATGTAGCCTCCAGAACATCTCCCTGAAGGCTGCAGCTCCACAGTCAGTGCACTGCACCACTCCCCACATGTCTCTGTCCCTTCCTGTTTAAGAAGATTTTTTTTGTTGTGTGCAAGCATGTGAGTGTGTTTACACCCTATTTAGTGTGCTTTGCCTTTAAGGATATGATCAGGTGTATGTCCTTTGCATTTTTGGGGAAGTGATGTCAGAACCCATGATATAAAGGAAATGATGCACTTGAGGCAGATGGGGTGAGGGGCAGGCTGGGTGGGACTAAGCCTGTGCCCTCCACAAACAATCAACTACAACTCTGATTCACCACTTCGGTGAGTGCCTTTCTTCCATTCAGACACCTATTTCACAGAGTTTAAGTAACAGGTCTAGTCACAAATGACTGCAAATATTCTCCCAGCTAAATTTCCTCCCAGGCAAAAAAAATTTTCACTAAGAAAAGTCAACCCCAAAAACAGAGAACCCAAATACTGATTTCTACTTACTTACACAGGCCCCAAAATTAAGAATTAAATTCAGTGTACTTCTATTAAATCACCTCCTTGCTATCGAAATTTCCTCCCTGGCAAATAAAAGTTGCTCTAAGAAAAGTCAACCTCCAAAACAGAGAACCAAAACACTGACTTCTACTAACTTACACAGGTTTCAAAATTAAGAATTAAATTCAGAGTACTTCTATTAAATCATCTCTTTGCTATAAGGAAGTTGATGACTGCTCTCTGTCTCACCTACAGCAGACAGAGTCCACAAACAACTCCTATTTTGAATCCACAGTTCCTCAGGCCCATTTCATCTCTTCCCCTCATCAGACACCTATTTCACAGAGCTTAAGTAACAGGTCTAGTCACAAATGACTGTACATATTCTCCCAGCTAAATTTCCTCCCTGGCAAATAAAAGTCATGCTAAGAAAAATCAACCCCAAAAACAAAGAACCAAAACACTGACTTCTACTTACTCACACAGACTCCAAAATTAAGAATTCAATTCAGTGTATTTCTATTGCTTTTTATTAGTCCTTTTTTTCCTGGAGTACTCTGCCATCCTTCTGACACCCCCCCCACACACACACAGGCACTGGGTATTAGACCCTCTCCCCTAAACCCCCACAACTTACCCTTCATGGCAGTGGGTGGGGAGACCTCTCAACCCACTAGACCAGATCCAGTATTCTGGAAGGCACCTTCCTGGGCCATTGTGGTAAGAACCATCATCATCCGCAGAAGACTCCTTTTTTCCCTTTTTCTGGTTCCCCTTGGAGGATGCGGTGTGCAGTGGCGCCAACAGCGCATGCACGCCTGCGTGATTCTCCAGGCATCTGCTGCATCCCCTGTCCACATCTTCCAGCATCAGCATGTCACCATCCAGCCTCCACTAGGGGGCAAGTGATCATCAAGTGCTGCCATCTCCCCTCCCTGGAGAAGGAGAGCAGTCCATGGGAGACTCGATCTTTCTCCTCCCCTGCTGATCCCCAGTGGCCCATGTTTGTTCCCGAACATGAGTCACCAGTGTGGCACAAAGTAAGACATTAAATTAAACATAGAGCCAACCAAAGCTCGTCTCTCTCTCTCTCTCTCTCTCTCTCCATAACCTAGCTAAGGTGCTTTCCTTGACTAGTATCTGGAGATTGGTAAATCTAAAGGCTAAAGATCATACTTTCATTTCTTAATAGGCATTCAACATATAGCAGATTAGATCACCTATATATAATGACAGATATTAATTCTGTATTAGATGCTAGAACTGATTCTATTGTACTATCCAACCATGCCTTAGTTGATGTAATTATTGTATTGGGGGAAGGTAAAGCCAAATAACTTAGGTGGAGATTCAGTACCTCTCCTTTAAGGGATACAAAGTTTACAGAATGGATTATGGTAGAAAGTGAGGAGTATTTCAAATACAATGACAATGGGGAGGTGTCAGCAGTCTGCCTATGGGAGGCCTATAAAACATACATAAGAGGTTGAATTATCAGATTTTCTGCAATAAAAAAAAGACTAAAACTCTTATTAGAAAAACAAAACAAATTGTCGGAGTTACAACCTAAACTACAAAAAATTCTAACCCTTTAGACATCACACTTACTTATAGAATTGCACTGGTCAAATCTGATATTAATACTTTACACTCTGCCCAGTCTGAATATGCCTTATTTTGTACACAGCAAAACAAAGATATTGGGAGTCTGGTGAAAAAGCTGGGAAACTACTTGCTCATAGACTCAAAAACTCAATAACCAGAATATAGTCCCTGGAATACAGGATTCGAAGAATAAAGTACATACTAATAATAAAGATATTAACACTGGCCTAAATATTCAAAGCAGATGCGTGGCACAAAGTGGAGATCTGCCGCTCAGCTCAGAAGATGGGCAGAACCATGATATTCAAAAAGGAGAGCTGTGTCGCGCATCTCCGAATGTGCCATCACGCATCCATAATGTACGCAGCGTATGTAGAGGGAGCATTCCCATGAATGTGCTGCGCATCCCTGTATTCAGCAGAAATGTGCAGTGCATCTGCAGCACATTGTATAGATGAGCTGCCCAAAGTTAGGCATGGAAAAAGCATGCCTAAATGGCCAGCCACCCACAGGCAGGCCACAGAACTGCAGGCAAGCTGTCTGAATACAGCCCTTGGAGGTACAGCAGGATATGCTCCAGACAACCAAACTTAGCAGACAGGCCATGAAGGATGACCCCTGAGCCACTGGCACCATCCAGGGAGCAACATCTCATGACGCTCCCTGGATGTAACCACCCAGAAACCAGTCACTAACTGCACACTGCCATCCCTTGCAGTGCCCAACAGGTACCTCCCATACTGGGGTGTGTGGGGCACTGCAGGTGATGGTATGCAGCATATGGAGCTGGTGTTTCACATATATATGGTAGCCCTAGCAGCCTGTGTCATCTTTGCCCATCGCTGTTGCACGTCCAGGTAGTCCTGGTGGCCACTGTACAGGTGGGGCCCCCTATACCCCTATCTGACCTTGTACATGGCTATGGGGAGCTAGTTGACCATGTGTGAGTATCCCTCCATGTGTAGCTGTGCTGAGCACTACTGTTGGAGTTTGCTGACATAAAACATTACAAGAGGTGTGTACTACAGTTGGTGGTCAGTGCCAGTTCTTTGTGCTTCACTGTGCATGGCTATGGGTAATGGCACTGTATCCAGGCCAATGCAGTACACCTACCCACACACATACCTTTCATCACACCTGCCTGCTAGGCTGCAACACCTCCTGTTCACCTTTGTGGAGTGGTGGGTCAGCCCTGCAAAGCTGGAACTGAGCATGCCCAGGGTATGCAAATTGCCTGAATACATTCTATTAATGTGATGCAAATGTGAGAGATGGGCTTGGAAAGTGCAATGAGGTAATTTGCATGTCCTAGCTGAATATTGCAGTTTTGCACACTGTGCAGGTGGTTTGTATTGTGCATTTCCCCATGCTACACATAAGACTCAGGTCACCTACTGCACCACGTATCTTTCACTGCACGATCGCGCATTTCAGGATATTCAGCCAGACATGTGCGAGCACATCTCACAGCGCATAGTCTGAATATCTCATTATTTTGGAATGGCGCGTCTCAGATGCGTGGCACAGGCACTTGCACAAGTTTGCAGGGGACTTTTGAATATCTAGGCCACTGTCTTTAAATAATTTTATTCTCGTAGTTATGCCCCCAAAAACATAAATACACAAGAGGCAAGTTTATTTCTAAAATCCATCCATGCTCCGAATATGCCACAAGAATAATAAATTTAATAGGGAGATTTTACTAGACGAAATATCTTCCATCATTAATATGCTTCCAAATAATAAAGCCCTGGGCTTGGATGGTCTCCCTAGTGACTTCTTTAAACTCACAAACTCAAACATTTCCCCTCATTTACTTAATATGTTCAGAGAATCTTGGGATAGTAAGGTCCTACCACCCACCCTTATTCAATTCTTTGTTTATTGTTTTTTTATTTTGTTTATTTAAATCTAGGATTACAAGTACCTTTGAGCCAAGGATCCTTTACAAAGGTTCCACGTCAGGGTGTACAGTCCTGAAGTTACAATACTAGTACAAAGCAATCATTAACAAAGTAGGTTTTGACATGAATAATACAAGGTTTACAAGTGATCAAATGCAAAGATGGGACGTAGAGGTCAGGAGAGGCATGGGAAAGGGTAACATTGAGAGCTGAAGGGACACGATGAGGGGGTGGGAGTGGTAGTGGGGGAGGTGAGAGAGGGGTATATGCGGCAGCCAGGGCAGCTTTGTCAAGAGGAGGATAGGATAAGAGCATAAGTTGGGCAGAGGAGGCGTAAGTGCTAGGAGGTAGGGTAAATGGGGAGTCAGTTTGAGGAGGGATTGGTTAGTAGCAGTCACAGGAGTTAGAGGCCAGAAGAGCTTGGTGGAGTTTGGTCTTGAAAGCACCCATAGTTGCCAGGGTAGTGATGTCACTATTGAGATTATTTACCTAGCTAGATGTCCGATAAGAAAAGGACCTTTGGCCTTGGGAAGTGCAACAGTGTGGAATTTGCAGCAGGTGAGATTTGGATTTCCTGGTATTGAAGTTGTTGGTCTTGAGATTGATGAGAGAGCAGACTCCAGGATGGGCATTGCCCATCATTATTCTTTTCACTGTGATGCAGGTTTGATATTTAAGATGATTATTTAGTGGTAGCCACCCCGATAGAGAGTAGAGGTCCCAGGTGTGGGTGAGACGGTGAGATCCAGTGGCGAGACGGCAGGCCTTATTGAGGGTGGTAGAAATCCGCTTAAGGGAGGAGGCAGTGGCCGAGCCATAGATAACTAATCCATAATCGATGATGCTAATGATGGAACTCTGGACGGCAACTGTTAAAGCTTCAGAGGTTAGGTGTTTCCTGTGTCGGAACAGCAGGCCCATCCTGATGTTAGCTGCTTTAGCCACGGTATTTATGTTGGCAGTGTATGAGAGGTAGGAGTCGAGGGTGATGCCAAGATATTTAAAGGATTGCACTTGTTCGAGTGTGGCTCTTTGTTTAGTTTTGATGGTGAGGTGGAACTGTTTGAATTTGTGATGTGAGATGCTGAAGATCATAGATTTTGTTTTTTTCTGGTTTAGGATAAGTTTGAATTTTAGGAACCATCTTTCAACTGAAGTGAAGCCATGTTGAAGGTTATTTTGCAGTTGTTGAGGATCCTGGTGGGAGGTCAGGATGACAGCATAATCCACATAGAGAATGAGCCGCTGGGGACAGGGCTTTGGAAGAGAGTTTAGGAACAGGCTGAAAAGGAGGGGGCCTAGGATGGAACCCTGTGGGACACCTGAGCAAACTGGTCTGGGATTGGAGAGGGTGTTGGAGATTTTAACTCTTTGGGACCGGTTGTCTAGGTAGCTTTTGAACCAAGTTACCAAGTTAGGAGAGAGACCCAAATTCCGGAGCTGGGCAAGCAGGAGGCCATGGTGGACAGTATCGAAGGCCTTTGTTAGGTCGATGAAAGTTGAGCCAGTTAGATGCCCTTTGTCCAGGGAGTGGTGGATGGTGCCAGTAAATTCGAGCAGTGCTGTGGAGGTGCTATGATTCTTTCTGAAACCGTGTTGCTGCCTGCTCAGCAGGTTGTATTTGTCAAGTTAATCAGTCAACTGGTCAGTAACAATACGGTCCAGGGCCTTAGAGAGAGGAGGGATGACGGAGATAGGTCGGAAGTTCTCAGAAGCAGTTTTGGCACCACTTTTACAGATTTTCACTTGTTCAGTGGATGAAGCAATTCATCAAGAGTGAGGGATATAAGTTTGAGGTCCAGGGAATCACTGCTAGTTCTGGACTTACTGATTGCTTTGGTTACGTAGTCACGCACCTGGTGCATCTTAACTGCTTTAAAGTAGAATGTGGGGTGACTAGTCAGGATAGTAGGAGAAGGGGGGAAAGGACCTCCCGTTTCATGGAAAAAGTCAGGAGGGAGTGCTGAGCTAAGGTCAGTGAAGGTGTTATTGAAGGTCTTTTATAAGTTCGGGGTCAAGCATTATATCTTCATTAATGCTGAGAACTGAAGGGGTGTATCTTATCTGCTGCTCAGTGCTTTCTTTTATGTTTTTCCAGAAATCTCTTCCCTTTCCCCAGGAGTTGGTGAGGGTGTTCTTGAAATCAGCTGATTTCTTACCCTGAATTGTTTTGGTTCAGTCATTTCTTGCACGTTTGTAGTTGGTGATGTCTGCGTGTTTCCCAGAGGCTCTGGCAAGCGACCAGAGGTGGTCTCTTTTCTGTAGTTGCCTAAGAAGGTCTCCAGTGATCCAGGGGTTACAGAGTGCTTTAACCTTTCGCCTTCTGATAGGAGCAAAAATGTTGCATGCTTCATTAAAGATATTGATAAAGTGGTCCAGAGCCGTGTTCACACTTGTAACTGAGTGGACTGGTGTCCAGTCTTGTTGAAGGAGGTGCGCTTTGAGATAAATTAATTTGCCATGGGGTAGAAGCCTACTAGTGACAGTTTTTGGAGGTGGTTTGATGAATTTGTTAGACCAGAGACACCTGACTGGGGAGTGGTAACTGAGTGTGTCCGGGAGGACAGTGGTTTTAGAGATCCAGTCAGGGTGGCTGGTTAGGATCCAGTCCAGGAGGGTGCTGGAGCCTGTTTTATAGTTCTTTCTAGTCAGTAACTCTACCATCTGAGAGAGGTTTGCAGCCGCAACAGAGTCCCTAAATGCTCCTGCTTCAGCAGCAGGCCAGTTTATGTTAAAGTCTCCTAGCAGTATAGTTTCAGCATCAGGTGGGAGTGAGTGGGTGAAATCCAGGATGGCCGAGAGACCATTACATTGCTCTTTGGGTGGTATGTACACTGTAACGACATGAGGGCTTTGTTGTGGGTTGCAAGGAGGACTTTGATGAGGAGAATCTGTGCCGTAGTCAACAGTGGGGCAGTGTTGATTTGGTGCCCTAGGATGGAGTCTTTGAGGTATAGAGTGCAGCCACCACCCCTTTTTGTAGTCCGGTCAAGCCTGAACACCTTGTAGCCAGGGAGGGCGATAGCCTCATCAGAGACTGATGAGGAGAGCCAGGTTTCTATTACTACTAGGATGTCTGGCCTATGTTGGCTGTTAAAGATTTGGAGGGCATCAATTTTATGAAGGAGGCTGCATATATTGAGCGTAATAATAGAGATGGTGCCAGGGGGTTTGTTCTGGCTGACAACCCAAGTGGGTGCTAGGCCAGGATTTGGATGGATATTTCTGGAGAGCATCAGGAGGAAGAGGACTAGCTTGAGCACTTATAGTCGTAGATTACTGGTTCTGTGTCTCCTTTTTCTGGTCAGGTGTGAGCGTGACTTTTGGGGAGAGTGGAGGTCCAGAGACAGAGAAGAGAGGGGGGCATGGAGCTATGCCCTGAGCCAGCAGGGTTGAAGGAACAGGTTGCTTGAGGTAGGCGGGGAGCAGAATTTAAAGATGGGATCAAGAGGAAGAGTCCCAGGGTGGTAATGTGAAGGGTCAGGTATGAAGCTGGGGGGACGGGAGGGAAAGCAGGCTCTGGGGGGTGGAGTACTGGAATGAGAGGAGTAAGGATGAGGAGAAGGGGAAGCAGTGTACAGCGGAGACTCATGGTTGTAAGGGGGGCAGGGGTGACAGGGAGTTGGGGGCAGTTAAAATGAGAGAAGAGTGGGAAGATGTAGATAGGTCGGTGATATGAGGAGAGGAGCCTGAGGATGACAGGTTACCTAAAACTTAGTAAGGTAGCTGTACAGGGACTGCATAGAGAGTGCTGGGGTTAAGAATAGGGCTAGAGGGCAGTAGGAGGGAGTAGGTTGTTAGAGAAACCAATGAGAAAGGTAGAGGAGGTGGGGTTTCAAGATGGGGTGTGGGAAGGGTCTATTTAATTAAGGCAGGAGGTGGGGCAGGGGGCCGGTGTAACATTTCGGCCACTTCCACTCACACTCAATGGGCGCTGCAGTCCTGAGCAGAGGAGAAATCAGCTGCAGCGCCTGGCCAATCAGTAAGGTGAAGGAGTGCAAGGGTCCAGTCCTGGTGCAGCTCGGCTTTGTCACCTTAATTCATAAGAAAGGTAAGGACCCATTACTATGCGCTAACTACTGCCCTATATCCTTAATGAATATGGACTACAACAGTTTAGCAAAACTGCTTACAGCATATATATGAATTATTACTGGTACCCTGATAGTAAGGGAAAAAGTGGGGTTTATGCAGGGTAGATCAGAAGCAGACAGTGTTAGAAGACTGTCATATGCCATATGGCAAGCCAGTACATCTAAGGTACCCTTTATGGTACTCTCTTTGGATTTGTTCAAGGCCTATGACTCACTATCTTGGGATTACATGTTTATGGCATTAGATCATTTTGGTTGTAGGGGGGATTTCAGTACCTGGGTTGCACTTCTATACAAAAACTTGACAGCTCAAATTTTAACACATGGGCTAATATCCAGTCCTATATCTTTAGCATGTGGCACCCGTCAAGGCTGACCTCTATCCCCATATTTATTTACTTTGGCTATAGAACCATTGATTAGAACCATTACTGCGCAACCAAATATATCTGGGATTACCATC
Organism: Neoceratodus forsteri; assembly: GCA_016271365.2. Lineage (NCBI taxonomy): Eukaryota > Metazoa > Chordata > Ceratodontiformes > Ceratodontidae > Neoceratodus > Neoceratodus forsteri. The sequence continues at coordinate 103,300,107 of CM028129.1, read as the reverse complement.
AACTCCCAATCCCATAACATGTTTGCCTTTGCTGATGATTTGTTACTGACCCTTTCTAAACTGGTGCAATCCTATGAGGTTCTTAAGCAACTTCTGTCATATTTTGGAAATATATCAGGTCTTCAGGTTAACAGAGGCAAATCCCAAGCTTTGTGTCCCAACCCTCCTCTATACATTAGGCAAAATCTGTCTGAATTATTTGAGAATAGCTGGATGAAAAGCCAAATTACCTATCTAGGACTCAAAATTTCCACCAATCTGAACTCACTAATTGAGACAAACTATTCACGTCTTTTTCAAGACATTGAATTAGACCTTCAATGAAGGAGCCATCTTAATCTGTCCCTCTGGGGCAAAGTTAGTTCCCTGAAAATGATTATAGCTCCTAAGATTTTCTACCTTTTTCAGAATACACCATTCTTACTGGATAAGAAATTGTATAACAAATTAAACTCAATCATCAGAAAGTTCCTCTGGGTTAATAAGCCCCCTAGACTGAGCATAAATAAATTATGGGCTCTTTACATGATTACGTCTAGCATTACCCCCTTGTAAATGGTATCACTGGGCATTTACATTTTTTTTTTTTTATAATTCAAAGTTTATTCACCACATTTTTCACATTACAGGAGGCAGTAATGAGCACTTTGACATAGAATTCATAAAACAAAACAAATCATACTGCCTAACCCTTCCCTCCCCGGCACAGCAGTTCATTATAGCACTGTTATCACCCGCTAACTACTTATACCAAGAGTAATTAAGATGGCAACCTCGACTACACACTACTTCATAGCCACTGTAATTAAAGTATGAAGGGGATCCCAGATATCCTTATACCTATGTAGTCTGTTTTGAAGGCTAGCAATAGCCTTCTCTGTATGTATATTTGCTAAGATCTCATGGAGCCACTCCTGATATGTTGGGCCGGTCCTTTCCTTCCAACACCTGAGAATGACTTTTTTAACCGAGAGCACCACCATAGATATGTGAAATCTCCGGATCTGAACCTTTATGGAGGAGAGATCCCCCAACAAGCAAATATCTGGTATAAAATAGTCCTGTAGAGCCAGTAAAGGATCCAGTTTGGTTTTTATTTGCTCCCATAATGATGCTATCCAGGGGCATGACCAGAAAAAATGGAAAAGTGATCCTGCATCCTGGGAACACTTATTACACCTATCGGTATCAAGAAGGCCCCATTTCACCAGTTTAGTTGGGGTATAGTATAAATAATGCAAGATATGGAACTGCATGAGACGTAATCTATCTTGGAATACATATTTATGACAGTACATCCAGAGAACGGGCCACTTAAAAGTATAGTGGGGAAAAAATGAAACCCAGAAGTTGGTGGGACCACCACCGTGTCCAAACCTCCATCAGAACAAGACTTGATAAATCTTAGAAATCACACCAGAAGAGACTAGTAAAGGGGAAAGTTCAGATACCAATGCAAAGGTCGGTGGACGGGGTGGAGTGGCCCCAAAGACCATGGTTGTGTCTCTGTTGAAACACTTTAAAAGTCTGAGACTCAGGTATTTTGAACTTGTGTATGAACTGAGCAAATGAGAACCACTCACCAACTTCATCCAGAAATGAAGTTACTATCCCCTCTCCTAAGGGAAGATTTTTTGTTATTGTAATCCTCATGTAGCAGAAGCTGTGAACTATTTCAATTTCATTATGGCCCATATGATATTTGTACTTTTTCATAGCATCTGTTCCATACATCATGATCTTTATCTTGTCATAATTAATGTGTAGCTCAATCTTTAGACATTATTCCTGAAATTAATTTTACATCCTAATCATTCTAAGATGACTAGTGGAAATTAGTACAATATCGTCCACATAAGCCAAATACAGACATGCTTTTTGTCCAAATTTTGGCATATGAAAATCTGTATTGTAAAGCTTTACAAGTATTATACTGATGAATAAGTTAAATAATATCAGAAACAGAATGCACCCCTGCTTTACCCCCATATTGGTGACAAATGTCTCACTTTTCATTCCATCCACACTGAACCGTACTTGGGTTTTATTATTCCGATATAAAGATCTTATTAAATCAGGGAAGAGATGGGCACAAGACCCAGAGGAGCAGGCTGAGGTACTAAATGAGTACTTCACCTCAGTTTTCGCCAGGGAAAATGGGGATGCTGCATCATACATGGGAGGAGACAGAGATAATGAGGAGGGGGCCTTAGCAATCGGCAGGTCTGGGGAGAGGGGGGGCATCACTGGCAGGTGGGGGGAGGGCTAAGCAGGGAGAAGAGGTACTGGAAGTGGAAATCACAGCAGAGAGAGTGAGGGAAGCCCTCAGCTCCCTTAAGACGGAGAAAGCACCGGGGCCGGATAAATTACATCCTAGAGTGATGAAGGAACTTGCAGATGTCCTGGCGAAACCCCTGGCAGAGCTTTTCACCATCTCTCTGAGGACAGGGTGGGTGCCCCAAGACTGGAAGGTGGCGCATGTAGTGCCTATCCACAAGGGGGGATCAAGGGAGGTGGCAGGGAACTACAGGCCTGTCAGCCTGACATCAGTGGTGAGCAAGGTGATGGAGGGCATTGTCAAGGAGAGGCTGGGGGACCTGGATAAGTCAGGGTGCCTGGACGATAGACAGCATGGATTCATCCCGGGGAAATCGTGTCAGACAAACCTGGTGGAGTTCTATGACTGGGTGACAAGTGCCTTGGACCTGGGTAGACCAGTGGATGTCCTCTTTCTAGACTTCAGCAAGGCATTTGACTCTGTTCCTCACATGGGCCTGTTGGATAAACTAGGAGAAATGGGGGTTGGAAACCAGATGATCCGATGGATAGGCAATTGGCTCCAGGACCGGGCCCAGAGGGTCATAGTTGGGGGGATAGTCTCTTCCCCAAGGAGGGTCATTAGTGGGTCCCACAGGGATCAGTCCTGGGGCTCCTTCTGTTCAAAGCCTATGTATCTGACATAAGGACAGGAATCAGGAGTGAGATGAGTCTCTTTGCAGATGACTCGAAACTGGGGGCGGTGGTGGATGGGGAGGAGGGGAGGGTGGCCCTGCAGGGACCTGGAGGCTCTGGAAAGATGGTCTAGAAAGTGGAAGCTGAGGTTTAATGCAGGAAATGCAAGGTACTCCACCTGGGGCCAGAAACCCAGGCCAAGTGTACACCCTGGGGAATACTACAAGTCTCAATGGCTGAGAGGGACCTGGGGTGGTGGTGGATGTCAAGATGAACAACTCTGAGACTTGTAGGAGGCAGCAGCCAAGGCCAACAGGATGCTGGGATGCATCACTAGGGGATCACCTCCAGAAGGAGGAAGTGATACTCCTCTGTATAACTGCTTGGTGAGGCCGCACCTGGAGTACTGCGTGCAGTTTTGGAGGCCGCACTTAAAGAGGGGACATTAACCTCCTGGAGAGGGTCCAGAGGAGGGCAACCAAAATGATTTGGGGCTTGGGGGACAGGACCTATGAGGAGAGGCTCTAAGAGCTAAATATGTACACTTTGGAAGAGAGAAGGGACCGGGGGGACATGATAGAGGTCTTCAGGTACATGAAGAGGGTAAATAGGGGAGGAACAGTGAGGGTGCTTGAAGGAAGGAGGAGGGCCACTAGAGGGCATGGGTGGAAGCTGGAGGGAAGATTCAGGGAGAAAGGAGGAGGTGCTACTTCACTGAGAGGGTGGTAGAGCCATGGAATGCACTACCGGGGGGCTGGTGGAGGCAGAGACAGTGGAGGGGTTCAAGAGGGGGTGGGACAGGTACAGGGGAAGGGTTCAGGAAGCAAAATCCAATGCAGCAAGAATATCCGGAACTGGGAAGGGAGAAGCCAGAGAAGGCGAGGGGGACAGCAAGGTCAGCACCCAGGGTGGGGGCTGACCAAACGAGCAGACACGAAAGACCATTAGGCCTATTCTGCTGGCATTTTAGTATGTTAGTATGTTAGTATTATATTTATTAATGTTGGATCTACCTTTAATTTCCTGAGTGCATCCCACAACAGTTCTCTACTTACTTTGTCAAATGCTGATTTTAGATTAATAAATGTACAATATAATTGTTGTTTCTTTATAATTTTGTATTTATATATAACGTGAACCAGAGTGAAGCTTTGATCAATTGTTGAGTATTGTGTTTTTAAACCAGCCTGTGTTTCATCAAGAATGTTGTTTTCCTTTGCCCATATATTGAGTCTATCACTAAGTATTCTGGTAAAAGGTTTTTGTGTTGAATCTATGAGACTGATGGGTCTGTAACAGCAGTGGTCCACTCTATCTCCCTTTTTTAAAATGGGTACTATGATATTGTCTCTCCATGCATTTGGAAGTTTTCCCATATTCATTACAAAATTTAAAAGTTTTTGCAAAAAAGGAATCCAATAATATGAAGTTCTGAATAGCACGTATATAGATACATCATCTGGTCTTGGCGCCTTATGAGGCGCACAAGCATTTAAAGCTTGTTGTATTTCTTTTTCAGTAATCTGTTTTGTGTTCTTAGGCCATATTTTAATATTATGAAATATATCCATATTTGTTTTTAAGTCCTGTATAGTTGAGCTGTAAAATACATTTTTGTAATTCTCCATCCATCTACTTGGTTTGACATATGTGTCTGGTTCTTCAGAGTATTCCCCTACCCCTTTAGCCACAAGTAGCCGTACATTTTTGCTATCCCTAGTTATGATAGCTTCTTCCAGTTCTTTCCATAATTGCTGTCTATGTGCCTCTCTGTTGTTTTGAGGATTTTACTGTATTCTATTCTTAATTTAAGTATTTTTCTGTTTTCCAAACTAGATAAATTCTTTACTCTCCGTAGTTGTTTGCTCCATTTTTTCTTTGCTGCCCTATATTCCCTGTTGTACCATTCAGCTCCTTATTTTTATATATTTTATCCTCTTTTAAAATATAACTTGAGATATGTTTTATTATTACTTCAAAGGTGTTTATAAGTTTTTCATCCAAAGGGGTTTCATTAGAAATTCTTAGTGTGTCAAAGATACCCCAGTCTTGTAAATCCTGTAAAAAGTTCTTGCTTGCTATTTTTCCCCAACTAATGTATTGCTTTTTCCTAATGCTGATTGGAGACATACTTTCTAAGTCTTTATTCTGCAGATGATCCAAATTAATTGCAATTTCTAAACTGCAATGGTCACTTTCTGGTAAGCACTTTACTTCCATGTCTGCACATAATGGTAACATATTTAAATTGATCCAGGCCAGGTCAATTACAGAAGATCCTCTTGGTCCAGTGTATGTAAAGTTTCCTGGGGCAATGCTCAAAGGCATGGTACAAGTTGTGCCAAAGTTGACTTCTGCTATATGCCAATGCACTGGGGACCCTTCACCTGATTCTCTATTGGGAAGGGTCTCAGAGGCTAAGTCCTGAGATTTGTGCCAGCACCAGACAAGCACCAAATGGAGGGTGCACCTGAATAGTTTGCCACAAGCCTATGGCATTGCCCAGTATAAGTGCAAAAGTGCCCCCAGCCACAATCCCTGATATTAATAATTCAGGCCATTTGGGCTATTGCCTCCCCACACACACACACAACCCCTGATCCCCAATAGTTTTAATATATATGGCCTTGTGGGCTACCATTTCCCCCCGTCCCAATCCCCAATATTCCTAACAATGAAGCTCTTTTGGGCTAGCAGACTCCCCAGACTCAATCCTCAATCCCTGAATCCCAAAATTTATAATGCAGTTTTTAAAAAACAAAAAATTTTGCATACCTGTAGCCCTGGTGGTCTAGTGTCCCCACCCCCACCCAGCAATGCCAGACCACCCTGTTCCCCAACCCATACCCAGTCAGTGACTGGCTCAGTCCACCTCTCACCACTGCAGCCATCCATCAACTGAGCTCTGTATGAGTGTGTACTGTAAATAGTATGTGCTCAGTGAATGACAGCTGCTGTGGATGTTCTGGTGATGACTCAATTGCAGCTGTTTGAGCTGAGTTGGACAACTTTTCAAAGGACAGAGTCACACCAATAGTGGTGCAGCTCAGTCCTTTGGAGTTGCATTTCTGCATTGCATTCCTCGTTGCGTACTATCTCCTGCAGGAATTCTCCACCATCACCTGGTGGATGGTAGATGAGGAGTATCCTGCAATCTACACTCTCTCCCATGATACACTCAAAGGATCAGGTGGACCTCACCAGATGACATAATATTGGAGTCTCCCAGATGGATAATTCTGGGGGACTTCAATGCCTGAGTCAACAATGAACTCTCAAAATTTGGTCAAAATCTCCTCCAGCTAATAATGATGTTGGGTCTTACACATGTGATTACCTCCACTACCCATATAGGGGGTCACTCACTGGATCTGTTGTTCCTCCTGGGGATGGAGATCTCAGACTTGGGGGTGGAACCTGTCCATTGGTCTGACCATCATGCCATAGGATTCATTTTCTGGGCTCCCAATGGACCGTGCCCCTACAGAGATGGTCCAGTACAGTACCGCCCTTTAAGGGGAGTTACCCCAGATGGTCTGTTGGCAGTCCTGGATCTATCGGGATTGTTGGGTGAATGCATGAATCCAGGAGATCTAGTACTGGCCTATAACAAGGTGGTGGGAGATGCCTTGGACTTCATTGCTACTGTTCATGTTCGGCCACTCACTCTTCACCCAAGGTCCCCCTGGTTCAATGGTTCCTTGAAGGAGTTGATGTGAGTTGGTCAAAGGATGGAGAGAGCATGGTGACAGTCTGGCCTGGATGCTGCCAGGCTTAGATTGAGGGAACATTATAAGGGCTATCAATCAGAAATCACCCATAGGAAGGTAGAGTTCCTGTCCAGGGAGATTTCCACGGTGCAGAATCGACTGTCTCAGCTTTTCTGAACTGTTGACAGAATGTGCAATACAATCTATTTCCAGTCTGGAAAAGCTTTTTTTCAGGCTAAGTGTGAGGAGCTAGCTCGATTCTTCACAGATAAGGTTGCCAGCATCAAGACTGGTATTGGCCTGGCTCTCCCTATGAGGGGTTGTGGAGGTCGACGGGAGGTAGTGAGCACTCAGTCTGCCTGGATGGACTTCAGCCAGCCAGAATTCATGGATATTGTGAAGATCATCCAGGCTTTGTGCCCAACCAGTTATAGTTTGGATCCGGGCCCTACCTCCCCTTTTATTGGGGTGTGTAGATGTTATCTGCCGATCCTAGCTGAAATTGTCTGGATCCTTGGAGGGGGGGGTCTTTCCTGATCCCCTCAAGGAGGCGACTATGCAACCACTCCTTAAAAAAGCCCTCCTTGGATCCCAACTGTCCAGCTAACTACTGGCTTCTCTCTAACCTGCCCTTTGTGGGTAAGGTTATTGAGAAGGTGGTTGTGTTGTAATTGGACAGTCACCTTGTGACCCACAATGTCTATGAAGCTCTCCAGTCTGGATTTAGGAAGAGACATAGCATGGAAACTGCCCTTGTCTGGGAATTGAACAAACTCCTAATGGCGAGAGATAGAAAGACTCATACCATCCTGGCCCTTCTTGCTATCTCAGTAGCTTTTGACACTGTGGACCATGGTGTGCTTTTGGAATCTTTGTGGACCCTTTGTGGGCTGTTGGGTACAGTCCTCAAATGGTTTTGATCTTTTCTCGTGGGCAGGTCTCAGAGGGTGGTCACCGGAATTTACTCCTCTGATGCCCTCCCTGTGTCCTGTGGGGTACCACAGGGCTCCATATTGGCATCCATGTTGTTTGCAGTGTATATGCTGCCATTGAGAGATATCATTTGGTGATACAGCTTGAGTTTTCACTGCTAGGCAGATGGTACTCATCTGCATATGTCCTTTATACCCAGACAGGTTGATACAGTCTCTATGCTTATCAACTGCCTCTCTGAGATCAAAGACTGGATGAGCACTAGCTGGCTGAGACTGAATCTGGACAAGACTGATGTGTTGGTAGTGGACTCAGGTCCCCTGGGGGTGGGTTTGGGGGCTGGGTATGCGTCAGGCCTATGGCTTGATGATGTTCAGCTCACTACCTCAAACTGGGTGTGTAACCTGGGCGCTATCTTTGACGATGGCCTGATGCTAAAATCTCAGGTGTTGGCCGTGGTTAAATCCTCACTCTACCATCTGAGGAATATCACCTGGGTGAAATACCTGGTTCCTCCAGATGACCTGCCAACATTGGTCCATGCTTTCATTACCACCCGTCTTGACTACTGCAATACCCTCTACCTAGGGCTTTCTGGGGTTGATATCCACCACTTGCAGCTAGTGCAGAACACTGCGGCCAGGTTATTGACTGGTAGATCAGGGACTGGTTCAGTGGTGGATCACCTATAAGCTTGACTTGCTTACCTTCAAAGCCCTACACAAACAGGGACCCAACTACCTGAAAGATCTCCTAACTCCTTACTCCCCCCTTCGTGTTCTCCAATCCACTGATCAGGGGTTGCCAGAGATTCCCAGGGTTTGTTTAAAAACTTCTGGCTCTCGTGCTTTTTCCTTTGCAGCACCAACCCTGTGGAATTCTCTACTTAGTCGGTTAAGAGAATGCCTGACTCTCAACAGCTTTAAATCCATGCCGAAAACGTATTCATTTACATTAACTTTCCCAGATTGTTTTTAATTATCTTTGTATTTATTGTTTTAATTCAGTTTTTAATATGTTTGTGTATTTAAAATGTACAGCGTGGCCGGCCTGCTGGCGCAGCGGTTGGATTTCCGCTTGCGGCGCCAGCGACAGGTTGACGAGCGGGAGCTGGAGGGCCGGCCGGGAAGGGAGGACTTGAGTGTCCCAGGGACTGCTCGTCCTCTCCGGGGGGAAGGGAGATACCTGAGCTCAGTGCTTGTCTGACCCTGGGTGGAGACCTGAGGTACAGCAAGCCCGATGCTCCAACAGATGGGGGAGTGACGTACCAGACGTCGGTGCTTCGGTGCCTTGATGTCACTGGACCTGGCACATCGAGGAACACCAGGAAAAACCCTTGCAGCCACCTAGTAGATGGAGCACCAGGGCTCCGACCTTCAATGCCCCTACCTGACCGGGGACAGCATGCCGACGAAGATTAGTGGTACATCGGGGTGGTTGGGGTGTCTCACCTCATACCCACCTGGGGAGTATAGCCATGGCTCCATGGGGCATGGACTGCACCGGCTCCAGGTAGGTGAGCGAAGGCTGATAAGGCCATAGGTGTCTCCCGAAGAAGAGGGGGCTGCAAGGAGGGAGGAGGATAAAGAGAAAAAAAAAATGTACAGTGCCCTGGTTTTGGAAAGGCACTATAAAAATAAAGTTTTACTTATTTACTTTACTTACTTACTATAATTATGCTCAGAATTTCACCCAGTTTATAGCGTAGATTGGCTTTATTTACTCCACTCATTTGTTTAAGGCTGAAAATTGATAAATGTTTGGCAGTGTCTTGCTTGCGGTCTTCTTTTTTTTTGTAGAACTCTGGCAAGAGTGATTGAAAGATTTTAATTTCTTCCATTATTATTCTGAAATATGCCAGTTCTTTTTTTTTTGTTTATAATAGCTTTCAGAATGTAGTACTGCTCTACAGTATAGTGTATGACAGAACGCAATTGTGTATGGATATCCATGCACATGAAAAAATTGTTCGCTGAACTAATGACGTGCATACTAACACAGAATGACTTTCTGTTCTGTGTTAGTAGGCATGTCACAATACAACCGCTGCCAAACAGTGCTGTTCATTGGATAGGGCGGTGGTTAATGAGCTGTGTGTGTGAGCTGACCGGGCGGGCGGCAAAATGAGAAGAGATGGTCCGGAGGCAAGGACTGATCTTGGGGAAAAGCTAAAGTAAGCATACTTTTTTTTTGGGGCCATACACTATATAGAAAGAGGTATAGGAGTTTACATAAGCAACTGCTATTCTAATACCTTTGTGGTTTCCATATATATGACCTCTTGAGCTTCACTCTCAAGGTCCTCATCGTCACGGGAACCACTGGGTATTAGAATAGCGTGGTTGTGTGTATGGGCTCCCATATATTATTCTATATGTTATCAGAAGTACTAGTTCTAAATTAGGCAGGGGTCTGACAACACTCATATAATCCACTATGGGCCAGATATCCAAAACTTTGCCCCAGGGCTAAATTAGCACTGCCTGAACCAATGGCCCCCTATATTCAAAAGGGATAGTCCCAGTGCTAAACCTGCTGAAAATAGCATGCTAAGGAAGCCGGGCAAACTGGGCAGGGAGTGCAGTGCAAAAATAGCCCAGGAAAAAGACAGCTGTGAATATAGTACCCAAGGAAGTGCAAACCACAACAGCAGCCCAGTGCACAGCAACATGAAGGAAGATAAAGGTAAACTATGTGGCCAATGTGTATGCTAGCAAAGGAGTGGATTCATTAAAGCTGCAAGCATCAGTGCATGTGGAATTCTTCAGAAATGTACCACGTTTTTGAAATGTTTGCGCAGCACAAAACATATTTATACAGGTTTTGCGCAGAGCCGTTACTTCCGTTGTGGTGTTAATACATTTGCCCATGGCAAAATATCTGCTATATTCAAAAGTGACATGCAAATGAGCCAACTTAGGCAGTCTGTGGGCAGACATCCATATCAGCATTTCTTTATGTCATAATTTGCATGCAGTTTGCCAGGCGCTATTGCAGGATCGCACAGCTCTACCTGTAGGTCAGCCTGGAAGTACAGGGGCTGGCTGGGTCTGCCCACAGCTCCACCTGTAGGTCAGTCTGGAAGTGCATGGTGGTAGCTGTAGGCCACATTTGTACAGAATGGCATAGAATATTGTGCCCCGGGGAATACACAGCACAAGCACAGGTAGTAGTGCTGCATGCAATAGTCAAACTGTAGGTCCTGCTATAGTGCACAGCAGACACTAAAGTAACAAGGGGGCCAGTAGTGTGAGGGACACAGTATTGCCTATGGTGTATGGGGCATCAATGACTGCTGCACTTTACACAGTGACAGGCCAATCTTGCAGGTGTGTACTAACAGTGGACATTACTGTTATGCTATTGTGCAACCCACAGACGCTGCACCAGTGGCATGGGATACTTACAGTGACATATACATATACATGGCTCACTGTGTGTGCTGTGGTGTCTGTACAGATGTGTGGTATGTGGCTGGGGGGAAGGCACATACCATCAGACAGGCACACTGGTGTTGGGGGATTCCCTACATTGGACCATTTTCACTGTGTGGCTTGTCCTAGCCTTGTGGCAGTACCCAGTATGTGATGCAGACTAGCCACCTGTACACCCTCCCCTCAACACCCTCCATGCTCTCAGTGCTGTACGTTTGTGCTAGATTCCATTGGTGCCCATCGAAATGTGATCTTCAGGTGTGTGCTATATGGACACACTGCCATGGTGTTCACTGGGTGCTGGGTCACCAATTAGTGCCTGGCATGGTTGGGACTGGTGGCAGATGATGGCAACATAGGAGGTGCCATCCATGTGCAGCATGTTTCTTCCATGTGTGGTTTCTTTCTATGTTTAATAATTACTGGTCAGGGTCGTGCAAAGCCATGCAAAAGCCATGCAAAGCCACAAAGTTGGCGAAAGCTAGTTTGCCCAGAGTTAAGACTACCTTTTCCTGAGTGGTAATTTGCACTGTGCAAAGTGTTGCGGTAAGTCAGGCAAGAACACTTTGCGTGACGCTAATGCACTGAATATGGTATTGCACCTGTATTCATGTACACACCCCTTCTTTTTGCCCTTTGCATACATTATACTTTTGCCCAGTGCTAATGCAGTTTGGTCATGCTATTTGGCCTTTTGAATACAGCGGACCTGCGCACACCTGGCACAAACTTGCACAAATGGTTTGCGTCCAGCACAAAGTTTTGAATATCTGGCCCATGTGTTTATTGAGTTTGTCGTGGCACGCAGGCGAAGACGAACTCATTGGTATAAGGTGCTCTACAGAGGTGTGCCCAATGGAGAGCTCTATTTCTAGGGGCAGGTCAGCGGCAGGTGAATCAGTCAGCAGGCTGGTGATGTCTCACTTGCAGCTGTTCGGGCAGAGTTTGACAACTTTTCAAAGGACGAAGCCACACCAATAGTGGCACGGCTCAGTCCTTTGAAGTTGCATTCCTGCATTGCATTCCTGGTTGCGTTTTCACACTGCTGTAGCTTACAGCAGTGTGAATGTGCTGAGCCCAGGCCTTCCCCCCTTGCAGTTAAAAAAAACAAAAACCAAAAATGATGGGGTGCCCAATCCCCTGCTGGCATGCCCTCCCAGTTCATTTGCTGATGGGGAGACCACTCCTGTTGGCATAATGTCCCCCCCAATTTTTTGTCTGCCGAGGGGGGGGTGCCCAATCCCCCTCAGCTCTTGTTCCCCCAACACTCAGTATGTGCTGATGGGGATGCCCAATCCCCCATCAGCAACAGCCCCCCAAACACTTAGGTGACATACTGGGATCCCACCCCAGCATGCCAAATGCCTCTGTAAAAAAAAAAAAAAACCTTCCCACAAGGTTTTTTATTTTTTTTAAACCCGTAAACTAAAAAATGGTCCCTCGTTGAGTCCTGAGGCCCTCCCCAACCCACACCCACCCACTGCACACCACCTCCACACACCCCCCTCACCCCATACTTACCTCCAGAGTCCAGTGGGACAATCTTCGGTGGACCAGGATCACATCTGCACTCTTCAAAGTTGACCGCAAACTGAAGAAATGCTGGTAAGTCGTAGAATGGCATAAATGGTGTTTTTCAACTTTGGTGCATATCTTGGCCATTTTTGCAACTTATGGCACCAAATTTTCAACATGGGGTTCTTGGGACCCTACCTCATGAATTCAGTCACTGTCATAATGTAACCCCCTTGTTACCTGGTGTTACTAGAATCCCAGTAAGACCTAGTGGTAGGCAGGGAAGACAGCTTGTGAAGCTCCAGTTAAATGGGTTTCACACTGTCTCACTCTGTTCTCAGTCTCAGCTGAGACTGAGGGATGACATCACCAATAGAACTATCGCAGCTGCATGAGCCACATTGGAATCTGCAGCAAAGATAGTTGGTTAGAACGTTGGGAGGTTTTGAAGTGCAGTGTCTTCAGTCAGTATTCAGTGAGTGAGTGTGAAGTTGGGAGCTTGCTGAGAAAGCAGCTCAGTGAAGGCTGTAGGAGCCTCAGCCCTGACAGAGGGCTACTTTTAGTTTAAAAGGGTGTGTGTCTCCACCTTAAAGAGAGACACAGAAGATAATTGAAGTGGCAGAGACTGCTGTTTTCCGGTCTCAGTGCTCCCTCCCTTTGGGGGGGGCAGGAAAGGGTTCCCTGCAGATTCCTGGGGCAACCCCCATAATTCTGCTTGTGAAGGAAAAGCTGCCTATGTGTTCCAGTGTTTATTTGGGAGAACAAGATTTGTGAGTCACCTGTGGGGCACCTGCAACGTGAGGGTGAGTGTCTGCTCTGGCTAAAAGGGCCTGTTTTTCACCCTGGGACTTGTGTGACAATGTGTGGATTGAACTACTAAATATTGGGAAGCCTAGAGTAATGGGCTAAGCAAGTTAAAAGTAGGTTCAAGTCCAGAGTTTGTTGGGATGCAAATAATATGTAGAGGAGATGTGACAGACATCTACCCAGAATCTACATTTGAAAGTTCAGTAAAGGAATTGTTCAGTTTCCAGAGAAATAGCCGGGTATGGGCTTTGGGAGCTGGAGGTGGGTGGCTCCCCATCTTTAGTGACCAGGTCCAACTCTACGGATTTCTTCTGTGGATTTCTACTTTACCTCAAGCACTTGGCCAGTGATGAGGGAAGTACCCAGATGTGGGATTGTGAGGAAAATTCTCTCTAGGAGTTGAAGACTCTAGAGCAGTTTGGGGAGCCACAACAGGATAATTGGTTCATTTCTCAAATGGACCATGAATTGGATAATTGGTTCATTCCTCAAATGAACTGCAGATCAAGTGGCCGGCAGGGGAGCCGGGCCAGTGGGGAAAACACAAGTAGTGTACAAGTCGGGCTGTGTACCCAAAGCTGCGTGCAAGTCTGGGCTGTGTGCCTGGTGGGTTTAGAGCCTGAGGGCTGGAAATAGTGATAAAGTGTTCTGTAGTCTCTAATCTGCATTACCAGGAAATGTAGCCCCATGGGGGTCCGTCTATGCTTTGTTTGTTCAGCTTGGATGTGAATAAAAGCCACACTGAAGAATTCCATTCCTGGTTCTGGACATTACAGTTATTGCTTCCTGTGTTCGGATTTACTTGGGTGCCCCTGTTCAGAGTAGCCAAACCTAGGTCCCCTTGTGCTGAGTAACATCATCCTCCCCAAACCCAGTTCCCACCAGGTACTGCTGTCAGCTTCAACGGCATGCCACCTGTCGCTTTGGCAAAAAGGCAGGAGTGAGGGGTTACAATAATGTGATTATTCAGTCCCAGAAGGTGATTTCACAGTCACTGCGCAGAATCACCTTTTGAGACTGATTAATGAAATGACAGTGTCACTGTTCATGAGGTGTGCTCCCAAAAAGCCTACAGTATGTTGAAAATTTGATGATAAAATTCCAAAACATGACTGTGTTACGAGATGCATTGCACAGTTTCAATGCATACTTGTAACATCACAAATATGTAATATTTTCACTCCAGATTGTCAACATTGCTATTTTTTTACACCTCCTCATGAACAGTATAGCTGTCATTTTCAACTTGGCCAAAATGTGTTTCCGGCGCAGAACAGCACGGCTGCCATGGAAAATTAGTGTTTGGGACAGATTACAAAAATCACAGTGACACTGTTCATGAGCAGAAGTCTCAAATCACCTATGTTGAAAATTTCATGACAAAAGTCCATATAATGACTGTGTTACAAGCATGTGTTGCAAAGTTTCCACGCACACATGTAACTTCATGAATTTATAATATTTTTACTCCAGATTTTCAACATTGACATTTTTTTACACCTCCTTATGAACAGTACAGCTGTCATTTTTCACATCCTGGCAGAGATGTGTTTTCACACTTCTGGCGCAGAATAGCATGGTCACTGTGGGAAATCAGTGTTTGGGACAGATTTAGAAAATCACAGTGACACTGTTCATAAGTGGAGGTGCCAAAATGCCTATGTTGAAAATTTGGTGACAAAAGTCCATAAAATGACTATTTTATGAACGTGCATTGTGCAGTTGCTAATTAACAGTTCCCTGAACCACTAGCAGGATAACTCCCTCCCTGCTCTTCACGCAGAAACTGTACCCTTTGCACCCACCGCTTTGAAATATATCTCTCATGTGATACATGTATGGTATAATCCTTGTGTACGTTGCTGTATATCTAGCTGTACAATCATTGTGTAAGATGCTGTATACGTATTTATTTAAACCTACTGTATATTACTGTATATACCCTTCCCCCCCAGGACGCATCTGGAATCGAGCGGTACTCCGCTCAGTATACCTTCCTGGTTAAACTTTTAAATAAATAAAATAAATAAATAAGTTTCCATGCACACTTGTAACGTTGAGGATTTGTAATATTTTCACTCAAGAGTTTCAACATTGTCAGTTTTGCACACCTCCTTATGAACAGTGAAGCTGTAATCATTCACATCCTGCCCAAAATGTGTTTTTGCACATCTGGTGCACAATGGTGTGGCCGCTGTGGGAAATCAGCATTCAGGACAGAGTAAGAAAATCATAGTGACAATGTTCATGAGTAGAGGTCACAAAATGTCTATGTTGAAATTTTGTGGAAATTATTCCACTAGATGACTGTTACAAGCGTGCGTTGTGCAGTTTCCAAGCACACTCGTATGTTGGAGCATTTTTAATATTTTCACTCCAGATGTTCAACACTGCCTTCTCTTCACTCCTCCCTATGAATGGTACAGCTGTAATTTTTCACATCCTGCCCGAACTGTGTTTTCACACATTTGGTGCAGAATGGCATGGTCACTGTGAGAAATCCAGGTTCGGGACAGATTATCAAATCACAGTGCCACTATTTATGAGCAGAGGTCCCAAATGCTTTCATTAGGTGGGGGTCACAAGAGGCCATGTTTAAAATTTGTAGTGCAAATACCAGTGTTACGGTTTCTAACCATAATGCCCCTCACAACCCATGGTGGGGCTCCAGTGCCCTTATCTTCTCTGAACCGCAGAAACATCGTCACTTTTCAAAGCCAGATCATGAATTGAGGAAACAGATATGCACTTCACTGTATTTCAACAGGAATTTGAAATTGGTGGCATAATTTGTTCTTCTTGCTGGGAACTGTAGTCCTACCAAGTGGTGCATACCAATATCAATCCCAATGACGAACTCCGGCACTGACAAATGCTTGTTTCTTTTGCACTCAGTGGATAATAGATTTTTAAACATCCTATTCAAGGATTCTTGTTTCCTTAGGAATGATACCAACAGTGGCAGGACGTAATCAGAACCCACTGTTTTGATCAAGAGTTTTCCAAAATTTTCCATACATTCATTGTGAGTGTAATTAAATGTTGTAGCAGTATTTAAATTGACCTTGATTTCATCTGCCTTTTTATTCTCATTTCTTGTATTCTCTGAATCGATTTCTTTTCCATCTTTTTCTGATTTTACATTGGATTCTTTATAGCATCGATTTTTATAGGTGTCATTCGTTCTTATTTATTTTAAACATTTTCTTTTTCTTCTACTTTCTTAGTTGTTCTAGCTTTTTCCGTTTTTCCTCTTTTCTTTTTTTGGTAATTTTTTTTTTTGCACTTTATTCATGATATCCATATCTATTTTCTGTGGTTCCTGTTGTCTGTCTACTTTGATTTCATTACCCATTTCATTTTCTATTTTGTTTTTCTGGACTTAGTAATTTTTGTTTTATTTGATTTTTCTCACATTGTTTCCAGCCTTTCTTTTTATTTCTCTTGTGTTTTTCTTTAATCTTTTTTCCCTCTTGTACAATTCCAAAATCCTACAAGGTCTTATGTTCTTTTTAAATGCCTTTCATATGCTATCCTCCCTACAGGATTCTTGGGGAGCATTATAAGCTCCTATTCAAACTCAGAGGATGCACGATGTTCATTGCATATGCTATTTTGATAATAGTCTTTCCCATTAGACCTTTGAGAGGATCTGTTTAATTCCTATAAGTCATATTCCGAAATATTGCTTAATTCTTTCCTTTCTATTTCCTTTCCCATTTCTCTTTCCCCATTTCCTTGTTTGTTGTTATGTCAGTTTTTTTGTCTGCTCTGAATTGTTTTTAAGGTTCTCCAGGATTCATCTGTTTTCAGTGCCAACTGCCTTAGTAAATTCCATATCATGATTTATAATCATAATCTGTTTGGAAATCAGTATATTTGCAAGGAATGGATTACTTAGTGTCGTAACTACACCTTTTGCTATTCCTTCCACATCTGGTATATGTTGACTACAGGAACTCATTAGTTGAGTTTGATTATTTGCCTCCCAGAAGGAGTTAGTGTTCTCACTTGTGAGGGAGACAGTTTCTATGCCTATTTCATCTCTATGATCTTCCTGTTCTTCCTTCAAATTTCTTTGCTTCATTCTAATTAATTCATGAATATTTGTATCTGTTTTGTTTAATGTCTTTAAATTCTTAAAGACATCTGAGAAATCCATGTTTCCTACTAATGTATCCCTAGAGTTCTTCTTAAATGCTTCTGAGTCAGCTGTGACTGCATTCACCACACAGATCATTGCCCAGGTTACTAAAGCATGGGAGGACCATGTTGTTGATTAATGTTTACTTGGCAACACCCCCGTGCTTCATGGGAATCCATCTTCCAACATCATCACATCCTCTGGTGTGTTGTGGGATAGAGGACCAACTCATGCACATCATGGCCAGCAAGCAAAAGAAAAACATGTTTACACACATTTTCATTATGGGGAGTCTGGATTGGTGCATAACCATGTTCAGACATGGTTCTGACTAATGTGGATGTGATAGCATGGTAAGATAAGTAGCAGTTTTAAAACCATTACCAGATTTAATTACGAAGTGTGGACAGGGCCATAGAGTGCAGTGAATTCATTAACAGTATTAGTTAAGATAACAGCTGTGTGGTAATGTGTTATCTTGGCAAGGGAGTGTGACAAAAAATAGTAATAATACTCATTTTTCCTGTGCTGTCATCTTTTTCCAAATTGGGTCACACAAGTGTGTTTCTCTAACTGATTTTCATTAATCATCTTCACCTAAATGACCCCTAGTCTTGCTGAGTAATTGATTTATTGAAGAGGTGTATCCAGAGGGAGCTGGGGACTGCCAACATATTGAGTATGTAGCAGTTGCAGATCTTTTCATCAAAAGGGTGGCAGAGAAAACAGAGAAACATAGAAACATAGATTTTGACAGCAGATGAGGACCACCTGGCCCACCTGATCTGCCCATTGAAAAATAATGAATTTGTTTCTCTGCCACCTTCTCTTATAGAAAATAATCCTGTCATTGGACCACTAAAACTGACCTGCTCAAACACTAATTTCAAAATTAATACTTTCTGCATAGTCAGTCAGAACAAAGTCGAGAAGAATCACTACAGTGCTAAGTCCCCTGAGAAAAAGAAGAGTAGGTATACCATTTTCCAAGTCAGCTAGAAGAGCATTTTTGACTGGTTAACAGGACGTAAACATGGAGTGAAGTATCGATTCTGCAAGAGCTGTGGCACAGATTCCATTATTCACCATGGAGGGCAGCATAAAGAGCAATGGCATGCACATTCCAAAAAGCACTGGCAAAATCTGAAGCATGTTACTGGGAAGAACATATCACACTTCTTTACCTCTCTAAGCCTGGTGAGCACAAAAGTCATTGAGGCAGAGGGGGCTTTTGTTTTCCCTGATAGCAGAACATAACTTTAATTTATAGCAGGAGAGCACATATCAAAGTTCATGAAGAAATACAGTAAAGACCAAGTTGTTTTGATGAAGATGAGATGTGGGGTAACCAAAGCAAGCTGTATAGCAAGGGATGTGATTGGGCCATGGAACCAAATGATGTACCTGCAATCAGCTGTAGAGTACCTTTCTGTGTCTACATGGATCATAGCACTGATATGGGTGATTAGAAGTTTTTACTAATTCGTGTGGGTTTCCTGGATGGAATTGCAGGCAGAAATGTTATTCACTTTTAGATATGCCAGAATATTTTTCTGGAACTGGGCAAACATTGTTTGACTGTTTGCTAAAAAGTATGAGGAAGTTTGAAATCCCACTATCACAGACAGCAGCTTTTTCATCTGACAATGCTGCCCCTATGATTAGAAAACACAATTTGTTTAAATTGAAAAAAAAAAAAAAGAAAACACAATTCGATCCTGTCATACTTAAAGACAGTAATAAGGAATGTCTCTATTACTTGGCAGATCTCTGCAGTAAAGCTGGAGTAAAAGCTTTATGCTCGCCTGTGGAGGAATTGATCTCTGATGTGTACTGCCATTTTTCATCCAGTTTCTAAAGACAACAGAAGCCGAAGGAATTTGCTTTGTTTACTGATGCAGACCCATTTAAGATTATTAGGTATGCTCCTAGTAGATGGCTAAGTCTGGGGAAAGTTATAAACAGAACCCTGGACACGTGGCTGGCCCTCCATTCCTATATTCTGACACTGGAACAAAGATCAGCCAAAACCGACCTGATATGTGACAGACTGCAGAACCATAAACTGAAAATCGTCTTTATTTTCCTTAAATATGCTCTGGAACCCTTGCTGCAGTTCACCAACCAGCTAAAAAGCCAAGAAAGCCAGCTTATGAGTCTGCATGGGGCTGTGTACAAACTGATGCAGCAGTATGCAGGATGAGTGCTGAAACCTGTAGCTGCTGTCAGATTAAACAGGGAAAATAATATGTCTGCTCTTAAAGACTCTAGCACTTTCTTGCCCAAAAGTGATCTCAGACTCAAACGGGATGTCAAGCATTATGCAAACAATAATGAGGAGGACATTTTGGGAACATTAATATAAAGTAATTTTTACAGGAAAACTGCTTAATTTTATACTGTTGTTCTGCAAAAAAATCATTAAAAAGTTCCCAACTCAGGATCATCTGTTAAAGAATGCAGCATTCCTTCTTATTCCAGCAAGTAAGCTGTACATATCAACAAAACTCATGGTTGATGTTGCCATTCATCTAGGAACATGTGTCACTAAATGTAGGTTCTGAGTAATTATTAGATGAGATCACAACGTACCAAACTGAAGAAACAGGTAAATTGACAAGACCAGTAAATGGACCACATTCCTGCATTTCAAAACACTGGGCACATGTTCTGCAACAGTTATGACACTCTGAAAAACTTCCACTTTTCAAATGGTAAATGATATTGGTTATCATGCCACACTTCCATGCTGAAGTAGAAAGGGCTTTTAGTATGTTGAGGAAGGTAAACACTGAACTGTGCACTGAACTCACTGCTGGTCCTTCAGATGAACAAAGAGAAAGAATGTTTTGAGGTCAATCAGCCAAAGAAAGTTCAAGATGCTGCAAAAAAAAGCCACTGCAGCATACAACAGGGATCATAAATCTTCTCACTAACATATGGCAATCTACACTTCATTGCAACTACTTTGCAAAACTTGAAAAGTACTTTTGCATTACACTGGCTGCCTAAATAACTTGAGGCAGGATCTTCATACAGCTGAGATTGCAGCAAGCCCTGGGTGCTCCAAAAATACAGCGTACTGGGCTTGCGGCAATCTAACGTGATTTTCTATCCCTTGAGGTAGTTGACACGTTAGACCATCTTTTTGTAGTCTAGCTTGCATCAATAATGGGAGTCATTTTAACAGAGCTGGCACCTGAGATTTGGTGCACGCTGCTGTAAAGTGGGTAAACTGTCACAACTGTGCCCAAGATTGGAAAATCAGACGCAGCTGCAGAGAATGGGAATGGCACAGCTGCAGGAATAAAATGGCATAATGCAGGGCTCGACAGAAGCTCTGCACCACTCTTTGGAAATCTGGCCCCCAGTTTTCTGAATCCTCATTAACTCATACCTTTTGTTTTTGCTTTGCATCGGTTATTGTGATTGCACAGTATGATATCTCATTTGCATTTTGTGCACTGTTTTGCTGTTGTGATTGCATACTATGATATATGAAGGTTTAACATTGATTTGCATTGTGTTGGATTGTGGTTGGAGTAATTAAAGGTATATTCATTCTGTGTCTGTATTTTTTGCACTATTTTAGAAGATGAGTGGAATGTGTTTGCATGATTTTATGTTTTTTACTTTGTAATGTGGTATATTGTGTTTGCATGCTTTTGTTACTTACTTTGTGCAATGTGAAGCACATTTATTTCTCTTGAAATGTGTGTTTGTCTGTGTTTTTAAAGAGTGTAGAACTAAAGTCCAAACAACAGTATAGCAGTTTGTTTTAATAGAAAAACTCAAAAGAAAACACATGCTTGGTCAAAAATAACTTTATTGATATGCCATCAAATGAGTTTTCTACTCGTGTGCTACAAAAATTGGGTGTTCCACATTTGGGTTATTTGTCACATACGGTGTGATCTCCGTTCCAGATTGCCAGGTTTATAGGTTGAGAGGTATGCTCTCACCTTACGGTGCTGCTGCTGTTTCTCTCTCTCTCTCTCTCTCTCTCTCCCATCCCTGCAAGTTGCAGCAGAATGCCCTGCTCAGTCAGTGTCTCTCCCTTCTGGCTCAGAAGACGTGAATGCCAGGGTTATTGAAACACTCATGGACTGGCTCAGAATGGAAACAAACTTGAATGCAGAGGCCGTGAGAATACAGACCAGCCTGCCGCCTGACACCATCTAGCCCTGTTCCCACTTCAACTGACTAATGCATTCAGTGCTCAGTCACATCAACAAGACTACAGCAGAGGCTAGTCGCTAAGGATAGCAGCTCCACTTGCAACCAGTGTATTTCTATTTATTCTTAATTTTGAATATTTTATACGCTACAGTCTGTTTCACTTGATGTAGCTGTGTCACATGAATACTGCTCTTGCTCGTAAAATTAAAGTAATGAAAATGACCATTTACATGAAAAAGTGTGGGGAGGGCAGAATTGGATCTGTGTAATAATGGTAATCACCAGTGGGTGATCACCTTTAGGGCAACGGCACATCACCCAAAAAATGTTTTAGCAATGTACTCCCCGGTGCACAGCAAAATGGCACTGGGGAGTTGGGATTTTCCACTTTATGCCAGGGGGGGCTGCACCCCCCCAAACCCCTACTTAAGGATTCTTAACTCCGGGGGGGGTGCACGTCGGGGGTGGTGCAAATGCAGAAAAAATAAAAATTTGGGCCAGGAACAACAAAAGGTACACGTGCCCAGACCCAAATCCAGCTCCATTCTCACCACAGCCATGAATCCACCCACCTACCACACCACAGAAGCAGCTCACCGTAGCACCACCCCCTACAACCCCTTCGTCCCCTCCCACCCCATGCTCAGCATGCTCGTCCCCGCACACATAGGCATGTAGCGACAGGATATTACGCTATTTCATGCACCCCATCCGGTCATCCACCTTTCCCAGTTGCCCCGATGACAGGCACCACGATTGAGTCATCCTTTTGGTAAGCACCCAATCGCCATTGCCAAAGTCACGTGATACCAGCAGAATTCATTAGTGGCCTACCTAGGAATAGATAAAAGCAAATTTATTTTTTTAACAGGACAATACATGTTGTTAGGGCAAATATCTCTCTTTTCATGAATCTCAGTGGGGAGGGGGAGCATGGCTGGTCTGGCACCTCGGTGTGTTAGCTGCCCTTGCCACTGGCATAATAAAAACAGAGGGCAACAAAGAACATAAGAACAAACTTGCTACTGGAAAGAATTGACAGTCAGATTCTGTCTGATGCCTGATGTTGAGTCGGGATCTTGATTGCACTGTGCTTATTCATGCTCTAAAGACACAACAGTCTTCCTCTTCACTTCTGGTCGCAATTTGTCAACGCTTTCTACTGTCTTCCCACTACACATTCTTACTTGTAAGCTGGAGGGAAGGTGCACTGAAACAAGACCAATAGATGAAGCTGAGTAAATAGACAGCTTATGGAAGAATAATCTCAGCTGCTTGCCTGCCTCATATTCTTATGATCGATTACAACAACAGCCTGTCACAAAAAAGGGCATTTGCATGTGCCAGCCTATACCTACTAACTTCATAACTCCCCCCAACCCCTTACCCCCAAAAATGGAAAACCTACCAAAGTGATCTTGGTTCTGGCACTCTGGCAAAGTACTGAACTGATATTAAAAACCTTTTTGTAATGCTCTGCAAAGTGAGTAATTTTGAGTGTTTTTGTGCCCAGTGGGTGCATCCAACTGTTTGTTGGCATGAGCTAGCTGAACTGTGGGAAAATCTGGCTGTATAGTTTCTGGGGGTAGCTGGCTGTATTGGGTTTGGAGAGTGGGCCAGTCCTGTTGGTGTGGGTTAGCAGCCATGTTTTTGCAGGGTAGGGGCATCTGGCTGTGTTTGTTGGGGTGAGCTGGCTCAATTGGGAGTGGGTAGGTGACTGTATTGTTCTGGGGAAGCTGACTATATTGGCTTGGAGGGGAGCTGGCCATGTTGGTTTAGGGGAAAATGGCCATATTGCTGTGGGGGTGGGCTGGGGGCTGGTGTTTGGCAGTGCTTTTGGGGGTGAGCTGGATGAATGAGGGGGAGCTGGCTGTTATGGTTTTGGGGTGGAGCTGTATTGGCTTTGGGGGGTCAGCTGTATTGGTTGGAGTAAGCAGCCATGTTGGTGGGGGGACAGTTGGCTGTGTTTGTTGGGGAGAGCTGGCTGAATTGGGGGTAGCTGGCTGTACTGTTTTGGTGGGCAGCCAGCTATATTTGCATGGAGGGGAGCTGACCAGGTTGGTGTGGGTGTAGATGGCAGTATTGCTGTGGGGTGGCGTGCCTGGCTGTGTTTGTTGAGGTGAGCTGAATAAATGGGGAAGCTGACTGTATTGGTTTCAAGAGGTATTGGTTTTGGGTGTCAACAGGCTGAGTTGGTGGGGATAGCCAGCCATCCTGGGTGGGTGGTTGGTTGTGTTTGTTGTGGTGAGCTATCTGAGTGGGGGGAGATGGCTACTTTTGTTTTGTGGTGGAGCTTGCTGTATTGGTTTTGGGGGGATCCCACCATGTCAGTGTGGTGGGAGCCAGCCGTGTTAGTGTGGGGGGAGCAAAGCTGGCATTCTGGGGATGATGCCGTGCCGATGAGGTGAGAGCTGTTTGTATTGGTGGGTTGGGTTGGGTAGTCCACTTGGGTGGGGGAACTGTGTATGGGAGCATAATTTTATGGGTCTGGGCATTGATGGTGTGGTGGGGCTTCTGTCTGTGTTCACCTGAGTGTGGTGAGGGGACCGTCAATGTTGGTGGGGGTGAGGTTGAGATTGCTGACTGTGCTTGTTGGATAGGGGGGAGCTTGTTGTGGTTGGTGGATAGGATGGAAACCTAGAAACATAGAATCTAATTGCAGATAAGGACAGCTAGGCCCACCAAATCTGCCCATTTTTCCCCATCTACAGTATTACTGCAGGCCCTACTTGATCTCCCTCTCCTTCTCCCCTCTTCCTTTCCACTAAGAGTCCCTTATGACTATCCCATGGATTCTTGAAGCCCACCACTGTTTTTGCCCCACCACCTCTGTTATAAGACTGTTCCAGGCATCTACCACTCTTTCCTCACATCCCTCCCGAATCACCCTCACCAGCTTCATTGCACGGCCCATTGTTATTGAGCAGCTCTTGTTCTGAAAAATACCTGCCTCATGTATTGTTTACTCCTTGAGGTATTTTAAGTTTTCTATCATATCCCCCAATCCTCTTCTCTTCCAGGGTGTACATAATGAGGTTCTTTAGTCTCTCCCAGTAGAGCTTCTCACACACACCCTGCATCATTTTAGTTGTCCTCCTCTGAACAGCCACCATTCTCTCTAAGTCCTTCTGGAGATGTGGTCTCTAGAACTGGACACAGTACTCTAGGTGGGGTCTTACCAGTGATCTATACAGAGGCAACACCACCTCCCTATCTGACAGTGATACCCCTCCCTATTCGCCCCAGCATCTGACTAGCCCTCCCAACTGCCTTGTCGCATTGCCTTGGCACCTTTAGGTCATCAGACATAATTATCTCCAGGTCACTTTCCTGTTTGGGAATTGCTACTACCTCTGTGTCCATTTTATGCTCTGCCTCAGGTTTCTGTGCCTTAAGTGCATGATTTTGCACTTTTTGACATTGAAACCCAGCTGCTATACCTTCGACCACTCCTTGAGTTTTCTGATGTCTCTACTTATTCTTTCCACCTCCCCGGAGTGTTCACCCTATTGTAGATTTTGGTGTTATCAGAAAAGACACAGACCTTCCCTTCAGCTGCTCTGCAATGTCAGTTAAAAGTCATTAAAGAGAACTGGTCCCAGTACTGATCCCTGAGGCACCCCATTGGTTCCCCTTCCTTCTTCAGAGTGAACAATTATGCAATGATCCTTATAGACAGAATGGTGGCAGTCCAGAGAAGGAGATGACTGTGTTGTGGCCAGCGATATGCTAATTTGCTTTGTTCACTTAGGTGGGGCAGGAGTTGAAATTAATTTTATCACCCACTTGCCAACAAGGCTAGTGACTGGAAAAATTCACAGACATGACAGGATTTTCATGAGCCCAGAACAAAATTCATTCTCTGGAGGATAGAAAAGGAGGGGGATGACAGAACCATACAGATATATGAGGTGTACAATAGTAGTGTACCCTGCGTGTATTTCTTTGGTTCTGTCATAAAATAGTTAGCTGAAGGGTGGACTCGAGACAAAAGATGGACATTCACAAACTTTCTGGAAGGGAGGAAAATATGGGTGCTCCCAGTTAATCACCCAGAGTTTTTGGTAAAGTTTTCCTTATGAAAACCGACATCTGCTGGTATAGAGTGCTATAGAATGCCTTTCCCCTCAAAGATAAGTCCTGACATAAATGCGTGAAACATATAGTGAATGTCAATGACAATTGCTACCAGCAGAACTCAAAACAAGCTTGTGGGGGAGTAAGTTTGCATTGACTGTCATGTATTTTGACCACATTTCAGGACAAATCTATAATGGGAAAGGCTTAGACATCTGTAGAAGCAGCAAACTTCTGGACACAGAGTTTATTAGCAATATTAAATTAGTTTGCCACAACCTTCAAATTAGCCTGACATGCAACTAAGTCATCAGATGACTATCATGCCTTCAACAATTGACTTTAACAGTGAGATGTCCCTATCACGGTCTTTGGGAAACAGTCTTAATAACAGGCAGGCTTACTTTCAGTCAGTGGCACATCAGTCTACAGAATGCATGGCTAGATTGAACTGAATACTCTCAACGGTGGTGTCTAGACATGCCACCTTCTCCCTCCTCATGATGAGCAAGTTGGGAAGCAAATGCACACTAACAGAGTGTACTCCCTCCAGGTTTGTCATCATCATAATCATCACTCTGCTGCATGGCTGGTGGTCTTCGAGAGCATTTGGGAGCAATTCTGTGCTCCCTCAGTGATTTCCATTGACCGCACCTAGTGACCAATGCCCAAAACTGCAGGAAGGCCTACAAAAAACAGTCCAGCCTACAGACAAGGCACACAGCAGACAATCTTCTGTGCTGATTTTACCTGCCTGACCAGAAATCTACCTGCATTTAGAGGGTGGGCAGCAATTTGAACAAAGGTGGAGGGGATGGTCTGGCATTGTTTTCACAGTGGTTATCTGTGTTGGGGCCTGAGCTAGGGGAAACAGCTATTTGCTTAGAGTGGGGGATTAGCAATGTTTCCACAGGGGCTGTCTGTGTATGCTTGGGTGGGTGTAGTTGAGGGGCGTGGGGTGACTGGCAGGTAAGAAAAAAAATGGCTTGCTGGTGGTTGGAACACTGATTTGGCAACCTTATGATTGCTCACTGGTTCAGACCCTACTGGAGAAAAATAGCCATTGCACAGTTTACATTATACAATGGCAAGAAAAAAAGTTTCAGATTCAGATTGGTGTGTGCTTGTTGCATTGAAGTTATCTGAACACAACCTCACAGAATCAAATTCAAACATACAGATGATTACATAGCAAACCAAATGCGCACACACACACACACACACTCACACTCACACTGTCTCTTCCCAAAAGAGCTTAATGCATTGCAACAGAAGTATAGAGGCAGAAGCTTGGTTTCATGTAAAAATCTTATTTATTTATATTGTGGGGGGAGACAAAATTTTTGTCATGGCTAAAACATTTCATAGTAAGCAGAGAACACGTGTCAGAACATCTCCTTTATAGTCTGGGAATATCTATTTTGTAGTAGCAGTTTTACAGTTTTATTTTTTAAGAAGAAACACACCATAAAGAAATGCACACTATCATGGGTATACTAATTACCTAATTGCCTGCTATTGCATAACACACTACAGTGATACCAGACAATTAATTATGTGCATACTCATGATGCAGTGCTTTCACATGTGGAGTGTTTCCTCAAACAAAAATTAAAAAATAAAACTGTACAACTGATAACGATAAAATAGATGTCCCTACACATAAAAGGAACGTTCCAACATATGTTCTATGCATAATAGCCATCCACATGTGCTCATTTTGGTCCCCACATTATTAATAAATAAGAGCCATTATATAATAGCAATAATGCACTCCAGAATGTGGGTTGTGCTGGGATAACTGCACTTCTGGGGTGGTGATGTAGTTGGCCCTTTGCTGCTCAACCACCCCAGGTGTGAGGTTTTCCCAGCACAACCCACACCCTGTTGTGCATCAGTGCTTAAATTCTTCATCTTCTAGTGACAGAAATGAATAGAATCAGGACCCTACTTAAAATGAGATGTATGTTGCTTCTTAGCAGATTTATCCTGAGAAAATTGTAAAAAAAAAAAAAATAGACATGCATTTGGAAAAAAAAATGTTTATTAAACAATATGTCATGTTTCAACTGTCTCCTTCAGAACTGCACTTTATATTTTAGCATATCTCAATGTGGAAATATAATAGTTGCACAGGCAATGTGAACAAGTAGACTCACATTTCCAAATGTACCATACTGGCCATATTTATATCCCTGGGAGGTGACAGGCCATATTGTGATGGGGCAGCTCACCAGGTTTGCTTGGGTGGGGTGGGGAGACCGGTGGTGCAGGTGGGGTAAGTGGACTGGTCACATTGGTGAGGTAAGAGGGGGCAGGATCTGTTTGTGTTTCTGCAGCAGTTAGAGAGCTGACTGTGTTCATTTTGTGTTAGCTGGCCTTGGGGGTGTATGTCGAGGGCTAGCTAAAAGTAGCAGTGGCCATAACCCATGTGTTGGGAGCTGTCTATGCTGGTGATGGGAAGGGTCAGGTGTATATGGAGCTGGCTGTATTGTTGAGTGGCTATGTAGGGTGTTCCTGGTGGGGAATATGAAACAAAGTTTGGCTCATCCCAGCACTGTAAGTATACATGTTACATATATTGTCTGGTCATGCCTGTGTTGTCCTATGTATATGTTGTTCACAATAACCAAGTTGTAAAGCACTGTGTGGACAACCCAGTTCTTCCACTGTATGTTTGTACATTCTGCAGCTTATGTGTGCACCCTAGCATGGCTGGTGTTTGCTCTGCTACCTATGTCTTGCCTGTGTGTAGTTTCACATGCAATTCTGGTACATGCATGTGCACCTACCTGTGTAAGCTACATTATTGTATAGCTGGACGTGAAGCCCAAACAGTAATCTATCCTTTTTTCCACAACACCATCACATCCTGGGACAGGTGGTGGTTCACAGATAGCAACAGCAAGGAATATCAACTGCGAGCTGCAGTATTGGGCTGGTGTGAGCTTCAACAGGTAGCCCACCTGTAACTTAAAATGAAAAACTCCAAAAGAGCCACACTCATGGAAATTCAAGTAAAGTTCACCAACCAAAGCTCAGTATCCAATGCAGCTTTATTTCACAAGAATTCTTGTGGTAAACTTTTCACAGACCAGGCTGAAATCCATAATGCCTCAGAGCTTCGAGGCCACATCTCCTTGTCAGGGGGTGTGGCAATGGAGACATACAATTGTTTATACACCCAAAAGTCATTAATATTCATGAATTAAGTATGACATCATAACAAAAAAAATGTACTTAATGTTACAAAATTAAAATAAGGGTGTAAACAAATCAGATATTTCCAACAGCAAATTACTAGGCTACATCAATTGCTCCATTTATTATTTAACATTGCTAATAAGGATACAAATTTCAAGCTGCAACACTGCACTAACAAGATTAGTACTAAATCCATAATTGTATTTAGCTTTTTAGTATAGAAACAGCAAACATAGAGATGATAATAGCTAATCAGGTGCTGAAAACATTTATCCAAAGCTCCTTTTCAATTTTTCAGTTCATCAAATACTATTATCATACTCTTTGTTTTAAATGAAGCTATATGGCCATCCTGGTGGCACTGAGGGTTGAGGCACTGGACATCACACCTCGCACCATGCCGGCAACCCAGGTTCGGGAATGAGCCTTGGTCATGGGGGGCTGGCAGGGGAGGAGAAAGATTGAGTGTCCATAGGACTGCTCTCCTTCTCTGCGGGGGGGTGAGTTGCCGTTGGTGTCCTGGTGGCCTCTATCAGTGGCTGGGGGCAAGTGCAGGACACTGGCAAGACTTGGGGGACATGCTGGGGCTGACGTCGGGGAAGGAGTGCATGCAGTAACGCATGTGATCCTGACTGTTGGCATCATTGCATGCCACAGATGTCAGGGGAGAACAGGAAAAAAAAATGGAGTCCTGACCGTGGATGACGATGGTCACCCCTTACTGCGCTGCTGGGAGAGCACCTCCCCTGAATTGAATCCGGACTGGTGGGTGAGTACCTTCCAACCCCCTGCCACAAGGGGTAAGTCATGGGGGCTGAAGGGGCAGGGAGGGGTCTGATATCCAGTTGGCTTGAAGGGGGGACGTCAGATGGCTAGGCGAGGAGCTCCCAGAAACAACACCAACTAAAAAAAATAAATAAATGGAGCTATGCATTAAAGACAAGGGATGGTTGGAACAAGTGGTTCCATGTCACCGCAACAGAAGAAAATTTGCCGACCATCATTACAGTGATGGCACAATGTCAACAATTGACATTGGGTTCCGTGTGTTAATATCATGGTGCAAAATATCACGGGACAAAATATTGCGGTCAAAACATTGTGGAAAAAAATAAAGTGTTGTAAAAACATCTCAGGACAGAACAGTGCAGGGAGCAGGCAATACAAGCCACAAGGTGGCAAAAGAGCACAGGCCACTGAAGGGTTCATTGAGGGGAGCCTAACTTTGCACAGCTGCCCCTCAGCCACTTCTCTGTGCCGTACATCACAGTCCTCCATGGGGGGGCCTAACTCCGTAAAGCCAGTGCGAGGTTAGCCCCCCTCCCAGTGCAGAACTGTGATGCATGGCACAGCAAAGTAACCAAGGGGTGACTGTGTGAAGTTAGGTGTCCTCCCCAATTAACCCTCCAGTGTCCTGTGCTCTTTTGTCACCTTATGGCTTGTACTCCCTGCTTCCTGCACTGATCTGTCCTGTGATGCATTTACCACACTTTATCTTTTCCTGCAGTGTTTTGACTGGAATATTTTGTCCCGTGATATTTTTCCTGTGATATTAACACACAGAACATTGGCATTGTGCTGTCACTGTATAAAAGTTATACCCCCGAACTATAGATTACCAACTCTGAGTTGGAGTTGGTTCGGGGAGGTGGAGAACTCCCCAGAGACAGCAGCTTCAGGAAACCAGAGGGCCATCACAGTGAACAGCCAGTTCTGTCACTGTGATGATCTTCACTGTTTTCCCATCTCTGCAGTGATGGTATACTGATTTGGGGGAAAGGGGGATTTGGAAAAAGAGATTGATCAGAAAAGTCCAGACTCCTAACTGGAGATTAAGAGAGAGTGTGGACCAGTAAAAAAGAAAGAAATAGATGCAGATAAATAAAAAACACCAATACAACATTAGTATACTATACATATACTTATCTAATACCATTGTGACATACTGAGCAATCATTTGATTATATCAAACTGAGGCTCATGCCCTCTTTCAAAGGAGGTGTGGTTTAAGGTCCCATCTATAATTTAAACCTAATGGTTTTACACTTCGCATTGTAAAAATTCAAAAAGTCTCCCTTTTCAGCAACAGGTTCTTTCTATCACCTCCTGTTTTTGAGATTCCACATGCTCAAGGCCCATGAATTTCAGAGAGTCAGGGCTGGAACCATGATTGTTGGTGTAGTGACACAGTGACACCCCACTGGAGTGTTAGTTCTCTGATTGCTTATGGAGCGAATGTGTTCCTAGATCCGCTGCTTCAATGGACAGATAGTCTTGTCTATGTATACCAAATCACAGGGACAATACAAGGCATACTCTCTGAAATTGATATCTCAATGTAATACACTAGTGTATCTCGATACCTTTGTTACTGTCTTTTGAATGTTCAATCTTAGGACCAGTGTGTGCATATTTACATTTGTTACAGTGTAAGCACTTACGAAGCCTGTTAGGTCTTGTTGAGAGCCATATGGTTTTTGTTTCAGATTTTAAGCTAGGTACCCAACTATGTATTAGTATGTCTTTTAAGTTTATGGCCTTTTTGAAAGACACTCCTGGTTTCACGCCTATCACTTTATCACTTAACAGCATTGGCCAGTTACAAAACACAATATTCCCTACATGTCCTGCAACATCATTAAATTCTGTAACAAAAGTGACAGAATTATTTACTTCTGTGTCTCTTCCTTCTGGTTATTTTGTTAAAAGTACATCCCTTTCTAAACTTAGTGATTTCTCTCTCAATTTAGTTAGTAATTCTTTACCCACGTGCCAAAAATCTGTTCTCCAATTCTGTATCTTGTTTCAAAAAATCATCATTGCCTGAACAATTGTGCCTAAGCCTCACTATTTGACTGTATAAGATTGAAAAGTTTAATTTCCAGGGCCAGGCACTATCTGCTCTTAAAACTGAAGTTGCAGCAGTAGAATTTCTAAAGCACTTGGTTTGCACTGCTTTACCTGGAGATGATGAGAATTCAATATCTATGAACTGCAACCTTTCTTTAGAGGCAGTATATGTAAATATCAGAGGAGGCAGTATAGTGCAGTGGTCTAAGGCTCTAAGCTGCAAATCTGGTGACATCTAACAAACCAGACCTGGGTTTGAATCCCACAGCTTCTACCTGCATACTGTGTGACCCTAAATAAGTCACTTGTGCTCCCAGGTTATTCCTGTAAAAAAGCTTTTAGCTTAGTGTGCTATACCTGGTTAAACAACTAAATAAAAAAAAAATAATTTTAGTTCAACCACTAACAGTTATAAACACATCTGCCTCTTCTAGTCCCCCCTTCCATATACACACACAATCACCAAAATATCTGAACCAGTGTGTTATTTGGTCATAGAATGGATTGCTAGCTCAATTAAATACCTTCATGAATTCTCACCAACCTAAAAATAAATTTACTTAGCTGGGAGCCATATTGACTCCCATTGCAACACCACACAATTGTAGGTAATAATTTTTCTCAAATTCAAAAGCATTATGGTTTAGTATAAACTCTAATATGAATATACAGATATACGATAATGCCAGCAGAATTAGTCCACAAGGTCTATTGAGTCTGCTCAAAAATGCAGCTCACAGTTCAGACAACTGCTGCTGCCCCCCTCCCCTTTTTATCCCTCCCACCAGATTTTCCCTCCCTGAGTTCACCACCCTGGCCAATTGTCTCCCTAATTTGTATCTTGCACATGAACTTATCCCATCCCTACTTAAAGCTCCCCACTGAATTCAACAAAATCATCTCTTCAAGTGGCACATTCCAAGCCACCACCAACCTTTCCATAAAGTAATGCTTCCTCAGCTACCTCCTGAACCCCCCCCCACACCACCAGTTTTAGGCTATCTCCCCTTGTGGTCCTTTCCCCCCTTCATTCTAAACATATCCTCTGTACTAACTTTGTTGATGCCCTTCAAGTACAGTGCTTAAAGATCCTCTTAGGCATACCATCATCCCAGGTGACTTTATCCTAAATTTGTTAAGCCCCCATGAACTTGATCATGCCAACCTCCTCAAACCTCATAGCCTAGTGCAAGTCATCTCTATCCCCACCAGGCAAACCACCCATATCCTAAATCACTCGCTCCTGGATTGGGTGGCCACAAATAGGAAGGCAAGGTTGAGGGTGCCTGAAGTGGAGAGCTTCAAAACTGCTTTAAAAACATATTTATTTGAGCTTGCCTTTGGTGTTGATATAGAAACTGTTTATATTGTGATGACTGCTGGTTTTATATGTGTTTTTATGTATTTATTGTAATGGGTGCTATGATTTTTGGAATAGTGCCTTTTTAGAAATAAAGTCAATTTGGTTTGATTTGAAGGTTCTTCAGGTGGGGACTTTGTCTTACTCCATCAGCGACCACTCCCCTGCTTAATTTCTGGTTGAATAAAACTAAGTGACCTCCACCCAAGTACCTGTCCTTCCGCAATTTCAATAACCCCAACTCCATTAACCTGCTACATGATGTTAATGCAGTAAATTGGGTAGACCTCACTCCCTGATGGACATCTCTTGGGCAGTGAACTTCTTCACTGCTGCTCTCCTTAAGATCCAAGATAGACACTTCCCAATTACTACCAGAAGGTTGGATGGTGGCTGCACCAAATGGGTCACTAAGGAGTTCTTGGCCCTTATGAAAGAAAGGGATTCTGTATGGACTGCTTACAAATGTTTTATTTATTTATTTTAGTTTTGAAATTACAACCTTTGAGCCAAACTGGCTCTTTTATAAAGGCTCCAAGTCAGTAGAAGAACAGACAAAACAGTACAATTTACATCATATGACAGGAACATACAATAGCCACGTGACAATACTAGTTTACAAGCAAGATAAATGTGGAGTATAACCTCAAATACAAATACTTTTATTACAGAAATATCTGTAATCTGTAGGTCTAGTTAGCTTTGCGCAGTGGCAGTATAGTAGCCAATGAAGTTTATCTGAGGTGTGATTATTGCTAATTAAAAACTTGACCCTATAGGTCTAGTTACTAAGTGCAGGTTGCTTGAAGTTGGCAGCCAAAACTGGCTTTGTCAAAGAAAAGGGGAGGAGGAAGGAGGTATGGAGAGTATTGGCATGGGTACAGAGGAGACATATTGTATAATGTTATTAGGGGATAGGAGAAGGGGGTATGGTGATGAGGGAAAACAAGCTGATAAGTGCTGTATGCATGGGGGCAGCCTAGGGGAAGTGTAAACCAAGGAGTAAACCAAGTGGAGGGAAGGGGGTGAGGACTCATGGGGTGAGAGGGGTAAGAATGGGAGAGGGGAAGGGTTGGAAGTTTAGGGCAGGGGATGGAACTCCTGTCATTATGCACAGCAGTTGCACTCTTGGGATTCTACCAGGAGGTGATGGAGTTCTCTTTTGAATTGGCTGAGTTTCTTAAGGTGAAAAGGGGAGGAGAGTAGGTCATTCATCCAGAGAGGGCCTCAATAGGAGAGGGACCTCTGGGCAAAGGAGGTTTGTTTGTAAGGTACATACAGTACCCCTCTAGCAGAGCTTCAGGTTGTTTTAGTGTTGGGGTTACGTTTGAAGCTGATTCTGGGACCAGTCCTAGGAGTGCTTTTTTTCCTATGACACATGCCTGGTACTAAGACCTTAGAAGTAATGGGAGCCAGCCAGTTGCGGAGTAGAGACTGCAACAGTGGGAATACCAATTAGCTCCTAGAACAAGTCGGCAGGCTTTGTTGAGCAGGAGTTTAACCCTTTTGAGAGCAGTTTCAGTGGCCGCACTATAAATAGTCAGTCTATAGTCAGCGATGGACAGTATTGAGCTTTTGGTGACAAGTCTGTGGGCCTCAGTGGTCATAGCATTTCAGTGTCGGTAAAGGAGTCTGAGTCTGATGTTGGCTGTTTTCACATCAGGCCCATTGCCAGCAAGTTCACAACCCCCATTTGAACCTCATTTTTTTATTATTTATTCTGCTTTTTACTACTGTCCCTTTAAAAGTTTGATGTAGTTTTGCTTTACGAATATGCCTGAGCCTTTTTACGAGTGATTCACACACCCCGATGCCGACATCACTGCCAATCATTCAGTGACAAGCGATCCCCCTCTCCCATCTACCAGTCAGCTCCCGACCCTTGCTTGACACCGAGTTCCTCAGTCTTTTGCACCGCTACCTCCCTCAGAGACTAATCTGGCCAATTGGTAGTACCGTAGGCAGTACAGCATGGTGGCTAAAGGCACTGAGCTACAAACTTGGAGACCTGGGTTTGAATCCTATCAGCCCCCACTTGCATACTGGGTGACCCTGAGCAAGTCACTTAACTTCTTTGTGCTCCCAGGTCGCACCTGGAAACAAGCTCTGGCTTAGTGTGCCTTTCCTGGTTAAACAATTTCCTCTTTCCCCTTGGTAGTGTGAGGGGCATGTAAGTATGCCCATAATGCATCTGTGTGCCGGTTGTCTCGAGCTGCAAGATGGAGTATGGAGGACACGAGGCAGGGAGGTTTTCAGCAAAGATCAACTAAAAAAAAAAAAAACAAGAGCAATGCGGCCACTCTACTGAGCTGGGCTAACTGATTCTTTTTCATCTGCACAGTCAGGTAATAAATGTTGCTGGTAGAGGCCGGATCAGTTTGCTAAGTTAATTCAGCAAGACAGTTGCTGGGACAGTCTGCTGTTGGTTGTTGAGGAGAGATCAGGGAGCAGACAAGTGGGGCTGCAGTAATGCTTTAGTTTTGCCCAAAGTTAATTTTGAAATCTGAGACTTAACTAAAGGTACCAATTATTTCTAGTAGTGGTGGGAGTGAGTTTTTTGGATCACTGAAGATTAATAAGGTATTTCCTGCATATAGGACAATTTTGTGGCAGGTATGTCCCTCTTTTATACTTTTTATTCGGTCTTCCATATGTGCTTTAATTGTTATGGGTTCCATTCCCAATGAAAATAACAGTGGAGACATCAGGCAGCCCTGCCATGTGCCCCTATTTAATAGGATGTGTAAGAGTGTGCCCCATTTACCCCCACTTTGGCTTTTGAACCACTGAATAGCACCTTCATGGTGTATGCAGAAGGGAACCAAATCCAAACAGTATCAGTACCTCTATTAGGTATTGCTAATTTAGCCTTTTGAGCACTTTTTCAGCATGAACAGTTATTGCAAGTGTGGTGGTCTTACTTGTTTTGGTCACACTGATTACAATAAGTAGGCATCTCACATTGTTATGAGTTCCCTGATGGTATAAAGCCTGTTTGATCTGAGTGGATCAGTTTGAGTGCCAGATGCTGTTCTGTGCTGGCCATTATTTCTGTACAGATCTGTGTGTGTCAGTGTTTATTAGGGAGATGGAGCAATATAAGGCCCACTCTTTAAGGTACTTTTTGGGGTTTGGAATGATGGTTATATGGGCAGATTTTCATTCAAGTTGAGAAATGTTGCTCCTGCATGCTGTGTGAGATGTCCTTTTGCAGGGATTTTAATATGGTGTCAAGAAACTGTTTATAAAACTGTGGGATACTCATCCTCCCCCAGTGACTTATTATGGATGAATTTAATAAACGTGTCTGATCTGTTCTGTAGAGAACAGAGCATCCAGGGCTTCTCTGTCTTCATTTGTCAGTTTCGGGAGGTTTAACCCTGCCAGAAATTCTCAGATTCTCACAGCATCCTTCTTTGGTTCCTCTGTAGTATACAGTGTTGGTACAATTTGCTAAATTTTCTAGCTATCTCCATCTCCAATGATGATAATAGTTGGCACTGTGGTAGTCCAAAGACAGACTTACTTCAGTCATTATGGTTGTGTAAAATGGCTCAAAATTGGTGGAGTAATGAATATTAATGTATTAGAAAGATAAGTCAGATAAAAGCACAATGGGACCAAATGTGGATTATATTAGAAGGGTTCAACAAAAACGTACTATCAAAATAAGAATTTATTTTTAAAGTCAACAGTATGGCAGTAGAAAGATTAGTCATGAAATACTGTTCTAGAAAGCAGATAATTCTGCAGAACCATTCCTGACGTAAGAATGGAAACAACTGTTTGTGTCAGCATTGTATGACAATTGGTTCTCTAAAGATGATCAATTCTGGAAGTTTTTCAGCAAATCAATTGAGAACTGGTCTCAGGATCTCTTTCCCATCTCACCCCTTTTCACTGATCTATCTTTAAAAGGTTCAGACATCTTTGTTATGTTGATAGACATTAACAATACGCAGAATACACATACATTGTACTTAATGGTTGTGAGAGAAATATGAAAAAAGAAAAGAAAAATACTGAACTCCTCTGCCTCCTGTTAAAAAAAAAAATCTGTGTTTTGAGATCTAGAGAGCTCATCCCTTTGTATGGCTGTCTGAATTTTTCTCTGTCCAACCTCTGCAGCAAAAGGGGCTAGAGCAAAAAAGTTATGACAGAAATATGAAGAAAAGAAAAATATTGAACTGCAGCCTGCCTCCTGTAAAATAATCTGTGTTGAGCTCTCAAGAGCCTTATCATCTCCACTGTGGCTGCTTAAATTTTGCTCACAGCAGTAAAATGTCTGCTGTACTTTTTCTGGCCAGTATTGTGTTCAGCTAAGGTTTTTCTACAGTATTTGTTTTACATTTTTGCAACTTCTGGGTCAGATAGGTGTATGGATTACTTCTGTATCCATAATGTAGGGATGCAGAAGTAATCTGTTGGCCTGTAATATGTGTACAGGTTCATTTTTTTCTGCAACTTAAGAGGTCAGTTAACTGCATCTTCCTTTCCTTTTCTTTGACTACTGTATGTGTCCAACCCTTTGCTGTCTAAATAGAACAGTGGGTCACTGTATGTTGATTAAACACAAAGTCAGTGTGGTAATGGTTATTTGAAAGTGCACCAGCTTGTGAATCAAGGATAAAGGGTTAACATCCAGAGCCAAATACTATGTAACTTTGGGTAAGAAACAGTAAAATTCCAGTGCTCCAGTCCACCCAGACACATAATCAGGGTTAATTTCAGACATTTCTCTCTATGTGGGCATTGACCCACTGGGTATAAAAGTAAGGGTCAACTGAAAAAACTAATGGGTCATATTTAATTGTTCTACTGAGCCCAGATTGATAAATCCATGTCCAGATAGAATAAAACCATGTGTCCAGGTCAAATAAAAGATGGGTCAAAAAAACTATGTGCTGTGAATTGTGCCAATCCCCCATCCAGTTGTGCCCTGCATATTAATGAAAAGAATAAGGACTTAACTGGACCGTGAAATCTGAGGCAGCATACATTTCAAAAAATGAGAAAAAATGGAACTCATTGGGGGATGCCACACACTGTCAGATCCCCAGGACCATGCCCTAAAAGCAAGCTGGCACAGAAAAAGTTAAGTACTGCACAATATCCGCCAAAACCAGCTTCGAACTCTGGCATGAAGTACAGTACACTGACTCCTTGCTATCCTCAGCTAATGAATACGTTATTAGTATATGATGTGAGCCCCACACAGATAGTATTTGTCCTGTCAGCAAGCAGTGGAGGAGAACTGTCAGATGACTTCTTGAGCTTTAAAATTAGTCACAAAATGAACTAGAGAGCATATAGTAACCCAGGGCTTCTATCGGCCTAGCAGCCTCATGACTCCTAATATCTGGTTGGCTGCAGGGTGAATTAATGCTTCTGTTCTGTATGTGAGGTTAGCAAAATGCTGACATTAGTGTGGCCTATGTCAAGCCAGCAAGTGACAACTGCAGCCAATATATAGAAACAGAATTTGACAGCAGATAAGGACCACTTGGCCCACCTAGTCTGCCCATTTTCCTACCTAACAGATAAGCTGCAAATCCTAGTTAACCAACAGCTTACTTCCTCCTACCCCCCGACTAGGACTGCCTTATGCCTGTCCCATGCATTCTTGAAGTCCCCCACTGTTCTTGACTCCACAACCTCCTCAGGGAGGCTGTTCCATGCATCCACAACCCTCTCAGTGAAAAAATACTTCCTCACATTACCTCTGAGCTGTCCCCCTCTATCTTCAAATTGTGCCCCCTTGTTCTTGTACATCTCTTTTTCTGAAGATGCTACCCTCTTGGACTTTGTTAATTCCCTTGAGGTACTTGAAAGTTTCTATCATGTCCCCTCTCTCCCTCCTTTCCTCTAGGGTATACATATTAAGCTCCTTT
Organism: Neoceratodus forsteri; assembly: GCA_016271365.2. Classification (NCBI taxonomy): domain Eukaryota; kingdom Metazoa; phylum Chordata; order Ceratodontiformes; family Ceratodontidae; genus Neoceratodus; species Neoceratodus forsteri. Next base: position 103,261,051 of record CM028129.1, on the reverse strand, counting down.
AGTCTTTCTTCGTATGTCTTCTGGTGCAGACCCTGCACCATTTTGGTTGCCCTCCTCTGGACAGCTTCCACTCTGTCTATGTCTTTGCAGAGATGGGGTCTCCAGAACTGCACACATATGTATTACATATACTACTATGTCAGCATTTTGCTAACTTCATGTATAGAATTCAAGTAAGTATTCACCTTGCAGCCAGGCACCTCATAATTTTAGAGCAAGATGTGAGTAGAGTTTAGATATGAGTTATTTAGCTTCAAATTAAGCCCAAAAATGCATCATAGAGCATCTAGAACCCCTGAACTTCTGGGGGCCTGGTGGCCCCCAGACCCCCGACTTTTTGGAAAAAGTCATAGACTCCAAAAAAAGAACCTCCCCATACCATGCCACAACCACTATTAGCCTAGCAGGTACCAGAACTGTAGGCTTGCCAAGGTTCTTCTTTCACTGTACACTTTGACACAAAACTCCCTGCTCACCACCTGCCCATGTCTGCCCACATGCCTGCTCACCTTTCGCCTGACAAACCTTCACCCACTGACCTCCTTACACCACCCACCTTTGAGCCTACTGCCATCCCCCTCTTCTGATTTCTCTTCTCATACCTAATCCTGATTGGTTCCCTCTACCCTTTTTGAATACTATGCCTAGGCTGACTCTTCTGGCTATAGCCTAGTAACCTTTAGGTTTCAGTTCTGATGAACAGATTCATCTCCTGTTTCCTTCCAATACGAGGTCCTGCCTAGCTTCCACCTCTGATAATTTCTCAAACTAGCACCTATCTCTGACTGAAGCCCTTAATTGTAGGGCATGACGTGTGAACCCAACCCCACTGACTGTGTACCCTTGTTTTGGTTATGTGTTGTTATTTACCTGTGTTATTCTACATTGTTATGCTATTGCCAATGTTTACTGATTTCTTCCGTTCACATTTGTCCTACTATTAGATGTTCTTGCCAATGCCTATTAAGCTGCTACTGACTCCAAACTTATGTACCCTCCCCTACCCTTGTGACCATACCTCTCAACTGTACCACATTACAAGGAACGTTCCTCATTTTGCTTCACAAAATCTTCCTGTTCCACATTGTGAGGACTTGTTCCACATTCAAAGTCAACATTTTAAAGCAAAAATCCATAGTAAATGATGCAAAAAATATATTATTCAATTAATAACACACTTCCAAACATAAATGCAAACATTTTAACAGTGTTATGTGCCTCCTAGGCAAAAATTTGATTGAGTGTTCCACATATTGTTCATTTGTTCCACATTTTGAAAGACAATGTTCCACACTTGAGGGACAAAAGGTTGAGAGGTATGCTTGTGACGATGATCCTTTGTAAATGAGCTTTTAACTCAAAGGCTGTAATTCTGATTGGTAAATAAATAAATACAATCCTGGCAACGGCCCTGCACGACATGGTCAATATGGATGTTGAAAGAAAGGGTGTTGTCTAGGCATAATCCCAGGTATTTAAAGGTAGTAACCTGATCAATTATGTCGCTTTTGTTACTTAGTATGGTAAGTGGGCCACCCTGCTTTTTTAAGCTTTGTAGGGTAAGGTGCATTGCTTTTGTTTTTCTGTAGTTCAAGAGGAGTTTGTTGTGAGCAAACCATGACTCCAGTTTGCATACCTCTTACCCTTTTGCCACTGAAATGTGGGACAGGGACACTCAAAATGAGGGACTATGAGGGACACTGACTCTCATAATGCAAGATACATCCTTACACATGGAGAGACATGCTCAGAACACTGTGGAACCATTGCTTGTACTTGTTCACAGAGGCCCAGATATTCAAACTGCGCCAGGCTGTGACGCAAGCTTGGGTGCAGTGCAACTAGGCTGTGCAGGGGCGTTGACTGGGCAATATTCAATGGAGCTGCACCATGGCAGAGCATCATTGAATATCGCACCCTGGCCACCCGCAGTGTGCATGGTGCAGTGGCACTGCACCAGAGCCAGTGGCCAGAGTGGAGCATGGGGATGCTTTAGCACAAGTTCCATTGCGCAAGGTGCAGCAACTGCAATATTCAAAACTTGACATGCAAATGGGACCATAATGTATGCAAGCCACACATGGGGCCATTTGCATGTCATTATGGCCCCATTTACATGCAGGTGCGCTGATCCCCGACGACTTGCACCTGGTGCCCTGCCAGGCAGCAGCCATTGGGGACCGATGCCCCCTGCAGCACGGCAATGTGTTCCACAGCCCGATCGAGGGCTGCAGTAAAAAAGAGGAAAATCATAAATCCCTGGTGGTCCAGTGGACCTGCCCGCTCGATCACAGGCTAAGTAAATAAATAAACTGTATCAATATCCCTAGTGGTCCAGTGGATCTACAAGCCTGATCGCAGGCTAAGTAAATAAATAAATAAAACCCATCAATATCCCTGGTGGTCAGTGGACCCCACCCACCCGCCCACTGGATCCCACCACCCCTCCCCGGTCAGTGGCAGGTGGCAGCACCCCACCCACCTGCTGCCCCACCGCCCGCCGACTGTCACCGTTGGTAGGGCTGTATGCCCATTGGTCCACAGCATGAGCCAGTGGGCGAGCAGCCCATACTGTACTACAAATTTCAGATACAGTACATGAATGGGATCCATTTACATATCTGGAATGTGTAGTATGGTTTGGGCTACACGCCTATTGTTTCACGCTGTGGACTAATGGGCGTACAGCCCTACCAATGGTGTCAGTCGGCGGGTGGCGGGGCGGCAGGTGGGTGGAGTGCTGCCACCCACCGCTGACCAGGGATGGAGTGGGGCGGTGGAATTCAGTGGACGGGTTGGGTGGCAGGTCCACTGGACCACCAAGGATATTGATGCGGTTTATTTATTTACTTAGCCCGCGATCGGGCGGGCAGGTCCACTGGACCACCAGGGATTTATGATTTTTCTCTTTTTTACTGCAACCCACGATCGGACGGGCAGGGGTCCACTGGACAACCAGGGATTATGGACGAATATTTTTCTACTAATGCCTGCAATTGGGCATGGGGGGGCGCCACCAGGGAGGTGCAACCGGAGCTCTGGTGGCCACCCACAGGTGGAAGCTGCCATGTTGCCCCCTGCAATGTGGCAGCTCACCTGTGGATGGCCATCCATTGTTTCTTTTTTTTCGGATCAACTTTGTGCTGGCGCAGGTAAGGGTTGCGCATGCATGGCTCCGCACATCCCGGGCTGAATATCGGGCTGTGCAGAGTGTGCATGGGCACGCCTCCCCCACCTGCACCTGCATACATTACTGATGTGCTCTGGCACATCAGGATTTGTGCCGCACACGTCTCCCTTTTGAATATCGTGCCAGGGCACATCAGTGGGTTGCGCATGGTGAAACACTGTTGCACCATGTGCAACCCTTTTGAATATCTGGGCCAGAGTATTTGTTATTCAGCATCTTATAATATTATTGTCTGCACCACAGAGCATCTAGAATCCCTGGGCTTCTGGGGGCCTGGAAATCCACAGACCTGTGGCTTTTCCTAAAAAATAACAGTCTACAAAAAAAACATCATTTGTAAAAATCCTGGTGAGGGCGTAGCAGCACCCAGACCCCTATTATCTGACTGGCTGCAGGGAGAATGCATACTTCTGTTCTATACCTGAGAGAAGCAAAATGCTGACATTCATGGTTGACCTATGTCAAGCCAGCTGGTGACAGCTGCAGATGTATCACTTGTACTACAATGTCAGCATTTTGCTAACTTCATGTACAGTGTACAAGTATGCATTCACCATGCAGCCAGATGCCTCATAATTTCAGAACAAGGGGGTGGAGGAGAGCTGAGATATGAATTGTTTAATTTCAAAATAGGCCAGACAATGCACCACAGAGCACCTAGAACCCTTGAGCTTCTGGGAGCCACCTCAGACTTTTTGGAAAAAGTCACAGACTCCAAAAAAAGAACTCCCTCTGTACTCTGCCACAGCCACTATTAGCCTAGCGGGTACCAGAACCCTAGGCTTGCCAAAGTTCTTCTTTCACTCTACAATTTGATGCAAAACTCCCTGCTCACCACCTGCCCATGTCTGCCCACCTGCCTGCTCACCTTTCTAGTCTCACACTCTCCCTGACAAACCTTCACCCGCTGACCTCCTTACACCATCCACCTTTGAGCCTACCTCCATCCCCCTCCTCTGATTCCTCTTCTCCTACCTAATCCTGATTAGTTCCCTCTATCCTTTCTGACTAATCTGCCAAGGCTGACTCCTCTAGCTATAGCCTCGTAACCTTTAGGTATCAGTTCTGATAAACAGCTCCATCTACTGTTTACTCCCAATACAAGATCTTGCTTGGCTTCCACCTCTGATTTTTTCTCAAACTAGCACCTAAGTCACCGTTAAGCACTTAATTGTATGGCATGACGTGTGAACCCAACTCCAGTGACTATGTACCCTTGTTTTGAGTATGTGTTGTTATTTGCCTATGTTATCCTACATTGTTATGCTATTGCTGAAGTTTACTGATTTCTCCTGTTCACATTTTTTATTACTGTTAGATGTTCTTGACAATGCTTATTAAGCTGCTACTGACTTCAAACTTATGTACCCTCTCCTACCCTTGTGACGATGATCCTTTGTAAATGAGTTTTTAGCTCAAACATTGTAATTCTGATTACTTAATAAATAAATAAATAAATTAATTAAAAAAAATACTGGCAATGGCCCTGCACGACATGGTCAATATGGATGTTGAAAGAAAGGGTGTTGTCTAGGAATAATCCCAGGTATTTAAAGGTAGTAACCTGATCGATTATGTCACTTTTGCTACTTAGTATGGCAAGTGGGCCACCCTGCTTTTTTAAGCTTTGTAGGATAAAGTGCACTACTTTTATTTTTCTGTAGTTCAAGAGGAGTTTGTTGTGAGCAAACCATGACTCCAGTTTGCATACCTCTTACTCTTTTGCCACTGAAATGAGGAACAGGGACACTCAAAATGAGGGACTATGAGGGACACTGACTCTCATAATGCAGGACGCATTCTTACACATGGAGAGACATGCTCCGAACACTGTGGAACCATTGCTTGTACTTGTACACAGAGTATTTGTTATTTAGCATTTTATAACATTATTAATGTCTGCTGTGAAGTGTGAATTCACAGCATATTCTCTTTGTGTGCAGTGCCTCTTCCATGAGGGACTGATGAGGGACAGGGCACTTTTGAGGGGTATAATGAGGGACGTCCCTCATAATGAGGGACACTTAAGAGGTATGTGGCAATTTAGTAAAGCTGCTTTGAAGTGTAGCTGTTATTTCGTGGAGGTGTGTTCCTGGTAAGGAGATCACTGCATTGTCTGTGCAAAGTAGCATCTTAGCAGGGCATGCACTTGGCAGGGAATTGATAAAGAGGCTAAATGGTAAGGGTCCTAAAATTAATCCTTGTGGGACACCCAAACTAACATTCTGGGGTTCAGGGGATACAACTTTTATCATAACACACTGGGACCTGTGCGAGAGGTTGCTTGGGAACCAGGATAATGTATTCATCATCATCATCATCATCATCATCAAATCTTTATTTATTCAGGCGAACATCATTGAGCAAGGCTCATTTACAAGATGGACCTGATAGGGTCAAGGTTCAACAGTTGATACACAACAGATACATCATACACTTATATAAAACAGTTATACATACAGGGGCCAAAAGTTTATAAACACAGTGATGTACAGTAAATTTGCATGATAAAAAATGGTTACAGGAAAGTTAAGCTAATATTTACAGTATATACAGTATATACATATCCCAGTGGGGGGGCCATGGCAAACACACAATATAATGTAATACTAGGATGGTGAGAAGGTATTACTGGGTGTCATAAGATGGGGTGTCTGTCTGGGAGGATTATGCCATATATGGTTAATTTTGGGAGGGAGATTGTAAGATGACAAAGCTAGCTCTATCGGTAGCAACTGCATTTCTCTGTGAAGAAGACTGTACAATGCTGTTTAAAGGATGCAAATGGAATAATATTGGACAGTTTTAGGGATTTTTGTAGTGTGTTCCATGCTATAGCTAGAGAATAGCTGATTGCTGCCCTCCCTATCCTGGTGTTGAATTTGGGCAATTTGAGCAAGATGATGTTGTTGCTTTTTAGGGCATAGGAGCTAGGAATAGTCTGGGTGAAGCAGTCCAGAATATAGTTTGGAAGTTTTTTTGATAACGCTCTGTAAATCCATAGTGCTGCATTTCTGTTCCTTCTGAGGTGAAGGGAAACCCACCCAACTGCAGCATAAAGAGAGCAGTGATGGGTATTAGATGGCAGATCTTTAATGTATCTTATTGCTCTATGGTATAAGGTATCCAACTTGTGAAGCTAGGAGATGGGGCAGTGACTATAACGGAAGTCTGCATAGTCAACAACTGAGACAAAAATGGCCTGGAATAACCTCATCTTTGAGTCTCTGTTTAGGAAGGGTTTTAATCTATAGAGAAGGCCAAGCCTTTGGCGAAGCTTTTTTAACAGTTCTTCTAAATGATGAAACATAGAAACATAAACTTTGATGGCAGATAAGGACCACTTGGCCCACCCAGTCTACCCATTAGTGAAGTTAACTCTGTTGTCAATCCACATACCTAGGTATTTGAAGTTTTCTACATACTCCAGGTTTTCTCCAAGTATAGTGCATAGCTGGGGGGAGAATGATTAAGGAGGAGGTGCTGGTGGAGCTTTGATTTGTGAACATCATTGCTTTAGTTTTCTTTGCATTTAACAGAAGCTCTTTCTCAAGTAGTTGATATTGTAACAAGGAGAATTCTGTTTGTAGGATTTCACGAGCAACTGCAGGCGAAGGGTTGCTGCCATACAAAACAGTGTCATCAGCAAAGAGGTGTACAGACGAATTGGTGAGGGTTGAATCAATATTATTTATATAAATGGCAAAAAAGGATAGGACCCAGGATAGAACTTTGGGAGACTCCTCTTAACAGTGGTTTTAATGGGGATAGGTCACCTTCAGCTTTTACCTGCTGTGACCTACTGGTGAGATAACATCTGAACCACTTAAGGGAGGGTGGATCTAGGCCAAGGGAGTGCAAGGATGATAGTAGAAGCTCGTGGTCCACAGTATCAAATGCTTTGCTCAGGTCCAGGAATACTGCACAGACATTATTCTTTTTATCTAATTCAGTTTGCCAGTCATTTGTGACCTTGGCTAGTGCAGTGATAATGCTATGCTTGGCCCTGAATCCAGATTGAGCTGAATTTAAGAAGTTAGCATTGTCAAGATACTCCCTTAACTGGTTACTCAGTAATTTCTCCAGCATCTTGGATAGCACTGGTAGAATGGAAATGGGCCTGTAATTATTAAGTTCCATAGGGTCACCTGATTTTAGAAGGGAAACCACTTGGGCTATCTTCCACAGTGTGGGGATAGAGCCAGAGTTTAGAGATAGGTTAAAGAGATGTGTTAGGGGGACTGCAAGTACATGGCACGCAATCTTTAGAAAGTAGGGGTCCAGAGAGTCTGCCCCAGCACTTTTTTTGGTATCCAGTTGCCATAATAGATCCTCTACTTGCTTCAACAGTATAGATTTGAAGCTGAAGGAAGAGTCAGCTCTCTGATCACCAGTGTAATGGGAACTTAATTGTTCCCTCAGCAGGTTAGCCGGAGAGGTGTTAAAGGCAAGGCCAGCCATTGTGAAGTGGTTATTGAAGGCATCCAGAATTTCCATTTTGCCAGTGATACGGCCATAACTGTTGTGTAATTGAGTTGGAAGGGAGGTGTTAGCATCCTGCCCCACCATGCCCTTAATGGTACCCCAAAATCTAGCAGGATTATGATAGGAGGAGTCGAGCTCAGCCAAGTAGAAGGCAGCCTTTGCATCCCTAACTTTCTTGGTGCATCTATTCCTGGCTTTCCTAAAGATCATCCAGTCATTTGCATTCTTGGTTTTTCTTGCCATTTTCCAGAGTTTGTCTCTGTCCAGCAGTGCAGCTTTGAGGTCAGCTGAAAACCAACAACAGTATTTGTTTTTTATTCGGATACTACAGATTGGGGTATGGGTGTTAAGGGCATTTATTACAATGCTATTTAGCACCTGCTGAGCTTTTTCATCAGAATGGGCAAGATAAAACTCTTGCCAGTGTGGAGAGTGAGCTAGATCATGCAAATATCCTTCAATATTGATGTTTTTCTTGGATCTCCTCATGAGGAATTTTGCAGGGATTGTTGTTATGCTGGTGGATCTTACCCTGCGAAGGGACAGTGATCACTTATATACTGAAAGCACTCCAGCATGTGGAATAGATGTGGTTTATTCACTAGCATGATATCAAGTAGTGTGCTGTTATTACTATTCCTTGCATTAATTCTTGTTGGCTCATTAATTAGTTGTGTGAACCCATAAGTGTCACAGAATGATACCAGAGGTGCAACTGCCTGGGTAAGCCAGTTGAAATTCAGGTCACCTAGAATAATGACTTCTTCAGTGCTAGACTTGAGCAGGTTCCCCAGGTGGGATAAGAGCTTGTGTTCAGCAGAGGGCGGTCTGTAGCATCCAACTAGCTGAAAAGCTGCTGTATTGGGGAGAGAGACTTTTAGGGATAGGCATTCAAATTCCTTGGGCATAGAGGTTGCAGCAATACAGGATACAGCTATACCGGATTTTGCATATATGGCTACTCCACCTACCCTTGTTTGGTGATCATCTCTGAATAGCTTATAGTTGGGTAGGTTAACATCCCTGTCTGCTGTGGTGGGTTTGAGCCATGTCTCAGATACCATGAGAAAGTCTGGCAAGGTATGGGCAACCCAGGCTTGTATCAGTGTAAGTTTTTTCAACAGACTGTATGCATTAATATGCAGGAAACTGAAGCCTTTAATTGAGGTAAGGTCTGATGGAGAGGTAATACATTCAGGGGGTCCAGGGTTGATTTCCACATTACCAATACAGAGCAAATAGAAAGAACAGGAGTTTCGTGAGGGCTGCCAGTGATAGGGAGAGGGGGCTGTCTTTGGTCCTCCTTCTCTTATTCTGTTGCCACTCTTTTGGGGTGCTCTATGTGGGGTTAAGGAATTGTGTCAAGATACCAAGTAGCAGTTTGGTGGTTAGGCTTAGGGGTGATCTGTATATCCAGTAGTGGAGCCTTGATTTAAATACATGTGTGGTGGTATGTGTCTCTTTTTGGTGGTCACACCACTGTAGTCGATGCCGCAATGGCAGGGCATATGTGAGGGTTTGAGCGTCAACCAAAGGGGATGGTTCAGAGAGACTGGGCAGAAGGATCACCCTAATTTGTAAGACAGGGACATCTTCTTTGTGGAACCCCATGGCTGACAGTGAAAGAAGTATCAGAAGTAAACTCTCTATTATGAGAGAGATATTGTTAGTTGGCTATCGGGGGAGTATTGAAGTTGCTGATTGGTTGGATCAGCAAGCCGGTGTGACAGTCTGTTGGTTTAGAATAATGCTGAGGGTGTGGAAGAGATTTCAGTGGGAAGATGCCTATAAAGTAACATACAAGAGGGGGGAAGGGCTGGTGGGCAAAAATTTTATGCCTTGGGGCCGCAAAGAGGGGCAGTTTCAAATTTGCCTGTGTGGGCCCCCCTCCAAGCTCCTTTATTGTTCCATTCATAGCTAGCTGCTGTGGGGTTAGTAGACCCTGGCTTGTTTCCTCACGGGCAGACCTGCCTCAGCCTTTGCAACCCGGGTAGGGGATAGGGAAGTTAGGTGGGGGATGGGGGTGGGGGTCATTGGTTTGAAAATGTATTGGTAAGTTTCTAATGGTATATGTAAGTGGCACGGTGTGGTCACGGATCATTTCATGTAAAGTTTGGCTTCTTCACTTGTGTGCCAATTGTCTGTCAATAAACTTGAATTTAAAAAAAAAATTTTGCGCCTTTCCCGAGTGCTCCCTTGCTGTCCCTCCCGGCCTCGTGGTTCCCTGAGTTGGCTTAGGTGCCGCCGACCGCCTGCTGGCGGAGCGAAGCCCCGGCGCTTAGCTGGGTGCTGTGGGGTAGGGATGGCAGGCTGGAGAGAGACAGAGAAAGGTGCAACAATTAAATAGAGGCAGAAACTAGTGTTCCTGTTCGTCACTGACTAAATCCGCACAACAAAAGACTGTGGTGGGGGGGGATGCTGTGGTGCCTCAGCGTCTGGCCCACCTTGCAAATGCAAAAAGCAGTTGTAATCACAGTAAAGAGCAATAAGTCAGCAATTTCCCCTTGCAATTACATTAGCAGAAAACAGCACCTTTTAGGTAAATTACACAGTTTTAAAGGAGGAAAGTGGCGCTTCAGCGTCTGACCCACTTTGGATACCAAGGATTAGAATTATAGCAGAAATGCAAATAAATCAACAGATTCCCTTTACAGATGCAGCAAGAATAGAAGACAGCTCTTTTTTGGGGATTTTGCAAAAAATACAGGGAAGAAAATCAAGTCCTAGACAGATTTCGGTAAGGCAGGCTCAGTCAGTGTAAGTCAATGGGGCATGAGAGCCAATCGGCTGCAATGCTTAAAGGAGCGCTCGCTTACCAATTGGCTGCGCCTTTCCCGAGTGCTCCCTCACTGTCCCTCCCAGCCTCATGGTTCCCTGAGTCGACTTAGGCGCCGCCGACTGCCCGCTGGTGGAGCGAAACCCCGGCGCTTAGCTGGGTGCTGTGAGGTAGGGATGGCAGGCGATTGGCTGCGCCTTTCCCGAGTGCTCCCTCGCTGTCCCTCCCGGCCTCGTGGTTCCCTGAGTCGGCTTAGGTGGAGAGGCCAAGGGCTATGAGGCGGTTGAGCAGGATGTGATGACTGATGGTGTTAAATGCTTTGGTTAGGTCAATAAAGACTGACACAACTGTTTTTCCACCATCCAGGGAGTCATATACGTGTGACGTAAAGTCAGTGAGTGGTGCAGTAATAGTGCTGTGGGCTTTACAGAACCCGTGATGCTGCAGGCAGAGTAGATTATATTTGTTGAGGTAATCTGAGTGCTGATCAGGCACAATTCTCTCTATGGCTTTCAAGAGGGATGGTAAAATAGATATGGGGTGGTAGTTGCTTATGCTGGTCCTGTCTCCACTTTTAAAGACTGGGGTGACAAGGGCAGTTTTCCACTTGTCAGAGAATATGTTTGACTTGGGGATATGTTAAATAGTTGTGTTAGTGGATGGGCAAGCTCTTTTAGGGTGAAGTTAAGAAGCTTCATGTTGAGCATATCACTACCCATTCTAGTTTTGCCAAGGATCTTCTTCACATATTTAATAGTGTCTGCCTTTGTGGTCATTTTGAAGTAGAATGGGGGTTGAGTGTTGTTTGCGGTGCTACAGTAGCAGGGTTTTGATGGCCAGCTGTTAGGGTCAGTAACAAGGAACTCTGGGGGGAGGACAGAGCTGAGGTCTGTAAAGGCCAGATTAAAGGCATTAGCTAACTCTCTGGGTTGCTGGCGAGGGCCCGTAGGGGTGACAATTAGTTCTGATGGAGCTTTGGATTCTTTCCCAGTCAGTGTCTTTATATTCTCCCAGAATGCTCTCCAATTCCCCCAGCACTTTTGAAGTTCCTTTCTGTAATAGGAGGCCTTAGCATTCCTTATCAAGAGGGTGCAGTCTTGAAGGTCATAAAATCTGCCTGTCTTCCAGTAGCTCTCATTACATGTCAGCGGTTGTCCCTATTCTTTATTACCCACTCCTGACCTCTGGCATAATTTTAGGAAATTGCGAAACAAATGCAAACAGTCTGCCAGTACTTAAAAATGTGATTTCTTGTTTATTTGCTTAACTAGTTAGCACACTGGAACATAAGTACCATTTACAGGTACAACTCACATAAAGCACAGCACAATTCTATCTGATTTATATCAGAGACTTCACACAGAAAACCTGTAGGTTCCACCTCCTCTCCTAAACTGCCCATCTCTATGGGTGTCCCCAAGGCTCCATCTTGGGCCTCTTACTTTACTCCCTATTCTTTAATGCCCTCCCTGCCGACAACCATAATTGCCCTGCCCTACTGTACACTGATGACTTAGTCCTCTGCCACTGTGACAATTCCATCCAGAACATATCCTTTGTGCTTACCCAAAATTATAGCCATGCCCACAATTGGTTCTTAGTTAACATGCTCCTGGTTAATGAGAATAAAACTAAGTCAATGCTCTTGGGATCCAAGCCCTATCTGGCTAGTGCTGCAAAATCTAACTCCTCCCTCCGATCTGGACCTCCCCTATAATTAGTCTCTGAGTTCAAATATTTGGACATAACCCTTGACCCATCCCTTTCCTTTACTGTGCACATAAACCCGGTAGTATGCAGAATCCACCAAAAACTTGGTGCTGCTTATCACATTAAGAACTATCTAATCCCCCTGCAGCCTAACTAACCATTGCCCATGGAAACCTGTTCCCTATCCTTGACTATTGCACTCCAATTTACTTCGCCTCCTTGTCCTCTGTCCTTCACCTGAGACTGAGTTTGGTTTATAATAGTGTCTCCTGCCTCATACTACTGGCTCCCTTCTCCATCCACCATTGTGACTTATAACAGTCTCTTGGTTGGCCATCACTCCAGTGTCTCTTTGACTATGCACTTGGGAGTATCCTTGATGGTGTTATGCGTGGGAGTCCCTGTATGCTTCCCTTCTCAAGTCACGCAATGTCTCCGGGTGTCTGCGGGAAGCATCAGTCTTCCCACTGGTGGTCTCCAGAGTCTCCACTGTAATGGGGAGTAAAGTTCTTCCAGTAGCTATACCTTCTCCATGGAATGGCTTCCTGGCAGCAATCCGCACAGTGCCCTCGCACCGCTCCTTGAAATCCCTTGAAAAAGAGTGACTTTTTTGGTTCACCTTCCCCTGGCTGCACGCAATGTGATAGATGCAAATATTGTCAGGTGTTGAGTAAAACTCATTTTTTGTCAGTCTGAAACATGGAAGAAAATATGAAATATTTCATCTTATAACTTGTGATACACAGAATGTGATATATTTATTATTGTGCAGTTGTGGTGCATATTATGTGGGCAGGACCAAAAAGAGGTTTAAAGAAAGAATAGGGGAGCATATGCAAGCCATAAAAAATAAGAATTTGAAATATGCAATGGCACAGCATATAAACAGTGCAAGGGAAGGTTTAAAACATACCCTTCTTTTTATAGGCATAGACAATGTGTCTTTGGGATTAAGAGGGGGGTATAGAAAATAAGTTAGCAAGCAGGGAAGCTTACTGGCTATATCAGTTGGGAGCTTTGGAGTGGCCAGGATTAAATGACCAAATAGAATTACTGCATCTAGATTATTATATTAAAATATTTTTTTAAAGGGTGGAAAGAGATAATGAGGTTTTTCCTTTCCTTCCCTTTTTCTCCTTCTTTTCCCTTTTTTCCCTTTAACCCCCCACCTTAAAAAATCTTAACTTTTAAGTTGTAGGAATATAATTATTGTATGATGATATGGATCTTGATCACTGTATAAGATAATATAATTATTGTATGATGATATGGATCTTGATCACTGTATAAGATAATATAATTATTGTATGATGATATGGATCTTGATCACTGTATAAGATAATAGAATTGCTTTGTTAAAATTAACAGCTATATGTTTTTCACCCCCCCCCCGAAAACTTTAACTTTTAAGAGAACAACACTATTACATGTTAGTATGGTTCCTGCCCACATTCTAAGACAATAGAACTGTTTTGTCTAATGGATATATGTGAAATAGTTGATACATTATGATGAATTAAAATGTAGGCATTTGCACGTTTTTAAAGAAATGGTGTTAATAGATTGTAGTATAAATACTGAACACTATGTGGTCCACTACACCTTGACAAAGCATTCAAAAGGGATGTGAAACATTTGGCGTTTGTGTGGAGGTATCCCTGGGCTACACCTCTTCAATATCTGTGTTGTTTCACAATAAAAACTATAATTTTTAAGAGACTGGCGTGTCTTGCAGTCTGTATGAGAAGATAAGAGTGCTGGGTCCCTTTTTGGTATCATGCCAGATACAGATTGGTCAATACCAGGAGGAACATCCACCAGAACTAGACACATAGTGGATCCCCTGCAGGGGGGAGGGCCTCAAACCGTTGATACAACAACCCACAAGAGACAGGGCTATCCTAGATCTAGTACTGACTAACAGGGAGAGAATCACAGATCTCCGGGTAGAAGGTCACCTGGGGGCCAGGGACCATCACATGATATGGTTCGATTTGGCCACTAGAACTAACTCATCCCATTCCAAGGCAAAAATATGGGACTTCAGAGGAGTTGACTTTGATAAGATGGCCAACAGAGTTAAGCTAGCCCTGGCAAGAAGAGATACAGGTGAGGGGGTACAGGAAAAGTGGGCAAGCATTAAGAATGCAATGCTTGAAGCAACATCCCATTGTGTTAGGGAGAAAAGCAAGAGTAAAAGAAGGAGAAAACCACTTGGTTTCTCAAAAACAGTAGCAGAAAAGGTCAGAGCCAAAACGCTGGCCTTCAGGAAATATAAGGGAATGCAGTGGGACGAAGATAGGGAGGCATACCAAACTTCCCTAAGGGAAGCAGGGAAGGCAGTAAGGCAGGCAAGACCCGAACCAAGGAAACACTTGCACGAACAGTAAAACAAGGGGACATGACTTTCTATAGATACATTAGTGAAAGGAGAAAGTCCAGAAGTGGTATTGTTAAGATCAAAGGAGATAAGGAGGAGTATGTGGAGGAGGACCAAGGAAAAGTATCTATCCTAAATAGACATTTCTGCTCAGTATTTACTGAGGAGAAGGCAGGGCAGGGCCCACAGCTCAGTGCCATGGACACGGGGGAGGGAGGTGTCCACTAGTCCCTTCACAAAAGAAAGGGTCCTACAAGAGCTCACTCAGCTCAGGGTGGACAAGGCAATCGGACCAGATGGCATACATCCCAGGGTACTACAGGAGCTTAGGGTAGAACTAGCAGAGCCATTATCAGAACTGTTTAGTGAGTCTCTGAGCACAGGAGAGGTCCCAGAAGACTGGACAGGGCTCATGTGATCCCACTCCACAAGAGTGGTAGCAGAGAGGAAGCAGGGAACTACAGACCAGTCAGTCTTACCTCAGTAGTGGGCAAGATTATGGAGGTGCTCCTTAAGGAAAGGATAGCGCAACACCTGGAATCCATAGGAGCACAGGATCCAAGACATCATGGGTTTACAACAGGAAGATCCTGTCAAACTAATCTCATAGATTTCTTTGACTGGGTAACCAGAGTGGTGGACCAAGGGGGTGCATTTAATGTCACCCACCTTGACTTCAGCAAAGCTTTCGATACTGTTCCACAAAGAAGATTTATTAATAAGCTGGATAGGCTCAGAGTGGGTCAGAAGCTGGTCAACTGGGTGGCAAACTGGTTGGCAGGCAGAATACAGAGAGTGGTGGTAAATGGTATATATTCAGAAGAGATGCAAGTCACAAGTAGGGTACCTCAGAGATCAGTCCTGGGGACAATCCTCTTCAATATCTTCATCAGTGACATTGCAGATGGACTGGAGGGTAAGATTTGTCTGTTTGCAGATGACACTAAGATCTGCAACAGAGTAGATGATCCAGATGGGGTGGGCAGAATGAGAAGAGATCTGGATAAACTGGCAAAATGGTCGGTAGAGTGGCAACTGGGGTTTAAAGTAAAGAAGTGCAAGATCATGCACACAGGGAAGAGAAACCCTGAAGCCACCTATAGGTCGGGAGGGGAGTTGCTGGCAATCAAAAGAGAAGAAACAGACTTGGGCATCATCATCACAGATGACCTGAAATCATCAAAGCAGATCACTAAAGCAGTAGGTAAGGCTAGAGGGATGTTGGGGTGTATTAGTAAGGGTATCACAAGTCATAAGAGGGAGGTATTAATCTAATTTTACAAGACACTGGTTAGGCCCCATCTGGAGTACTGTGTGCAGTACTGGAGGCCACACCTGCACAAGGACATTAACAAAATGGTGGCAGTCCCGAGAGGGGCAACCAAAATGGTTCAGGGACTGCATCAGAAAACATATGAGCACAGATTAACAGAGCTCAATATGTATACCCTAGAGCAAAGGAGGGAGAGAGGTGAGATGATTGAAACGTTCAAACATCTTAAGGGCATTAACAAGGTGAAAGAGTCTAACATGTTTCAATATATGCCTCGCCTAATCAGGGGCCCACCGTTCACTGCCCTCTACTTCAGTCTTGACAGCTATCTCTCCCCGCCTTGCCCCCTTCTACCTTCCTACCCCTTGCCTTCTCTCCCTTTCCTCCCCCAAGGCATTTCCTGACTTCTATCCCTCCTCTCCCTCCCCTCTAGAACTCTTACCCTCACCCTCTACCCTCTGACAATGGCCTTCCTGCCTGCATACCCCCTTCCCTCTCACCTGCAGTGCTTATTTCCAAGATTGCCCTTGACTGGTTATGTTATGCTACCTAACATTTGGCACATTTTGAATTATTGGAATTTCCTAAGCCTCAGTCTCTTACTCTTGTTATTGTGTAACTATGTATTATTATGTTGACCTTTGTATGTATGTATACCCCCATTCCTTCGAAGTGGAACCTTTGTAAACAAGCAGTTCCTGTTCAAAGGTATTTGTAATCCTAGATTTCAATAATAATAATAATAATAATAATTATAATATTAGAAAAATAGCAGGACAAGAGGACACAGCATGAGATTAGAGGGAGGCCAATTAAGGGTAATTGTGAGGAAGTTCTTTTTCACAGAAAGGGTGGTGGATGCATGGAACAACCTACCTCAGGAAGTGGTGAATATGAATACAATGCAGGGCATCAAACAGGCATGGGATAGGCATAAAGGAGCAATACTGATGAGCATGAATAGATAGACCATTGACAAAGTAAAGGCCAATGGCACATTCATAATGTAGAAAAAATGGGCAGACTGGATGGGTCTTGTGGTCCTTATCTGTCATCAATGTCCATGTTTCTAAAGAAAATAAGTGTTTCTTTATATTGTAAGTCCCCGTGTCTCCGAGCTTCTTGCAATATTGCTTCTTTAGTAAGAAAGTGGAGCATTCTAATGACCCGCGATCCAGGGCAAGCTGTTGGCAATAACGGTTTTGGCACCAGTGAACAGTGCGCACAGTCAGTGTTCAGCAGTATGTCCTGGGGCAGGGAAAACACTGATTTTAGCAGATGTATGATAAAATCTCATGAAGTTGCAAAGCCCTCCTCCGCCCCTTCTGATACACTGTGAATCCTAAAGTTTTTCTGGCTTGAACTATTCTCCAGATCTTCCAATTTGTTTTGAATTTCTCAGTCCTGTTGCAGCAAGTAAAGAACCAGTTGGTCATTAGTCTCTTGTGCTTCTGCTATCTCTGCTACTTGGGAGGCTTTTTGGAGACTTTCTTATCTAGGTTCCGAAGATCATGTCGCAAGTCTGCCAAGGAGGACTCAACCTTATTAATTGTTTTCAGGATTTTATTTAATGCTTTTTCTGTTTTTGGTTGTGTAGTTTCTTCTTCTAGATCAGGCTCATCTGAGGATTCAGAGAGTGTGTGGCCTCATTACATTTGGCCTGCGAAGCCTTCTATGACTCTACATAAGGTAAGTTGCTTCATCTTGGCCAGATTCACAATGTTTTTCCTCCCCTTTACCTTGCTGATGTTTGGTAGCTAAGTTAGGAATGTGATATAATCAAATAATTGTTAATTCACTGCTGGAGGATGGAGGATTGTGAGCAATTGTAGAAGACGGCCCAGGAGCACGGCACTCAGACCTCCACCATTGTAGTGATGTCACCAGAAATCCCCTTTTTAATATTTTTGTGCCACTTGTTTCTGGTTATGTCCCATATATATTTGTCTTCCCAATTTCCAATGTCAATATTTGCCAGAGAAGGAGTAAATGTGGTATCCATGGCTGTCCCATGTGCTTGCTGGTAAAACCTTTTTCCAAATGCAAAATAATTATTTTTCAGAACAAAATCTGCCAACTGGGTAATAAATACTGTTGGGGTACAACATCACTTGGTCTATTTCTCAGCTTTTCTTTGATTGTTTCTATTCTTGTTTGGTGGGGAATATTGTTCTACAAGTTTTCAACATTGCATGTTATTAAGAACATGTTTTCATTTTTCTGTAGTTTTTTTGTGTGGTTCAGAGCTGATACTGCTCACTGCATGGTAGTTTTTCTTGATTTTTATGAACCTTTGGTAAAAGGTAGATTACTGACTTTCTTGGGCACTGTGTTATTGAGAAACTTTTTTGTGTATCTGTAATCCAATGTTTCTCCTTTGCGTTACCAATAATGTTAATCACTTCTTATTTTATATCTTCTGTCAGATCTTTTTCTACTTTCTTATATTATTTCTCATTGTCCAACTGTCTTTCCATTTCTTTAATGTACATATATTTTTCCCATAATACCACTGCCCCTCCCTTGTCTGCTTTCTTAATGATCGTATCTGAGAGATTTTTGATTTCTTTTCATGCCAGTCTTTCTTTTTTTTTGTAAAACTGACTTCTTTTGAAACTTCATATCTTTTTAGTACTTTTGTTATATCTGCGTATGCTTACTACATGTGCTTATATTTGGGTCTAGGCCCCTGCTTGGCACAAATTTTGTATATTTTTTTCTGAATATTGTTTTTTCTCTAGTGAATTCCATTTCTTCCTCTTCTCCATTGATAACCACTACACTTCTTGTTTTTGTAATAATTTGTTCCGGATTTTGAGTATTGGTCAGTTTACTGAAATGCACTTTTAAGTGAACTTTTCTGTAAAGCTCGAATAAATCCACTTTCAACCTAAAAGGGTTTATTTTGTTACTTGGGACAAAGGCTAAACCTTTCTTTAACATATCTTCCTGGGTTTTATTTAGTGTATTCTCAGTTCCAGTTCTTGTTTCTTATTGATCTTTGGGGGACCTGTTCTCCTCAATACTGTCCGTAATTCCCTTTCTGTCCTCTGCTTTTCCCTTTGTTTCCTCTTCCTCTTGACCCGCCCTCCTGGTCCTTTTCCTCTGCTGGAAGTTCCACTGGTTCCCTGTCCTTGGTCCTCTTCGAAAATCCTGTTCTTGTCATTCTCTTCTACTGTTTCCCTGATTTTTTGAGTCACTTTCTTCTGTAGTTTCTCGATCTTCCATTCTAAATTTATTTTTATCTTTAGTGTTGTACCTGTGCCTTCTCCTTTGCAAGTTATACAATTTGCCTTCTCTATAGTCCCTTGAGTCTCTCTCATGTTTTTCTTTTTTATATTCTGTAAGTACTTTTTTGAACTTTCTCATATTATTCTCCATCTTTTTAATGGCTTCATTCTGATCAGTTTTGTGCATATCTTTAAAGATTTGTTCTTGTTGTTCTTTTGCCTAATTTTTTAATTTCTCACTGTCTCGTTTAGCATTTTTAAGGCCAACATTAAGTCATGGGAGGCTTTATTTAGGATTCACTCCCTATCATTCATACATATTGTGACGTCCCCTCCAAATGAGGGTTTTTTTTTTTTGTATTCATAACCCTCTTGGAATTTGCTTTTCACACCAATAACTGCTAAATGATAGTGAGTGTATTTGCATTCTAATTTCCTTTTTTAACAATAATTCTATGCTGTCCAAATCTATCCTGCTGTTTCCTTCTGATTCTGTTTCACCAAACACTCCAGCTATTCTGATGAATGAAATGCAACTTTTTCTCCTGCTTCCTCTGTGAATGCAAATGTGACTACTTCTGGTATACCTTCCATATAGCAACACTTCTACAGTGACATATGTCAGTATCGATGACAGTGACATGTTGCTGTAGAAGTTCGCCTGGGACCCGGCAACACTTTCCCCCCATTCTGCACCCCCTTCCCGAACCAACTCGAAGTTGAAATCCATAAGTATTGGGGGTGCAGGTGGCAAAGCCCCCCTGAAAAAAACATAGTCCAATGTGTGCGGCTCCCTGCTGACTGCAATTCACGGTTGACAGGGAGCTTGATGCTGTGATGCTGATTGATGAATTAGTTGTTGAACTGGCATTGTAGAGCCCCTACTTCCGCTTCTCTGTGATGCCATTTTACTTTTTCATTTCAGATCCTTAATTTTGAAAAAAAAAAACTGTAGGAGCTACTACTGATAACCACCTTGTCGAATTATTTTTTAAACATTGAACAAATAAAGAAAAAAGTTTTAAGTAGTGCTCAAAATCCTTCTCTAGGATCTAGAGGGTCAGGTGCACTGTAACAGGGTATAAATACACAAGTGGAAATTTAACCACCAGTATTAGTTAATTTTATATGCACGCTAAAAAATACATCATAATCATCTTCATTTTAAACCCTCTGGTTAGATTTATTATTTGGATCTTAATTGCTCTCTTTATACATACATGCAATTTTGTAGTAAATGAACTGAAAACCACAATTTATTTTGGCAGTTGCCTTAATGACACCAGCGTTTGATCTGAAAATGTTCTTAACTAGGCATATAGCCTTGTCGACATCAACTGTTCAAGTTAATAAAAGTACTTATCTAGGTTTCCATCCTTGGCGACACCGACTTTCATTCACTTCATGGCTCAGTCACCAAAATTCTGGTTACTTGTTCCAAATGGAAGAGTTATTGCTGAAAAGGAGTTGAAATGCTTTTCTGATGACCATTCCCTGTGCACTTAATACTTGCAATTTGCAGTAAATTTTACATTTGCTACAAAATTGCATGTAAAGAGAGCAATTAAGATCCAAATAGTAAATCTAACCAGGTGGTTTAAAATGAAAACAATTATGATGTCTTTTTCAGCACACATATAAAATGAAATACTCCTGGTGGTTTAATTTCCTTGAATGGGGCTATGTCCTCGGATCATGCAGAATAGAATTCATTAAGAAACCCACCAGGCCCTGGAGCCTTGCCAGAAGGCAGTTGACGTGTGGCTTTCAGGACCTCTTGGGTTGTTTTGTGACCCTTGAGTAGTTTCTGTTGTGGAAGAGATAAAACCAGAAGAGGAGGAGTGGAATCAGGGTATGTTATAATCTGGTCCATGATATGAGGGTCAGGAGGATCTCTGCACTGCAAATGCTTCTAACAAAAACATCAACAGGTATTTCATAAGTGTGAGATAGTTGTTCTAAACATAATCTACTTGCATGGATCCCATTTGTATGCCTGATAGATGTATAAAAGGATCCTACATCTATCCCTAGCTAGATGAAATTTTCATCCCATATGAGTTTGTCAAACTTTCTCAAAGCATTGCTGCTGTCCTTTAAATAGGAAGGAAGCCCAATCACACATTTCTGTAAGACAAACTCCAAAAAGTGTCCCAGGTTTTCACACACTTCCCCATTACTGGAAACAATCGGTCTTCTCCTAGTGGTTTAAACAAATCTTTATGAATTTTGGACAGTATGTAAAAGCCTGGGACAACGGGAAATTCCTGCTAGATGTACCCATCTTCATTTTCTCTGATATTGCCTTCATCCAAGCCTCTCATAAGAAGTATATGTAGTTTTTTGTTGAATATAGAGGTTGGGTTGTTGGCTAATTCTCTGTAATTTGTTTCAGTTTTTACAGCTGCGTGGGTGGAGTTCCACAGACATTATGCCAGCATTAGTATTTTATAAGAACACTGTGGAAACACATGACCAGAACATTGTCTGGTGTGCTCCCACAGTGCTCTGGCACAGTTTCCAGTGATTCTGTTTATGCAGCCCTTCCCTTCCACAAGTCATATAAACACACCCCCTTCCCTGCGCACTACTTTTTCTTTCCACAATTGTGGAAATGACGGCCGCCATGTGCATCATGGCAGCATCAACTTAAACTGTGCATGCTCGAGTATCAAGCGTGTGTAGTTATATCAGCATCACCATGTTGCACACAGCTGCCTCTAGGGCAAACTGCACATGCATCATATGAGAGTTCAGTGCCACCACTTAGTAATATCACCATTGCCCCCAACCCTAAGCCTCATGCAAGTGTGTTTTTTATTGTATTTTATGCAACCGTGCCAACCTGTCCCCCAAAATGCTAAACGGTCTCATTTGTATAGTCCAGCCTTCCCTGCTACATCCTTCTCTTCTGATTGGCTACAGAAGAGCCTAACACTTAGCACAAATTGGTTTTGAAGTTAGGAATTGCCTAGGTGGGCATGGTACTCTGCGTGCATCTTTTTACAGTTCAGTGCACACAGGAGTTCTTGAGTCTCTTCTGGTCTGTCATCCTTATTTCATTACCTCAGACAGGTCACCAAGCATCTATGTCCTTCCATTTCTGTGTATATTTGTTCCCAGGCACTGTTCACTTCGACCATGTTACTGTTTTTCCGAACTCCAGTTTTAGGGCTCTGCTGCACCTGTGAATAACCATTATGAGCACTGTGGACCTGGGTAAGTTGGGCATGAAACAATCACACAGGTGTGCAGTGTACATATTTATGGAACACATACAAACAGAGGTGAGAAAGAAGTAAGTGCCTCAGCTGGGCACAAACCTGTTGAAGACTGCCCAGACTGGGAAGGTAATGATTAATATGCTGAGCCTGTTACATAGTATACTGGTACAGTGTTTTGTGTATGAACAGTTTTTGTGTCTCTTATGAGTGAGGAGTGAGTTATGCAAGTACTGCCCCGAGTTCACATAAGTAGCATATTCTATCTGAATCAGGACATTGTGCATACAATTCAAATAGTGTATTTTAAATTGTTGTCTCCAATTTAAACAGTGTATTGAAATGATAAAGTTGAATTGTTGTATTTTTATTTGTGTGAAAGGATTTTGTCTGGGAAGGGGTGCCACCTTACACCATCCTCTGGCTGCTAGAGATGGTGATAGAGGCTCCTGGGTTCTTTGCTTGAGAGAGAGACTGTGTGTGTGTGTGTGTGTGTGTGTGTGTGTGTATGGGTGGGGGGGTCGTACCCAAATAGAACACATTGTGTGGTACCCCACCCAGAGAGAATGTTACAGTGGGATAACTGACAATCAGGTGCAACCCCTGGGATTCTGTACCTCCTCTCTCCTCCACCACAATTAGGGTCTCCTGACAACCCACCTCCTTTTTGTAACATAACAACCCCTCTATAAAGCAAGTACAATTTTTTTGTAGTAATAGTAGCAATACTTATAAATAAATATAAATAAATGAGTTTAACTGAAGGATTTTTACACAGGCTTTCGAGTCCTCTCAGGTCCCTTCACCAAATGCAGAGAAAACTAACCAGTATTTCAGAATATATACTATACATAAGTTTGTGGGTCCCAGGTTGCTTAACACAGGAAAGAGTGTAAAGGAAGCTAGGCCTGCAGTATAGCCTAGAGGTTAGAGTAGTGAGCTGTGAATAAGCTTGGTATATCCAGCAGACAGACCTGGGTTTGATTCCCACATTCTCCCCGTGAGTACTGTGTAACTCTAAGCAAGTCACCTATCCTCTCCAGTGCTACTGGATCGCCCTTGAGAACAGGCACTGTTGCCTAGTGGGCCTTACCCAGTTAACAAAGAATAAAATAAAAAATACAGGTGACTATCAGGAAATAGGCTTCATGTCATTAAAAGGTGAGAGATCAAACATACAAAAGGTAAGCTATGGGTTATACCATAAGAAAAGGGTCACCAACTGAAAAAAAGTTACATTACTGTAAATACGTAGGGTGTGTAATGCTGCAAGTTCTAGATTTTTCTGAGACTAGTACAACACAACTGACCCTCTATAGATGGCATGCACATTGAATTGGCAGACAACAAAGACAGTAGTGTAGATGAAGAAACATGGATTTATTAACACAGCGGCTCTTGCAATGGAAAGATCCAGTTAGCATAGAAACCCCAGGGAGAAGCATACCTGATTAATTGCTCACATAGGTAATGCTCAGATTACTGTGTAAAGCCACTTATTAGGCAGGCCCTTCCAGGTGTGTGGTGCAATAACAAGTATCACAGTTGCTGATAATAGTACCGAACTAGGTGCAGCCTTTCTTATGTTTCCTTAAACTTAGTAAGCAACCACCCCCCACTGTGGTTTCGGTCCTCCGATACTGGAGGTCTCCACCCTTTCCTACTTGATATTAAGGTCACTAATAAAGTTTGGATCTTCTATGTGGCACTCCTTAGGTGCCCAGTGTTGAATTATTGCAGATCTGTAGATTTTGGCATTGGTGTACTCTACTTCAACTTTAGCACAGTGCACTTGGCTTCTTAACAACCCCCCCCCCCAGTCATGAAATTGCTAAAATGGCTCTGCATCTCTGCAAATGCAGTATTTCTAATCCAGCCTGTTTTGTCAACATCAAAACAAATTCTGTAACTGCATGCAGTTCCTCGACACAGGGTAAGTGCAGTTTGTACCCGCTGTTACCAGGGGAGGCTCCACAGGGTGCTGCAGATCTCCAGTCAGCTCAACCTCCGGGACTGTCAGTACTTGTCAGGGCCAGAACAGTTTTATTTAGTGTTTTACTTTCTTCCTTTTTTTTTGTTACTTGCCCAGGTAAGTACATTAGACAATATGGTGTCTATTTTCAGGTTTGACCCAGGAAGCTACGTGGTGAAGAGGCAAACAACTTATTTATGTAATTTATTTATTTGCAGAATTTTGGTAACCGGCTAGGGCCTCTGAGACAAGACATTCACTTTTTCAGGGGTGACCAGGGAAGTATAGTATATTTATAGTACATTCATCGATACAAGAAGTTAGACAAAAAGTAGTCATACAGTAAGCAAGCACATCAATTACATTCAGCTATGCAAAATAAGCAATGTAAAGCACAGTCAACAAAATCTTATGTACAGGCATCATTTACAGCATTTGTTTATTTTTTATCAGAGATCAGGAGATAGAGTGGAAAGTTATGCTCGTAGAATCATGCAAGGAGTGAACAGGGGTTAGGAGTCAGCGGAAGCATAAGCAAGGTGGAGCCGTTAGGCGAGATAACAGTGAACTTTGAAACTGAGAGAGGGAAGTGCAGGCTAGTATAGAGAGAGAGGTTGAGAGTTCCAGCAGGACACAGCAGAAAATGCAAACTATCTCCGAGCCAAGGAGAGTCATAAGTTTGGCACTGAGAGAAGGGGCAAGAAGGTAGACCTGAGGGCACGTCGGGGGAGACAACATTGAACAATATCAGCAAGGCAATGAGGAGCGAAGCGATGGACAAGCTCATGTATAATGTTTAGTATGGCACAGTGTAATTGTAATTCATAGGGTAGCCATCCCAGGGCAGATAGGATATTGCAGTGATGGTGCCAAACATTGGCCCTGACAGCAAACCTGCCAACTCTACGGTAGGCCTGTGATAGGTGAGATAGTACAGATGTGGTAGTAGAGAGTAGAAATGGAGTACCATACATGGGAAGGGGCAGGAGTGTGGCGTCCACAATCTTGTGGCAGGAGGTCAATGTAAGGAAGGGACAGATGTGGTAGAGGACACCCATTTTTTGGTTTATAGCTTTGGTGATGGCTGAAACATGTGCAGCCAGGATAAGTGAGGGATCGAAGGTGACTCCAAAGTAATTGAAGGACCTGACTGATCTGAGTGCATTCCCAGTATGTGAGAGTACAACTGGGGGGGGGGGAGTTGATGTGGATGAGTTGGAGAATAACATGCTCTTTGTGTTTTTAGAATTAAAGACAAGCTGCTTCTGAAGGAACCAGTCTTCAAGGGTGTGGAAGTCGGAGGCTAGCGTTAATCTGAGCCACCCAATATCAGGAGAAAAGTAATAGATGATAGCATCATCTGCATGTAAGTGAACAAAGACCCCATGACAATTATTATGGAGGTCATTAATATACAGAGAAAAAAGTAAGGGGCCCAATATGGAGCTCTGGTGGACACCATGGGTAATGGGCCTCAGGTCAGATAGGGAGCCTGCTCATTTTACTTTTTGGGTTTGGCCATAAAGGTAACTGTGGGTCCAGGTCAGAGCAGTGACATCAAGGCCAAGGACATGCAATTGTAATAGGAGACCATGGTTGACCAAGTCAAAAGCCTTGGTCAGGTCTACGAAAATTGCTCCAGTGGCATGGTCATAGTCCATTTCATGGAATATGACAAAGGTGACTTTAATCAAAGCTGTAAGTGTACTGTAGTTTTTCTTAAGCCCATGCTGAGAGACTGAGAGCAGATGGTGGAGGCCAAGGTAATCCTGCAGACGATCACAGATTATCCACTCTTGTATTTTTGCTAGGGGGCAAAGTATTGAAATAGACTAGAAATTTTCCATTGTCGAGTTGGGACCTCTCTTGTGGACAGGGATGATGACCACTACTTCACATTTTTCAAGGATAGTGCAAGTAAGGAAGGATTGAATAAATAAATCTTGAACAGGGCAAGCTAGGGCATCAGTTCCCAACTTAAGGAATTTAGGCTCTAAAGTGTTGTGCCCAGGTGAGCTGTCAGCCTTTAAAGTCATGAGGAGATGGTGTACCTCTGCAAGGGTTGCAAGCTTTAAGTGAAAGGCAGGGCGGCCCATAGAGTCGACTGCCGGCAGGGGGTCAGGTTGGGGGGAAGTGGATAAACTGGAAAATAGTGATGTGTACCTGTCCAGGTTGGTGAAGAGCTCATTGAAGCCTGAGGCGATGGGGGGGTCAGTGAGAGAGACCCCCTGGGCATCAAGGGAACTGGGGGTCTCAGAGGTGTTACCCTTTAAAAGGGAGTTAACCAGTCACCAGAATTTTTTTGGGTTATTAAGATGATCAGTCTGGAATCTCTTGAAGTGGAGTTGTTTTGCTTTTTGGATTGAGCTCTTGCAGCTGTTTCTTAGTTACCTATACGTTTGCCAGTTAGTAGGTAGCCCACTATCCTTATAAGTCCTCCATGCTTTATCGTGAGTGGACACGAGCTGCCTTAATTCCTTGGTGAGCCACGGTGCTTTAATACTGTACATCTCACCTGGCAACTCTTTAAAGGGGTGTGTTGGTCAACAATGTTAGTGAATTTTGCCATGAAATAGTCTAGTGCCAAGTTAACGTCTGGCTGAGTATTATCGGATCAATCAGTTTCCTGGATGGCATCCACAAAGTTGTTTGTGTCAAACCTGGACATGTCCTGCACAGTGATGATCTTGGGGGGGGGTTATAAAGTTGTTAGGCCATATGCAGTGTTGGTGAGTGGTCACTTATACCATCTGAGAGGACCGCTGCTAATTTTATCTTTGGGGCACAAACTGTGACCACCCAGTCAAGTAAAGTATGGTTACCTGTCTTTGTATTAATAGGAGTAGGGTCGCCAATCATTTGAACCAGATTGAGTCAGCCAGGAAGGCAGTCAGTTTGGAAGAGTTAGAATGCAGCCAGTCAACACTGAAGTCACCTCTGAGTATGAGGTCATGCCATGGGAGGTTAGCAAGGGATGTTATGAAGGAGGGGAGGCCAAGGACTGCTACCTTATGGGGCACATATACACAATCTACTATGAGTTTTTTTAAGGTGCCAAGGGTGAGGAAAAGGAAGATTGATTCGACAGCAGAAGGTCCAGATTCAGATACAGGTACTTCAACAGTTTCTAAACACTCTCTGGCATACCTGAGGACACCACCACCCTTTTTCCCCCAGTCAATCCTTCCTGAAACATTTGTATCCAGGCACAGCAACCTCATGTTTTATTTATTTATTTCAGTTTGGGATTAATACCTTTGTGTCAGGGACTCATTTTCAAAGGTTCCAGATCATACAGATACATACGACAATCAAACAACACATTGGTTACATAAGGTTACACAGATTCAATAGTAAGTTACATTGCAAGATACAAAAGGATCCACATGAGTACATTGGTTGCAAAGGAACTTAGTGAACCTAGTAGTCCAAGGCACAACATGATAAGATTTGAGTTCAGTGTGAAATAGAGCTGTTTACATTTCAGATGCGGATTGTAATGCAAAGCTATGTCAGGGTAAGTGCAGAGCACAGCAAGAGGACTAGAATCCAAAACTTGCTCGAATTAGTGAAGCAGTCAGAGAAGGATTTGTTAGTGCCTGACATAGGAGAAGGAGTGTGGTTAGGGAAAGGGGTGTGGTGGGGAGGAGAATCGTGGTAGGGGTGGACAGAAAGGATGGGGAGTAGGTGGAGGAGGAGAGTGGGGAAATGCCAGAGGCGAACCAGGGAGTGGGGAGGGGTGGCAAGGGGGATCTGATAGGAAGAAGGAGGGGGTAGCATGGGTGGCAATCAAGGGGAGGGAGAGAGATGCGAGGTAGGGGCAACAGTGACTGGAGGGAGGGGGGATCATTTTAACATTTTATACTAGTGTCCGAAGGGCTGGTATGAAAGGAGCCTTGAGAGCTCTGCTTTGGCAAGGGCTAGACATTGTTAGGTTTTATGGAAACATTTACTGACATTCTCTTGGGCTGAGTGGGCTCGGAGGGCCGATTTGAATTGACTAACCTTACTACACTTGATCCAGTTCTTGGGGAGTTCATTGAGCCACTTGGACCACAGAAGGGTAGGGATCTCTGGGCTTGTTTAATGGGTTGTTTGATGCATGGTTTCAGCCAGGTCTCAGAGATGCCCAGGATATAAGGAGTGTATCGATTAATCCAGCCTTCTAGCTCAGACATTTTAGGTCTGAGACTGCGTATGTTAAATGAGCAATTTTTAGCCCTTTCAGCATTTGATATGATGATGTCGGGGGGTTGGAGACAGATGAAGGTATAGCTGGTCCATTACTACAGAACATCAAAAAAGAATGAATAACATTAACTACAGTAACATTACAGTCAGGGATTACAATAAATAAAAGTAGAGGCATAAATCAGTGTAGCATAATGTATATAACCATAATTCTGAACAAACCAGGCTATGACAAGAGTCCACAATCAATGACTGGAAAGGAGGCAGTAACCCAGCAGTGCAATTGCAGGCTGAGTCAGCCTTCAGGTAGTCCTAGAGGAACCTTTTGAAAAGAGAGAGAGAGGAGAGAGGAGAGAGAGAGAGAGAGAGAGAGAGAGAGAGAGAGAGATGAACAGGTAGTGGCAGGGAGTTCTAGAGTCTGGGTGCAGAGAGTTACAGAGTCTGGGTGCACATACAGCAAAGACCTGGTCTCCCATAGCTGTATAGGTTTTTGGGACAACAAGCAGGGACATATTGAGGAGGAGAGAGCTGTCAGCAATTGACACATCCAGAGACTCAAGTTCAAGTTCAAGTTCAAGTTTATTGCAGGAAAACTCCATTGAGCAAGCTCATTCACAAGGAGGTTCTGTGACATAAACACTTAAAGTACAAACACAGATAGGTAATAACAGTATATACATGAAATGCATGTTACATGATACAGGCTGGATATACATACAAGGGTACCACATAGGGTGACCGTGGTGGTAAACATTGATATGAGACAGGGAAGCGACTTACAGGTTGCATACTGATAAATGAAACATGATGACTGGTGTGTGCAATACATATACAGTATTTTGGCAGCTAGAACAAACAACAGTCTACAACAGATATTGGGAGGAGGAGTGATTTGATAGAGTAGCAGTGGAGCGTAAGCAAAGATAAAGCCAGGAGTAGAAGGGGAAGGGAAAGCAGTTAATATGACAAATCAATTATACCTTACCAGTGGATAAATATGGCACACATGGGGAAGGAAGAGACTTAATGACAGTTACAGATGTCTTTTATTTTGGCTGAACTTAGCAATTTGCAAGTTTATTGAAACTGTGCTAGTTAGTTTCAGTACGGTTTGTAATTGGTTCCAAATGGAGGGAAGGGCATATGCAACTAGCTCGTTTACCAAGGAAGTCCGCATCCTTGGTATGTCAAGCATAATAAAGTCAGATTTTCTTTCGCAGTATGCACTATGTGAGATACTAATAAGGGAAGAGAGATAGCTTGGCAATTTCTGCAGGAGCAGTTTAAGAGTCCATAGCCCAGCATGGAGGCGTCTAGTAGTAAGGGATGTCCAACCAACAGCTGCATATAAGTCACAGTGGTGCAAGCGGTAGGGAGTTGGTAATGAACCGTAGCATACGGTGATAAAGGATGTCAGTTTACTTAGATTTGCAAGAGTGGTGGAGGAATAGATTACATCGCCATAGTCGAGTGGGGAGAAAAGTGGCCTGTACAAGCTTGTTTGAGTTTCAAGGGAAAAGGGGCCTATTTCTGTAGAAGAAACCTAACCTTGCTTTTAACCTTCTAGAGACATCTTAGCGTGGTCACTGAAAGATAATTTATTGTCGATCCAGATACCTAGATATTTAAATTTGGTTACAACTTCCAGAGGCTCATTTAGCGTGGTGACAATGAAGTCTTGGGCAAGGGTATTAGGGGGCCTGAGACAGCACTGCGGAGAATATCTTCCTTTAGTCTTCTTAGCATTGAGCAGAAGCTTTGCCTTTATTAGATTATGCTCAAGTTGTATGAAGTCCGCTTAGCACTCCCTTGACTTCAGATAACGATGAGCCAGAAGTATACAACACAGTATCATCTGCAAAAGTGCAGATTGGACGTGGATATGTTAGCATCTAAGTCATTAATGTACAGAGAAACAAGATAGGGCCTAAGATGGATCCTTGGGGACTCCTCCTCGACTGGCAAGGCAGCAGAAAAAAGCCTTCGCCTTTACTTTTGGAATCTTCCAGTTAGGTAGCTAGAGAACCACTGGGTGGTATGGTATGTGGCACCCATCTTTGCAAGGCAATTGACTAATAGTTTGTGATCAACAGTATCAAAAGCTTTGCTGAGGTCCAAAAATACTGTACCAGTTACCTTCTTAGCATCTATAGCAGAGATCCAATCATTGGTTACTTTTGCTAGTGCAGTGATTGTGTACTATGATTAGCCGGAAGCCAGATTGAGCTGGGTTAATGAGAGAGAAGGTTTCAAGTGAGATTTTAACTGAATATGGATCAGTTTTGAGAACTTTAGAAAGGAAAGGCAATATGGAGATAGGCCTATAGTTGTTTACATCACATGGGTCACGGATTTAAATAGAGGGAGGATATGTGCTGATTTCCAGCAGGACTGGCACAGTAGCAGATGTAATGGAAAGACTGAAGATGTGGAGAATTGGGGCAGTGAGATGGGCGTAGCCTGATCTTAGGAAAAAGGGTTCCTAAGCCATTGTCCCCTGCACTTTTTTGGTGTCTAAGTTGAAGAGAATCTTCTACTTCTTTATAAAGTTATCTCATGCAGTTGAAGGGGCTGCAGGACTAGATGTGGCGGGAGGGTATGCTGGCTCACCGCAGCACCAGCATAAGGTGATGAGTCAAAAGCTAATCCAGCTGTGGCAAAGTGGGAGTTAAGTTCCTCCAGGATTAGGGACTTGTTTTCCACAATCTTGCTACTTGCAACTATCTTTGTTGGGACAGAGGGGCCATGGGCCATCCTTCTATAGCTTTGATAGTCTTCCAAATTTTATGAGGTTACCTTTAGCTTGTTCGAGTAGAAAATATAATAGTTAGCTTTAGCAGAGCCTAAGTTTTTCACAGTTATTCCTGGCTGTTCTAAAGGCCTGCCAATCCGAAGATTCTTTGGAATGTCTAGCTTTAACCCAGAGCTTATCTCGAGCTATAAGGGCTGCCTTGAGATCCGAGGTGAACCAGGGGTTGGAATTGTTCCGTACCCTTACTTTGATGAAAGGGGCATGCTTATTTATTGTTGTAGTGAGTGTCATTAAGGATGCAAGCTGCCTTGTTGACATCTTTGGCTAGGTAAAGATCTTGCCATCTGATCATGCTCAGGTCAGATAGGAAGTTTACTGCACTGAATTTGTCAAAGGATCTTTTTGTTATAAAGATGGGTTGTGGACGGGCCTTAGTTTGAGATCTTATGCAAGCAACAATTCCATGATCGCTCATGTCGCTGTGAAACACTGCCAAATGAGATATTTTTGTGGATGGGTGGTTAGTACCACATCTAGAATGGAACTGTTGGCAGTATTTAGAGTGTTGTTCCTAGTAGGTTCACTGACTAATTGCCCAAGACCTAGCTCGTCACAAAGGGATTTGAGGCCGTGTGATTTAGGTGACAGCCAGTCCATATTTAGATCTCCTAGAAATATTGTTTCAGTTTTGCATCTATGAACATGGATTGCAAAGATTAAGGACTTCATCACCACCAGGCGGGTCTATAGCCACCTAGGATAGCGATACACTCGAGGAGGAGATGAAGGCTCCGGAACTAACTCAAATTCCTTGGCTAGAGATTTGCAACTAATATTGGTACCAAGTACTTAGATTTGTGTAGATAACCACCCGCCTCTAGACTCTCTATCTGCTCTAAATAAATTGTAGCCCTGCAGTGATATTTGTTGATCAGTGTTCGTCTTTTTAACCACGACTCAGTAATTATGATAAGGTCTGGGTTAAAGTGTGCAGCTCAGGCTTGCAGCTGTACACAAGTTTTTAGGCAGGCTTAAAATGTTGACCATCATCATTTTGAGACCTGTAGCCTCAGAAAATCGATAGGCGAGGGTAAGTTGTGGGGGGGCAGGGTTGAGCTCCATTTCGAGCAGAGAGAAGCAGAAGTATAACTTTCTTTAAGGAGCTTATAAGAATGGTGACTGCTTTTTATTTCTTCGTGGCAACCCATATAGTGCTCTGCGCAGAGGCGGCACCACTGTAATGACAGTTGATCGTGATCAATGTAAGTGCTTGGGTAGACATAGGTGAGGACAGTAGCAAGGGGGTGTAGGCTAACCGGGGGGAATAGGCTAAAAGGGGAGAGGAGAATGACATAGTGTCTGCACGGTAGACTGTTATAACATTATGTATTGATAAGGTACATTGGAGAACTGAATTGCATTGAGGTACTTCTAATTGCACTGTATTGCTGAAAACTCTGCACCTTAGGAGCAATAAAAACACAATAAGGAGAGCCATGTTCCCAGATTGAGTGGTCTCGTGATTTGTATTAGTGCAATATTTTCTAGGCAAGAAATTTGCCCACCTAGGTACTCACTTAAAACCTAGATGAGAAAACACAGCAGAAAGGGGAACAAGGAGAGCTCATGACATGATCTAATTTTAGCCCTGGATACAAAGAGCCTAAATTGTTTTGTCTTTAGGTTAAGGATTGACCCATACACCATGAGTCAAGATTAGAGTTGGTGGAAGTAGCATTCAGTTGGGAGTTGATGGTCTTGGTACTATATGAGCTAGTATGACCAAGTCATCTGTATAAAGGGTAGAACTGCAGTGTACAGGCATCTCAAGATGGGTCCCAGGAAGGAACCCTGAGGGGACACCAATCTTAACAGGAGAGCATATAGCTGTATTTGACCAATTGATGTCTACCTGACAAATAGTTTGTGAGCCAGGCTAATGCATGGTCAGGCACTTTGAGGGAACATAGTTTGGAGCAGACAGGTTACTGGTCATCCAAGTCAAAGGCTTTGGAGAGAGCTACATAAATTGCTCCAGCAAGCTTGCTTTGGACCCTAGCAGCCCTACTCTTAGAAGTGACTTTGACAAAGGCAGTGGAGGTAGGACTCCAGGTAAGGTGCATACAGGCCCTATTTACGCTTGCACAAAGGGATTTACGTAACTTTTATGCATGGTGTTCATACCATATATGCAGGTTTCATGGTGTTTAAACCCTTCATTTTATTTATTTATTTTTAAGATACTGGAATTACAATCCTTTTGAGTCATAGACTCATTTCCAAAGACTCTACATCATAAAACATCATACATAACATACAATATACAGTTTCAGATACATATAAGATGTTTCCACGTCATAATATATAATACGTAAATCAGCAGGATATACACTTATAGATATTTATAATATGTTACCACACTTTTGGAGTTACAACAGGCACAGTGCCATTGATTGAGCCACATATAAATGTATAGATGAGGCAGTGAGCCCAAACAAGGTCTATACAGGATGTTAGCTAGGCATGTATTTACATCACATTGCAAAGACATATTATCAGGCACTATATTGTATGGAGTCGTCTAGCAGTTAGACTTTGTCTATGAGTATGCCTGTTAGTGTGCTACAGCTGTTATGTTACTGGGCAATATAATAGCTGAGGCAGACTGGTAGTTGGGCTTTGATAGTGGGTATAGTTAGTTTCTACATTTTTTTTTTGTATGGCCACAGTGCCAGAGAGCTCCCGTTTCATTGTCGTGTGCACGTACATGAGCAGGTAGCTGGGAGGTGGTTTCTGAGGGCTGCTTTGAAAGCACCAAGTTTTGGCATTGAATGCTGTTCATCTTTGTCCTGCCTTTATTCTTGTCCCTCCCACCCAATCACATCTAGTTCCAGAGTTCCATGTCCAAACTTGTCAGCTGGCTTTTTCTTCTTCTGGCTCCTTGCCCCCCCAACCAGCCACACCATATATCCATTGATTGAACCACTGTTCTTATTTCTTTTCTGTTGTATGCTCCTGTGAGTGATGCACTCACCCACTCCTGTTGCAATGTGTGTGCGTATTGGTTATTTTGTCATGGGTGAGAGCAGCATGATCAGACAAGCTAGAGCAGACCAGTGAGTGAACGAGCAGCAACGTCTCTGGACCCCATGGTTCATGACTAATAAAGATGGCAATATTTGGTATTCTGTATTACAGTATGGAGGGTAAAATAGCCACTAACCTGCATTGATGACTTGATAACCGAGACACAGAGTAAATTAGAGATAGTGGGATTAGAAACTGGAAGGAGAGTAAATCAATACACATGGCCATGTAAAGAGGTGGGAATATGTGTTGGACATGCAGTAGATCAGCTAGGCAAAATATTCTACTGGCCTCTAAATCTGAAGTGTTATTGAATTTAAATAATACCACACCACTAGGCTGTGAACACTGTAAACTGAGGCAGTGTTTCTTTGGCATCCCCCACTCCCAGGTCCCTGTTCCTGTACCACCATCAGCTGTTCCTGGCATCTAGCACCCCCCAGCACTGCTGGGGACTGGCATCCAGCAACCCACCCTGCCACCCCCTTACCAGTTTTGACGGTACTACTGGAATCTACTATGGCAATCAGCACAGCCCTCTTCTATCCACCTTGGCCAGCCGCCATGTGGATTAACATATTGTTTAACAGTACATGTGCTCCCTTTACAGTACACAGGATGCACGCTACCTGTCAATCCATATGGCCGCTGGTTGAGATGGTGAGCGGAGGACTGTGCCAGTCTCCATAGTGGATTCCCATGGCACCAGCAAGACCTGTGAGGGTGGGGTGGCAGGGTGGGTTGCACAATGCTAGCGGTGTGGGAAGGGCTGCTGTATGCCAAGCACAGCTGGTAGGGGAATGAGGATCAGTGGGTGGGGGGGGTGCAACTAGATGTCAGAGAATAGATGATATATCATGGGCCAGCGATCAGAGGGCAGGAAGACCACAGGGGAAAATTCTTTAATATTACCAGGGCCAGTGATCAGAGGGTGGAGGGACAAGTAGACACCAGGAAAGTGTTAAATAATATGGGGCCACTGACTGGAAGGTGGGGGTGACCACTAGACATCAGGGTAATTCTTTAATATTACTGGGGCTGGTGATTGGAGGGTGAGGGTGGGGCCACTGGATACGGGGGAAGAATTACATTAATATGAGGGCAGTGATTGCAGAATGGGGGGCCCACTCGACAGAAGGGAGCAGGTGTGATCCCCCAGCCACCAACGTGGCTGTTGGCTGCAGTGACTCTGCCGGCCACTATGGTTGCCTGGAGTAGGTCAGGCTTCTTCTCAATGGTCAAGTTCACCCAGGCAAGCACTCGTAGCAACAAAAGACATCCACAAAAAAATACATTTTACAAATAATATAGATTTATTGTGCTTGATCCAGACAGCCTAACCCTAGCGATTCGGCAAGATAGCCTTCGTCAGGAGGCATGGTCTTCTCAATGGTAACTATGCAGTGCAGGATGTCCTGTGCTACTCCCTTTGCACAGAGCTAATGTGCCAAATATTGCACTTCACTGGAATTCATGCTCTCACCCCACCCTATGCCCACCACATATTTTTTTTGTGCGTGCCACAGCCTCCTTTGAATATTGAGCTCAGGCACAAACCCCGGGCAAACAGGATGCTATCACTTTGCCCACTAGGCAGCATTTTGAATATATGGCCCCAGAAGTCCTGGGGGATCAGCACAATCAACAAACCCTTGCCCTGGAGTGGGTTATTCTGCTTATAAAATGGAATTTTGGGGGGGTTAATGGAAAAAGGTTTATTTTCCCTAAGGTAGGTTGTTTCTAGGTAGCTTAGGTGAATTTGGTAACAAAGGCCATATGCCTTTGAATGAACCTGGGAACTGCATTTATTTTGATGAAACCTATGCCGTTTTATAGGTTCTGGTGTTTAAAAAGTCGAATATTTTTTATTTCAATGGAAAAAGGTTTTAATTTCATTTAGTTAAGTTGCTGCCAGGTACAGTAGAATAGGGCAGGATAGTTATGAACTGTGCAGTTTCCAGATAAATGGAGATGACCAGATGCTGTGTTTTAAACAATGAATTTTATAAAAAGATGCAACTGTTTCTGCTTTATTTCACTGTCCTGTCAGAGTGCAGCAGAGGCCATTAGTTGATTAAAATCACCTGATTCTATTCCTTTTGGCATCAGTTCAGACTATCAGAAATGCAGTTCTATTCCAAAAGTTAAGCAAGTGGATTTGGAATCTGATTCCAGTACTGCATCCCACTTCTTTTACAAACTCTGCACTACCTGTCTAAGGGACTGTCTCTCCTACCTCATCATAAAACTAACACTGTTTTCTCCCCCACCCTCTTGCAGCACCCATTCTCCCTCCCCCAACCTCCATCCACCAAAATATTTCTGCATGCCAGATGCATCAGGAGGACCTGTGAGAAGGTAGTGTGGTGATTGTGGGGGACTTCAACATGCCAGGAGTGGACTGGAGCACCCCAACAACCAGGAACAAAAGGGAGCAGGTACTGCTGGGTGCCTTCCAGGACAGCTTCCTGCTGCAAATGGTCAGTGAACCAACCAGATTAGGGAATACCCTTGACCTTGTGCTGGCAAATGGGGACTTTGTGAGAGAACTTACAGTGGAGGAACCGCTGTCAGGGAGTGACCACCACTCAGTATGGCTCACATTGGATATGGGCAAGGAAGGAGTGGAATCTGGCACAATAGTGCTGGACTTCAGGAGGGCTGACTTTGGGAGGATGGGGGAAGTGGTAAAAGGGTACCTGGCCAGAATTCAACCTAGTATGGACACTAACCAGAGGTGGGAGCTCATAAAGCTGGGGATAGTGGAGGCAACCAAAACCTGCTGCAAAGCCCAGAGCAAGAAGGCTAGGGCTAAGAAACCAATATGGTTGAGCAAGGAGGTCATGGAAAAGTAAGGAGGAAAAGAGCTGCCTTTAGGAAGTACAAGAAAACAGGGAGGGGAGGACAGGAGGGTACTTGACAGAATCGAAGGAGGTGACAAGGGCAGCAAGGGGAGCCAAGCATCTACGGAACTCAGGCTGGCACAAGGCATTAAGAACGGGAGAAGGACTTCTTTAAGTACATCAGGGAGAAAAGGGCTGTAAGGACCACATAGTAAGGATTAGGAAGGAGGGGTTGGGTGGAAGCAGGGTGCGATAAGGAAGCACTAATGAGTACTTCTGCTCAGTATTTACTAAAGAAGAGGGGGTGACACCCAAGGTGGGAGAAATGGCAGAAGCAGGGGGGGAAGAGGTGACAGATGGGGAAATCATGGAGAGCAGAGTTCGAGAGGGTTTGAAGGCACTGAGGGTGGACAAGGCACCAGGCCCAGATGGCATCCACTGCAGGGTACTGAAGGAGCTGGCAGAGGTCCTTGCAGGACCTTTGGCAGACCTATTTAATGCCTCACTTCATTCGGGGTGTGTACCTCAGGACTGGAGGATGGCTCATGTGGTGCCCCTCTACAAGAGTGGCCACAAGGATGAACCGGAAAACTACAGACCAGTGAGCCTCACATCCATCGTGGGTAAGCTAATGGAGACTATCCTGAAGGAGAGGCTGGTGGCCCTCCTAGAGGCCAAAGGACTACAGGACAGCAGACAGTATGGCTTCATATGTGGCAGATCCTGCCAAACCAACCTGGTCGAGTTCTATGACTGGGTAACTAGGCAACTGGACAGGGGCCATGTAGTGGATGTCCTGTATGTGGACTTCAGTAAGGCATTCGACTCAGTGCCACATGGAAGGCTGGAAAGGAAGTTAGTAGGCACAGGGGGGTGCAAAGCTGGTGAGATGGGTAGGAAACTGGCTGCAGGGAAGGCAACAGAGGGTGGTGTTGGGTGGGGAGCTCTACACACCCAAGGGCAGTGACAATGGTGTTCCACAGAGGGCTCGGTGCTGGGACCAGTGTATTTGGGATATTCATTACAGACATATCATGGGACATCAAGAGCAAGATCAGTCTGTTTGCTGATGATACCAAGGTAGGCACAGTGGTGGATGACCTAGGGGGATGACAGGGGTTGCAGGATGATCTGGCAAAGCTTGAAACCTGGTCAGATACCTGGCAACTTGGCTTTAATGCCAAAAAGTGCAAGGTGCTGCATTTTGGGATGAAGAACCCAAGGAGGAGTTACCAGCTAGGGGGAGTGCAGCTAGCCCAGACAGAGGAGGAGAAGGATCTGGGTGTGCTCATTACAGGGTCAATGAACTACTCAGCATAATGTAGGAAGGCAGTTGCAAAGGCCAACAAAATGCTGGGTTGTATTGCAAGGGGTATATTCTCGAGGAGGGAGGAGGTGTTTCTGCCACTGTATAGGTCATTAGTTAGACCACACCTGGAGTACTGTGTGCAGTACTGGTGTCCGTATCTGAAGAGGGACATTAAGTTACTGGAGGGGGTGCAGCGCAGTGACAAAGATGATCAAGGGGCTAGGGGACTTATCATACGAGAGGAGGTTGAAGGAGTTGAACATGTACTTACTGGAGGAGAGGAGAGACAGAGGTGACATGATTGAAACCTTTACATACATGAAAGGAATAAACAAGACAGGTACAGAGGGGCTGTTCAAAGTAAGGGAGGGGAGGGACACCAGGGGCCATGATATGAGACTGAAGCGAGGAAGGTTCAGGAGAGAGATGAGGAGACACTTTTTTACAGAGAGGGTGGTGGCTGGGTGGAATGCGTTACCTGCTGAAGTGGTATGCAGTAGAACAGTGGACTGCTTCAAACGAGGATGGGACAGGACAAGGAGGAGGGTTAATGAAGGTGAAGGGTGGAAGGGAGGGGCCGCTGCATAATAAGGGGTGCTAGCTGCACATTCAAGCAGACTTGATAGACCTCTAGGCCTTTATCTGCTGGCAAATTTCGTATGTTCGTATGCAAGATTCAAGAGTTACCACTGAAATAATAGCCTTCTAGTTCTCAACCCACTGCAGCAGTGACTCATCCAAGTCAACCCCAAACAGAACAAACCTGCTTGCTGCCAGCCATATGCCACTGCCAGAAGCCTGCCTGTGAGACCAGTGAGCTTCACTGAACCACCAGCACCCAACTACAAATTGCGGGGGATCTTCTGTGAGGCTACTTACTCAGTCCCCCTGCACCAGTCAGACCGGACTCCTCTTGACCTACCATTTTTAGACGTCCTCTTCCTTCTTACCTACATGCTTATAATAATGGCTTAGTAACCTGACAAAACTCAGGTCTGCTACCGACTTTGTGCTGTAATTGAATAAAGCATCCTATCAGTGGCAGTGCTGGATTTTGTGCCAGTTAGCCTAAGTCATCAAGGCAAGGCAAAGTTTGTTTTTCCAGGCACCTAATCCCGGAGGCTCTGGGAGCTGGGCAGCAAGAATACTAGTCTTCTAATACAAATTCATAAAAACATAAAATCAACATCATACAAATTATACACAATTATTTAAAACCTTTTAATATAATATAATTTCAGCAGTAAAAGCAAGAAAAGGAGAAGAGGGGAATGGGTCTCCAAGACTCAGTATACCAGATCAGGAAAAACTTGGTTGAAAATGTGGGCCTTGAGGCGGGTTTTGAAAGTCTTAACTGAAGGGGCCTCATGTATAGCTGGTGGAAACAAATTCTGCCGGACAGGCCCGGTGACACTAAACATTCTGTCGCCATCCGTTTTCAGCCTCGTCCTGGGAATCGTCAGGAGACCCCTAAAGGAGGAGTAGAGGGAGCAGACCAGTGCAGCGGGCATCAAAAGATCTGACAGATAGCTAGGGCACAACCTATGTAGGGCCTTAAAGGTG
This sequence comes from Neoceratodus forsteri, assembly GCA_016271365.2. Taxonomy (NCBI): domain Eukaryota; kingdom Metazoa; phylum Chordata; order Ceratodontiformes; family Ceratodontidae; genus Neoceratodus; species Neoceratodus forsteri. The sequence continues at coordinate 103,221,069 of CM028129.1, read as the reverse complement.
AATAAACCCACCTTGAAGAGGATCCTCCACCTAACCTGCAAATAGTGCAATTCACGCAGCACCGGTGTGATATGGCAGAATTTTGACTGCCCCACCAACAACCTGGCAGCTGCATTTTGCACTAACTGCAGCTGGCAGAGGCATCCCCCAGAGACCCCAAGGTGGAACACATTACAGTAATCCAGCCTTGACAACACAAAGGCATGTACCGAGGTGGGGAGGCCCATGGGTGGAACAAGGGTCCCAACCCTGGCAATATTCCTTAGATGGTAGAAGCTGGTCCAGATGGTGGATGACACCTGAGCCTCAAATATCAATCCACTGTCAAAGGTTATATCTAGGATACACATCCCTGAGGAGACCTTTAATGGCACAATATATTAAGGATAAAATAAAAGAAAGAAAGAAGGGGGAATCGTTAGACTGTCAGAGGGGGGGGTAGGGTGATAAAGAAGAAGACAGGCAAAAGGCTGCTGTCCTTAGTGATTATTTTTGCTCAGTTTTCACTGTGGAGGAATGCGGGCCCTTACCTGGCAGTGACATTAAAATGACCAATAAGGGGGTCCCAGTGACAGACAATATTTACAAGACACAGAGTCCATAAAGGGGTGGTGGCTCTAAAAATAGATAAGGCCCTGGAATCATATGGGTTGCATCTGCAGATTCTTTGGGATCTGGCAGTGGAAAGTACAGTTATGTAAGAACTTACCGTAACAGTAGATCTTCGAGAACAGCTCTTGCAGCATGTAACACCATTAGGACTGAAGCCAGCAGGCATCAGGACCCCACGGAAATCTTCTAGCTAGCAGTCTTCAGCGGGGACCACCCCCCGATGTCGGTCTCGCCCCCGACGTCAGACATAGCACATAAGGAGGCGGTCCCGCCAGATTCCCCAGTTCTCCCGCCGGAGACTCCCAGCCGCAGGATGACATCAGAAGGGGAGACCGAGGATCCGCCATCGGAAGAAAAAGCTTAAGCTTAAGCCCCTGCCCAAGACTTAGTAAGCCATACCTCCTCCAAGGGGAAATGGTGGGCGGGAAGGTACCTGCTGCAAGAGCTGTTCTCGAAGATCTACTGTTACGGTAAGTTCTTACGTAACTGTTCTATCTTACTTCGAGATACAGCTCTTGCAGCAGGTAACACCATTAGGACTGATTCCCAAGCAATAGCACCTGTAGGCATTATGGGAGGAGGAAATTAGGAGAGATCTTGAACAAGTCCTGACTCTAGAACAGGAGACCCTGTAGAATGGCCAGGCCGAAACCGGCTCTCCGCCGTGATGCAATATCCAGGCTATAGTGCCTAATAAATGTGTGCACAGAGCTCCAAGTAACTGCGGCACAGATGGCTGAGGTGGAGACATTGAGCAGTGCTGCAAAGGAGGTAGCCACCCCCCCTTGTCGAGAGGCCCCGGACTGTGCCCGGAGGGGCTTCTGTTTGCTGTTGTAGCAAAATGAAATACACTGGACAAGCCAGCGAGAAAGGGTCTGCTTTGAGACTAGTTGGCCCAGCATCCTCTTAGCGGAGGAAACGAATAGTTGCTCCGACTTGCGAAGCTGTTTAGTTCTGTTCAGGTAGTACCTTAGGAAGTGGTGAACATCCAGAGCGTTAAGCAATGCCTCTCCTCAATTAGAGTACTAGGGAGAAAATATACAGGCAGATCGATGTCCTGGTTGAGAGTGAGGGCAGAGACCACCTTAGGCAGGAATTTAGGATTCGTCCTCAGAGGCACTCTGTCCTGGTGGAAAATTAAATAAGGCTCCTTGCACATGAGAGCCTGGAGCTGGTAAACTCTCCTTGCTGATGTGACAGCAATTAAAAATAACATTTTCCAAGATAGAAAACGCAGCTCGCAGTCTGTGGCAGGTTCAAAGGGGGGGTGGTGTGAGTTGTTCCAGGATGAAAAGTAAGTCCCAAGGAGGAACGGGATCCTTGATGGGTGGCCTAAGGTGTAACACCCCTCTCAGGAAGTCTCGAGATGCATCAAGCTGTGCCACTGTGCGTTGTCCCACCGGGAAGTGGTATGCCAAAATTGCGCAGAGGTGCACTTTAATAGAGGAGTAGGCAAGACCTGAATGGAAAAGAGAAAGCAGGTATTCAAGCACCACTTTCATCGGGCATCCTAAAGGGGAAAGGCTGCATGCCTGCGACCACAAACAAAAACGGCGCCATTTCATGGCATACGTCGCATGCATTGCTGGCTTTCTGGCCGCGGAAAGGACTTCTGCCACCTCTTGCGAGACCCCGTGCTGCATAATGGCTATGTCTCTAGGAGCCATGCATGCAGGTTCAGTGAGCATAAGTCCGGGTGGACCAGTGAACCCTCCTCCTGAGACAGTAGATGGGAGCTGAAAGGCAACGAAACTGGAGGTTCCCAGGACAGTGTCGTTAGCATGGGGAACCAGATCTGTCTGGGCCAGAAGGGCGCCACCAGGATCATTGTTGTGTGTTCCCTGCGCAGTTTGAGAAGAACTCTCTGGATCAATGGGAAGGCAGGGAAGGAAAGCATAGAGGAATCTGTCCACCCAGGAGAGGGACAATGCGTCTCGCCAAAAAACACCAGGCCCTGTATCTAGCGAGCAAAAATTGGGCAGTTTTGCGTTGGATGGGGAAGCGAACAAGTCCAACTCTGGAGTTCCCCATCAAAGGAACAGATCCTCTGCTACCTCCTGAAGGAGTTCCCATTTGTGGACTCTGGCCTGAGAGCAGCTCAGGACATCTGCGATTGTGTTGTCCACTCCAGGAATGTGAACTGCAATCAGGCTTGCGCTGTGTCGAATCACCCAATCCCACACTCTCATAGCTTCCCTGCAAAGGGGGTAAGAGTGTGCGCCTCCTTGTTTGTTGAGGTAATAAATCACTGCCGTGTTGTCTGTCTGAAGCAGAAGAGTACTCAGAGGGATTTCTGACTGAAAGGCCTGCAGGGCATAGAGGACCACCCTCATCTCCAGCACGTTGATGTGGAGGTTGGCTTCCTCAGGGGTCCATATTCCCTGGGACCTCACCCCGTTCAGATGTGCTCTCCATCCCAGCCCTAAGGCATCCATGGAGAGAATTGCCTCCAGGGATGGCGCTGTGAATGGGACATCCACAGAAAGTGTCCCTGGGTCTAGCCACCATTGCCAGTCTCGAATCACGGCGTTCGCAATTCTGACCGGATGCTGCATGTGGCCTTGCCTTTGATCCCACTGCACCTTGAACATCCACTGGGTTACCCGCATGTGGAGCCTTGCCAAAGGGATGGTTGGAATGGCCGCAGCCATATAGCCGAGCAAGCAAAGGACCAACCTGGCGGGGACAGTCTTCTTCGCTGAAAGATCCCTGATGAGGGATCTGATGTGTTCCGCTCTTTTGTCAGGAAGAAATGCTTTCCCTTGGACGGTGTCCAGAACTGCGCCTATGAACTGCAGCTTCTGGGACAGTACAAGGAGAGACTTCTCATAGTTGATTAGGATGCCCAGAGACTGGAACAGATCCTGGGTGCTCTGAATAGTCAGCAACTGCGCCTCTTTGGAGGCGGCCATGAGAAGCCAGTCGTCCAGGTACGGGAACATGTAGTGGCTCTGTCTCCTTAAAGATGCTGCCATGACTGCCATGCACTTGGTAAAGACCCTGGGGGCCGAAGACAGTCCAAACGGAAGAGCCCAGAACTGAAAGTGGTGGCCGAAAAACTCAAAGCGCAGGGACCTCCTGTGTGCTTGAGGTACTGGGACATGCAGGTAGGCGTCCTGCATGTCCAGGGTCGATAAGAAGGTGTCCTTCTTTAGCATGGGGATGAGACCTTGGAGGGTCACCATGCAAAAACATTTGTAGGCAACCGACATATTGAGGTCACTGAGGTCTAAGATTGGACGGAGGTCCCCTGTTTTCTTCGGAACCAGAAAGAAGTGGGAATAGTATCTGGATCCTATCTGGTTCTCTGGGACATACTCCACCACTCCCTTTTGAAGGAGCGCAAGTATTTCTTGCCTGATGAGCAAACTGTGCTGACTCAAGTAACGGGAGAGCAGAGGAGGCCTTTTGGGTGGCTTGTCTGCAAATTCTATTAAGTGGCCTCTTTTGACCAACTGAAGGACCCACCTGTCGGTGGTTATGGACTGGCACCCTGGCAGGTAGTCCGCAATGCTGCACCCGACCTTGGTGTCCCATTGATCCTTTGGGGCAGGGACCGGGAAGGAGTCATGCTGTGGCAGCTGAGGGGCTGGTGGGCTGGGCCGACTTAGCTGGTCGTTGGCTTCGGCCCACGGACGGCTTTCCCTGGGCTCTACGAGAGAAGGAGCCCCTCTGTTGCAGGCCGGTGCGGGACTGCTGTCTCTGCATCCGGACTCGAAAACGGCTTTGGTTCCTATGAAAGGAACTAAGCTTGGGTCTGTACATTGCTTGGACAGACCTCACCACCTTCCCGGCCTGTTGAAGCTTGGTGAGAACCTTCTCAGAGGATTCACCAAAAAGAACTTCTCCGTCAAAAGAGGCATCCAGGATGTTCTTCTGCACGTCTGGGGTGAATCCAAAGACATGGAGCCATGAGTGTCTCCCGAGGCAAATACCTGAAGCTGCTGCTCTGGCCGAGGAGTCCGCGGAATCGTACGCAGCTCACAGCACCTGGTTTCCCACGTCTGAACCCGTACGAAGGAGTTGCAGCATCTCCTCCTTCTGCTCACCTTCTGGCATCTTTTCCGTCAGATCCAGTCCCTGCTCCCACAAGGCATTTTGGAACTGTACCATGTGGGTCAAGTAGTTGAGGGATCTGATGGCGCAAGTAGCAGAAGCATACGTGTGCCTGCCCATAGGTCCAGCTGTTTGGACTCCGGGTCCGGAGGCAGGGTGCTCAAATGTTGCGGTCTCTGGGACCGGTCATGAGAGGCTGTAATGACCAGAGAATTGGCCAGAGGGTGTGAAGCCAAGTACTGGTCCTCCTTAGGGGCCTTGCACAGGCGGTCAGCTTTCTTCGGCATCGCCGGGAGTGAGTGTGGACATTTCCATGCTGCCTTGGTGACATCCATGAAAGTGTCCACCAAGGGTGGCACCACCATAGGCTTAGGGTCTTTCTGCCGAAGATATCTGGCGAGGCGTAACCTCTCGGGGTTGAGTTCCTCAGCATCTCAGCCCATGTTCTCCTGGATATGCCTCATGATCTCTGAGAACTGTGGGTCATCCAGAGGAGACCTTGAAAGCTCACGTGGGTCCGTAGAAGGGACGTTGATCAGAGAGAGGGATCTGGATTCATCCGAGAAGTCCAATCCCGTGTCCTCCGTCGAAGGTGAATGACGATGTCTTCTGGGTCTCTTGGGGCTGGGTGACCCTGAAGAAGATCTGGACGGAGGTCTCCATTTTTCTGTTTTGCCCCTAGGAGAGTCTATAGGCTCCTGGGGGGAAGATACTCAGCCCGCAACCCTGGGTGGAGTGGGGGGTGCGGAAACTGGTGGAATCACTGGTGGAGGAGGAGGTGTGGGAACCATATCCCTTTTTATGGTATCCCACCAGTAAGCAAACAACTCCTTGACCTCGGATATGCTAAGGCCCGACGACGGACCGGGCACCGATGGTCGGTTGTCGGGTTCCGGCGTTGGCTCCGAAGGGGCCTCAAGTTCTGGAAAGGGTTCCCTGGGAGGGATGACAGGACTGGGTTCGCCCGTCTGGTCCTCGGGCTGGGTCAGCTCCTCTTATGTAATTGTCTCCTGACCGATGTCGGTGGGAGGCGTCGGGGTCCTCTTCTCGGTGGCTACAGACGTTTGTCTCCTGGCCGGCGTCCGAGATGGCGAAGGCCTAACTGGCGACAGGCATCTGGTGGTCGACAGTTCCTGGGACCGGTGGTGTTTGGCCGACGTTGGGCGAGCCGGCATCGGGTCCGACGATCTCTTAAGGGAGGTCAGCTTCTTGGTCTTCCGCTGGGGAGGAGGAGGCAAAGAAACCGACCAGGCATCAGGTTCCGGTGGGAACCAGACTTGTGATGGTGATGGCAGTCCCCCGACCTCAACAGGGCCTTAGAAGCTGAGGATGAAGAAGGTCTGGAGGTCTTGGCCTGAGAGACGGAAGAGGAGCCCGAAGGGGTCTTCACCGCTGTGGGGGGAGGCTGAGAATGGGCCCGGGAAGGGGAGCAGTCGGACCAGGAGCCGGAGCTACGGGAGTCAGAGGCCCTAGACGGGGACCTGGATCTCACTCTCTCCCTGTGCTTCTCTAGGTGTCTCCAGGTCTTCTCTGAAGATTCCCCCTTGGAGGCTGCATCCATGGCTTTAATCTTCTCCTCAAGCAGGAACACCTGAAGGGCCTTCTGGCAAAGGATTCGGGTCCGGCTGTTGAACCTCTGACAGAAGGAGCAGGCCCAGTTGTTATGGTCTGGGCCAAGGCACTGGACGCAGGCCAAATGCGGATCTTTGAACGTGACTTGTTTCCCACAGGCGCACTTCAAAGGATGGCCTTCAACGGAGGTTGGAGAGGACATCAAACAGCAACTGGACCAAAGAAATGAACTTTTTCCTAAAGGAAGAACTTAACCTGGCATCACGCGCTAGAAACGAACTGAAGGGTCGAGACATGCAAGTCGATGGCGGGAAAGAACTGGGGAATCTGGTGGGACCGCCTCCTTATGTACTACGTCTGATGTCGGGGGCGGGACCGACGTCGGGGGCGGTCCCTGCTGAAGACTGCTAGCTAGAAGATTTCCATGGGGTCCTGACGCCTGCCAGCTTCAGTCCTAATGGTGTTACCTGCTGCAAGAGCTGTATCTCGAAGTAAGATCTTGCTGATCCCCTGGTAGGACTATTTAATTGTTCACTACAGATGGGGTAGTTCTGAAGGACTAAAATGTGGCAGATGACATTCCACTCCATAAGGGGGGGAGGTACAGGGAACAAGCAGGGAACTGCAGACCTGTCATTCTGACCTCCATTGCAGGGAAGCTGATAAAGTCACTGATTAAGGAAGACCTAGTGGATCACTTATAGAGCAACAGTCTCCAGGATGGGAAACAGCACAGGTTCATGGCATGGAGGTCCTCCCAGATGAACCTGATATTTTTCATTGATTGGGTTACAAGGGAACTGGATTGGGCCACACCTTGGATTTGCTCTATTTTACCTTTATCAAGGCTTTTGAGTCACTGTCCAACTCCCTGAGGAAGTCTCGAGTTTAGAGTCGGAGCACTGGGGTTTTTTAGTGTCTGTATACTTGCTGTGTTCAGGAGCGGGAGTCACAGATTGCTGGCATGTATGCCTGAATAAACTAGTATTTAACTGCACCTTGCTCCTGTGTGCTGTATTCTCTATTGGTTTGGACATTCCAACAGATGCTTGGCTGAAATGAATGGAGGGTCTGAGTGCATCTAAGGACATAGTAAACTGGGTAGGTAACTAGCTAAAGTGGAGGAAGCAGAGGGTTGTGATCAACAGGGTCAAATTAGAAAAGAGGAAGGTCATGATTGGGGTGTCTCAGAGATCTGTCCTTGGCCTGGTCCTCTTCAATATATTCATCAAAGACACTGGAGAGAATGAATCTGTGGCAGGCTGTGTCTTTTTGCAGATGACACTAAGCTCTGTGGGAAGGTGGATAGTGAAGAGGGAATCAGAGAAATGCAGTATGACTTACTTAAGCTAGAGGGGTGGTCTAAGGTTTGACTGCCAGAAAGTGCAATACACCTAGAGAATAAGAACCCCAGGACAGAGTACTGGATGGGTGGGGTGACAGCAGTACAGCTAAGGAACGTGACCTGGGAGTTATCGTCAATGACTCCTTCAAACAATCAAACCAGTGCAACAAGCCCTACAATAAAACAAGCAGGCTGCAGTGCTGGGGTGTAGATGGAGTGGCATTGACAGCAGGAGTAAAGAGGTAACACTACCTCTTTATAGCTCTTTAGTTAGGCCGCACAAGGAGTACTGCACCCAGTTCTGGAGCCCTCACCTCAAGAAGGATAGGGTCAGACTGGAGACAGTACAGTGCTGGGTAACAAAAATGATGCAGGTCCTACAGGGCAGATCATACAAGCAGCGCCTCAAGGTACTGAACATGTACTCACTGGAGACCAGCAGAGAGAGGGGAGATATGATAGAGATCTTCAAGTTCCTAAAGGGAATAAATGAGGTGAAGTGCGAGGAACTTTTTAGCTTGAATGCTAGTTCGAGGTCATTGGGCCATGAATGGAAACTGACAGGAAGGAGGTTCAGGAGGAACATGAGGAAGTATTATTTTACAGAAGGGATGGTGGAGCCATGGAACAGTCTACCAGCCAAGATGGTGGGTGCTAATACAGTTGCTGCTTTCAGTCATGGTTGGGACAGAGTGAAAGGTATAGTGGTCACCTGGGGCAGCAGTTATGGGAAGGAGGATGGCCGGGGGGGGAGTGAGAGCTAGGACTAGGGCTAGGACCTTGGATAGACAGACGATCCTAGGGTTAGGTAGGGAACTCAGGCAGACAGGATGGACCATTGTCCTTTTCCTGCCATCATTGTCTATATTTCTATGTTCTTTATGATCCAGTGGTCTGTAACCGATGACCATAACAAGCTTCTTTCTCCTTGAATTCTTAGCTGTCATCAGGGTCCCAGGGTGTATAATGTCCTTTAGAAGAGGTACATCAGGAGTCACATGGTGCCCTGCTAAGCTGAGGATGCAGCTCGGTCAGGGATAACTCTTCTCCTGATTTCCTCCACCCCCCGCCTTTTATATCAACCTGGTGTAGCATCTAAGAGATCATAGCTGAATGAGTTTGCGTGCCTCACTGTCTCACCAGTGAAGCTGTGATAAATAAGAAAACAACAGTAGAACAGATGGAGCTTTCCTGCATGTCTGAATTATTGTAGGAGCGGAGCTAGGCCTCAAAGTAGCACAAAATTGATGACTCCATGCTAACTCCACTGGGCCAAGCAGTTGATGTAGACCTTGTTGACAGATTCTCCAAGAACTTGGAACCACCAAGGACACTCTTTCCACCTCTCTAGAGACTTTAAATTGATCAAATCTGCTGTGGCTGAATTCCCCCAAGACTCAGAGGCCTGGATTAGTTCCTTTAAAGATTGTGTTACTCATATAGACATTGAGATGGTCTCCATGTAGCTTAAACTCCACCAGTTAGAAGAATGTCTCAATGACTAGGAGAGCCATAGTCACAGAAGAGAGTAGTAGTAGCAGTGGTGGGGCTCCCAGAATGATCAGAGGGTCCAGCAGCTACTCTGAGAGAAGGTTACAGGCTCTTCCCCTAATGTAGAACAGTACATCACTGAAAGGGTTCTCCAAGCACTCAGAGTCAGACCCATGCCAGTGCAGAGGAGGGAGTGGATGAAACACATCATTTTCCATTTGCTACATTTATTGGACAAGGTCCATATTCAGATTAAAGTATAGGAAATGAAGGAGCTGTGGTGCCGCTACATTTTCAGCAATCTCAGCCCAAATGTCCATTCTAAACAGGCTGAGCATACAGAAATGAAATCCAAACGTAATGCCTCTGCAATTAAGTTCCATGTAGTTTATCCAGCCAGACTGATTGTACTTATTGAGAATGGCCAGTTGCAATTTGCTGCCACCTCTGATGCTGAAAAATATCTTCTAAAACATTTCCCTAATCTGCCCCCTGCTGTACAAAGCTTGCCACACTGATTAGCTATTTAACCTTTGAAGGTATATTTGAGGGAATTATACTACTTGATGAAATACAAGTCGTTCCCATCTTTGCTGCAGTTATGCTATTTCAACTAAGTTTCATACCCTAGAGTTTACATTTGTTCACCAGCATAATATTGCCTGAATAGTTTGGTGATTGATAACTTTATTTCTGCTGCTTTTCTCATGCTAGTTAAAGTTAAAGAAATTAGTCGGTAGAATTATGAGGGGACTGACACCTGCAAAGGCGTACAGCAAAACCAAAATTCTGTCAAATGTTCTGCTGCATATTATAAAAACTCACCAACACTGATTCTTTGATAAACCATAAAAACTTCTTTATTTCCCTGGTTTAAAATCCACAAAAGCATGAAAGGAATCCATAAACAGCTCTTACTTCCTGGTGTAAACCACTCGCTCCCTACGTTCTGCGTGTTATGTCACACTTGGTCACATGACGCGTTTCACCTATCCAGGCTTCTTGAGTTATCCCCTTGATTAATGTTACAGGCCTGCTCCTTACATTACTTTTCTCATGCATGTTGTACTTTGGTTGGGGGTTACTTCAAGTATAAAACATTAATGCACTGCGTGCTTTAGATTGGCGTTAATATGGCGTTGGTTGTCATTGTTATTTTGTGCTTCCGCCTCCTGCTGCATCATTAGATGGCAGGACACCAGCACAATACAGACTGTAATGCCAGATGAGGACACATAAGTGATCCCTGTAGGGATGCAGGCTGTGTTTGACTTTTAGACTTTAGACTTTTAGATGTTTTGACTTCTGAATTTGCTGCTTATAATGGGGTAGTGTATTAATACCTAAATTTTCCCATAAATGAGACCCAGGTCATTGCTGTATTTTTAGCATCATAAACTGTGGACTAATCTGGCTGCATGTTATTTAGAAGCACAAGTTCCCGAAAAACCTGGTGCAGATATGCATAATCACAGGCTGAGAGGATGACGCTCTAACATTCTGTACCAGCTTTGGACTGGCAAGTGGAGCCACTGACCTGGTCACTTGGAATCTCTTCCTTAGTCACCTTATAGCACATCATGCTTCAGGCCTTTCAGGAACATGGTAACCCACTTCTTTACCCACAGTATGTGGGTGTGGATGCATGAGAATTAATGGTGCACATCCTCAAGATGCTTGAACAGTAAGTCTCAAGTTCGGGATAGGATTGCACATGTGCCATGCATGGCCTGGTGATTCTTCTTTTTTGGCAAAGCTTCTGTCTGTAGCACTCATCATGAAGCAGGGTTGTTTTTGTGTACTTCTCTGGACTGCAACACTACTGGGAGAGGGGGGAGATCAATGTCGGAGGAATAGCCACGCCTGTGCAGCCGGTGTAGGGCAAAGGGGCCCACACATTTAGGGGGCCCATTAAGATTTGCAAGTCTCTACAGCTCATGGCCATGCAGTATCACTGCAGCCAGCACTGCAGGTGGCAGCAGTCATGGAGGGAAATCACAGACAGACTCCAAGCATTTACTGTTGGTGAGCGGGGCACCAAGTCTTTGTTGTGGGTGGCTTTCTGAGGAGATGGGCCACAGGACGGGAGGACTCAGTCGAGAGGGGATCAGCTGGCTGGTGGCGGCACATTTTGCCGACAGGCAGGAAAAGGTCAGCCAGGGGTCCTTTACAGAGCTACACCACATGACGGGCTGGCTGACACCTGAGTGGACAGGGACAGTAGCAGTCACATTGTCGGTCAGTCTGGGGTAGGCAGGGCTAGTGTGTGCAGCAGTATTCCATCTGCTTGAATAATGGCTGCTTGACTCAACTGCTTGTGTTGTGGGCTAGTCTTGCTGGTGTGCCGCAGAGAGAGTAAGAATATGGTGGGGGCAGCAGCTCTGACTCAAGTCATCTTGGCATATGACATTTCCACGATTTGTGTTTTTATTTAGTCACAAAGAAACATACAAGAGGAAGGCTATGACTCTGGTTTGCCTGTCTCTGAGACTCTGTGTCCTTAGTTTATAATTCCCTTGGCTTAATATGCTCTTTTTCTTTTACTCCTAACCCCCTAATTATGTTCCAGCGGACTGCTGGTATTATTGTGTTTTTGTTTTTTAGACAGAGACTCCAGATCACCCCCCCCCCCAACAAGCTCCATATAGGCTGGGGTTTTCAGTGCTCACAGGCAGTCTCACTATCAGCGAGGCAGTGCTCAGGCTGCAGCTGCAGCTCCAATGTATCTTCCTGCTGCTGCCACCAATAAGCCCGCCAACAATGCCCACACAATATTCAAGGGCTCAGGGAGCCCCCACTTGACCCCCCCCCAGGGAAGGTATTAATATATTTAAAAAAAACATTAGCCCTATCCCATGGGGAGCTAGCCCACTAGACCACCAAGGCATCATTTTACACAGTGCCTCCCTCCCCCAAGGCATTTCATAGCCCACACAACCACCAATGCCACTCCTCAGTCTGGCAAAAAGGGCTACTAGCCCCCCCACTAGCCTTCACTAATCACCTGGGCTACTAAATAAATTACTGGCCACTTGGCCACCATTATGGGCAAAGGTTTTTTTTAACTGAGTCCCTTTCCCCAAACCACACTCCCTTTACTCTGCTTTTGCTCATCTTACATATTTTTCCTTCTAAACCCAGCTATCTTTCCTTTTAGCTCTAGAGGTCTGACAGTACATGGATTGCGCTGCCATCAGATAAGTATAATTTTATTTCTCTCCTGTCCTTTTCACCTTATTTAACCTCCCTAAGAATTGTGGATCCTTTGTGACCCCCTTGTCTCTTCTTTTACAGGCATGGCAGATGACATCTCCCCAGGACTTCCCTGTGGCACCATGCACTCGGGTAAGTCCCTCTCTTTTACCTATATTTTAGTGGGTTGCCTGTAATGGGGCCGCCACACCCATTACAAACTTTCCTTTTGTAAAATTACTTTTTTGCTGCATTGATTTTTTTTTTTTTTATAATTCAGAGTTTATTGAATTTTCACATATAAATATACATACCGATGACAAACCAGAATACGGAAAATGGTAAAAGCATTGATTTATTTAATTAAAATACTGCTCCCATATTAAATACAGCCAAGCCCCTGACATGCTTCTGAAATGGAGCAAAGAAACTGAAAAGCAAAGCTGCTCTGCTCTGTCACTTTCACTTTCAGTATGTCTGCTCATGGATCACTGTCATTAGTTTTCTTCAGAACTTTACAAATGCTTTGTAATATAAAAACGTCCTTATTTTAATACATAACTTTACAAATTCTTTGCACTATAAAACCCTCAGGAGTAAAACAAAGGCTTTTGCTGATGGAAAGAGCAGATGGGGGATGATAGAGAAAGACATACACAGGCAACCATAGGTGCCGACTCCATGGGTGCTGGGTTGCTCATGCACCCACAGAGTTGATTTAAGCACAGTCAGTGTTGTGAGTGAAAGCTGCAAAAAAAGATTAAAAGGAAACCTGCCCATAAGAAAAATGCTGCCTGCTGGCAGTGATACTCTGGTACCTTAAAAGCTCATAAAAGCACTGAGCAGCCATATAGGCTCTGACCAGGGTTTGTTAACAGAGCCATTACTATGTCCACTTATTGCTGTCTATCTAAAACTACAATGTTCCCACCCTTATTAGCCGATGTGACTATCTTTTCATTCTTAGATAGTCTGTCCAGTGCATCTGATTCTGTCTTACTTAGGTTAAATTTACGTAGCATAGAAACATACACTTTGATGGCAGATAAGAACTGCTTGACTACGTAGTCTGCCGAATTCCCTACCTATTAGATAAGCTGCAGATCCTAGTTAACCAACAGCCTACTTCTTCCTAACCTTCACCAGAGTTGCCTTATGTCTGTCCCATGCATTCTTGAATTCCACTACTGTTTTTGACCCCACGACCTGCTCAGGAAGGCTGTTCCATGCATCCACAACCCTCTCTGTGAAAAAATAGAGAGGGTGGTGGATGCATGGAACAGCCTTCCTGAGGAGGTTGTACATTTCTGTCTTTAGCTAATAAATCCTGTACTTGTTTCAATACAAATTTCTCATAAGGATGCATTGCATAATTATTAATATTAGGGCAAAATGTTGATTTGGGCTTAAAAAAGTACTTTTCTTTTGATGTACCCTGCCACATATAGCACTCTGGGAAACTCAGTGATGCCACAGAAACATTCTCACCCTCATTCTCCAACAGGAGTGATTCCAGTGCTTCCAAATCAAGAACATCATTTATAAACCCAGAGTTATTGGTTTCTTCCATTGTAGCCAAAACAACGTCAATGTCTTCACTTGCTGTAGCCTCCAAAATCATGTAATCATGTCCACCCATATTAGCAGTACTGATATCAAATGTTTTTTTGTGTAAAGTAAGTCTTCAGACAAATCTTGCTAAATGACTTCTGTAAGTCCATAATGATACCAAAAATGTTTAACACCAGAAATGAAGCTCAGAAGTACATACAGACTTGCCAGCAAATAAAAGCCTTTCAGTTTGTTGAGTCTGCTCGATTGTGCAGCTAGCAGCCCTTACACTGCAGCTGCCCCTCCATCCCCCTTCCAGTGACCCATTACCCTGTCCCATCCCCATTTGAAGCAGCCCACTGCATTACAGGCTACCACTTCCTCTGGTAATGCACTTCACCCTGACACCATCCTCTTTGTAAAAAAAGTGTTTACTTATTTTCCTCCTGAACCTTCCCCCCTCCAATCTCAGCTTGTGCCCTCGGGTGTCCCTCCCTCTCCTTAACTGGAAAAGCCCCTCTGTGTCTGTCTTATTTATTCCCTTCATGTACTTGAAGGTTTCAATCATGTCACTCCTTTCCCTCCTCTCATCCAGGGAGTACATGTTCAGCTTCCTCAGCCTACTTTCATAGGGCAAGTCCCCTAACCCTTGGACCATTTTGGTTGCCCTGCGCTGCACTGCCTCCAGTAACCTAATGTCCTTCTTCAGGTACAGCTGCCAGAACTGCACACAGTACTCCAGGTGTGGTCTAACCAGTGACCTATACAGCAGCAGGATCAACTCCCCCTCCTGGAAGATATGCCTCTGGCAATATCACCCAGCACAGCATCCTGTTAGCCTTTGCAGCTGCCTTTCTACACTGTGCAGAGCTGTTTATTGCTCCCATTATGATCACCCCCAGATCCTTATCTACCTCCATCTTGGCTAGCTGAACCCCCCCCCCCTCAGCTGGTGGCTCCTCCTTGGGTATTTTGCTCTGAAATGTAACACCTTGCATTTTTTGGCATTGAACCCCAGCTGCCAAGTGTCCTACCAGGCCTCCAATTTTGCTAGATCATCCTGCAACCCCTGCTACCCCTCTAAGTCATCCACTACTGCTCCCACCTTGGTGTCATCTGCAAGCAAACTGGTCTTGCTCTCGATGCCTATTGAGATGTCTGCTATGAAGATCTCAAACAACACTGGCCCCAGCACAGAGCCCTGTGGCACTCCACTTGTCACTGCCGTGAGTAACGAGAGCTCCCCTTCTACCACCATCCTCTGCTGTCTCTCTTGCAGTCAGTTCACTACCCATCCCAACATCTTTTCCCTAGTCACTGTGCCTTCTAGCTTAGTACTTAGCTTCCTATGTGGCATGAAATTGAATGCCTTACTGAAGTCCAGGTACAGGACATCTACTGCATGGTCCATGTCTAATCGCCTGGTTACCCAATCATAGTACTCCACCAGCTTGGTCTGACAGGATCTGCCTAAGACAAACCTGTGTTGCCTGCTGTCCTACAGCCCATTAGTGTCAAGGATGGAAACCAGCTTCTCCTTCAGGATTGTCTCCATCAGCTTTCCCACGATGGATGTGAGGCTTACTGGTCTGTAGTTCCCCAGCTCATCCTTGGAGCCACTCTTGTGGAGGGGCACCACGTGCACCATCCTCCACTCCTGCGGTACACTCCTCGAGTACAGGTAGGCATTGAACAGGTCTGCTAGGAGTTCTGTCAGGACTTCTGCTAGCTCCCTTAGCACCCTGGGGTGTATGCTATCTGACCCCAACATCTTGTCCACCCTCAGTGCCCTTAATCCCTCCAGTACCCTACCCAGTGGGATTTCTCTGTCTGTCAACACTTCCCCACCCATGCCCCCCAGCCCCCCTGGGTACTGATCCCCCTTTGTATTTAGTAAATACTGAGCAGAAATACTTATTACTTCTGCCTGTTCTGCCCTAGTATCCACCCCTGCCACCTTTTATTCTCACTATTTGGTTTTTCCAGCTCCTTTTCTCCCTGATGTACTCGAAGAAGTCTTTCTCCCCCTCTTTAATGCCCTGTGCCATCCTGAGTTCCCGGGATGCCTTGGCTGCCCTGATTACCCTTGTCAACCTCCTTGACTCCTTCAGGTATTCCTCTCTGTCCACCCCCTCCCTGTTCTTTTGTACCTTCTAAAGGCAGCTCTTTTCTTTCTTACTTTCTGCAAGACCTCCCTGCTCACCTAGCTAGGCTTCTTGGCCCTAGCCCTCTTACTCTGGACCCTTGCACATGTTGTGGTTACCTCCTCTATACCCCATTTGATGACCTCCCACCTCTGATTAGTGTCCATATCTGGACTGATCTTGGCCAGATACCCCTGTACTATTTCTCTCATCCTCCCGAAGTCAGACCTTCTGAAGTCTATCACCCTTGTGCCCAGTCCTACTCCCTTTTCCCCCATGCCTATCTTGAACCACACTGAGTGGTGGTCACTCCCCGCCAGAGGTTCTTCCACCCTCAGCTCCCATAGAAGTTGACGGCGGATAAGGACCGCAAGGCCCATCCAGTCTGCCCATTTCTTTTTCTACCTTATAAATGTGCCTTCGGCCTTTGCTCTGTCAGTGACCTATCTATTCATAGTCATTTGTATTGCTCCCTTATGCCTATCCCATGTCTGTTTGAAGCCCTGCACTGTATTCATAGCCACCACTTCTTGTGGTAAGCCATTCCATGCAGCCACCACCCTTTCTGTGAAAAATTTCCTCACATTCTCCCTTAATCGGCCTCCCTCTAATCTCATGCTGTGTCCTCTTGTCCTGCTATTTTCTTATATTTAAACATGTTAGACACTTTCACCTTGTTTATGCCTTTAAGGTGTTTGAATGCCTCGATCATATCCTCTCTCCTCCTTTGCTCAAGGGTATACATATTGAGCTCCATTAATCTGTCCTCATATGTCTTCTGATGCAGTCCCTGCACCATTTGTTGCCCTTCTCTGGACTGACTCAATTTGGTTAATGTCCTTGTGAAGGTGTGGCCTCCAATACTGCACAGATACTCAGATGGGGCCTAACCAGTGTCTTGTACAGAGGGATTATTACCTCCCTCTTACGACTTGTGATACCCTACTAATACACCCTAACACCCCCTAGCCTTACCTACTGCTTTGGGGTCTGCTTGGATGATTTTAGGTCATCAGTGATGATGATGCCCAAGTCTCTTTCTTCCTTTGTGACTGCTAGCAACTCCTCCCAGCGTATAGGTGGCTTCAGGGTTTCTCTTCCCTATGTGCATGATTTTGCACTTCTTTGCATTAAATCCCAGTTGCCACTCTTCTGACCATTCTGCTAGTTTATCCAGATCTCTTCTCATTCTGCCCACCCCATCTGGATCATCTACTCTGTTGCAGATCTTGGTGTCATCTGCAAACAGACAAGCCTTACCCTCTAGTCCATCTGCAAGGTCACTAATGAAGATGTTGAAGAGGACTGGCCCCAGGACTGATCCCTGAAGTACCCACTTGTGACTTGCATCTCTTCTGACTGTATATCATTTACCACCACTCTCTGTTTTCTGCCCGTCAACCAGTTTGCCACCCAGTTGACCAACTTCCCACCACGAGCCTACCCAGCTTATTTATCAATCTTCTATGTGGAACAGTGTCAAAAGCTTTGCTGAAGTCAAGGTAGGCGACATCAACTGCTCCCCTTGGTCCACCACTCTGGTTACCCAGTCAAAGAAATCTATGAGATTAGTTTGACAGGACCTTCCTTTTGTAAACCCATGCTGTCTTGGATCCTGTGCCCCTATGGATTCCAGGTGTTGCACTATCCTTTCCCTTTTCTCCATTAAGCTTAGCAATACCCCCTCTGGACTTTCTCCTTTCACTAATGTATCTATAGAAAGTCTTGTCACCTTCTTTTACTGTTCGTGCTAGTGTTTCCTCAGTTTGGGACTTTGCCTGCCTTACTGCCTTACCTGCTTCCCTTAGGGCAGTTTGGTATGCCTCCCTATCTTCATCCTGCTGTGTTCCCTTATATTTTCTGAAGGCCAGTCTTTTGGCTCTGACCTTTTCTGCTACTGTATTTGAGAACCAAAGTGGTTTCCTTCTTCTTTTGCACTTCCTTTTCTGTCTAACACATGGGATGTTGCTTCAAGTATTGCATCCTTAATGCTTGCCCACTTTGCCTGTACCCCCTCACCTGTGTTTCTTTTTGCCAGGGCTAGCTTAACTCTGTAGGCCATCTTATCAAAGTCAGCTCCTCTGAAGTCCCATATTTTTGCCTTGGAATGGGATGATTTAGATGTAGTAGCCAAACTGAACCATACCATGTGATGGTCACTGGCCCCCAGGTGACCTTCTACCTGGATAGCCCTGTCTCTTGTGGGTTGCTGTACCAGTTGTTTGAGGCCCTTCCCCTGCAGGGAATCCACTATGAGTCTAGTTCTGGCAGATTTTCCTGCTGGTATTGACCAATCTGTATCTGGCATGTTGAAGTCTCCCATTATCAGAACCTCCCCTTTAGCTGTCATGTTTTGTATATCTTCTAACAGTAATGTGTCTATGTCCTCCCTCTGGTCTGGGGCCTGTAGACAACCCCAGTTCTTATGGCTGTCCCATTTCCTGTTTCAGGGTGACCCACAGTTCTTCTGGCTCCTCTGTGTATTCTGAATTTCTGTAGCTTTGATATCTTCATTAACATACAGGGCCACTCCTCCCCCCCTTTTTGCACCTCGGTCTCTTCTGAACAATACATAGCCAGGTACTGAAGTCTCCCAAGTGTGGTTACTGGTAAACCACGTCTCACTAATTGCTACTATGTCCAGTTTAGCCTCTGACATTACTGCCTGCAGGTCTGGGATCTTATTTCCCAGGCTGTGAGCATTTGTGTACATGATTTTCCATTGGCCAGATTTTGGTGTGTTAGTTGTTGGGTGAAGTTTGGCATTACCCCTGTGCATCGTATGGGGAGACAAACCTTTCTTCTTACCTGGTGATGCATGCTGAATTCCTGTTTGACCACTAGCTGAGGGGGATGGGGTGTTCTTCCCATTCGACATATGGAGTGCTGCACCCCTCTCCCCATTTGCTAGTTTAGATATTCTGCAAAGACGTCAAACTTCTGCCCCAATGCACTGACTCCCTCTTTAGTCAGATGCAGTCCATCAAATTTAAAGAACTTTCGCTCCCAGAACTGTTGCCAGTTCCCTACAAATCTGTGTCCTTTTTCCTGGCACCAGTCCTTGAGCCACGTGTTTAGCTCCCCTATCTCCCCTTCTCTGACCTTCCGTCCATCTGCTCCTCTCTCCCAGACTGGCAGGATCTCAAAGAAGGAGATGCGGACGAAATAGATGATGTTTGTCACCCAGCCTAGTCAGGTGTTCCTTGGTCTCCACAACTGACTGGCTGGTGAGATCATTAGTCCCTATGTGTACTAGGACATCAATGTTTTCTCCTGCCTTGTGAACAATTTTAGCAATGCGGTCAGTGTCTCTCCATGCTGATGTACCTGGGAGACATCTGACCATCACCCCTGGCTGGAGATGGGTATCAACTCCCCGGATCATAGAGTCTCCTATGATCAGAAGGTTTTGGGATTTCCTTTGTGCTTGTTTAGTTTTGGTTCCTGATTTGGGTGAGTTTTGTTGTGCTAGCTCCTGTGCCGCAGTGTCCTGCTCTGCAGTGTCTTCTGCCTCTTTATTTGATTTCAGAGATAGAGGCAGATACCTGTTTGTAGTGTTTATATGGTTTTTGGAGGTAATGTGTTGGAGAGCAGAGAGTGATGGGGCACCTGATTTGCTCCTCCTAACCACCTGACAACCTCCTGGACCAACTACCCTCTGCGGTCGAGGTTTTTCTGTTGGATGCTGGGGAAATGGCGGGTGGTTCTTATAATGTATTTCCTCTTCAATATGAAATTTGAGGCGTGCAATCTCTGCCCATGCTGCCCGGAGCTGAGCCCTAAGATCTCCAAAGGCCCAGCATGTAGGACAGTGTCCTAAATCCTGTAAGACTGTCCTTCTGAAAATTGTTCCACAGTACCTGCAGTTAATGAAATCCATTCCAAATAAGTTGCTGGGTTTGTAACCTAGTCAGAGTAATTAGAAGGAAAAAAAAGGAAAAAAATGCAAGTAATGGTTTAATTGTGCTTTGTTTAACTTGTTATAACAAGTTAAATTACTAGTGCCCTGTAAATAGAGATCACCTGTGGAGGCCCCACTGATCCGCCCTTCCTGCTCTGCCACAGGATATGTCACAACTGTGGTACCCTATAAAAGGAGTGTGGCGTGGGGTGGTTGGGGATGGGGTGGGTGGCTGGGCCCTTCCCTGCCTAAAAGAAGAACCACGGACGAAAGAACAAGGAGGTAACAGCAGAAACAATCAGTCAACAACAAATGCAGTAACCCTAGCTTATCCTAATGTTAAATAAAACTGTAAAACCTTTAAAGCACCACCTGTAATAATTTCAGAGAAGATATACCCTGTAAGAAACACTTTGCTCCAGAGAAAATAAAGCAGTAACAGAAGATATACCTTGCAAAAGACAATTTGAATCAGAAGATTACAGCAGTAATCTGTTAGCGCACACCTTGTAATAATGCAGAAGAAGGTATACCAGCAACAACAATTTGAATCAGAGAAAAAATAAAGCAATGAAATGTTAGCAACAAACAGTAGCAATCCCTGTGAGTAAAAAATAAAAACACCACCACACAGTAAATCTGCTTAGCCAAACTAAGTCTTAATCCTTCTCTCTTGCTCTGGTAAGTTTCTCTACTCTGCCTTTCAAGCAGTCTTAGAAGGAAAGAGCTCAGGTGAAGCTAGGTGCCTTGGCCAGCAAACCAAGTCTTCTCCCTCACAAACTCACCATTTGCCAGCACGAGGTCAAGGGTGTTCCCTAACCTGGTAGGCTTGTTGACCATCTGCAACAGGAAGTTGTCCTGGAAGGTGTCCAGAAGTACCTGCTTCCTCATATTTATGGTGGCTGGGGTACCCCAATCTACTCCCGGCAGATTGAAGTGCCCCACAATCACTGTACTGCTCTTCCCATGGGTTTTTATGATCTGTCTCACTAGAACCCTATCTAACTCCTCGGTCTGAGAGGGTAATCTGTACACCACTCCCATAATGAGCATCCTATTTTTGGAGTCCTGGAGCTGCACCCTTAGTGACTCTGTGTTGCCTTCCTCCCCTTCCTCCCTGGCACACTTTAGATCTTCCCTCACATACATTGCCACCCCCTTTCCCTTTTACCCTGTCCCTCTGAAATATCCTATCTCCTGGTACTGCCAGGTCCCAGCCATGATAGTGGATGGCCCACATCTCGGTTATCCACCTCCCCAACGACCATGTGAGCCATGTGAGCCTGTAACTCTGCTATTTGTTTTCTCCAACTTATTCGGCTTCCCTGCCTGAGGATCCTGACAGACTCCTGCTCACTTGCCACCCCCCACTACTAGTTTAAATTCTCATTGTTTGCTAAGTATTCCTCCAGTTTCTGTTTCAAGACCCTCCTTCCCTTCCCACTTAAGTGAAGCCTGTCATTGGCGTAGAGATCCTTGGCCTTCCAAGTGCTTTCCCACCCCCCCACCAGCCCATACCCTTTGGATGGACACCATTCCCTTAGCCACATGTGAAATACCTCTATCCTCAGCTTCCTTTCGGTGCTCACCCTAGGTACAGGAAACACCTCCAAGTAGGTTACTGATCATTCTGCCTCCTCACAAATCAGCCCCAGCTCCTCAAACCTCCCCCAGGCTACATCTACTGTATTACCTGCCTGGTCACTAGTTCCCAAATGCAGAACAATGTGAGGTTTCTACCTACCCCTCCTAGTATACTTCAGAACTGATTGCCCTACCTTTCCGCTGTCATGCCTGGCATGGCCTCCACCCATATTCGACTATGCCTCTCCCCCTTGCTCCCCCATCTGATCCCCCTCAGAACTGAATCCCAGCACCAGGATCCCACCATTGTTCTGCTCGCCTTGTCCATCCCTTATCCCCTCCTGTCAGGTCTTCTGTTCCCAAATGCATTGCCACTGTCCCCTCCCTCCACCCCTATCTCTGCCCCACCCTCCCTTCCCATTCCCCTTGATTTCACCACCTCTCACCACTGGGCTCCTGCTGCCACTTCCCCTGATGCATCCCCACTTATCTCCTCATACCTCCCCCTCCCTCCTAGCTACTGTCCCCCTGTCCAGTCTTCTCACTTCTGCCCCCTTATCCTTACCCATTGAAGCCCTGCCCAACTTTAGTCACTTTACCAATGCCTTCTGGGTTGTGGGTGATCTCTTCTTCATCAGCCTTGTCTATGAGGTCCTCCCAATTCATCTTCTCCAGTGCAGCCAGCACGGAGAACCTGTTGCATGACACCTCCCCCCTGCCCTAAGTCCTCCCTGGCATACTATTGAGAGACTTACATTTGCTGCCTGCTCGAGGGCCTTTCCTGCCCATTCCCTATCATCCTCCACATCCTTCATCTGTACCCAGTGGTTCCTAAGGTGGCAATATTGATCTATTAACCCCTTCCCCCCTCACCCCCTTGGCCTGGGTTGCCTGCAGTCTTCTGGGGCACTCCCTTGTGCCCTCAGTCCTGGTTTGATCCACCAATCTGTACTTTTCCCTTATCTTATCTCTGCCTTTAGCCACCTAATCTCTTCCTCGAGCTGCTTAAGTTGTCTGCACATCAGGCATTCCCCTGCTCTCCATTCGACCCCTAAAAAGGTAGCTGCCCCACAGTTGTTGCAGCCTATTACCCTTCCCATGTCCCTACCTGATCCCTTACCACCCTTCCAGCCTGCCCCTGGTTCATACTGCCTATCCCATCCCCTGGAACGTTCTCCCTTACTATGGTTAACCATGTTATTTTCTGTCCCTTGTCCTCCCTTTGAACTGGTCTGGAATGATCAATTGGTCCTGAAGTTGCTAAAGTATGTACCGACTACCAATCCTGATCCAGCACCTCCCAACTGCCAATCCTGATGCAGCACCTCCCCTTAAAAATGTTACAGGGCCCCATCCTGGTTCAACTCCCTCCCTTCTGCTACGACTAGCCTCCCTAAAATTGGTCCCTTCAAAATTGCTCTCAGGAACCACCTATTTGCCACCCACTGCTGTAGGTGCACATAACCACTCTGGTTCCTATGCCTGGTGGCCTGCCTGCCTATGGGCCCAAATGCAAGTCTACCATCCTCTATGACAATGTCCCAGGACAGCTAATTTCTGCACCACTACGGTGCTCAGCTTGTATTCCTCACTCTAATTGCCTAACTACCACCTTGTATAGGACAATGACATTATCATATATAAAAGTATGTTGCCATTACAACTTGTCTGTACAACTTTACTGTGCTACTGTGTTTGGTGCTGTAATCTATATAACGATTAATCTATGTATCTCAGTAACCTTGCGATTGTTTTGAAAGTATGTAACCTGTGTTTGTCTCTGTACACTTGACGAGGAGCCTTTGGAAACGAGTCCATGAGTCAAAGGACTGCAATTCCGATATGTACAAATAAAATAAAAAGGCCAATAAGCTCGAGGAGGGAGGGAGGGAGAGATGGGGTAGGGTAGGTTGGGCCTATCAGACTCTCTCCAGAGAGAGTCAGTCAGTCAGGCAGTCCCGTTTGGCTCCTGCTGCACTTCCCACTTCCCTCAGTTTTTTTAGTTTTTTTTACTGCTCCCCACTCCAGCTAGAACAACCAAAAGTATAACTGTATCTAAGCTTCCTTAGAAGAATAAGCAACAAGAAAGGCAACTTCTCTCTGTGAAAACAGAGCTACAGTATATCAAAGCCTTTCTAGGACAGTAAGCAAAAAAAGAAAATAAACTTCCCTCTGGACCTCTTTTTAATATTGCAGTTTCAGTTGGTTCTAAGTATCCTGAAATATTCACGACTTGTAACTGTTCTTTTACAGAGTCCTTTGCTTTTTTCTGTCTCCTTTGGCTGCCTCGTTTCCCCCATCTTGTTCTGCAGTTTATTTTCCTTTCTGGGTCCATGGCTTTTGCCTAAAAAAACCTCCTCTGAGGTAGCTGATGTTCGTGGTGTTTCTGCTAGTTCTTTATCCTTCTCTTGTTCTTGTGAACTGTTGGTGGTAGTGTCTGTACTGTTGCTATTTTGTGAATCAGTATTGGCAAATCTTAATTTGCTGTGTACTTTGCGATTTCTGCTTCTTCCTATAGGCTTACTGGTACTGCATCCACAAGTCAATATATTCCCTTTTATTTATTTATTTATTTATTTTTATTGAAATCTAGGATCACAAATACCTTTGATCAGGAACTGCTCGCTTACAAAGGTTCCATGTCGAAGGAATGGGGGGTATACATACATACAAAGGTCAACATAATAATACATAGTTACACAATAACAAGAAGTAAGAGACTGAGGCTTAGGAAATTCCAGTAATTCAAAATGTGCCAAATGTTAGGTAGCATGACATAACCAGCCAAGGCAATCTTGAAATAAGCACTGCAGTGAGAGGAAGGGGTATGCAGGCAAGAAGGCCATTGTCGGAGGGTAGAGGGTGAGGGTAAGAGCTCTAAAGGGGAGAGAGAGAGAGAGAGAGAGAGGAGGGATAAAAGTCAGGAAATGCCCCGGGGGAGGAAAGGGAGATGGGGCAAGGGGGTAGGCAGGTAGAAGGAGGCAAGACGGGGAGAGATAGCTTTCAAGACTGAAGTGGAGGGCAGTGAACAGTGGGCCCCTGATTAGGTGAGGCAGTCACAATGACTAGTTGAAATTAGATGAAGTCAGAGTTGTCTCTTAAAAGGGCCAAGAGCAGCAGCAGTAAGAGTTTCTTTGTTGAGAGTATTATACCACTGTGGTGCTCTGTGAGCAAAGGTCCTCTGGCCCATGGTAGTCCGGCATCTGGGGACAAGGAGGGTTAGTTGTTGTGAACTTCTAGTTCTCTGGGTGCTGTGGTGGTCAATAAGTAGCTTTACAATGCCCGGGGGGCATGACCCTGAGGAGGACTTTTTTGGCTAAGAGGTAGGTTTGATACTGTATCCGGCTGATGAGAGGTAGCCATCCTGCCCGAGTGTACAGGTCACAAGTGTGTGTAAGTCGATCAGCCCTAGTTAGCAGCCTGCATGCTTTCTTGAGTGCTACTGTAATTCTGCGGAGGGCAGAGGCGGAGGCAGAGCCATAAATTGCTAGCCCGTAATCGATGATGGAGGTGACAGAGCTGTTGATAGCCAACCGGAGAGTGTCAGGAGTCATGCAGTGTTTGTGCCTGTAGAGCAGGCCTATACGGATGTTGGTGGCTTAGGCGACAGAATCTATGTGCCGATGGTAGGACAGTGAGCTGTCCAATGTGACACCTAGGTATTTAAAATCAGGAACGTGTTCAAGTAAGGTCCCTGTTTGGTTTAGGATGGTGAGGTCACAGGATTTGTACTTGCTCCTGGCATTGTAGAAGGTCATAACCTTTGTTTTGCTGTAGTTTATGACCAGTTTGTGTGACCTGAACCATTCTTCAATGCGCATGAATTCAAGCTGTAATTGTTTCTCGAGTTGCTCTGCATTTTGGTGGTTGGTAAACATGACTGCGTCATTGGCGTAGAACAGTAATTTCTGGTGACAGACACTGGGAAGGTCATTGAGGAAGAGGCTGAAGAGTAGTGGCCCCAGGATGGACCCCTGTGGGACCCCTGAAAGGACTGGCTTTTCATCCGAGGTAACACCGGCAATCCTAACCTGCTGGATCCTCTCCCCAAGGTAGCTTGAAAACCAGAGCAGTGCTTCATTGAAGAGCCCAATGTTTGCTAATTGCTTGTGTAGGAGTGGGTGGTTCACAGTATCAAAGGCTTTCGTAAGGTCGATGAATACTGCCCCTACACAGTTTTCTTGATCAAGTGTGGTATGGATGAAGCCTGTGAATTCTAATAGAGCAGTGGTGGTACTGTGCCCTTTTTGGAAACCATGTTGCTCAGGACACTGGATGTCGTATTTTTCCAGGTACTTGACTAATTGGTCTGAGGCGATGCGCTCCAGGGCCTTAGACAATGGAGGGAGGATGGAGATAGGTCTGTAGTTGGAGTGCAGTGATTTGTCTCCACTTTTGTGTACTGGTGTGATGGTCTCCTGTTTCCAGTGAGATGGGAACTGGGACATCCTTAGTGATAGATTGAGGACCTTTGTCAAGGGTTCAAGGACTTCTTCAAGGACAAGTGCTAACAACTTCAGGTCAAGGGAGTCACCGCTGTAGCCTGCATTGTGAATGGCCTTCCAAATATAGGTTCTGGCTTCATCTACTGGGATCTCCTTGAAGTAGAATTGTGGGGCAGGGTGTAGGAGCGGAGTAGTTGCAGGAGGGTTACTACCAGAGGGGGCATCAAAGAAATTAGAAGGGAGGTTACACTATCCAAGTTGGAGAATGCATCGTTAAAGGTGTTGGTGATGGTGTACAGGTCAGTTGTTGGTGTTCCATTTATGTTATAGATGGGTGGTGACTTAGGGTCCTTGCCTGTAAGGTCTTTCAAGTTACTCCAAAATTTTTTTCCATCACCCCAGGAGTTGGAGAGAGTTTCCTTGAAGTATTTGCTTGTGGCTTTCCTAACTGCCCACGTGCACTCATTTCTGGCAGCTTTATATTTATGAATATCCCCAGGTTTGGATGTTGCATGTGCAAAGTGCCAGAGATGATCCCTATGTTTGAGTAAAGTGATTTGATCAGGGGTTATCCAAGGGTTAGCTCTGCCCCTGACATTCAGCTTTTTGAGAGGTGCAAAGATATTGCAGGCTGCAGTGAAGTGGCTGATGAAAAGGTCTAATGCTTGGTTTACATCAATAGCAGAGTCGACTGGTGTCCAGTCCAGGTGGTTTAGGTGTGTCTTTAGTAGCTCAAGGTACCCCTGCTTTAACACTCTGGTGTGGATTACTTTAGGAGGGGGCTTAATGAATTTGTTTGTCCAGGTACATGTGACCAGTGAGTGGTCACTGGTCCCATCAGGGAGCACTGAGACTTTTGAGATTCGTTCAGGATGATTAGTTAGGATCCAGTCCAGAAGTGTTCACGACCCTTTCCTGTAGTTGCACCTGGTGGGGGTGGTAACAAGCTGGGTGAGTTTCTGTGACGTGACAGCATCCTTGTAGTTACTGGCCTCCAGCGATAGCCAATTTATGTTGAAGTCACCTAGTACTTTTAATAGTCCTCTGAAGCTCACATTAGTTTATGCTGCTTCCTTTCAACAATTTCTTCTATTTCTGAAGCCTTATCTGTAATGCACTGTCCAGCTCATCGTATCAAGGGGAGTCTCTCAGAGTTATTGTTCCTTCTTTTGCTTGAATTTAATTCCTCTGTCAATTTTTCCAGTTTTTTAACATCAGCTTTCACTATTAGATTGACATAACCCACATTGCAGTCATTTGTCAATTTAAGCCACTTCTCGTGAATTCTCTGTGGTCCACAGGTACAGACTGCTGCACAGCATGGCCCTATACCTGTGGCTACTGCCACTGCCAGTGTGGGGCCCTCTGCTATGGCACTGCACTCACAGAGGGGGGGCTGGATGATGATAATGATAATGATGAGAAAGTCTCCCTGTTTGCAGATGCCCTCCTCACTGCTGCAGAGGTGCTTGCCAGTGAGCCGGAGGATGACAGCACTATAATTGACAGTGTCATCCACAACACCACCTCCTGTGTGCACCAGGTTAATCTTCCACATGCTGCACATGCCACCAGCAGCCACCCAGGGCCAGCTCCTATGCAGCAACTGGCCCGACAATTGTATTAGGCTACTGCACAGCAAAAGGACAATATATTGCGGCCTGCATAGGCACCGCAGTAGGGTACTAGTACCCAGCAACAGGGAACTTATGACCAATCACAGCCTGACTAGGTACAGAATCAGGTAGCCCCTTCATGTGCAGTACCTGCATGTGTGTCATCCACACAACCCCTGCAGCCACACATGGGAGTACCACGCACTGTGATGGCTGCATGCCAGGCACCCCCCCCTCCGAGTATGACTCCAGTCCCAAATACATGGCTCATGAACACCAGCTTTCCAATCATACGTGGCTACTGAGGGCCACTGTAGAGAGCCAAGAGGCACTCCATGATGCTGTGCAGGGTTTGCAGGCACAAATGTACCTTCATGAGGAGTAGGCTTCTGTGCAGCATGCGGAACTCATGGAGGCTCTTTGCAATGTCCATGATGACATTGGTGCAGGGTTGTTGGGTATTGCAGCGCCAATATGGGACCACACCACAGCCTTTGCCGAACCACAACCCACACATGTCACACCAACAGCAACCCCTGAACCCCCAGAACACCCTGTAATCCTCGCATCTCCTCTGGCACCCTGCCCTGTGGGCTTGAATTTCCTCCCATCCCTGACCATGGTGTTGTGTTCTCCACACTCACCATGACACATGGCCATGCACAGACACATGATGCTACCCCTTCAAGGGTGAGTGCCTCATCCCAGATGGCCTGGCTGTCCCTACTGGGTCCGGCTGTATCGTCGGGCTGAGTCACTGTTTGTGTCCATGATGGCCGCACAAGCAACAACTGAAGGGTGTGAGGTCTATATGGCATGCCCATGATGCCTCCAAGCAACAGGTGGTGCTATCTTTGCCCTGTAATGCCTATGGTTGTGCATTGTTCACATCCTGTGCACCATGCTGACCCACCTCACAAACCCTGTGGCATCGTATGGATGACATCTGGGACATGGATGTGGTTCCTGATAGAGTGGAACTGGCATGGGTGTGATGAGTGCACCTGTGGCTTACTACTGTGGGTATATGCCAATGGTCTGTCTGTGACCTATGCCAAGCTGCTACCAGTACCTCTATGCATCCTTACCACTCTTGTCTCAGATGTGGATATGGGTGCAAGCCACTTCCTCACACCTGTGTGCACATCACGCCGGGTTCTCCTATACTTGCTCGCCATTACCACGAGGCCCAATGTGCGCTCACATACATTGTGCCTGTGTGCATAGCTGCAATGTTATATCTGCAGGCTATACTCACTGTCAGGCTCCAGAATGTGTTCCTGAACTATGATGCACCTGTGCCGCCGTCTCCTTGGGGCCAATCTTGGGTCACTCCTGTCATGCCATTGATGCTCACCCGCATCTGGCAGCTCCATATCCTCCACACTGTCACCCTCCAGATCCTGGACAACTATTCCACAGTCTATGGCCGTGTTGTGTAGTATACAACAAGACAGGAACATGCCACAGGCCTTGCCTGGGCTATACTGTAGGGTGCCCCCAGACCTGTCCAGGCATCCGGAATGCATTTTCAGCATGCTGAACACACGCTCTATGATGTTTCTTGTTGCTGCATGTGCCTCATTGTACCTTTCTTCAGCTTCAGACTTGGGCTGTAGTATTGGGGTGAACATCCAAGGCCGAAGGGGGAATGCGCTGTCTCCTGTCTAAAGAAAGGTGATATGTTAGTACACCATTTATTAACATTACATTCTGCTCTGTCAACAGAACTGTTCTATGTGGTCAGCCTCTTCTGAACATTTCCACAGCCACACTGTCACTGTTGCACATAGTTTCTCTCCCATTTCTGGCCCTTTCCCTGTTGTTTTCTTTCCACTGTCACTTCCACTGCTACCTGCATGGTGTTTAGGCCATTGGATCAAGACACATCCTTGGGATGTTTGTTCCGCACAGCAATCACACCATTCTATGTGGTGTATTGCACTAACCTTCCCACAATGCTACAGTCTCCCACAGAGCCAGCAAGCTGGGTAACCCCTGTACAACTTCTGAAATTTCGCTAGGAATACATATCAAAATTTTCAGTTTGCTCTTCATACAGACAATATCAGTATTAACATCATCTGCAACAAGGTTGGGACTATATTTATTGCAGAACTGTGGAGCACACTAAGAAATTAGGCATTCACACCAGTTTGATATGTTATGAAAGAGGGAAGGGGAGATGCAATGTGACCTTTTTGGGGCCCATGGAGTTGTGTCATCAGATATTAATTCCATAGTGCAACACACTTCGAACCTTTCCGCTGCCCTCCCTTCCTATTCTCCTTCTGCCTGAGGCTGCTGGGTTGGAGAAAGTTGGACACATCATTTGTGCATGTGAGCCACAACAGTCATTATAGGTATCTGGTTAATACAGCGTGACAATAATAACACAGCTACATTCATGTGTACAAAAATAGCGTGAGCAAAAACAGCTACATGAATATAATGGTATGTTCATAATAGTTCTGGTCACATAGCTGTCTTTACTCATGCTGACACGTCTAACTCCATGAGTGTGTGCTGCCTAACCATGCTAGCAGCGTAGCATAGTGGATAGAGTGACAGCTTGTAAAGTGAGTGGCTCAATGCAGCTGACCTGAGTTCGATGTTGACTGTGTGTGTTTTTTGGTGTTTTTTTTGTTTTGTGTTCTTGCTGTCACAGCCCCCTCCACATTCTCCCACCGAGTTGCACCCCCCTTGGAGTTTTCTCAATAAATCTGCCCCCCAATCCTTTCCCCTGCCAGTAAGTCTGCCCATCACCTGATATTCCCTTGTCTCCTGTGCTGTGTAGCATGGAGTATGTTATATTTAGTTTGGGAGGTGGGGGCTGGAGCCTCCCTCACTGGGGGGGGTACAGGGGTGAACCCCCCTGCATTTACTGTCACGAACGTGTTTCCTTGCAGGTTCGTACTACACTATCATCCCCTAGCTATTATGTCACACCGCTGTTTTGTCACCTGCTATTTAGTCTTTGCGGTTTTGTCACACATGATGTAGTACACACTGTTTTCACCATAAACCATCATAATATTTTCATGAGGAGTTGAATTTCAGTATGGTAACCCTGCTGGCAAAACAGTGTGTCCAAGGTAACTGGGGAAGTAAGAGGATAAAAAAGGCATTTTAGGACTGTAAAGTTAAGTAGCTTAGGGTGGTAAAACCTAATATTACTTACTAGCAATGGTAGTCAAAATAATGGCATACAAGATTTCTCAGCCTAATAACAGCAGCACAAGGAATATATTACACTTATTGTATGTACCAGCAAAGGAAGGTCATAGATGATTTACTTAAAACCTTCACTCTGCTCATGCAGGCTATAAATACAACAGATATAAATCTTAGGAAGCTTTCCCAGGGAACTGAATTCTCCTTCTATATGACCCAGAAAAACATTCTGGAAGCTCATGAGTTTGTTATACAGTCTACTATGCACGCATTGGTGGAGACCTCAATTTCTGACCTGTGGAATGGGTTAATACCAACTGAGCTCCTAGGACCTCAGTTTCTTGAGACCTTATTATATAATTACTGTAATGATTCCATGTGAGATATGGAAATTGATGCCATGGCTTATGCAACCACAACATACCCGTATCACTCCACATCTGCAGCTGAGTACCAACAATTAGAATTTGCAATCTGAAAACCAATTATCTGTGCAACAGACCAAGACAGGCTTTTTGCCCATAATATGTGATTGTATTAACCTGAATCTTTGCAAACTTAAAAATTATTTTTGACTGCATTACTTATTATGATACTGTTTGAAAGGTGTCTTCTGGGACCATATGTGCTATCTGATATAACAGTATCACTATATACTCTAGAAAGTCTTGTCAGTTGTGTGAACTATCAGAGAACTGTACTCCTGTCATTTCGATGCAATATTTCACAATGTGTTAGGTAGTTTATGGCATTCTGGACCCTCAATGCAATTTAACATTGGGATCCCTGACACCTGTCTTTTTTACATTTCAATCCATTACAACACCTGCAATTTTGATTTTTTCCAGCCCCAGTAATGGCATATACCACCTCTCCAGCAGTCGCACCTATACATTTCATTGAGGTCCTTATGGTCTTAAAGATTTTGGCCTGGATATTCAAAGGAGTTGCGCCGCGCAACCCTGTCTGTATCATGATATTCAAGGGGAAAGTTAAGCTGCACAACTCCCAATGCACTGGGCGCATAGGTAATATATGCAGCGCAAATGCAGGGCGTGCCCATGCATATGTGGCACATTCCGATATTCAGCCTGGGATGTGCGGCATGTGCTGGCGCACCCACCGTCTTGCTGCTGGGGGCACATAGTTGTGCCCGTAAAACAGGGAACAAATCGGGGACACCCACAGGTGGGCTGCTGTACTGGGCACAACACAGCAGCTGCCCACCGTGGGTGACCACTCGCCTGGGGAACATTGGTGCGGCACACATTCCCCCACCCACCCACCTCACCTGGCCGTGTCTTGGTGTAGTACTAAGGATGCTGGTGGTCCAGTGGTAACCCCCATCACCGATCGGGGGCATGTGTATAAGTAAGATCCCTGGTGGTCCAGTGGTACACCTCTGCACCCGCCCACAGATGTTCTCCCCCAACCAGCACTCCCCTCCGTCATCAGCAGGTGGCAGCACCCTGCCGCATGCTGCCGGACTTCGCCCGAAGATGACAACGTACAGTATGGTCTGTACACCTATTGGTCCACTATGTGGACGTGGCCGTATGCAGACCATACTGTACCACAGCCCGATATGTATCAGGCCTGAGTAGTACAGTATGGTCTGCATGGCCAGTGGACCAATAGGTGTACAGACCATACTGTATGCTCTCATTCGGCGGGCGGCATGTGGGCAGGGTATTGCTGCCCGCTGATGATGGGGGTGCTGGGTGGTGGGGGACCACTGTGGGCAGATGGATTGGCACCACTGGTCCAATAGGGATCTTACTTTTACATATGCCCACAATAGGGCAATGGAGGGTTACCACTGGACCACCAGGGTTCATATATGTACTTATGCCCACGATCGGGCATACGGGAAATGGGGACCGCAATGGAACTGCAGGATGTCAATCCCCAATGGCTGCTGCCTGGCAGGGCGCCAGGTGCAAGTTGCCCTGGATCGGTGCATCGCATGCAAATGGGGCCATAATGACATGCAAATGGCCTCATTTGCACCTTGCAAGCATAATGGCCTCATTTGCATGTCTCATGCTGAATATCATGGGTCATGCACCTAGCACAACTGCACTTGCACTGGCACATCCCCCAGCTCCTGTTCTGTGTCTTGTGCTGGTGCAGTGCCGCCGCATTGTGTGCAGTGTGTGCACCTTCTGTGCCATATTCAACGGTGCTGAGCCATGGTGCAGTACAGTTGTATATCGCCCGGCCCATGCCCTGGTGCAGCCCAGCTGTGCCCAGGCTTGCGCCAAAGCCCAGAGCAGTCTGAATGTCCAGCCCTTTGTGTTTCTAAAAGACATCCTAGAGCTTGAACCTATATCAACAGAATTTAATGATGGCTTTGCATTACTTCAGTCAGCACAGTCTCCCATGAGCCAAGCACTTCTTTTTGGGTTGCTTGCACGCATGTGCAAGAAACACATTGCATCACCTTCCTTCTCAAGTGGGTTGTGGAGGCATGGCAGTGTTGTGCCAAATGGCAGCAGTCTGTTCTGGGGCTGGTATCTGCAGCGGCGAATAGAGGAGCATGCAGTTGATGACGGCAGTTAATGAGCAAGCCACTATGCTTAAAGAAACTTGGCTGCTGCAATCAGGGAGCAACCCATCACAATGCAATCAGCTGTTCTTGCTGTGGGGCATCCCTGACTGTAACGGCCAATTACACAGCTGCATTGTGTGGTGTTCCCATGGCGAGGGCTTTTCCGTCGGCCTCTCACATTCCCCACGAAGCCGACAGAAAACCATCACCCACCGTTCAGTGTGTCTTCCTGGAGAAACATTTCAATAAATAAAAGAAAAAGCTGATGGAGGGTGCCCAGTCCCCCTGTAGGCATGCACCCTACCCAGTTCATTTGCCAATGGGGTAGCCCAATCCCCGTCGGCATGATGCACCCCTCCTATTTGTTCTGTGCTGAGGGGGTGCCCAATCCCCCTCGGCTAATGCACACTCCCCCCCCCCAAGCACAAACACAGTGTATGGCCAATGGGAGTGCCCATCCCCATTGGCTCCAACCCCCCCAAAAAGAAACACCCAAGTGTGCTAGCATGCTGGGAGCCCACTCCAGCATGCAACAAAGCATCCCACATTGTCTATATATTTTTAAAACCTGTAAAAACAGAAAATGATCTCTCATGGTCTTTCGTGCCCCCTTCCCCCAACCTGCATCCACCCACTGCGCACCCACCTCCCCACACACCCCCTGTCACCCCATACTTACCTCCAGAGCCCAGTGCAATGATCTTCGGTGGACTGGGAACACTTCTGCACTCTTCAAAGCCGACCGTGAACTGAAGAAATGTAGGTATGCTGTATAATGGCATAAATAGGGTTTTCTTTTCAAATTAGGGGGGGATATCTTGGCCATTTTGGGGAATTTTCTCACCAAATTTTCAACATGGGGTTCTTGGGACCCAACCTTATAAAATCAACACTGTCATTTTGTTATTCGGTCCCTAAAGGTGATTTTGCGGTCAATGCACGGAACCACCTTTCGGGACAGAGTAATGAAACAACAGTGTCACAGTTCATGAGGTAGGCCCCCAAAAACCCTATGTTTAAAATTTGGTGAAAAATGTTTTTAAAAATGACTGTTTTATGAGCATGTGTTGCACAGTTCCTACGCGCACACGTAACTTTGAAATTTTTTTACGTTTTCACTCCAGATTTTCAACATTACCATTTGACCATACCTCCTTATGAACATTACAGCTGTCATTTTTCTCATTTTGCCCAAAATATGTTTTCACACGTGTAGTGCACAATGGTGCGGTTGGTGTGCGAAATCAATGTTTGGGACAGATTAAGAAAATCACAGCGACATTGTTCATGAGCAGAGGTCTTAAAATGCCTATGTTGAAAATCTGGTGACAAATGTCCACAAAATTAATGTGTAATGAGCATGCATTGTGCAGCTTCCACGCACTCTTGTAACTTCACAAATGTGTAATATTTTCACTCCACATTTTCAACATTGCATTTTTCCATACCTCCTTATGAAGAGTACAGCTGTCATTTTTCACATCTTGGCAAAAAATGTGTCTTTGCACTTCCGGCACTGAATAGCACAGTCACTGTGGGAAATCAATGTTCGGAACAGATTAAGAAAATCACAGAGAAACTGTTTATGAGCGGAGATCCCAAAATGCCTATGTTGAAAGTCTGGTATAAAAAATTCCCACAATAATTACATTATGGGTGTGAGCTGCACAGTTTCTATGCACACTCGTGACTTTAGCAGTTTTTTTTTTTTACATTTTTACTCCAGATTTTAAACATTACCATTTTTTTTATACCTCCACATAAACAATACCAAGAAATTCCCAGGGCATTAGGGTTTCTGACCATAATGCCCTACCCTGTAAGGACTGACAGACATCAGGGGAGTGACTTGAGATTGTTGACAGTAATGCTCATGCCATTCCACCCTCCCCCCCTGCAGCCAGTGACAGGCATCGGACAGGCATCGAGGTGTGCCTTGGACCCGTTGGACCCAGTGTTCGCCCCATTCCCTATACTGCAGTTACCATCAGGACCCCTAGACAAAAAAGGGGGGGGGGCAAGGAAGATACAAAGAAGACAGAAATGTAAAGAATGTAGTATTCTACACTGGAGTTTATGTAAGATTAATTGCTCCAACTATAATTAGACAGCATTAGATTAGTTAACAGACAGTTATTATCCACAACAGCTATTGTGTGGTGTTCAACTCTTGCACAACAGCACTCCAGCACCTCTAAACCTTGTTCGACTCAAATGCCGGACACTGTCCCTCTAAATGTAGGAAAAAGAGGCAAAACAGGTAAGGCCATTAGGATGTACAGTATAGGGAGTGAGTTTTGTCAGAAGGAGGAAGGAGGCGGTACTGCCCAATAAAGGTCATTAGTAAGACCTTACCTGGAGTACATCATCTAGTGCAAGAGCCCATACCTCAAAAAGGACATAAGTCACCCTGAGTATGTCCAGAGAAGGGTCATGAAAATGATCACTGGTGAGCAGAGAAGGTCATATGAGCAGAAATTAGCCAGCCTGAGTAGGTACTCACTGGAAAAGAGATGGGAAGGACTTAAGGATGTGAAAGAGGTGAACAAGGTAGAATACAAGAGCCTATTCAAGAGCTGCAGTCATACTACTACAGTATCAGGGAGGATGAATATAAATTGACGGAAACGGTTTAAGGAGTGACATGAGGAAGTATTTCTTCACTAAAAGAGTGGTGGACAACTGGAACATCCTTCCAGGAGTGATAGTGAAGGCCAAAACAGTGACAGCCTTCAAGGCAGCATAGGGCATTCCTAAATGACTACTGAAACCACATCACACAGGAGCTGTAGTAAGTGGTTTTCAGGTGTCTCCAATCAAAACCATGCCATCTAAAACAACATGATCAAAACTGCTCTGCCATAATCACGTAAGATGGAAAAGCGAAAGAAAAAATATTGACTGCATTTGATCAAGAAGTTATAGAATACACAATTTGGTATTGGCACGTCTTTTGGTGTATGCGGTTTTTGACTCAGAGATTACTTCCTTTGCAATTGTCTCTATGTGCTTCTTTCTTTCATGTTATTGATGTCTCTGTTATTGATTGTACTGCCTTTGTTAGCATGGTCTTGACATGGTACCCGATAGGTAATAAATGGATGAACTAGATGGATCTTGGTCTTCTTCTTCTGCTTTCCCCTTTCTATGTTTTTGTGTTTCTAAAACATGGAACACCTCAGAACATCTGTGAAAACGAAGTACAGAACACAGCAGGGATTCACTGTTTTCACGTTAAAGTTTGCCCTGCATACATTAAGCAATATAAATAACTCTCAAATTTGCCTTCAAAGTCTTAGTGTAGCATGTGAGACAGCACCCTTTCCATGTGAGACAGAGGGTTTCTGAGTGGCAGACTGAGCGGTGGGGCATCCCTCCTAATGTTGACCAGTTGAGAGGAATGGACACCTTCTGACACCGTGTATGTCATGATTACTCAATGAGAGCTCTCATTGCACTGTAAACAGAGGAAACCACCCTATGAAGAACAGTATGATACTAAAGACACTGTTCTAGAAGGCACTGAGCCTGCTACTGTACTTTAAAGAATTGCACTGAATCTAGCAGTCATTTTTGTGTTGCTTGCTTGCATGTGCAAGAAACACATCACGTCACCTTCCTTCTCAAGTGGGTTTTGGAGTTGTGGCAGTGCTGTGCCAAATGGCAGCAGTCCGTTCTGGGGCTGGTCTCTGCCATGGTGAACAGAGAAGCATGCAGTAAATGACAGCAGTCAATGAGCATGCCACTATGATCAAAGAATCTTGGCCATTGCAATCAGAGAGCACCCCATCACTACGCAATCAGCTGTTTTTGCTGCAGGGTGTCCCTGACTGCAGCAGCCAATTACAAGCTGCATGGTGTGGTGTCTACATGGTGACGGCTTCTCTGTCAGCCTCTCACAGTCCCCATGAAGCCAACAGAAAGCCGCCACCCGCTGTTCAGTGTGCCTTCCTGGAGAATCATTTCAATCAACAAATAAATAAAATAATCAGTGTTCGGGACAGATTAAGAAAATTACAGTGACACTGTTCATGAGTAGAGGTCCCAAAATGCCTATGTTGAAAATCTGGTGTAAAAAATCCTCAAAATAATTAAAGGTGTGCGTTGTACAGTTTCTACACACATTTGTGACTTCACCAGTTTTTTATGTTTGCTTGCACGCATGTGCAAGAAACATAGTGCCATCATCGGAGATTTCAGAGGTGTGTCACCTCCTCCTCCAATTCAGTCAGTGTGTTGGCAGGCATGGCCCCTGTAAGCCGATGCATTCTAGAGCTGTCTATGACAAGCTCCAAAATGCAGCGGCATACAGTTCAAAGGGGGAGCTACGCTTGAGTGAGCAGCTGTAAGATATCGCCTGCTCATGCGCAGCTGCCCACACACACACACACACACACACACACACCACGCAGGCGTGCGCGCCCCCCCGCACGAACACACTGAATACCCAATGGGGTCCCAATCCCCATCGGCTGTATGCTTCCCCCAAAGCCTTCAGAAATGCCACGCTGGTTGCCCACCCCAGCGTGGGAATGATCTAGCCGATGGGGTGCCCAATCCCCATCGGCTCCACTGTCCTAACCCCGCCGAGAACTAAGTGCCACGCTGAGAGCCCACCCCACCGTGTGGCAATCCATGCACCCCAGCTGATGGGGTGCCCAATCCCCGTCGGCTGAATGGCTCCCTCAACCATCCTTGTGCCGCTGAGGCCCACCCCAGCGTGGCAAATGTCCTCGTCATTTTAAAAAATTTTAACCTGTAAAAAAAAAAAAACAGTCCAGCAGCAGCGTCCCAGCCCCCCTCCCACAACCGCACCCACCACTGCCGCACAGCCTCCCCACACCCCTCACCCCATACTTACCTCCGGACCTCAAGCACGACGATCTTGATTGGACCGGGAACACGTCTGCACTCTTCAAAGCCGACCGTGAACTGAGAAATACACGGTAAGCTGTATAATGGGCTAGATAGGTGGGGTTTAACTGTTGCATAGCTCAGGCATTTTGGAATTTCTGCACAAATTTTCAATATGGGGTTTTGGGACCCTTCTCATGAATGATGTCTCTGTCTATGGCGTTATTCGGGCCTGAAGGGTGATTTTGCAGTCACTGCACAAAATCACCCTTCAGAACTGAACTCATGCTCATATTTTAACATTCATCTAAGAATCACTCATGTTAAACAATGCAAAATCAAAAATGACTGTTTTCTGGCGTGCTGGCAGTTCTCACGCAGGCTCGTAAGTTCGGCGAATTTTCAATATTTTCCTCCAAATTTTCAACATTGCCATTTTACCACACCTTCTTATGAGTAGTACAGCTGTCATTTTCATCTCACCCAAAATGTGCTTCCGCCCATATAGCGCACAATGGTGCAGTCGATGTCTGCGAAATCAATGTCGGGATAAACTAAAAAATCACAGTGACACTGTTCATGAGCAGAGGTCTTAAAATGGCTATGTTGAAAATTTGGTGGAAAAATTCCTAAAAATGACTGTTTTACAAGCGTGCATTGTACAGTTCCTACGCATGCTCGTAAGGTCGCGAATTTTCAATATTTTCACTCCAGATTTTCAACATTGCCATTTTATCACACCTTCTTATGAGTAGTACAGCTGACATTTTTCACATCTCACCCAAAACGTGTTTCCACCCATGTAGCGCACAATGGCGCAGTTGGTGTGCGAAATCAATGTACGGGACAAATTAAGAAAATCACAGTGACACTGTTCATGAGCAGAGGTCTCAAAATGGCTATGTTGAAAATTTGGTGAAAAAATTCCTTAAAATGACTGTGTTACGAGCGTGTGTTGCACAGTTCCTATGCATGCTCGTAAGTTTGCAAATTTAATATTTTCACTTCAGATTTTCAACATTGCCATTTTATTACACTTCCTTATGAACAGTACAGCTGCAATTTTTCATATGTTGCCCAAAATGTGTTTTCGTACATGTAGCGCACAATGGTGCTGTTGGTGTGCGAAAGCAATGTTTAGGACAGATTAAGAAAATCACAGTTACACTGTTCATGAGCAGAGATCTTATTTCATGACTTTGTAATATTTTCAGTCCAGATTTTCACCAGTGCCATTTTTTCACACTTCCTTATGACCAGTACAGCTGTCATTTTTCACAACATGGCTGAAGTGTGTTTCCACACTTTCAGCGCAGAGATGCGTGGTCGCTATGGGAAATCACTGTTCGGCACAGATAAAGAAAATCACGGTGACACTGTTCATGATCGGAGGCACCAAAATGCCTGAGTTGACAATCTGCTGCACAAAAATCCCCAACCTAATTATATTACAGTTGTCGTTGCACAGTTTCTATGTCACTTCATGTGACTTCACCATTTTTTTAATATTTTTACTCTGGTTGCAACATTGCCATTTTACACCTCCCCATGAACAGTACAGCTGTCATTTTTACATCCTGTTCAGAATGTTTTTGCACCTGTGGTGCTAAATCACGTAGTCACTGTGCATAAGCAGCTTTCGGCTAACAAACTGATATTCCCCCTGTTCATGAGGTGGGGTCACAAAAAATACATGCTGAAAATTTGGAGTGAAAATACCAACGGATGCCTGAGGTATTAGGGTTTCCAACCTTAACGCCCAACCCTGTAGAGAATCACAGGCATCAGGGGTGTGGCTTGGGATTCTTGCCTGTGATGCTCATACCATTCCACACCCTGCAGTCAGTGAGAGACATCAAGGTATGCCTTGGACTCTTTCGGCTCCAAACTTCACCCCATTCTCCTATATCGCACCCATCTCACCATATTTCCTAATGAAATGGGGTGCGCATAAGGGCCAAAGACCCCAAGGAACACCGTGACACTTGTCAGTGTCTGCAGGGTGGGGTGTGGTGAAATGCCATGGCCGTTATGCCTGACAACCCAAACGCACACCCCAATGCCTGTCACTCTCTGCAGGGTGGTGGTGGGGTTGGCTTCAGTTCAATACTTCACTGCCATTCCTATTACGCAGCTCTGTAACTTCTACACTACCACTGCCAATGCCAGTAAGCAAACATTCGGCATTGACAAATGCTTGTTTGTATTTTTTACTCCTGATTCTCAACATTACCATTTTTTCACACCTCCTCATGAACAGTACTGCTGTCATTTTTCACATCCTGTTTGAAATGTGTTTTCACACCGGTGGCGCCAAATGGCGCAGTCGCTGTGCAAAATCACTTTTCGCCTAATGGACTGGTAGTGTCATTGTTCATGCAGTGCGGTCACAAAAGTCCATGTTGAAAACTTGTAGTAAAAATACCAAGAAACGCCCAGGGCATTAGGGTTTTCAACCATAATGCCCTACCCTGTAGGGACTGACAGCCATCAGGGGTGTGACTTAGGATTGTTGACAGTAATGCTCATGCCATTCCACCCCCAACCCCCACCCTGCAACCTGTGACAGGCATCGGGGTGCGCCTTAGATTGTTTGGTCCCAGAGTTCACCCCATTCTCCTATACTGCACCCATTTCAGCATATTTCCTTATGGAACGAGGCGAGTGTAAAGCCTGAACACTCCAAGGCACACCTAGACACTTATAAGTGTCTGCAGGGTGGGGTGAGGTGAAATGTTGTGACCATTATGGATAATGACCCAAAGGCACACCCCAATGCCTCTCCATCTCTGCAGGATGGGGGTTGAATTTGCATCAGTTGAATACTTCAGTGCCATTCCAATACTGCATCAGTCTAACTCCTGCACCTCCACTGCTAATACCAGCAAGCAACCATTCGGCATTGACAAATGCGTGTGTTCATTTGCAAGGCAAGCAAACATACTGGTATCAGTTTGAACTGTGATTTGAACTGTGAGGTGGCTTCAGGGGTGGGGGGGCCTTCCCCTTCTCCACCTATCAAAGCTTCAGAATATTGAATCTACTCTCTACTTACATCTTCTGTCTGCCTTTCTCTTCCTTTTTACGTTGCTTGCTCTTGCACAAGAAATGTTTTGCTACAGAGAATGGCATTGCAGAGGTGTGTCACTGACTAGCCCAATGCAGGCCAAACTACATTGGGCTCATCCTCGACAGACCAATTATCATGCAAGCTAAGTATGACAATGGTTTACAGTTTATGGGTGGAAACTTTGTGTAGTTGAAACAAATGAAACGTTCCAATGAAAGAACATTTCTTCTGTTTCATGTACATAAAGCTGTCCCCCTCCCTTCCATCACTCTGTTTTCCCTGCTGTCTCTCCCTCCTCCCCTGCACACACCTTTTGTCTCATGTGTTCTCCATACCTCATTTCTCCCTTGTTGTCCCTCTGACCCTCCTGTCTCCTCATGTTTTGCATTCCTTCGAGCAAGGCTCCAGTGACCATGCAAACATGACTGGCTAAGCTGTGCTGCTGTCAGCCTCACAAATTATGGGAGGAACCAGAGAAACTTTAGCTTAAATGATGCACCACAAAGCTGCCTAGTGCTCCATGGGACAAGCATTGCTGTAAGAGCTGAAACCTGATATGCTCCGAGAGCCAGAGTGGATGGCAGACTCAGACTGTGCATGCATTTTGTGAATAGTTGAATACTCCGGTAGTGCTCCAAATATTCCCATGTCTCTAAGTGTACACTTTTTATCTTAAAGCAAACCTGTACAATTCTTCTTTTGAATGGATTTGATTGACTGTGTGACAGCACCAGACAGTGCGATAATGCAGATCTCCGTGCAACCAGAGCACAGTTAACAACTTCTGTGTACCCACTCAGCCACCCCGCGGACCACTGGACACCGAGCCCATGATGAAATCAGTACCATCCTGCACAGTCTGTAGCTTCTGAGGCCCTAGTCCATGCTGTGTGCAGTCAGGTTGCATTTTCAGACTGCAGTCCAGCGGCACAGACAGATTTTGTCCCCAAGTTGGTGAAGTGCAATGAGGACAAGCCGGGTGAAATGATCCCACTGTGCAGTCTGATGCAGAGAGAGAGTGACTGGGACAGAGACAATGTCAGGCAATGGTATGGCAATCTCATGTCTGTGTGACAAGTTGTGGCTAGGGGACACAGAAATGCCACACAGTACAAGACAGTGAGATGCACATGGCAGCTGTGTAGTCTGTGAGCTCAGAGATAGAACATCTGTGTGTGTTCAGGCTGCCACTACCCTGTCCAGTTTGCAGATAATCAGCAGTCCAAGTGGGCAAGGAGGTAGTTGTGAGTGACAGCGGCCATGTGGTCTGGCATATAAAACAGAGAGAGAGACACACACACACAGAGAGTGGGAGACAGTAGGTACCAAAGTTGTAGCAATTTGTTGCATCTCTCTGTCTGTCTGTGTCTCTGTCTGCAGAAACAGTGGAAGCAATGATCAGCAGTATAGAACCCTCTGACAGGCTATAATACAGGAGAGCAGAGGAGAGAGCAAG
The DNA here is from genome assembly GCA_016271365.2 of Neoceratodus forsteri. NCBI lineage: Eukaryota > Metazoa > Chordata > Ceratodontiformes > Ceratodontidae > Neoceratodus > Neoceratodus forsteri. The sequence goes on along the minus strand of CM028129.1, from coordinate 103,178,455 downwards.
TATGACAGTGGCCACTCAGAGTTTCCTTTCCTGCCACCCGACCCAACTGTGGCTGCCACATTGCCTGTTCCCCACCCTCAGTGCACAGACAATAGAGAGAGTGAGAGACAGCATCATCACTGTTCTGCACCTGCACCATGGCTGAAATGTTCTGTGAGACAGCAAGAGAGAAAACATTGGGATGTCGTTGTCTGTGGCCTCCCCTTGCTCCCCGGTACAGAACAGTGCTACAGTTTGTGTGCAGGAGAGACCTGTGTATTCATTCTTTCTCTCTCTCTCTCTCTCTCTGTCTCTCTCTCTCTCTCTCTCTCTCTCTCTCTCTTTCTTCGGGGACCTCTGTTCTGCTTTCCCACCTCCCATACAACAAGTTCTCTGTGTCCCATTCTGCTAAACCCCACCCCACCCCATCCCAGTGAGAGAGCGCAGCTGAGTTTTTTCCCCAACATTCAAGAATGGAGCTCAGTGCTAAGACAGAGAAAGAGCGACATAGCGAAAGCGAGACAGGGAGAGTAACAGTGAGAAAGAGAGATAGAGACACTGGGGGAGCTGCATTGAAGAGGCAATGTGTGGTGTGTCCTCTCTCTGTGTGTCTATGGATAGTAATGTATTAGGGAGGACAGAGTGGAGAACAGCACATGTAAGTGGCATATGCTTGTGTGTGTGTCTCTCTCTCTGTCTGTCTATAATTCATAAGAGAAAGATACACAGACATAGAAACACAGAAATTGTCAGCAGATAAGAACTGCCTGGTCCATCTAGTCTGCCCATAAGACCTTTACTGGATTACTGCTTCTGACCCACTCGCTGCTGTACCTCTATGGTTCCCCTATGCCTGTCCCAAGAATGCTTAAGTCCATCCATAGTGCTCACTCCACCCATCTCCTGAGGCAGACCATTCCACACATCCACCACCCTCTCTGTGAAAAAGAACTTCCTCATATTCCCTCTTAACCTCCCACCTTCCGATTTCATGTCATGCCCCCTCGTTCTTGTGCTCCTCCTGTATTGGAAAATGTCTCCCCCCTGCATCTTGTTTATACCCTTGAGGTACTTGACTGTTTCTATCATATCCCCTCTTTTCCTCCTGTCTTCCAGTGAGTACATATTGAGGTCCCTTAATTTCTCCTTATAAGTCTTGTGTTGCAAGCTCTGTGCCATCTTATTCACCCTTCTCTGGACCATCTCCAGCCTGTTAATGTTCTTATGAAGATGCCACCTCCAGAACTGCACACAGTACTCCATGTGAGGCCTGACCATGGTTTTAAATAATGGCATCATTACCTGCGTCCTTATGCTGGTGATACCCCTGCCTATGCACCCCAGTATGTCACTGGCCCTCCCAGCTGCCTTAGCACTTTGACATTTTCAGGCAATCTGAAATAAGAACCCCCTAGGTCCCTTTCCTTCTTTGTGACTGTCAGCAACTCCCCCCACCCCATTCTGTAGCTTTCCCCAGGGTTTCTATGTCCCAGGTGCATAGTTTTGCACTTTTTTGAATTAAACTTCAGTTGCCAGTCCTCAGACCATTTTCCAAGCTTCCTCAGGTCCCTCCTCATTTACTCCACCCCCTCTGGGGTATCCACTGTGTTACAGATCTTGGTGTCACCTGCAAACAGGCAGACCTTTCCCTTCAGCCCTTCTGCAATGTCACTAATGAAAACATTGAATAGGACTGGCCCCAGGACCGATCCCTGTGGCACCCTACTGGTCACCCCCTTTCCACAGACTACACCCCATTTACCACCACTCTCTGCCTCCTGACTGTTAGCCAGTTTCTAACCCAGTTTACCACCCTTTCCCCCATGCCCAGCCTACTCAGCTAGTTTATCAGCCTCCTATGTGGGACGGTGTCAAAGGCTTTGCTGAAATCAAGGTAAGCATTGTTCACTGCCCCACCCTGATTTACTTCCTTTGTCACTGAGTCAAAGAAATCAACCAGATTTGTCTGACATGACCTTCTGACTGTGAATCCTTGTTTCCTATGGTCCTGGGCTCCGATGGCTTCTAGAAGCTTCACTATCCTTTCTTTAAGCAATGTCTCCATGATCTTCCCCACTACTAAGGTGAGGCTGACCGGCCTATAGTTCCCCACCTCCTCCCTGCTGCCGGATTTGTGTAGAGGGACCACATGTGCCCTCCTCCAACTCTCTGGTACCTTCCCTGTGTTGAATGACTCAGTGAACATAGCAACCACAGATACTGCTATCTTCCTTCACAGTTCTCTTAATATCCTTGGGTGTATGCCATCTGGTCCCATCGTTTTGTCCACCTTCAATTTAGTCAGCTCCTGCAGGACTCTTTTGCCTGTGAATGGACTATTGTCCACCTCTTCACCCCCTTGGCAATTGCTGTACTGCTGTGGCCTTTGCCCATCCCCCTCTTCTGTGAATACTGAACAGAAAGACACAGTGGATGTCTTGAGGAGGGGGGCACATGACAGTTCTTAGGCATGGTACTATCACTTCCAAATACCTAAAATTGACAAATGCTTGTTAAATCTGAAAATCTACGGAATGCCTTCTGTAAAGTATCATCTTGGTTATGCAACCTTATTCCTGGGTTAGGTAGTTTATGGAAATGGCTTTGGATCATATACTGGTTATTACAGCACTCTTGTCTGTAATCAAATGTGTTATTTTCCAACAGGGAAGACATACAATTTCACAGCTGCAATCTAGAAGGTTAAAATTGCCTGCAACCTCTGCTCCTCTGTACTTTAAATCACAGTAAACCTTCCCAGGAATAAAAGTAGTTTTTCTTTCAACATCATAGAAAAAGTAATTGCAGAAATAACCTGTCAGAGCTGTTCAGCATTGTAATGGACAATATATTTTGGGACCACTTTGACGTTATTACTCTTGTAGAACAAAATCTACGTGTCAGTCACACACCCAACCCATCTGAAAGGACAAGAACTACTGTATGGGCATTTTACAACCCTTTTTACGGCTGTACACTTCCAGCTTCCCCTTTGTACAATGTTGTTTATGTTTAAAATGGTTTAAAGGACTCATAAATAGGGGTATCAGAATCTGGCCAACAAAAACACAACATTGTAGGTTAGTGACTTACCAGCATAATGCTGTGCTCCTTTTGCCTTTAAATGCTTTTAATCCATAGTCACTAGGCTCCAAAGGTCACAGGTAAAATGTAAACAAACCCACCACTTGGTATTCAAACATGCTGCTTCAGTAGTTTCCTAAAATGGCCGATACTTGTTTATGCAATGACATCAGTGGCACGACAGTGCTGTGCAGTAGTAATACAGTCTACATAGGGACCTTATTAATTTAACATTAAAATAATATTAATAAAGTGCTTCTGCATCAAATCCTTTACTGTGCAGCTGTGAAAAGGTTATCACACCTGCACAGTAAAGGATTTGATGCAGAATGGGCTTTGTTAATGTTATTTTAATATTTACTTAATAAGGTCCCTATATAGACTTATTAACGCTACAAAGCACTGTTGCTCCACTGATGTCATCACGTAAACACATAGCGGACATTTTAGGCAGCTACTGAAGTGGCATGTTTTATTTATTTCAATTGGGATTAATGTATGAATAGTGAGTGGGGGGTTTGCTTACGTGTTACGAAGAGCTTTGAATCGTAGCGACTATGGATTACGAGGCTAAAGGAGCACAGCGTTATGTTGGTAAGCCACTAACCTACAGTGCTGTGTTTTTGTTGGCCAGATTCAGATACCTCTATTTATGAGTCCTTTAAGAAGAGAACAGACTGTTATAATTTGGTGAACCATCTCTGTCGCCTGCACCATTTAAATAGCTATACCTTGTAACTGGAGATGCAGCAAAGTTTTAATCCCCTAGCGAAGTATGGGTGAAGTAGCCCACTCCGCATTCATATGGGACTACGCAAATTCCTCACTAAAATGAGCTACTTCACCTTAAATGAGCTTGTGTTACTTCGCATTGCAGTTAGACAAGGCGAAGTCATTAAGAAACAAACAGCACACTGATCAGTGATCACAAGGCTGATTGTCTCTGCAGGTTACATGATTCAGGGAGGCAGTTCAATAGGCACTGGCAGGAAGTCAATGTTTTACTTTCACTTTCTCTAGTGGAAAGAGTTTGCAGTCCATGTAATTCTGCAGTGTGCAGTCTGACTCTGCTTTGTGTGTTTCAGAGCTCAAAAAAAAGCCATAGTTCTTTTTTTAGGCGTTAAATCTTTGTGTATTAAGTTGTTGTAGTCCTTCGGGAAAGTCTTATTTAATTAGAAAGGCTTTTTTTTGTTGTTAAGAAAGTATTTGCTTTATGTAGTTATTTTTAGGTACTGTACTTTATTTTACTAGTACTTGTACTAGTGTTTTTTTGTTTGTTTACTTTCTTGATGGAGCGTGGACATGGTGGGCCAAGTGGTGGTTATTGTGAGCCATGAATGCGGGACATCTGCCCAATTAGATTAAATCAGCAGGCTTTGGGGACACCACCTGCAGCCACAGTGAGCCCGGCAGCTGTGGTTGCCATCCAGGAGCAGCAGCAGAAGCATGTGGAGCAGCAGTCATTGCAGGATCAGCAGGAGGAGCTGCAGCAAGAGCAGCAGGAAACGCAACAGGTTGTCGGCCCTCAGCCACCAGCAGCACAGCAGCAGGTGTGTCCCGGTGCCCCACCACCGCCTGTGCCAGGCCCTGCCCGCAGCTCCCCTGTGTGGGTCTTTTTTTCTGCCCTCCCTGGCAACTCCAGCATGGTGCATTGCAATCTTTGTAATGTGGTGGTTTGCTGGGGGCCCAAGGGCAACCACCTGGGCATAGGTGGGCAGCGCACCCATCTAGCTATTCACCACCATGCCCAGTGGGAAGCAAAGCTACAGGAGATAGCAGCCCCTCCTGCAGCTGTGGTGGTACAACCAGCTCATCTGCCTGTGGCAAAATGGTGGATGCCACATGCTTTCATTCCAGGTGAAACTGTCATGCCGTCATACACACTGCAATAAAAGTGTCTTGAAGATTGTCTTGTATTAGTATTGGCCCTCTGTACAATTAACTGTTTTGTATTGCATCTAAGGTTACCAGGTTTGTGAGCAAAAGCTAAATTACATTCCATCATTAAATCATGGTCTTGTGTAACCCATATGTCCATTTTTGTAACATGGATATACATATGTGTATCTACGGGTTCGGGGAAAGGATGAGGTTACCTGGCACAAGAGACCTAGGTTTGACTACTCTGCACAGGGGCACCCAAGTAAATCCAACTACAGGAAGCAATAACTGTAATGTCCAGAACCAGAATTGGGATTTTTCAGTGTGGCTTTATTTATTAACTCACTGAACATAAATAAAGCACTGTATGGTCCCCCAAAGGACTACATAACTGTAATGCAGATTAGAGGTTAAACACAGCGGTCCATTTGAGGAATGAACACAATACAACAGTTGTCTGGCTTTGGACCCACCAGGCACTCAGCCCGGACTTTGCATGCGCATTGGATACACAGCCCGACTGGCCCAGCTCCCCTGCCGGCCACTCGACTGATGGTCCACTTGAAGAATGAACCCAAACTTTACTTGGCAAGACATCCTGTCAAACAAGGAGGCTCCCAAACTGTGGCTCCCCACACCACTTGAAGTCTGCGACTTCTAGAGAGATTTTGTTTCCGTACTTCCAAAACGAAACTCCCATCAAACAAGGAGTACTCCCATCCAACAAGGAGTAATTTTCCCATCCTGTGGCTCCCCACACCACTTAGAGTCTGCGACTCCTAGGAGATTTTCAAGTTGCGACCCACGTCTGGGTACCCACCCCATCACTGGCCAAGCACATGAGGCAAGTAGCAAAAACACAGAAGAAATCTGTAGAGGTGGACCTGGTTACTAAAGATGGGGGATTTTCCCACCTCCAGCTCCCACAGCCCATACCCAGCCATTTCTCTGGACACACAGAACTTTAGACTTTAAAATGTAGATTGACGATGGATGTCCTGAAGCATCCCTTCTACAGTGAACTTTAAATCCATTAACACTTTAAACAGATGACTGCTCTATTTGTTTGTCCTAGTTGACATAGTCCTCCCAAATAGCAGTCCACATTTACTTGAAATCCAATTGAAGAAAATAAGTTGTTTGCCCCTTCCAATGGAGCCAAACACTCACCCATTCGTTGCAGGTGCCCCACAGGCAAAGAAATGTAACCTTTGCTGTTATACATGAACAGACTGAACTTAAATTAAAACAGGCAGCTTCCTTCCCAGGGTGGGAGAAGGGGATTGCCCCTGGAACCCACAAAGAACTTTTCCTCCCCCCCCAGAGAGAGGGGGGGTAAACAGACAACTACTGGTGTCCTTCTTGTTTGCTTAAGGACACACTGAAGACTGACTTTGAATTCCTAAGGTTCTAAACTTACTCTGAGCTGAAGATTCCAAATGTGGCTCATGCAGCTGCAACAGTTCTATTATGATGTCATCTCTCAAGTCTCAGTTGTGACTGAGGACAAGAGGAGACAGTGTGAAACCCATTTAACTGGAGTTTCACAAGCTGCCTTCCTGCCTACCACTAGGTCTTACTGGGATTCTAGTAACCCGGGTAACAAGGGGTTACACTCGCCCTTGACCAGGAAAATGACTGTCCCCAGTCATTATGCACCCGACCCAGGCCATCCCACCCTATGTGCTACCTGCGGAGGGGTGATCAGGCCCCTCCCTACCATATGCGAGCACAGGTAGACAACACTAAGGGCCTAGAGGCCTATAGCTGACATATCAGCCTCTACTCTATCCACTTACTATGGACACCTAGTGGCTCAGGTAGAACCATCCAGAGCATAGCCCTGATAGAGCAGCACTGCGGCCCCTACTGCAGGTCAGGGCCACAGCCTGTCCATCCCCCCTAACCCTCTAGGGAAAACCTATCTGCCTCTAACATAACATCCCAAACAACAACAAAACCCGGGGATCTCCCCGACCTTGGGCAGCCTGCAACTACAACCTTTAGCAATAATAACACAGTACATTTAAATTCTACACCATAAGCACTGACGAGGAACTCCGATGAGCCCCTCCTCCTCTTCTTGTCTTCTCTTCTGTCTTCCAGGAACACCTGTAAGAAAAGACAAAAAAAAAAAAAATCCTAATCTGCATGTACAGTCTATCTAAACAACAACAATGACAACAACAACCCTTCCCATACAGAAAAAGCACTGAACAATCCAAAAAAAGAAAAAGATTTTTTTTTTTTAGAAAAAGGTAGAAAACAGTATTTACATTAAAGTACAATGACATTGATAACAATACACCTTTAGGGGGGATAGAATGCCCTAAATGTCCCACTAGTGACTACAAGGCCCGAAGGCAAGTCCATTAAAGAGTATCTCCTAGGCCGGAGCCCCGTGAAGCATAGTTCTTTAAAGCCATAATCCCGAAGGGGAGAGTCTTTGCGGACAGTTCACACACTTTTGAAGTCTGTAGTGTAGGGTGTGTATTGCAATATCATAAAGATAGAATAAAAAGAATTTTGCTGACTCACCAGCCTCTTGAAGTATTCGTTCATCAACAACCTGGTCCCTGCCGAAGACTCTCCCTGGCAGCATTTCTTCTGATACAGCTGGGCGGACATCTTCTGGGAACCCACGGGAGTACACATCTGGAAAACAGCTGGGGTGATGTCATCTCTGGAGAAGGAACCTCAGAACAGGAACAAAAAGAGAAACAGCTGGTCCGGCGTCACCCGATTACCAGGCGATGAACAGTCAAACAGCTGGGCTGGTGTCCTCTCTGGATCTGAAGTCATCTGGTGGTACCGGTAGATGGTTGCTGACTAGGGCAGTACACTGCCGACTGATGAATGTGGAGCACCTGAGTTCTTGTTTATTCATATTGGCAGTTCAATAAGGTTACTTCACAGTATAGATGTGGCAGTATTGACTACCACTGCTCGGCTTTCCATTTTGTAGGCACGGGCTTAATTTCTGGGAGGTCCTTGCACTGAGGCCAAAGTAGAGGGTCAGGGCTTGAATTATTACTCCATGTGGGCACGCATAATTCACACAGTGGGGACTTTCGTCCCTCTCCATCCACTATTCTCACTCTGTCCATAAACAGTGTCCTGCCTCTCTTCCACTGTGTATACTTTTCGTGGAACAGTCTATTCTTTACATGCTGGTTAGCCCAGGATGCACATGTTTCATTGCTTCATCCCAGATCCAGGATTTCCTGCAGTTCTCAATCTCCTCCCAGACTATCGAGGAAAGGTAGAAAGGTCATACCAAAGATTTCATTGGCCTTTCTATGAACCAGTCTCTCCTCTTTACTTGCTTTGGTCAATCTGAGACCGCTGGCCTGGCTTGGGGGTGGCCAGTCCTGGTTCTGCCAGCTCCGCATCCTCAATGAAATTAAAAAAGGATCCCTGACTTCTTCTTCTTCTTCTGGTGAAGCCAGGGCAGTGGCATCACCACCTTCTTGAACACATTCCTCTGAGGCAAGATCTTGAGGCTGTGTACCCATTCCCTTCTCACAAGGCCACATAGGTTCCCCCTCATCTTCCTCTTCACTGAGGATCTGAGCCCAGGAGTGAGCAGTAGTTCTCACCCCCGAGACTATCCATTCATCACTAGGAGCGGAGGTTGACACCTCCCATTCAACGGCCTCCCGCATCTCATCTTCACCTTCGAGACTTGGGCGAGGCCCCCCCATCCAGGGGTCTACTGATGCTTTATCCGAACTTGCCTTCTGAGATCCAGCATCCAAAACTTCAATTTCAGATTCAGTCTCTAATTCTGCGCTCTCTAGCTTTGTGCCACACTCCCCCGAGGGACCTTCCTCCACAGGCTCCGCCTGATGCTGTGTGCTGCCAACTGCAGATTCTTGAAGTTGTGTCCATGTGGGAGCCAAACGAATTTGAGGTGCTTTATACAAGCCATATTTCTGTAGACAACCAGCACAATGAGGAATCATGAAGACATCCCTTCCAGCACTAAATCACATCTGGCATACAAGCACTGGATAATTAGGAATTGCCACATCAGGAGGGAGTTGCCCTCTATAGCACCAATTTTCAACATCTCTCAATCTATGTACTGCTGCCATTACTGCAGTCCGGGCATGATCCGGGTAACGAGCTGGTCCTGAGGCCATAACTGCAGAAAAACAAACAAAAGTTCACTGTAACTGAAAGTCCCACTTTAATGAACACACTCTGTAGCTTTAAAATGGCTCCTCTGCTGCTGTGTTTACTTTACTACCCCACCCTGTAATGGCGGCAGCAGCACTCCTGTGCATCAACATTCAGACTCTGGGTCAAGCCACTGCGCACCCGATTTACATCAGCTACTAATAACTTTTATTCAAACTGCACAACTTGCTCTGTTCTGGCTGTTCTCACATTTACAGGATTTTCCTTGGACTTTTCACATGCTGGCAACATTTATTTAATTACAGTCCCTTTTAAAACTTCAGGTTTCAGCACAGGATTGCCTGCTTTTACTAGTGTTGCACTTATTTTACAACCCACAGTCTCTCTCTGGCTGCAAACTTTAAACTGAGGCTACTTTCATTGCTATGCACACATTTAATGGCTTTACAGACTTGCACTTGCCAGCAGGACATCACACAATCGCTACTTGCAAAACGACTACACAGCTGCACACACATTTTATATGGCATTACTGAAAATCACTGATTTGAGCAGTTTTAAATCGTTTTACTCACTGTTATTGAAGCAGATTGCTGCGATGGGGTAAAACGGCCTGCAGCCAGATTTTTGAAGGCCTCGGATTTCAAACGGGCGGGCAGTCTCCGTGATCGTAGTATTAATCACACAATTCACTGATCCCATGACCGATAAGCGGGTTGAGCCCGATTTTAACTAGAAAAGTCACTTTTTTACTGTTTACAGTGCTTTGAACACTTCACGAGCGCTCCTCCACTGCCAGTACACGCACTACTCTTGTCTCCCTCTCAAATGCTGAAGCAGACACTGAAGAGCTGGCTGAGGGGTGGGACTAATGGCAAACTGACCAACCACACAATGCCATGCAAATGAGACTCTTCTTCCTCACGAGGGCTCCTCTCCTCATGGCGATCGTCGAGCAGGCAAATTTAAACTGAAAAGATGCACTTTTTTTTTTTCCAACTGACTCCACAGCGGGAGCCCATTTCAACCATGTAACATTGCCATTAACTCTGCAGTCTTTAGTATTGCACAGAATGCATTTCCAACGTCCAGGGCATAATTTGTCTGTTGCTACCCCTAGTTTTCCACACTTTCCTTCACAGAACTTTATTTTAAAACTGACAAACGCTGTAAACTATGTTGATGCAGGACAAGGACACACACTTTGGCTTTACAGCTCCTTGGTAAACAGTTGCCATTTTTTAAACAGCAGCACAAGCTTCACAACACACAGCACACACTAGGGAAATTGCTTCAACTTTTTTGGGCTACCGATTGCCAGATAGCCAAAACGCTAGCCTACTTGCCCAAGCACCTTCCTTCCCAAACAAATCCAAAGCGGTGCCTCCATTTTTGTAACCCATATGTCCATTTTTGTAACATAGATATACATATGTGTATCTACAGGTTCGGGGAAAGGATGAGGTTACCTGGCACAAGAGACCTAGGTTTGGCTACTCTGCACAGGGGCACCCAAGTAAATCCAATTACAGGAAGCAATAACTGTAATGTCCAGAACCAGAACGGGGATTTTTCAGTGTGGCTTTGTTTATTAACTCACTGAACATAAATAAAGCACTGTGTGGTGCCCCAAAGAACTACGTAACTGTAATGCAGATTAGAGGTTAAACACAGCAGTCCATTTGAGGAATGAACACAATACAACAGTTGTCTGGCTTTGGACCCACCAGGCACTCGGCATGCGCATTAGATACACAGCCCAACTGGCCCGGCTCCCCTGCCGGCCACTCGACTGACGGTCCACTTGAAGAATGAACCCAAACTTTATTTGGCAAGACATCCTATCAAACAAGGAGGCTCCCAAACTGTGGCTCCCCACACCCTTGAAGTCTGAGACTCCTAGAGAGATTTTGTTTTCGTACTTCCAAAATGAAACTCCCATCAAACAAGGAGTACTCCCATCCAACAAGGAGTAATTTTCCCATCCTGTGACTCCCCACACCACTTAGAGTCTGCGACTCCTAGGAGATTTTCAAGTTGCGACCCACGTCTGGGTACCCACCCCATCACTGGCCAAGCACATGTGGCAAGTAGCAAAAACACAGAAGAAATCCGTAGAGGTGGACCTGGTTACTAAAGATGGGGGGTTTTCCCACCTCCAGCTTCCACAGCCCATACCCGGCCATTTCTCTGGACACACAGAACTTTAGATTTTAAAATGTAAATTGAGATGGATGACCTGAAGCACCCCCTCTACAATGAACTTTAAATCCATTAACACTTTAAACAGATGACTGCTCTATTTGTTTGTCCTAGTTGACATAGTCCTCCCAAATAGCAGTCCACATTTACTTGAAATCCAATTGAAGAAAAGAAGTTGTTTGCCCCTTCCAATGGAGCCAATCACTCACCCATTCGTTACAGGTGCCCCACAGGTGAAGAAATGTAACCTTTGCTGTTATACATGAACAGACTGAACTTAAATTAAAACAGACAGCTTCCTTCCCAGGGTGGGAGAAGGGGATTGCCCCTGGAACCCACAAAGAACTCCCCCCCCCAGAGGGAGGGTGGTAAACAGACAACTACTGGTGTCCTTCTTGTTTGCTTAAGGACAAACTGAAGACTGACTTTGAATTCCCAAGGTTCTAAACCTACTCTGAGCTGCAGATTCCAAATGTGGCTCATGCAGCTGCGACAGTTCTATTATGATGTCATCTCTCAAGTCTCAGCTGTGACTGAGGACAGAGTGACACAGTGTGAAACTCATTTAACCGGAGTTTCACAAGCTGCCTTCCCTGCCTACCACTAAGTCTTCCTGGGATCCTAGTAACCCTGGGTAACAAAGGGATTACACTTGTAATATAATGAATGAAAGAATCATATCTCCTCTTTGCCTCCTTGTACCCAGATCAAAAAGATTTAGCTTTTTCAATCTTTCCTGGTAAGACAGATGGTTTATACGGTTTATCAATTTAATGATTTTTCTTTGAACACTTTTTATAAGTTCTATGTCTTTAACAAGAGAGGGTGCCCAGAAGGAAAATGCATGCTCCAAATGGGGCCTAACGTAGGATTTGTATTTATTTATTTATTTAGTTTTTGTTGACCGGGTAAGTGCACTAGACAAATCCTGCCTATTTACAGGCACGATCCAGGGGGAGGGGGATACAGATGAATGCCAACTGACCTTGAACTAGATTAAGCTGTTTGTGGTATCTTTTTTTAGTGAATGAGGGAAATTTGGCCAGGACACCGGGGAAATTCTCCTACTCTGTTGGGTGGAGTTTCTGTTGCCGACAGCATGGAGGAGTCAGTTGGAGCTCTGACTGACTGTGGTGCTGATCTCTTGATTTCTTTTCCACCAATGATGCCTGACAAAGCTAATTCCAAGGATATGCCTACAGACAATGACCGCTCTGAAATACAGCCGTCGCAGCAAGCTTTACCGGATTCTGGCGCTACACTCCCTGGATCTTCTCTCGGTTGCCACAGGCGACCTTGCTTCTCTAAGTGCTGCTCCGAACGGTCTGCCGGAATGAAGTTCTCGGTGCGCGGTGGGAGTAATACCACTCCTTCCCCCAGTACTTTCCGGTTCTACCCAACAGCCTAACGGTGTGTCTCATGACCTGCAAACTGAACTTGCTTCACGTTCCGCTCTTGATACTTTTGCTCCTTCAGGGCTTGTTGGCCCTAGCCTTCCGAATGTTCCCGTTTTAAAGAATATCACCACTACGGCACTGTTGTGTTCACGTTTTGGCTTACAAACAGGAAAGGATGTTTCAGGGACTTCTTGGTCTACTTCGGACGCCTTATCTAACGCAGGGTGGACTCAGTCATCGATGGGGACTTGGATACCGGATCCTGCTTGGAATGAGGCCACACACGGTGTTTTATTCTCCCCTAACAGGCCTGCTATGAGTTTGAGCTCCAACGAGGTACCACATCTTACTAAAGTTAAAGACTCTGTTGTTGTAAAATCTAATTCTGCCACTTCGGTACATTCCTGGGGGGACATGATGGATGCTGTTGATCAGGGGTTTAGTCAGACACCGCGAGTGGATACTGATATGCCTCTTATTTCTTTACACATGCCACCGGTGGCCCCCCCAGGTCCCTCAACCTCTGAGACTGTTTCGTCTCCGGAACCTAATGTTTCCCCTTCCCTTACTCTATTAGACTCCGGACGTGGCAACACTCCCTTCTTGGAGGATCCTAAACCAGGCACGTCTACAACATTGACCTAATCTAGATAAAACCCTACCACACTGATATCTGGTCGACCTCCAATACTTTCTGACCTTTTAAAATAAAGCTTGAACCAGCACCCCGTAGGAATGCAGGTTCGTCTTCGTTATAGGGGTGGGCTTCCTGAGTTTCCTGATAGGTACTATGTAGCTCGGACTCTTCTCAAAGGTGTGCTACATTTTTCAGCTTCTGACATATATGCCCTGATACATATTTCAGGAGAAGAGACCTTTGATGTCAGTTTTAAAACCTCCGCTGGGCTGGACCGTTTTGGCATTTGTATACCTTGCAGAAAAATGATCCTGTTTGGACCCCTTTTTCTGTTGTGCCTTTGTCTAAAACTTCAATTCGGACCATGACCATTATGTTCAGAAATGAAGGAGTTAGCATCAGTGATATTTATCATTGGTTGCAAAATCACTATAACGTTCTTTCTCCTCCTGAAGCTATCCTGGATGATGACGGTCTATGGACTGGTGGCTGGAGGTTTCGGGTGAAATTGTTTCAGGTTAATTCAGAATTTGTTCACCTACCCAACAGTTTTTTTTCTTGGTAAAGACAGGGGGGTTGTTTCTACGGAGGCCAACCTAGAGTCTGTTATAAATGTGGTGCTACAACATTAAAGTAGTACATACGATTTGCTTAAATGTAGTTTCTGTGGGGATATGGACATCCGAGCATGTCTTGCATGAATGTGTTTCGATGTAACTTGTGTAATGAAACAGGGCATGCTTACCACCAATGTCCATGGGCCAGTAGAAATAGGTCTGAAGGTTGGAATTCTGATACCTTAGTGCAAAAGGCACAAGCTAAGGCACAAGAACATGCCCTCCCTTGCCCCCCCCCCACGGACAGCCTATTTCAGTTCCACTTTCGCCTTTGGGACGCCAACACTCTACCACAACAGGAACAGGTTACCCATTTGAAAGTCTCCACTGACCCACCCTCCGAGACCTTGCCTGCCATCACCTTCCTCTTCTGCCACTGTTGATAGGAAGGTTTTCAGGCTAACGGAAGCCAGTTACTAGAACCGCTGCCCAGAAATCCATAGACCTCCTGATATCCCCCTGTCCAATACCTTTGATTGCCTGAAAGGAGATAGGGAGGATTCGGACGGGACTCTGATATATCTGTGGTGCCTCTGATGTTGATACCCCTGCTATTAAACCTCCTGATGTCGCCAGGAAGAAACTGGTGAAACAAGAGGGTGGGAAGAAGTGGAAAAACATGACAGTAACTGCAGGGAGTGGCTAACATGGACTTTTACCAATGGATCTTCGTATTGCTTCCCTTAATGTATGCAGCCTTAAAGGCTTTAAGAAGAGAATGGGTTTTTTGCATTATGCGAACTCCCTTGACCTGGATATCCTATTATTGCAAGAAACTCATGTTTCAAATTTATATGATATACAACAAATAAAACGTGGATGGTACAAAGGCCCCTCTTATTGGACGTTTGGGGATGATACAGCGGATGGTATAGCTATCCTTTTTTATTCCTCCAAATTTTTGATTACCTGCATTATTGATATACTCCCAGGTAGAGCACTCATCATAGATTTCACCAAGCACACTTTACCCTTTCGGGTTATAGTTAGTTATAGTCCACAAACTAAAGCTGCTCGTATAGCTTTGCTGGATTTAATCAAGCCATTTTTATGTACACGCAAGTACATTTTTTGGGGTGAAGATTTTAACTGTTCCATTGACACAAAATACAGGATTTCCTCGGGAAAAAAAGCCTACTGTGATTCCCTAGCTCTGTCCACTTTGATAAAAGATGCCAGTTTGATAGATGCATACCGTTCTCTACACTCGGATGCAGGATTTACATATTACAGATCAGTATATCATACCAGAATAGATTTTTTTTTGTTTCACATCACTGTACCCCACGCTATATTTCTGTAATCCCAAATGAGATTTCAGATCATTGTCTTCTGATTGGTCACTTTTTCATTGGTTCCCCTACTGTATCCATATTGCACCACTCCCTATGAAAATTGAATAATTCCTTATTTGCCCCAAGATCTGTCCAATCTCACTTGCACGCTCTTTTCCAAGCACAAATTTCAGTTCTGGTTTGTTATGATTCTATGTGGGAATGGTGGAAAGACACGAAGACAGATCTGGCTATTTATTTCCAGACTTTAGGTAAAAAGACTGCCAGGGAAGGTTACCTTACATATCTAATGTATCGCAATCAGCTATATAAACTAATGTCTCTTCAATCCACATCCTCGGTAGATTATTCATCACAAATATCCAGAATAAAAGCCTGTATGTTCTTTCACCAATATGATAGTGCTCGATCGCTGGATTACATTATGAATACTGGTACTTCTATTTCTCCATCTGCTGATCCTTTTTCTGCTTTTAAAGACAGACTTCATTCGACTGTCATGCATGGTTTAAAAAATACTCACAGTACTGTATTGACCTCTATCCCTGAGATGTTATCAGTCACGTCCGATTATTTACAGACCCATTTTTGTACTGTTCCTAGCTCCCTTCCAGATATATCCCCCCTTCTGTCAACCCAGTTCCCTCAGCTTCCTGCACATTACATTCCTAACCTACTCAGATGGATTTCACAGGAAGAGATTGCCAATGCTATTTCCCATTTACAGTTGAAGGTTTCCCCTGGGCCAGATGGTCTCACACATGAATTCTATAAAATGTTCCAAGGACATTTATTAGAAATTTTGACTCAGGTCTTTAATTATGTTCTAGATAATATGGATGCAACATCTGGTTTTGGTTTATCCGTCCTGAAATTCTTATATAAAAAAGGAGATATCACCTCCCTAGCAAATTGGAGACCACTACATCTCCTGAATACAGATTATAAGATTTTTTCTAAAATTCTTTGTTCTCGGTTACGAATGGTTGCACCAGATTTGATAGATACTGCTCAAACCTGTGCTGTACCTGGTAGAACCATTCAAACAAATCTTTTCTTGTTACGTGAAAGTTTTGAAAAAAAACTACATGAGAAGATATTTGGTTATCTTTTTGTCCTGAATCAATCGAAAGCGTTCGATTCAGTACATCATAACTTCTTATTACACATATTATCACTGTATGGTATCCCTGACCAGTTTATATCTTGGATTTCACACATGCTATCATTAGCGTTTTTCTTTCCTATGATAAATGGATTTCGAGGCCCTACCCTATTACAGTGGGTTGGACTCCATCAAGGCTGCCCTTTTAGTCCATTGTTATATGTTTTTGCCCTAGATCCCATCATTAGGCAGATAAAATGGAATCTAGACATTATAGGTATTACTCCTCACCCCAGTTTGTTAGCTGTAAAAATCTCTGCTTATGCAGATGATGTAGTCTTATTTTGTTTCGATCTTTCCTCGAGTGATAAAGCTATTCAGACTTTTCAATCTTTCACATTAATATCTGGAGGTAAACTAAATCTCGAGAAAAGTGTATGTATCCCATTACATTACATCACTACAGATACAATGGCAATACATGGTATTAGGGTCTGTACTACCCCCCAGAAAATCCTAGGGATATGGTTTAACACGTCAAATGATTCTACTTATAACTGGGAAAAACGCTTAACCCTGGGTGATAACAAGGTATGTCTTTGGAAGACATGGAGGCTGAGTAAGAAGAAGTGGGTTATGGTGGTGAAGAAATTTCTATCCACGATCTTTTTATTTTTAAGTCACGTTTTTTGTCCACCTAAACATTTGGAAACTCAGTTGTTTAGTCTTTTTTTTCAAATGTTATGGGTCAGTCGCCTAAACCCTGTTAAGAGGCATGTTACATATTTACCCCCTAATCAGGGTGGTTTGGGAATGATAAACCCTCTATTTTTCTTTCTTTCCTTTTTTCTACATCATATTTTGCAAAGTCATACATATGTGTTAACTATATGTGATTCCTGGGTGTCGAAAGCGATGGATTCTTTAATGTTAGCCTGGATTGACCTTCCACCAATAGCTTCTCGCATACCTACCACTCCATCTTATGTTATTGATAGTTTATGTACCCTACGTTCCTGGAAAGTGAATAAATCCTCTATTTTAGGGCTCACTAGGAAACAGTTATATGTCTATTTTCTACACCTTGATGAACCAATATTAAGATTTCCAGTGTGCTCTCCATCCCATATGACATCTGCAATTAATATACTCAAAGATAAAAGAATCCCAGCTCATATGTGGGATGTTTCCTGGTTATGCTGTCATGGTAAACTACAAGTTCGTGATAATTTAAAACATAAATCAGCACAAGAGAGATATTGTCCCAAACCATCCTGCATCAACATTGAAGAGTCTATGGAACATTTTTTCTTTTCCTGTACAGATGCCCTCTTATTTTGGAAGACCTTAGCAAATAAGTGGAAATGGCCTTTTCTAAGTAGGATCACATATTCAACCCTTGTTCTAGGAGTTTTTTCTGGGTTTTGGGATGCATTCCACCCTAGTACATTGAGGTGTTGTTGCAGCTTGTAAATATTATATGTGGCAAGCTAGATGTAATCGTCTTACAACAGGTGCGACTTGTCCACTGGTTATTATTCAATATATTGAGTCCACAATTTTGAGCCTACAAGACATGGAATCGAAATGTCTTTCTCCTACCCAATTTGCATCCTACTGGGCTGGCATTACCTTTTTGACTTGATTAGATCTAAATAACTTTTAGTTGTGAATATGGTTCATTTTCTTTTCCCTCACCTGTATTATACTGTATTTCATGAATTTTTCAATGTTTCAGTATATGCTTGTATATTGTTTACTTGTTTTTCTGTTTCATGTACTTGATGTTATGTACTTTTCAATAAAAAATTCCCCTACTCTTTTCAATAAGTGCCATGGGATCTTTAACATCTACCTCAACTACCACCAATCCAGGAAGACTGGACCTCAGTTTAATGTCTCATCTGAAAGATGGCACCTCAGAAGTGCAACACCCCTCTCATGCTGCACTACAGTGTCAGTACTGGGATATTAACCCAAGTGCCAGGTGTGGGAACTGAACCCATGGCCCTCTGATCTCCCGGCCTCAGAGGCAAGTGTGCTACCTACTGAGCCACTGACACCGCAAATGGTATATAATGGTAAGATGCACCATTCATGCCTGGGTATAAAAGCTCTTCTGATAGATGAAAGGATTCTGTTTATAGCATGGGTTGCAAGTCTGCAATGATCATTTGCTGGCAGAGTGTTATTAATTAATTATCATTAAATTTCTGTCTTAACCTGCTTGAATGGGTATCCATTTAAAAGATATTGTGTGCATGGATTAGTGGTCCCTAAGTGCACAATAGCACATTTGGTTATATTAAATTCCATTTTATGATGGCCAGACCATTTTTCCAAGGTCAGTATAGCCTTCTTAAAGTTTTCTATTTTTAAATCAGTATCAACTGCCTAGCAAAGTTTGGTATCATCTGCAGATTTGCCAATGTTACCCATTATGCCATTATGCAGGTCTGAAACATATAATCTCAATAAAATGGGGCCCAACACTGATCCCTGAGGGTCTCCGCTGGTAACCTTAACTGGTGCAGAGGTGCTATTATTTAACCTAACAGCTTGTGTTCTGTTCAGCAGCCATGCATGAATCCATTTACTATATTGAGGATCAATTTTTAAATCACACATTTTATCACTCAGAACACTGTGTGCTACCTTATCAAATGCTTTCTTGAAATCAGTAAACAGTATATCCACTGGTTTTCTGTTGTCAAGGTGACTACTTACCTGTTCATAAAAGCTAATAAGGCTAGCAGTACATGACCTACCTGCCTTAAAGTCATGTTGCTTTGTATCTTTTAAATTATTTTCTTCCAAGTGGAGCTGTAACCTGTTTTTAAGAATTATCAACATCAGTTTGCAACTAACTGAGGTCAAGCTTATGGGGCAATAGTTGCTAGATAGTTGTTAGATAGTTGTTAGTGTCCATTTTACTACCTGTTTTGTGAACTGGCTTCACTGTAGCTTCCTTCCATTCTTCTGGGATAGTACTTGTTTGGAGTGAGCTATTATAAATTAATATTAAAGGGAACGCTACTGATACAATGTTTTCTTTAAGAACATGGGGCTGAGCCATCAGGCCCCGGGGCACTGTGTTCCTTTAGTAATTTAATAGCTGCAATGCTTTCACTTAGGCTAATTTCAGCATTAATAAACCAAGAATGGACTGAAAATGGTTTATTTTTTTGTTCTTGGGTGAATGGTGTGAGCATCCTTTTCATTACAAGTAATTTCAGGTGATGTTTGTTCATTATTTATCATATTCAACGGTTTATTTTTTTCTGAAAAGACTGTTGCAAAATAATGATTGAATGCATTTGATATGTCCACATTATCATTCATTTCTTCCCCATTAATAACCAGTTTATTAATTGAGTTATCCTTAGTTTTGTTATTATTAATGTATACATTAAAAGCGTTAGGGGTTTTAGCCAAGGCCAGTCATAATTATGTTTTCTTTCTTTCCATTTAAATCATTGTCTTAGTTTTCTTCAGTTGTTCCCTATACTTCTTTTGATTTATAGCACTCAGAAACTTTTTCATCATTTTGAATGTGTGTTCCTTGATAGAAATCTGTTGCCTAATTGAGTTAGTCAACCATAAAGGGACCTTGCCTTTATTGTCATGTAGTTTTTTTAATGGGGATATATAGTTTTTCTAATTCCATTAAGATGGATTTAAATAGTGAGCAGCAATCACTGATATTTAAATTTTAGAACATGGTTATCCAATCATACCCATTGAGTGCCTTATTGATTTGATCATGTTTATCTTTGTTGTAATCATACCTGTAATTAGTAGACTTACTAACAAATTTATTTTTATTAAATTCAATTAGGACTATGTTATGGTCACTGCTTCCCAAATTCCCAATAATGTCAGTCATAAATGACTCGTGGAAAAAGTTAACTAGAGCCGAATCAAGTATAATTGGTCAAACTTGTGGGGTCCTTAACTAACTGTTCTAACCCTGACATTATGACTGAATCAAGGAATAATCCCTCTTGATTGTTTTTTACTGTGAGATTTTTCCCAGTCGATACCTGGCATGTTGAAATCTCCAATGTTCATGCTCTTGGAACTTTGAGTGAGTTGCTTAATTTTGTCCATCAGTATTTTATCCTGCTCTAAATTTGATGCTGGGGGTCTGTAGTAGTTTGTAAAAAGAAAATGTTTTCCATCTTGTTCAGATATGTTGATGCATATATCCTCTAGCAAACCTTTCCCAGAATATGGGAGTGTGTGTTCAGTTGCTTTAACTATGTTTTTGGTATAAATGCAAACACCTCCTCCCTTTTTATTATGTTGATTTTTGTGAAATAATGTTTATCCTGGGATAGCAGTGTACCAATCAGATACATTATCCCACCAGGTCTCAATGAGTGCAGCTATATCGATCAGGTGGCATGACATTAATTCAGCTAGTTCTGTTATTTTGACTGTGTTTAAGCTCCTTGTATTTGTTACAAGGATTTTGTAGTTATTACTGTACTCAATGTGTTGATGATTTGTTCTCCCTTTTTGCCCCATACAATTTAGTTTAAAATATTGTGAATTGTTTTTGAAATTGTTTTGCCCAATACTGCAGATCCCTTTTCATTGAGGTGGAGACCATCCCATCTATATAACTCCAAATTAGTTGAAAACCTTTCCCAATGAGTGAAGCATTTTATTTTGTTTTGTGTTGTCCATTTTCAGAGCCATTCATTCACCTTTTTTATTTTGGTCTGTTTATGAAAATTTGCCTTGGGTACTGGCAAAATCTTTGAGAAACAATATTCAAAGCCCATTTTTTTCAGATTAGCTGCAATCTCAATAAAGTCTGATTTAATTATCTCAATGGGGAATCGATCAATGTCATTACTGCTTGCATGCAGTATAAATAGGCTATTGGTTAACTAGGATCTGCAGCTTATCAGTAGGTAGGGAAATGGGCAGCTTATCCAGTAGGTAGGGAAATGGACAGACTAGGTGGGCCAAGCAGTCCTTATCTGCCATCCTTTCTATATTTCTATGTAACCAATGGGTTTTTACCTTTATTTTCAACTATCGTTGGGAGCATTCTACCTAGGTCCCTGATCCAGGCTCCTCCGTAACTTGAACAAGTAATATTTTCTTTGTCTTTGCCACAAATGTTTCTATCAGAATACTTCAGGATTGAGTCTCCCAACACATAAATCTATCTATGATTAGCTGTAGGCTGCTGCAGTCCTGTATCCATGCTCTTATTTGTGATGTGTTCATTCTTGAGATTGAGGTGCTATAGTAATATTACTGGTGTTTACTCGGTTTACTGGGTTTTATCAGATAGAAGATGGTCCGAAGACCCATTGAGACTACCTCTCCACACCCTGTGGAGTAAAACATCTAATTACCCAAAAGGTATTTATCCAGATAACTTTTAAACAGTTCTATGTTAGAAGCATCAACTATTTGTTGTGGTAACTTATTCACAGGTTTGCAACTCTGATGGTGAAGTAGTGTTTCCTTTTATCCTTAAATGTCACAGGCACAAATAGTTGTCTATTATTACATCTAAGAATACCTATTTTATTTGCAAACTTAAACCCACAGACTGTTTTCAAAATATTATCTTTTGGGATGTTAAATAAATATAATAAATCTCCTCTATTTCTAAATGTATCCAGGTCATAAAGGTCAAGTGCAATACATCTATGCTTATAGCTGATATTCTGTAGTTTAGGGATTAGTTTAGTAACTTTTCTTTGAACAATCTCAAGAAGGATTTTATCCTTTTTAAGATAAGGTGCCCAAAAAGCGGCACCAAATTCCAAGTGTGGCCTAATAAATTAATTATAGATAGGAATTAAACAAGCTTCCTGTTTGCAGAAAAATGATTTTTGACAGCAGATATAATTTGGTTAGCTCTTAAAGTAATGTGTCTGCAATGTTCCCCTGATGATAATTGGTTAGTTATCAGAATGCCCAGATCTCTCTCTGAAGATACTGATCTAATTTCCAAACTGTTTAGGTAATATCTAATATAATGATTTTTTTTAATCCCAAGTGCATAATGACACATTTGTCACTATTAAAAAACATTTCATTGTTTAAAGACCATTTTTTGAGTATACTAATATCATTTTGAAAAGAGTTTGCTTGCTCAATAGACTTAACCTTATTACAGATCTTTGTATCATAGAAACATGAAACATAGAATGTGACGGCAGATAAGGACCGCTTGGCCTAGCCAGTCTGCCCATGTCTCTGCTTACTGGATAAGCTGCAGATCCTAGTTAACCAGCAGCCTACTTCTTTCTACCCCCATGCCCTAGAATTGCCTTATGACTGTCCCATGCATGCTTGAATTCCACCACTGTTTTTGACTCCACGACCTCCTCCAGAGGCTGTTCCATGCATCCACAACCCTCTCTGTGAAAAAATGCTTCCTTAGAGAATTACCTCTGGGCAGCCCCCTCTATCTTCAAATTGTACCCCCTTGTTCCCATGCACCTCTTTTTGAAAGATGCTACCCTCTTGGACTTTGTTGATTCCCTTAAGGTGCTTGAAAGTTTCTATCATGTCCCTCTCCCTTCTTTCCTCGAGGCTATACATATTAAGCTCCTTAAGTCTCTCTTCATATCTCTTCTGGTGCAGACCCTGCACCATTTTATGCCCTCCTCTGGACAGCTTCCATCCTGTCTATGTCTTTGCGAGACTGGGTCTCCAGAACTGCACAGATACTCCAGATGGGTCTGACCAGCTGTCTGTACAGAGGATAATAACTTCCTGTTTTCTACTGGTGATGCCTCTCCCTATGCATCCCAGTATCCCCAACCCTCCTTGCTGCCCTCTCACATTGCTTGCCCATCTTTGGGTCATCTGATATGACTACCCCAGGTCCCTTTCCATTTTGTTGTTGTTAGTATCTCCCCCCATTGTGTACTCTTCCCCTGGGTTTTTGTTTCCCAGGTGCATTACCTTGCACTTCTTAGCATTGAATCTAAGCTGCCATACATTTGACCATTCCTCTAACCTTGCCAAGTCCCTTTTCATCCTTTCCACCCCACCTTGTGCATCAACTCTGTTGCAGATCTTTGTGTCATCTGCAAAGAGACATACTTTTCCTACCAGTCCCTCTGCAATGTCGCTTATAAAGACATTGAAGAGGACAGGTCCTAATACTGAACCCTGCGGTACCCCACTAGTAACCCCCTTTCTTCAGAGTGGACTCCATTTACTATTACTCTCTGTGTCCTATTTTCCAGCCAATTTTTTTGCAGGCTATCATCTTGGGACCCACTCCCAGGCTAGCTAACTCTATATTAATCTTTTGTGTGGGACTGTGTCAAATGCCTTGCTAAAAGTCTAGGTAAGCCATGTCAACCCCTCCCTGATCTACTATTTTGGTCACCCAGTCAAGAAATCTATCAGATTTGTCTGGCATGACCTTCCCTGTGAATCCATGCTGCCTTGGGTCCTGTGCCCCTCTGGCCTCTAGATATTTGACAATTCTTTCCTTCAGAAGTGATTCCATCATTTCCCCACCACTGAGGTTAAACTAACAGGTCTGTAGTTTCCTGCTTCTTCCTTGCTCCCACTTTTGTGAAGGGGAATCACATCTGCCCTCCTCCAGTCCTCGGTACCACCTCATCCTCCCATGATTTATTAAACAGGGTAGTCAGTGGTGTCACTAATTCCACCCTTAGTTCTTTTAGAATTCTGGGATGAATCCATCAGGCCCCATTGCTTTGTCCACCTTCAGTTTTAAGAGTTCTTTCAGAACCCTTTCTTCTGTAAATGGGCTGGTATCAACTTCTGTATCCAGAGTGTTTCTACTGTTTGTTTTAGGTACCTCCCCCTCTTCCTTTGTAAATACTGAGCAAAAATATTTGTTTATTTGTTTAGTATCTCTGCCTTTTCAGAGTTACCCTCTGCCCACCCCCCCCTTTATTAAGCCTCACTATCCCTCCCTTGGTCTTCCTTCGCTCCCTGATGTACCTATAAAAGGTTTTTATCCCCCTTCTTAACTGAGTTGGCTATCTTTTCCTCAGTTTGGGATTTTGCTGTTCTTCTGCCTTCCAGCTTCCTTTTGCTTTAACTGATACAGTTCTCTGTCCTGCTCCTTCTGTGATTCCTTGTACTTCCTGAAAGCTTTCTTTTCTCTTGAACCTTCACTGCCACTTCCTTTGAGAACCATAGTGGTTTCTTACATTGTTTAGTTTTGTTTATTTGCTTCACACAAAGGCTTGTTACCTCTGTGATGGCAGTTTTATTATTCCCATTGTTCTTCCCCCTCCTTCCTGCCCATTTGCTAGTGCATTCCTTAGGCACTCACCCATTTTAGCAAGGCAGCCTCCTAAGTCCAGTACCTTTGCCTTTGTGGCTTGACTCCTATTGCTGTGTTTGTTATGAACCATACTGTTAGTGGTGCTAGTTCCCAGATGGCTACCCACTTCTACATCAGTGAACCCTCTTCATCTCCATTTGAGAGAACCAGGTCTAAGATTGCTCCCTCTCTAAAGGGCTCCAATACTAGTTGTCTAAGGCATGCCCCTGTAGGGCATCTAGAATAACCCCACTCTTGAAGTGGCTGATGCAACTGCACTCCAGTTAACATCTGGCATATTCAGATCACCATCAGCAATATCTCCCTTTTCTGCCTTACTAAGTATACTTTCTATCATTTCCTTGTCCATTTCCTCCCCTGAGAAGGAGTCTGTATCTAACCCTGTGCGGATTGTGGTGCCATTGCGGTCTCAAATTTACCCACAGTGCTTCTTCTCCTCCCTGTTTTACCTTTTGTTCTGCTGCTTTGATTCCTTCCCTTATGTAAAGAGCTACTCCTTCTCCTCTATTACCCTCTCTGTCCCTCCTGTAGATAGTGTATCCTTGTATGTTTACGTCCCAGTCATGGTTTTGTGTGAACCATGTTTCTGTGACTGCCACGATATCCAGATGCTCCTCCTCCATCAAGGCCACTAATTCAGGAAGCTTGTTACTCAGACTATGGCATGGGTGGAAGCTGGAGGGGGGAAGATTCAGGGGAGAAAGGAGGAGGTGCTACTTCACTGAGAGGGTGGTAGAGCCATGGAATGCACTACCTAGGGGGCTGGTGGAGGCAGAGACAGTGGAGGGGTTCAAGAGGGGGTGGGACAGGTACAGGGGAAGGGTTCAGGAAGCAAAATCCAATGCAGAAAGAATATCCGGAACTGGGAAGGGAGAAGCCAGAGAAGGTGAGGGGGACAGCAAGGTCAGCACCCAGGGTGGGGGCTGACCAAACGAGCAGACACGAAAGACCATTAGGCCTATTCTGCTGGCATTTTAGTATGTTAGTATGTTAGACTCACGGGCATTGGTACTCATTGCTTTCCATTTTTGATGGCTTTACCTTCAGTTGCAGCATCCCCACTGACCTTTCTACCTTGGTCTTTTCTCATTTAGTACCCTGTTTTGTAGGGAGGCTGGGATTTTCCTGCTGCTTATCAGTGCCTCCCCCCTTGACTAGTTTAAAAGCTTGCCAATGAAGCATTTAAACTGATTGCTCAAAAGACTTGTTCCCTTTCTGGACAGATGCAGACCATCCTGCCAGTATAGGCTGGTGTCCCTCCAGGTGGAACCCCAGTCGCCAATGAAGCCAAACCACTGTGCTCCACACCATTTTTTCTACCATTTATTAAACTGCATGGTGCAAAGTACCCTCGCCTCACTCATGCCATTGACAGGCAGCACCTCTGAGAAGGATACTGTGTGTGCTACTTGTCTTAGGCCCCTCCCCAGTTCTACAAACTCCTTCTGCACTGCTCTAATCTCATGTTGAGCCAAGTCATTTGTCCCTAGGTGGACAATGATGTCCAGCTCAGACTCCCATGCAGCTGTTCTCCTGATCCTGAGGATGCGTTTCCTGTCCCTTCAAGCCATTGCACCAGGCAGGCACCTTACTTCAGTTTTCCCTGCTCTCCCCAGTTCTATCCCCCTAATAATTGAGTCCCCCACCAGGAGCTGCTTCCTTTCCTTGTGGTGTCCTCTGCCTCCTTCCTGTGGGCCTCCCTTGTGACAGGTGTCCTCAGCCTCTTTAATCTCATCTGTGGGTGCATCCATAGGGGAGCTGTGCTCCCCCAGAATGGTGTATGGATTGTGAGTGGAACAACTGACTGGGTGTGCCTCTGTTCCACCATCCTCACCCTCCCTGAGCCCACTGTGGTCCAACTGCTGTGCTTTCTTTGCAACCTCTGAGGCAGTGGTGGTGGCTCTGGTGCTCCCTGGATGGGGAGGTTCCCTTCTTACCATCCAGTCTGGCCTGGGGGAAGGTTCCCTTACTGCTGTCCAGTGTGGCCTGAAGATGGGCAAATTCCTCCCTCAGGGCAGAAAGTTGTCTGCAAATAGGGCAGCATCTCAGCCTCCAGAAAGTCTCCCGGAAGACTGCTGCCCCACAGCCATTACATTGCACTACTCCCCACACGATTATGTACTTTTTTTTTGTTTGTTTGTTTTTGTGTGTGTGTTTATGTGTGTGATTGGCTTGTTATATAGAAATATATATATTATACAATGTGTATGCTTATATTTTCAGTGCTGTGTGCTAGAGGATGATGACATTGATATGCACCTTGCACTCTTGAGGAAATGATGTCAGAACCCGGTATAAAGGAACTATTTCCGGGGGTGGAGTGAGGTGGGAAGGATTGGACCTAAACTGTGCCCTCACAAAACAATCAGCTAAGAGCTCTGACCCACCGTTGTGATGAGTGCCTTCCTGTCAGCAAGACACCATACACAACAATTTGACAGAGCAAATCCCCTTCTAATCAAACAGAGAAAAATTCAGACATCCAAGTCAGGCACAGGTAAAGCTCCCTAGCCCCAAAACAGCCTGGTGGTTTGTGCTTCTGAAAGCAGTCAGCCCCAAAATAAGTCAGCTGTGCTTTAAACTCTTCCTGCACTGAAAATCTTAATTGTAACAAGACTGCACTTTTTTCAGGATTTGTGACAAATGTTTAGCCCAGGGTTTAAACTCTTCCTGCACTGAAAATCTTAAGAATTGTAACAAGACTGTCTTTTCCTGATTAAGTTCCTTATTTCACCTTTCAGTTAGAAGTAGCCTCCACCTGTAGAATATCTGCTACAAACCAAAGACAATTGTAAAGTTCACCTCCCTCTGTTGTGAGCACAACTCGCTTTCTTGCAAATCCTATGTTCAGTATCGTAGCTCCCAGCACGAGGTAGCTTGCCTTAAAAAATATTAGCTGTTCTCCTTAAAAAATATTAGCTGTTCATCAGCAAACTTGCAAATATGGGCCTTTAATCCAATATGTAAATCAGATATAAAAATATTAAATAACGTGGACCCCAATACAGAGCCCTGGGGGACTCCACTAGTAACAGGGATTGACTTTGAATAAATATCATGGATTTTAACCTTTTGAATCCTAGAATTTAACCATGTTGTAACCCATAGTATAATATGATGATCTAGACCCGTATTAATCATTTTATTAATAAGGATATTATGTGAAACTTTATCAAAAGCTTTTTTAAAATCAAGAAATAAGACATCAACTGGAATATTTTGATCTAACATAATCTGGTGGCCTGGTGATGGGGTTGATCTCCATTTTTCATAGAAATATAGAAACATAGAGGTTGACTGGCAGATAAGAACTGCAAGGCCCATCCAGTCTGTCCATTTCTTTTTCTACAGTACCTTATAAATGTGCCATTGGCCTTTGCTCTGTCAGTGGCCTATCTATTCAAACTCATCTGTATTGCTCCCTTATGCCTATCCCATGCCTGTTTGAAGCCCTGCACTGTATTCATAGCCACCACTTCCTGAAGTAGACCGTTCCATGCATTCACCATTCTTTCTGTGGAAAAGAATTTCCTCACATTCCCCCTTAATTGGCCTGCCTCTAATCTCATGCTGTGTCCTCTTGTCCTGCTATTTTTCTTATATTGAAACATGTTAGACTCTTTCACCTTGTTAATGCCCTTAAGGTGTTTAAATGTTTCGATCATATTGCCTCTCTCCCTCCTTTGCTCAAGGGTATACATATTGAGCTCCGTTAATCTGTCCTCATATGTCTTCTGATGCAGTCCCTGCACCATTTTGGTTGCCCTTCTCTGGACTGACTCAATTTGGTTAATGTCCTTGTGAAGGTGTGGCCTCCAGTACTGCACGCAGTACTCCAGATGGGGCCTAGCCAGTATCTTGTAAATTATTACCTCCCTCTTATGACTTGTGATACCCCTACTAATACACATTAACATCCCTCTAGCCTTACCTACTGCTTTAGAGGTCTGCTTGGATGATTTCAGGTCATCGGTGATGATGATGCCCAAGTCTCTCTCTTCCTTTGTAACTGCCAGCAACTCCCCCTCCCAGGCTATAGGTGGCTTCAGGGTTTCTCTTCCCTACGTGCATGATCTTGCACTTCTTTGCATTAAATCCCAGTTGCCACTCTTCTGACCATTTTGCTAGTTTATCCAGATCCCTTCTCATTCTGCCCACCCCATCTGGATCATCTACTCTGTTGCAGATCTTGGTGTCATCTGTAAATAGACAAGCCTTACCCTCTAGTCCATCTGCAATGTCACTAATAAAGATATTGAAGAAGACTGGCCCCAGGACTGATCCCTGAAGTACCCCACTTGTGACTCGCATCTCTTCTGACTGCATACCATTTACCACCACTCTCTGTTTTCTGCCCGTCAACCAGTTTGCCACCCAGTTGACCAACTTCTGACCAACCCTAAGCCTACCCAGCTTGTTTATCAATCTTCTATGTGCAACAATGTCAAAAGCTTTGCTGAAGTCAAGGTAAGTGACATCGACTGCTCCACCTTGGTCCACCACTCTGGTTACCCAGTCAAAGAAATCTATGAGATTAGTTTGACAGGACCTTCCTTTTGTAAACTCATGCTGTCTTGGATCCTGTGCCCCTATGGAGTCCAGGTGTTGCACTATCCTTTCCTTAAGGAGTGCCTCCATAATCTTGCCCACTACTGAGGTAAGATTTTGGAGGCACTCCTTAAGGAAAAGATAGTGCAACACCATTTTGCATTATAGCATGATTTTTCTCTAGCCTGTACTTGTTTCCACAGTAGTGGATGTGTTTGGCTGTTGAGCAATATCTAATTCTAGTGACTTACTACATGTTTTATCAGAGGCCTGGATATAATTAGAAGGAACCTGAGAATCATTTGTATGGTCAAGAATATCATATCTATACTGTAGAGGTAGATTAAATTCCACACATCTACATCTTTTTTTATGATGTTTCTTTTTTGTCCTAATTGGGCTCTAATCATCTTCCTCCTCATTACTTACATCCCAGAAACATTTTTTGTGACTCTCACCGTCCTTTATTTGTTTGTTGCAATACTTGATTTAAAGTTGGTGCTTTCTCTACTGATAAGGGATTAAGCTCCATTTCACTTGCCTGCAACTCACTAAAAGATTTTTCCAGCTCAGTTATCTTTGTTTTAAGCAGTAAGATTTCAATACACTGTTCACATTTCAGTCCCTCAAAGCCAGTTTGGCTTTCCAAGCAGAACTTATTGCGTAAGACAGAAATCATAGCGACTTCCCCAGAACTAAGGGTAACAAAGCATATTCATGTTCCCAGTAATCTACCAGATACTATCAAGTTAAGGATTTAAAAGGTCCTCTTACCCATGATCTCAGTGATCCTCAGTGGACACAGCAGACACGCGTAGAGATGCACGTGACTCTGTGCATATCTCCTCATGCGTGGACGTGTGCTCTGCTCCTACTCACTCTGCTCGAAGGAGCACGTCTTTATATCACTAGTACAGGAAGTAGCTTGTATTTACTTCCTGTCTAGTGAGACAGCACTTCAGTTAAATGATATGATTTGTGCCTGTATACCTTACCGCCTCTTTATGCAGAGGACTTCTAAGTGTACAAGGAGCACTGCCCTTCACCTGGCAAGTGCTGTTTTAGTAAATGTTAGTGGCCGAATGAGCCATAGTGCTAAGGTCCCTGCTGCTAGGTAACAGAAGCCGCAGGGACCAGATGTCTCTCACCAGAGGCTAGCAATTAAAACTGCCAAAACAGTGTGTAAAACAGTTAGTATGTATACTCCGCTGCAGGGCAAAGCAGCCACCTGCCTGAGTAACCAATGCCTTTTGTAGGAGTGTAATCTAGTGGCTAGAGCAGAAGTTTGAAGCCCATGAATGGGTTATAAATAATTCTGGCCCTAAAAGTGTTAAGGATTCAGTCAAAATAGCTTACGTAAAGCAAATTTCCATTGGTAACAACAAGATTGATAGATGTAGTCCGACTTGTTACTTTCCCCTTTAAAGCACCAGTACAATTATCGCAAACAATACCATTATCACACCTACCATGCCCCCCCACAAATGTGCTATCTTTTGTGCTTTTGTCCCCCTGTTTTAATGTCATGAAAAGCCTAGAATAAAAATGAAATGTCAGAAATGCGTCACACAGTGTTGTGTCCCCAGAGAGAAAATGCTTCCTTTAAGTCAGATACTTTTGCCACACACGCCTGAGAAGGTGGTGCAAAGCACATATGAAGCTTGCCAGAGAACTTAAACATATTTATCAGACTAAGCATTTTTGGGCCTGCCACCCCACTGCTTGCTAAGTGACATCATTGCCTGAGTTGTGACACCGCCTGCTGCTGCTCTCCCTGCTAATGTAACTGAATGAAAAGTCCAGATGAAGAATAAAATGCCAGAAATGCATCTCTTTATCCCAGGTAGAAGCACTGCCTGTGTTGACACCTGCTGCATCACCAGTACATGCTGCCCTTTGTGTGTGCCATGCCTTCATGTCACAATGGTAAGTTCTTGTGCGTGCTGCTATAATTTTTTTTTCCAGAGACACAGCCATTTAATTTCTATCTATATAATCTTGTTCTGTGTTGTAAGCAGTCTGTCATATTGTTCCTTTTCAGAGACTCTTCACACTTTACCGTGGTGGACATGATGCTCAAATCACATGAACATGCGAGCAATACATATGTTATGACTAGAGCCTGATGAGTAATGTGGTATTGTCAAATTCAAATGTTCTTTTTTTGTGTTCTTTTTTTTGGGGGGGGGAGCTATGGTACACTGAAAGACAATCATTTATGCTTACTTTTTTTTTTTTAAGTCATCGTAGGCACAGCGTCAGTGGGCCACCACAAGTTTCAGATGTCTGGTGCTGAGTTTGGCTGCACAGAAACTGTCAACCCATGAAAGGTGAGTATTTTGGGGGGGGGGGCATTATTTAAAAAAAGTTAAAAAAAATGGTTCGTTAAGGTTTTGATCATCTTTACAGGTCTTCAGCATATCATCAGAACTGAAAAAAATATTTAACAGCTGTGATGCATGAAAAACGTGATTTTTCTCGTTCTGAGTGACTGGTATGATATGAATAATGAACTGTACGCAAATACCTATGGCTGTACTTCCCTGACCTGTATCACCCCAAAAATCCTTACTTGAAAATGCATATCAATGAGTACAATGATCAAGCTGAGATACTGTATTCAGGATTAAATAGGGCCGGCTTCTTGTGAGCACAAAGATTCAAGTGGAGCATCCCACAGAATGTGAACACAAACAGAAGAATCAGAGTACACCAAGGATCTTGAGTGACGTGGCATGATATAACTGGGTGTCCCCCAGTCATTTTCCTCATATGTGATGAAACCGAAAACTTTAAAGGGTACCTAAACAAGCAGTTTTTTTAAACTGCGAACTCCAAAATCTGGCTTCTTAGCAAGGAAAAGTAAAGGCTGCTGTTTAATTTATGCTAAAACTGCATTTATGCAAATAACATAAATGTAGTTTCATAGCTTTTGAAAAATGTAAACGTCAGCCTTTCACTTTCAAAAGACAGCCTTGGTTCCTCCCTAAGATGTCTGCCAAGTGTGTTAAGTGATGAGTCATGATGACATCATCAGAGCCAGAGACAGAGAGCCACATATATTTCTGTAGTGCTAACTAGTTCTTCTTTCTCTCTTTATTTTGAATTGTTGTACCAGAATGCTCAACACCATGTATTAACCCATGGATTATTTTGATCAGTACACATGTTAGGCTATGATTTTGTTCATTTTGTTTACTCTAACTTGCGGAAAATGTTTTGCAATCCAGCTGACTTTTTCTTTGGCAAACTGCATTACAGTACAACACTTCAAATACCTGATGATTTAGTGGTTATACGATGCACTGAATTTTGTTTTTTGTTAACCAGAAGAGAGACACACTAAGCTAAAAGTTTGTGTACAGGTGTGGCCTCGGAACACAAGGCAGTTTAGTGACTTGCTCAGGGTCACACAGCAAAGTATTGGTCTTGTTCAGTTCCAAAGGTCATGCTCTCTTTTTAAACCACAAATAAGGCTTTCTTTTTCCAAATGAACCCCCTGCACCTAGCCTGGCTTCTGCTTGAACACCCCACCATCCATACCCTGTCCTTAGTACTGCCTGGGGCCGCATATGAGCTTGCGGTCTCATGAAGAGAATTATCACACCTCAGATTGTAATCTTGTACCTCAGAGAGTTGTGCACACTTATACTGGTACACGTCATCAGCTGTCACTGTTAAAAATGCCTCCCAAATCACTATCCAGTCCACATTCTCAATGTTTGACTTCTGCTTCTACAGTAAACATTGAATGGATCACGATCCTTCTGCACAGTGAAGGTAATATGTACAGTTTCCTGTTGTGTTTTTTTCCCCACCTCATTAATCAACAACTAGGTCTTCCTGGAGGGCCAAGCAATAAGCATCATGACCCACCAGAAAAACTGCTGTTCATGCCCTCATAAGGGCTGCACTTACAATGGATAACAATATTATTAGCAGGAGAGGCATACCAATACCTTGAGTGAATCCACTTGACTTCCAATGCCAGCCTCTCCTTCATCTGTGATCTGCAGAACCCCACAGGACAGTACCCAGCAATTCTTCTCCAGTACTTTTCTGTGCTCTACTCCACAATGTGAGTTGGCTGGCTACCACCCTTCCAAATCTTGAATGAGCTATACACAACTCCCTCAATACTATCCTAACAAACATCAACACCACCCCCCACCCGAGGGTAGGCTTCCTACACTGAATTCAAGTAACAGTTTAGGTGCAGCCCTGCCACTCTGAGTATTTGTCATCACTGGTTACTCTCATCCACAGTCAGGTAGTGATCACGATGCTGGCAGCCCCACATTTCAGATCTTACAGTGATCTGCTCAGCATCCTCCTTCATGTCTTCAACTAACCTGAATATAGCTGTACCCTGCTGGAATGGCCTCTTCAGTCCCTCTCTGGCATTCATTCTTCTCACCTGCTCCCCACACCAAAAACTGGTGAATTCACTACCCTTCCACATCATGAATGTGTTTAGTACACTCTTCCGTGTTATATTTACATATTAATAATAAACATGATCTTCTGGTAAGCCAGGCTGATAGCATGGCACAAGTGGAAAAATAGGCTTTCCTACCCATATAAGATCTAAGCCACCTATGATTAGGCACTATTACATGACATGCACAATGATGTGCACACCCATCATTTAATAGTGCCTAATCAAAGGTAGCCTAGATCTTTTAAGGTTAGAAAAGTCCATCATTCCCATTGTTCCCTGCTGCTATGAGCCAGACTTACTGGAAAGATATGTTTATATTTGATATATCAAAATAAAACTGGGACTGTACTACTTGCATTCCTCATGCAGAAAGGTGATACGCTCACCAGTTGTTGGTGTGAGGAGGAATAGTGAAGAATGAATACCAGAGGAGGAACTGAGAAGGCCACTCTTGCAACATATTGCTATATTCGGGGAAAGGGGACAACAGAATAAGAGAAGTATGAGCAGATTACTGTGAGAAATAAGATGTGGGTCTGCCAGCACCTTGATCACTACCTGACCTCGTTGTCCTGGCCAACATTCCCCTTCCCATAAAACCAGTTCATGCAATTGCCCAAGGCTGTGTATGGATATTAATGTATAAAATGGCTTCCACTATATGTTCTGTCACTTCACTACCAGCCTAGTATTGCTTGTAAAGCACTTTGGGATACAATGTGTATGTAAACCACTATATAAATGATAATTCTTATTATTATTATTTCCCATGGAAAAAGAAGACAAGACAAGCATATATTTGAGTTTTGGGAAAGTATGAACTCTAACATTGGACTGCACAAGAACTTTGCTACAAAAAAAGTGGTGGCTCTAGGGGGTGGTGAAGGGTGTGGCTGCACCTCCCCCCACATAGTAACATCCTTGCTTGCTGCTGCTGCTGCATTTCACTTTGTTGAACTCTGATTTATTGATTGTATAAATGTTTACATTCAAACTATTACATTTGTAGGTTCTGTCAAAAACTTACTAGAAAAGAATAATAGCAAAATATATAAAGGTTTAATAAAAACGTTAAAAGTGCATATTAAGCATACACACCACCCAAGCACCCCCATTGTAGTATCCTGGATCCACCATAACCACTAGACCACCAGGTTATTCAAGATGTGTACTGCGCTGTGGTTTGCCACAGAGAAAGTCAGTTGGATTAAAACACATTTTCAGCACGTTAAAGTAAACAAAATGAACAGAACCACAGCCTAACATGTGTATTATACAAAATAATGCACTTGGTTTTGACCATTTGGGTGAAACAATTTTATACAAAGGGAAAACAGAACCAGTTAGCACTATAGAGAGCCATATATTTCATTGACTTTGGCTCCAATGATGTCATCACATAACACATTTGGCAGCCATTTTAGGAAGAGGTAAGGCAGTTTTTTTGGAATTAGAAGGCTGATTTTACAATTTTCAAATGCTTTGAAACCACATTTAGCTAAATTATATAAATGTAGTTTTAGCATTAATGAATACAGCAGCCTTGCCTTTAGTCACCTAAGGAGTCAGATTTTTGAATAGTTTGTTGTCAAAATGCTGTTTAGGTATCCTTTAAAAAAACTGGGTTTCATACAACTTACACCGCCTAAAAACTTAAAGCTATGTAATTCATGAACCGTGATTGTGAAGATAAAGAATGTGATTTGCATCGTAATGAGTAACTGGTTTGACATGACTAATGAACTGTATGCAAATACCTATGGCTTTACTTCCCTGACCTGCAACACCCCAAAAACCCTGACTTGAATGCGCACATCAGTGAGTACAACGGTCAAGCTGAGATACTGCCTACAGGTTTAAATAAGGCCGGCTTCTTGTGAGCACAAAGATTCAAGTGGGGCATCCTACAGAATATGAACTCAAATTGCAGCATCGGAGTATACCAAGGATCTCGTGTGACATGACATGATATAACTGGGTGTCCCCCAGTCATTTTCCTGATTCGTGATGAAACTGAAGACTTTAAAAAAAACATGGTTGCATACAACTTACACCCCAAAAACTTTAAGTTGTGTAGTTTGTGAATTGTGATCATGAAGATGAAGAATGTGATTTGTATCACGAGTGACTCATGATGATCATCCCGACTTAAAAATGCACACAAATGAGTACAATGTTCACGCCGAGATATGCACCGCAAAAGTGTACTGAAGGGAAGCCAAACAACTGTGACTTACAAATGGAGATCGGGCCCTAAAGAGATGCAGACACACAGACAGATGGAGATTGCACTTAAGAGATGTGGCCGAACAGGCACAACACCACCTTAACCAGTGGTCAAAATCAGAAATCCCAAACTGGAACAATAATACCTTTTGAGAGGTGGGGGCAGTTGCTGTAACAGTCCACTACCCACTGAGGTAGAACAAAGCAGTAAAAAGTACTGCACAGCAGATAGATGTCTACTTTTCCATTTGCAGATTATACTGTAAAGCCACTAGAGGACAATAAGACAAGTAGGTAGCAATCCTCTTCCCACTGCTCCCCCTAACACTTTTGTCCTGCATCATTCATACCTAAATTCTCTGCCTTTTACCCCTGTCTGTAGTGTCCCTTGCACAGGCTCCCAGGGTATCACGTGCCTTTCAAACCAGGGTTTGAACCAGGTACCTTTTGCTTCAAAGGCAGCAACCCTACCACTGCACCACTGAGTATA
Organism: Neoceratodus forsteri; assembly: GCA_016271365.2. Classification (NCBI taxonomy): domain Eukaryota; kingdom Metazoa; phylum Chordata; order Ceratodontiformes; family Ceratodontidae; genus Neoceratodus; species Neoceratodus forsteri. The sequence continues at coordinate 103,142,099 of CM028129.1, read as the reverse complement.
CCACACTGTTAGGTGTCAGCAAGACCCACTCATACCTGCCCAAGCTCACATCTACCACCACTGTACTCCCTCACAACACCCACCCATGCAAACTAACCATACCACTGTTGCTAATCATGTTTTTCTGTCTTTCAGATGAGACGTTAAACCGAGGTCCCATCTGCCTGTTCTGGTGGTAATTCAGGTGGATTAAAGATCCCATGGCACTTCTCAAAAAGAGTAAGGGAATTTCCCTGGTGACCTGGCCAAATTTCCCCCCATTCACTAAAATAATACCAATAGCTTAATCTGGTTCAAGGTCAGCTGGCATTCATCTGTATCCACCTCCCCTGAGATGTGCCTGAAAATAGGCAGAATTTGTCTAATGCACTTACCCGGTCAACAAAAACTAAATAAATAAATACATTACCCTGCTCAGCAGCAAACCCCCAGTTGCCTTTGATATGTACACACCTTTGCTGCTGGGGGAGCACCTAACCCCCTCATAGCCTCTCTGTCACCCTGTCTCTCCCCATAGGTTCCCCGTACTCTCCCCTTCCCTCCCCTCTACCCCATCTCCCCATCTCTCTGTGCCTGAGCCCTCCATGTCTGTTCCTCCACCTGGCCTTCCCAGCCCACACGCAGCTGCCCATTCCCTGGTCATCACCTTCTAAGCTTGCCAGACGCTGCTACCCAGCAAAACACCACCAATTCATGGCCCGAGTCAGGATCTTCCACTTGCTTCTTCTACTATCTGGCAATGTTCACTCCAATCCTGGCCCAGCAGCACCCTTCCCCCAACTATGGTTACCCATGGCGCTTTGAATAGCCGCAATGAATATCTGCAGCCTGCCTAAAAAAATGACACCCCTGCAATGCTGGATGGCACAGCACCAACCAGACATTCTGGCTTTAACAGAAACCTGGCTGTCAACCCCAGACTCATTTGTGTCTATTCCTGGCTACTATCTCATTAGGCTTGATCATAACGGCAAGAGAGGTGGTGGCTGTGCCTTCTATGAAAATGACTCACTGCATTACCAAGCCCTGCCTGCACCATCACTGGACCATGATGCATACGCCCTCTCAATAAAACTCTCCCCTGACCCAAACCGTGGTCCTCTTACTGTCACTGTTGCTACATTCCACCCTTCAGCCAATCCCCTGCCTGTAAAGCGCTATCTGACTACCTAGACAGCCACCTCCACAAATGAAACAAATCTTAGTTGGGGATCTCAGCATAAACTGGCTGGTGAGCTCATCAACACATGCCAAAGTTATCTTTGCTGCATTAGATACGACCCAACCGGTATCGTAGCCTACCAGGGCCAACCCCACTAGTGGAACTCACACCCTACTAGATATCCTGCTCACTAATTGTCCCCACCATATTATCAACCTGGGTTTCCTACCTAATGCCTTAAGGGACCACTCCCCAATCATCTTCAGCTGGTCCTGTCAGCTACTTAAACCACCACCAAATATCACCTTTTGTCATTGACTACGCCCAGGAGGCATAGCCAATCTTAAACAATATCTAATTAACTGGGACTGGTCCCCTATTTCCCAAGCCCAGCACATAGGTGATGCATTGGACTACTTCACCACCACCGTTAATACTGCCTGTGATGCTTTTGCATCGACCATCAAAGTGACCAGAAATGTAGTGCCCCCGGATCACCCCAGAACTCCTACATCAGTTCAAAATGCGTGACAACCTCTGGCATCGTGTCACTGCCTCCGGTTTGCTAAGTGATAGGCAGGTCTATAATGCTGCTGCAATAAGTGTACCTGGGAAATCCTCAAGGCCAAGGCAGAGCACTACAGAACCGCCCTAGCCACCTTCTGGGGTAGCACAAGAAAGTTCTGGGATAACATCAAGGAGCTTAATGGTAAATCCCACTCTTCCCCCCTCACAACTTAGTGTTAACGCTACTATTACCGCAGACACACTTCACATAGCTAACTGCATCAACTCCACCTTCTCAGACCTCAGCTCAGTCCTCCCTAGCAACTTTTTCAATCCAATTCAACCTACCCCACCGCCTGAGCTCCTCCACCCCCCTTAAACTCAGAGTCATTACCCTTACAGAAGAGAAAGCCGACCTGTCCAAAGCCCTCCAGAGCTCCAATTACTGCAAAGACACCTTCGATATGCATATCCTATACCTTGCACTAGACTCAGTTATTTCCCCACTTACAGACCTTCTAAATCTGTCCCTGCAGCTGGGCCAGTTCCCAAACTCATAGAAAATGGCAGTGATAACACCAATATTGAAATGTGGTGACAGCTCCCTCTCATACAACTACCGACTCATCTCAATTCTCCCCCCACTCTCTAAAGCCCTTGAAAAGATCATGGCCAGTCAGCTCACTGACTACCTCCTTGCACACAACCTCTTATTTAGGGAGTAGCATGGTTTCAGAGCTGGTCATAACACTATGACTGCTCTCACAGAATTCACTAACTCCTTGCACTCCACGCTTGACAAGGTGCACTTTGCAGGGGCTGTGTTTATAGACCTCTCAAAGGCCTTCGACACGGTTTCTCGCCCCCCCTAATTCTTAACACATTACAACAAATTGGGATCTCTCAGTGTCCACTCTCATGGTTCTCCAGCTATCTTTCATCTAGAACCCAATGTGTTAAAATTAATAATACAATATACACTATGCTTCCTGTGTGCTCAGGAGTTTCCCATGGATCTATCCTGGGTCCCCTGCTATTCAACATCTACCTCAATGCCCTGCTTAAATCCTGCTTTGGCAACCTTCTCCTTTACATGGACAATGCTGTTCTTTATGCTGCACATCCTGATCCTCTCTCTCTCCAGCGTACCTTACAAAACTTCTTCTCTCAGATTGAACACTGGTTTGCTGAACACAGATTGGAGGTCAATGATGCTCTGTGCCCACCACCAAAACAGATCAAAGTATTTCCCCCTGGAAATACTATCCACCTCTCTCATCCCACTAGAACAGGTCCAAAAGTATAAGTATCTAGGTAGTACATTTGACTCTTCCCTCTCATATCACGAACATATAAAAATCCTCACCTCCGCCACCAACACCAGCATTGGTCTCCTGTACAGACATAAAGACTGCCTGCCATCTGAAGCACTTCACCTAGCCATTACCTCCTAAGTCTTATCACTGGTGGACTATGGCATCACAGTCTGTGCTGCCGCTGACCCTACGGCGCTTCATCAAATACAAGTAGTCATCAATAAGGCCTGCCGGCTCCTTTCTGGTCAGACAGAAATACACATACCAGCATCCTATACATGCTCACCAATATCCGCTCTCTTGAGGAAAGACTATTATACCAGACCTGTCTCTTCACCAAAAAAATCCACCTGGGTTTAACCCCAATAGGTGCCATGACTTTTTTTCAGGAAACCACCATCTCAGTGTCCACACGGGCTGCCCCAAAAACTATCTGGAAGGTGCCCAGTGTTAGGATCACCCTGGCCCAGTGATCCTTCCCCCTTAGAGCTCCATCCTGGTATAGTGCCCTCCCACCGGCTGTCATATCACTCACCAATCTAGGTCCTTTTAAGGCTGCCTTATGGGCCCATATCCTCTCCTTACATCAATGCCAGTATAACTGGTAACTTGTGGATCCTGCGTCATGCCACTAGGCCATGCACCCGCCCTTGGCCTGGCAGTGGAGAGCCCTCACTTTTTCTAGCCTACAGGCTCCTCATCTCCCTCAATCACCATATAGTTGCACTGGACTATGAATGCATTGTATTATGTATAAGACAAGGCCTCCCTGAGGTGGCTTCCTACCAACTCATATCATGCATTGCTTTAGCTACCAATTGTATAGGTCTTAACCGTTAATTAGGTAAATATGTTGACAGCTCTGCCCTGTTTTAGCTACCAAATGTATAGGCATTAACCCAGGCTCATTGTACTTATACTCTGTATGACTGCTCAGCCACATTTATTCTATGTATGTACTGTATGAATGTCTATGTTTTATTCTGATGTGGAGCCTTTGGAAATGAGTCAATAACTCAAAGGGCTGTAATTCCAATTTCCTAAATAAATACATTCAAATCAGAGTCCTGTGATTATGGTGTGGCACAATAAAATGTGTGTGACTTGATGGCACACACACACACACACACGCAAACACACACTACACATAATGTGCAGAAAACATTAAAGTTCAGTGCAGTAAAACCAAATCTTTTAAAACAACTGAAAAAATGCATAGCACTACAGCAAACACCAAAAATTATCAAAACATTCTAAAAGTGTTACTGTGTGTACATGAACACACAAATACTAACACACAAGGCAGCTCTTAAAACTGAAGGTGGACAAAGCAATGGGGCCTGATGGGATTCATCCCAGAATTCTAAAAGAACTAAGGGTAGAACTAGTGACACCACTGACTACCCTTTTTAACAAATCATGGGAGGATGGGGTGGTACCCGAGGACTGGAGGAGGGCAGATGTGATTCCCTTCACAAAAGTGGGAGCAAGGCAGAAGCAGGAAACTATAGACCTGTTAGTTTAACCTCAGTGATAGGGAAAATGATGGAATCACTTCTAAAGGAAAGAATTGTCGAGTATCTAGAGGTCAGAGGGGCACAGGACCCTAGGCAGCATGGATTCACAGTGGGAAGGTAATGCCAGACAAATCTGATAGATTTCTTTGACTGGGTGACCAAAGTAGTAGATCAGGGAGGGACTGTGGACATGGCCTACCTAGACTTTAGCAAGGCATTTGACACAGTCCCACACAAAAGATTAATATACAAGTTAGCCAGCCTGGGAGTGGGTCCCAAGATGACAGCCTGGGTAAAGGAATGGCTGGAGAATAGGACACAGAGAGTAATAGTAAATGGAGTCCACTCAGAAGAAAGGAGGGGTTACTAGTGGGGTACCGCAGGGTTCAGTATTAGGACCGGTCCTCTTCAATGTCTTTATAAGCGACATTGCAGAAGGACTGGAAGGAAAAGTATGTCTCTTTGCAGATGACACTAAGATCTGCAACAGAGTTGATGCACAGTGTGGGGTGGAAAGGATGAGAAGGGACTTGGCAAGGTTAGAGGAATGGTCAAATGTATGGCAGCTTAGATTCAATGCTAAGAAGTGCAAAGGTAATGCACCTGGGAAACAAAAACCCAGGGGAAGAGTACACAATGGGGGGTGAGATACTAACAACAACAAAAATGGAAAGGGACCTGGGGGTAGTCATATCAGATGACCTAAAGATGGGCAAGCAATGTGAGAGGGCAGCAAGGAGGGCTGGGAGATACTGGGATGCATAGGGAGAGGCATCACCAGTAGAAAACAGGAAGTTATTATCCCTCTGTACAGACAGCTGGTGAGACCCCATCTGGAGTAGTGTGCAGTTCTGGAGACCCAATCTCCACAAAGACATAGACAGGATGGAAGCTGTCCAGAGGAGGGCAACTAAAATGGTGCAGGGTCTGCACCGGAAGACATATGAAGAGAGACTTAGGAGCTTAATATGTATAGCTTGAGGAAAGGAGGGAGAGGGGGACATGATAGAAACTTTCAAGTACCTCAAGGGAATCAACAAAGTCCAAGAGGGTAGCATCTTTCAAAAAGAGGTGTGCAAGAACAAGAGGGCACAATTTGAAGATGGGGGCAGCTCAGAGGTAAATTAAGGAAGTATTTTTTCACAGAGAGGTTGTGGAGGCATGGAGCCGGCCTTCCGGAGGAGGATGTGGAGTCAAAATCAGTGGTGGAATTCAAGCATGCATGGGATAGTCATAAGGCAATTCTGGGGGGTGGGGGTAAGAAGAAGTAGGCTGCTGGTTAACTAGGATCTGCAGCTTATCCAGTAGGTAGGGAAATGGGCAGACTGGGTGGGCCAAGCGGTCCTTATCTTCCGTCAAATTCTATGTTTCTATGTTTCTATGTTACTAGTTACCCAAAAGCAGTTAGAAAGACTGCCTTTCTCTTTGAGTCACTGTGAATCCCCCTTCATCACTTCCCTCCCCCAAAGCACACTCCTACAGTATCTGTCAGTACACAGACTAAATCTTACAAATTAACATTCAAAATGCACACAAAACCAAGAAACACTTGATGATGTAAGAACAGGAGGGTTTCCTACTATTGAGGTATTAAATTTTGACCCAAAATGTTGGCTCAAAAATGCTTTTTAAAAGGTTTCTCAAGGGTTTCATTCTCAGAGCTCTGAGAGTAAATTGTCTCCAACCTTCCACTAAACATACTTCGCAGAACTGATGCTGTGTAAGACAGTCTAGAGCCCATGTGACCTGCCTTCCCCCATGATTCAATCAAACTTCACCTTAAGGTCCAAAAATGAGGCGAAGTCACCATGAAGCCAATTGAAAACAATGGCACTTTGTGTTATTCATTACGGTGAGTTGCTTCATTTCATATTGTGTAGTACTTTGCGTAATTATCTGTATATGTGAAGTGCTCCATGGAGCAAAGTGTATGGACTTCGCCCACCACTACCTGTAACAACAATTAACCCCTAATTTATGTCTATTCTGCCCTCTGCCTTCAAAGATCCAGATGTCCACGTGATGCGGGAATGATACCAGGGAAGTCTTTCCCAAGGACCTTGGTTTGAGTAAACTCTACCAGGCTAAGCACTTGCAGGGACCAGCTAAAGATGGACCTTGGTTTGAGTGAAAACTTAGCCAGGACACATATTCACAAGGGTAAGCTAAATGAAAAATTACAGGCAAAGCAGCTACAGGAAATCTAGTTAACCACAAGTAACAGTTTTAATACAGTAATTTGTTTCAGCTTTTAACAGTCATGAAATTGTTACTTATCTTTTGACCATTAGCAGCCATAAAGTTGCTACTTACAGTATGCCTTTACCCATACCACTTTTTATTCAGGCCAATACCACTTTTTAGATGGTCCAACAACCATGTGATTCAAGCAAGCCCAAGCAAGAAGAACATAAATGCCCAAGACTTCGACAGTTCAGAGGACAGTAAGAGCAGACTCGTGGGAAGATGACTGCATGTTACTAGTCTCAGGCTAATATGGGCTAAAGACTGCTGGAAGGACCATAGAGGGGTTAAAATATTTGTTCAGCTCTTGCTTCATGCATTGATAGCGTCTAATGCAACATTTTGGTCATCAAGACTACTGGTCACTAAAGCTACTGGGTTGGGGTACCTGCTTTACAGCATGAATGCAAATATTATTGCACAGCTTAGTTAGGTTAAATTGCTTGGTAACTCAGATTGCAAGGCTATAGGTTATAAGAGTGCCAGGCATTGGAAATAGTAATTTATGGCTGTTGCTTGCTGAACAGAGAAATAATAGCTTTTGTCATATATTTGTGCAAAATCTTTCTGATATGAGATTGTAAGTATGTACTCTGATCTAATTCAGTGCAAAGAACATACATCAGCAATAAAAAACACTTGAACTATGCCAGTATGCTCCAGGTGTCTTCTACACTTTGAAAATATAAAACAGAGTGCTTCTACTGTGCCATTCAAACCTGTGACATTGTGACTATGTATTTGATGTGGAACTTTTGTAAATGAGCACTTGTGCTCAAAGGTAATCTCTGATGTTTTGATAAAAAAATAAATAAATAAAATATGGGCTCCTGTCCTCCTTAGCTCGGTAGTACCCAAAGTAGATAAAGTAATGGCTACCAGGGATAAGAAGGGTCTGATCGAAGCATCAAGATATTGTTGCTCTAACTTGTAGCAGCATGCAAGCAAACATGTTCAGCATTGACCAATACTTGTTATACATGCTTTATAAAATGGGCAAAGGATTTTGAGCAATCTGATTGGTTGTTAGCCAAGCGTTTGACGTGTCTAACACACAGCAAAAACTAGTCTTTTTCAACAGGTTGCAATATACATTAAAAATCCTTGTGCCAAGTTGCCGATAGAACTTTCAAACTTGGACAACACTCATTCTTCCCAGCACATAATAATAGATAGAAATTGACAAAACTCTGCCAAACCTCCACAGTTGAAACTATTATTCATAATCTTCATAATAACGGTTGCACAATTGTATGTACCAGTCTCTTTTTAATGAATTTTACATTTTAAAATACATTTGTTTTTGAGATTTGGCTCCCGAGTAAGTTATTGTCCTGCCACCCACTCGCTGTCCTGCCCGCCTGCTCTCCTACTTGGTACTGGATGTACTCAGAGTACAGTACGTATCAGCAACCAATGCGAATCTTTTAAAAAAAAACAACAGATGTAAAAACTGTCTTAATATATAACACATATTGACACCTGAACTGCTGCACTCAGATGTCTCTAACGAACTTCCTACTGCCGAGACAGTTGTACAATCTGGTCATGCTTCCTGCATACTCTGCAAAGCTGACAATAAATTGCTAAAAAATAAAAAGAACAGAACTCATTTTTTTATTGACACACACACACACAGATCCTTGAAGTTAACAAAAGGCTATGAGTGAGAGGTCAGAGTACATTAAAAAAACATCTACGGTGGCTACATTAGGATAAAAATGTTCTAATGCCAAAAAAAAAAATAGACATCCTTTCTACAGGCAGATAGATTACTTTATAAAAACTAAGACTTTCTTTAAATTATTTAGATTTGAACCTCTTCATTTTTAAATCATACTGTCCTATTAAAACACATGCCCATTGTACAAGTGCAATAAACCGTTCCAGGCTGTGCATTAGTTCTAACGCATGGCTAGGGGGCTGAATGCACTTGGCCTGTGGCCTAGTGCCTCACTGCACTCCTTAGTCATGCATTAGAACTCACTAACTCACACCTCATTGTATTTTATGGCTTACATAGATAATATGTAACTGTAACCATTACCATTTAAAAGTGATTTCCCCCAACATTGCCTTAGGCCATAAAGTCAGTTTTTCTCTGTGCTTTCTTCCCCCTCAACTTTGCAGATGGCCCACAGTCCACAGCGGAAGGGATACATATGTCCAAAATACTCTTTGACCATCTACAAGGTGTCATTCTGGAGATGGTGCAGCAGCTCCCCCTCAGCCAGATAGCACTGCTCTAAGTGACACATCCAGCTCTAAATCATTAGACAAGCAAACACCCTGGCTCAGTTCTGAACTCAGGGGGCCTTACAGTCATGCAGAATGCTATTGGTGGGCCTTCAGGGAGGCCTGTCAAAAACATTGTTTACCACCAACAGTCTGTTGCAAGGTCACTTGATTTATTCAAGGTCACCCAGTGAGCCAATGGCTGAGATGGGACTTAAATCTGAGATTTCCTAACTCACAGTTCTGTGCTCTGACCTCAGGACCATGCCTTTAAAGCAACAGTATTTGTTAGTCACCGTGTAGATTTTTTCAGCAATATTTTGTTCTCTAGTAAAAACATCAATATACTCATTTTTATGTATGTTTTCTTTCATTCCTGAATTACTGTAAGATACAGGATGCTGACATTTTAAAAAATGCCCACTCCTGTACCATGCCTACTACCAAACAATTCGATATCTTTAGTGCTGTTTTTATTTATTTTGTTTTTATTGACCAGGTAAGCACACTCGAGAGTTGCAATGCATATTTCAGGGTACAGCTTGTGAGATTACAATGTAAAGCAAAGAACTAAACATCCTACTGAGCAGCATGTCAGAATCTAGGAGCACTAGGGACCAGGAACTAGCAAGCATCACAATGTCAGTTTAGCACACAGTAATGTTCACATTTATTCATTTATTTTGTATATTGTTTTATTTATTAACTTCAAAAGTGGCATCATGAAAAGCATACTGAAGCGGAACATCACTTATTTCCAGATGTGTTCTGGAGGGAAGGGAGCAACAGAGGTAAACTAAGAAAAAAAAATACAAATATGAATAATACAAAGAGGAAGAATCATCACAAGTAACAACTGTGCAAGGACACAGATTCTCTGGAAGTAAAATACAGTACAGTATAGTACAGTACAATGTAATACACTATAGTAGACTACAATACAATACACTACAGTACACTACAATACAGTACAGTACAGCACAATACAATACAGTGCAGTACAGTAAGAGGGAGAGAACCCCATAGTTGTGGGAACTGGAAGGAAAAGGCAGCTTGACTAGCAGTGGATTTTCTTGAGGAGAGTGCAAGAAAGTGGAGCCTGAGTTGTGAAGTGGGCAGAATGTGGAAGGGAGGAAGTGTGGAGGTTAGCAAGGCAGGAGGAGGAGGAAGCCAGTACAGTATTTAGATCTGGGAAGGGAAAAGACATTAGGCACAAGTTACATTTGGAAAACAGAAAGGAGTGATCAATATTAGCTATTAGCAGACATGGGAGTGGTGCAGTTAACTGGTTGTGGAGCTGCAGCTTTCTGAGAGGCATACTGGAGACTGAGGTGCTGCCTGATCTGCATACACCTCTCTGGGTTGAGGGCGGAGTTTAGTGGTCTCCATGCCAAGCTGGCTAGGATCCAGAGGACCTCTTGCCCCACTAAGGGGCCACTGTGTCTGCCCACGTTGCCTTAGAAGTTGCCTAGACATCACCGGGCCAGCTGGGCCATGGGCTCCAAGAAGGTGGGGGTAGCAGGTTAGGGGAATATTTCTTATCCTGTGCCACTACAGAATTCCATCACCCTTCTGGCAGGATGAGGCTGCTATGATGAGACACTCATAGTGGTGGCAAGGGAAGATGTGGGTGACCTCCAAAAAGGAGATCACAAGGTGGGAGGCAGAGAACCCAGCAGAGGATAAAGCAACTTCTGGTTGGGATTCAACTGTAAAGGGATACATTTGGGTGCAAGAAGGGGCAGAGAGAGGGAGGTTTGGTGCCTTCCTGGTGCCTCGGTTGGGAGGGATGGAGAGCAGATCCTAAGGCTTGCCAAGGCAACAGGACAGGGTGGAGAGCTGGATGGCATTGTCCACCTGGGAACAAAAAACCTAGTGAAGGATGGGTTGAGGTAGCACAGGGAGAGTTTAGAAAACTTGGGAGGGGCCCAGCAGTCTTCAGTGAAAGGTTTAGATGTTACTTTGATGAACATTTATACTGACCAAGGGGGAGGTGATAATACAAAGGGAGGCATAAACTCCCACCCCCACAGGCTGAAGCAACAAGAAGAGAGGCCAGAGGGGAAGAATATCCCCCAGAGCACAGGTTAAAGGAAGTAGAAGAACAGTGGGGGGGGGGGGGAAGAGGAACAAGAACAGATGATGTGGAAAGGGAGGTGTTGAGAAGGCAAGGCACAAAGACAGTAGTGAGGGAGGAGGGGGAGATAGGGAAGTTTCAAGTGGCAAGAAAGGCAGGAGGGGGAAAGGGGATTGAAAACTGAGTGGGAACAATGTGTAGCGAGCCATTTGTGCCAACACAAGAAATCTCAGAAATAAAGTTCCAGACCTGGAGGCCACCATGGTGCAGGCAGATCTAGATCTTGTTGCTATTACTGAGTCATGGTGCACAGGGAGCCATAACTGGGACATGACCAAACCAGGCTACACTCAGTTCAGGAAGGACAGGGAGGGGAGGGGGTTGTGCTCTACATGAGGGAGGATATCATAATGATAAAAAAGCAAGGGAATCTCAGGCAAAGGATGGGTTGGAGGTGCTGTGGGTCACCCTGGAGACAGGAGCCCAGGACTCAGTTTACACTGGGGTGATATACAGATCACCAGGCAAGGAACAGAATTGGATAAGGTACTGGGGGAAGCCATCAGAATGATGGCAAAAATGGGGAAGGTGCTGCTAGTGGGGACTTCAGTCTACCAGATGTACATTGCAGCATCCAAGCCATTGCCTTGGCTAGAAGCAGGGCCATTTTAGACTCCTACAGGGGCGTTTCTCAAGCAACTAGTCAGATAGCCCTCTTGAGATGGGGCAATAATGGACCTGGTGCTCAAAAAACAAGGACAGTATTGCAAATGTCAATGTGGGATGCCACCTGTGGACCAGCAATTACTGTACATTGTGATTTAACATCAGGGAGGTGACAGAGGCAAACCACACAAGGATGAGGGTCCTGAACTTCAGGAGGGCAGAACTTTAACAAAGTTGTGAATGACGGCTGACAGTACACACTACAAGTCTATGGTCAACAGAGTCAATTGGGCTTAGGATCATTGTAGTACAGCACTGTCATTCATGATGTGTCCAATCTGGTGGGCATGTGGTGGTGTGTGGTTGGACTGTGCTGCCTGCTGACTCCTTTACACTGCTGGGATGGAGGATTGGGGTGGGATGTGGGTGCTGAGTGGATGGTGGAGCCACTAGACTACCAGGAAATGTCCGACAGGGATGTGTTTTGTAAGACTGGGGTCAGGGACGGGTGGAGGTCCACTAGACTACCAGGGAAGAAGGCATGATATATTTTATTAAATGCTCAGGGCTAGGAGGGGGGAATCACTAGACTACCAGGGAAGGAGGGATAATTTATTTTATTATACAATCGAGGATGGGGGGGGGGGGCACTAGGCTGCCAGGGAAACTCTTTCATTTTCAGGATTGGGTCTCACTTACAGGGCACCCGGTGCATCCTGTCAGGTGCATCCCTGTACAGGACATGCAAATGGGGCCATAATGACATGTAAATGGCCCCATTTGCACCTTGCATGCCTATTGGCCCTATTTGCATGTTTCAGTCTGAATATCTGGAATTGGCACTCAGCACATCCCAAAGATGTGCCACGCATCCCCATTCAGGTATTCAGATCCACTGTGAGATCTTGACATTTCCTTGGTGGCCACCATTTGTACTGCTCACATTTTTTTATATATTCAAATGAGATGCATTTGAATATGTCATTTTGCTCTGGCGCAACTCAGTTGCCGTGAGCAACCACTTGCGCCCTTTCCGGGCGCAGTCTAAATATCCTGGCCCACATTCCTGGGGGGCAGTATTTGAGGACCAGGTGAAACTGTAGTAGCCAAGAGAAATATGAAGAGTAGTGTACTGATCTGGATGAAAGGTTCAAGGATAGTGAGTACAACAATGAGATGATTGTTGCTGGTAAACAGTAGGCTACAGTATCATTCAAAATCAATAGTAATTAACAGCTTTTCAAAAATAATAGTCATATATATATATATATATATATATATATATATATATATATCATATCAAAGGAACATAATGATAAACATTGTAAGGCAAGGTACTTGCAGTAGACAAAATTGAGCTCTTGATAGTCAAGGGGAAATTATTCATACAGGTATAGTTGGCAGATGGGAAGAGCAAAAAGAACAAGGTAGTATGAGTCAGGGGAGTAAGTCAAGAGGTAGGGGATCATGGACAGTTTCAGGTGGGATTAGAAAAGCCATGATGAAGAGACATGAAGGAGAAGGCAGAAGAGGAAGAGTGGATTGACAGGGGAAAGGTGGACTAGAGTATAGCAGAGGTGGGTGACGGTTCTTATTTTCGCCTTAGTGGAACTTCCACAAAATGTTACAACTTCCATGGAAGTTTCTGAACTTCCACCTGTGGTGGATCAGAAGACATCTGACTGTTTGGAGCAAAATTTCACCATGTTCCGCTATGATATAGGTGGAAAAAAATTTTTTACATGGTGTCCTGTGCCCCCCTCAGCCCCGTCCAAAGTAAAATTAAAAAATCCCTGCTGGCTTGCAGTCCCTCCCCCACCCGATCACCCACTTGACATGTAATTAAAAAAGTCCCAGTGGCTAGTGGTCCCTCCTCCCACCCGATCACCCACCCAACGTGTAATTAAAAAAGCTCTGGTGGCCAGTGGTCCCTCCCTCCATCCGCTCACCCACCTGATGTATCCAGTCAGTGTAGCCCCCCATTCCTATCCCCTATATAGTATATACATTTTTTCTCTGGTGGTCTAGTGAACCCCCTTCCCTATACATGATTCACAGTCCATGAATTAAAATTTTATTCCCTGGTGGTCTAGTGCTTTGCCCACCCCAGCAGGCAGTGTTCACACCACCCCGCTCCCTCATCCTCCCAGACTCAAGCGGGCAACCAGCAGAGCGCTCCTCTCTCTTCCATGGCCAGCAACCACTAAGCTGTCAATGAATGAGCATGTGCTACACGTATTCATTCATTGACAGCTCAGTGGATGCTGGCCATGGAGGAGATAGGAGGACTGTGCCTGTTGCTTTGTCGGGTTTTGTATGGGGAGGCAGGGTGATGGAACAATGCCTGCCAGGGTGGGGGGATGGGGTGTGCTAGAGCACCAGGCAATAACATTTTAATTCACATACTGGGGATTGGGGATAGGGAGGGGGTTCACTAGACCAACAGGGAAAAAATACTTTTGACTCTGTGCCCCACAGATGCCTGCGGAAGAGGCTGGGGGACCTTGGGGTGGCTAGGGATATTGTCATATGGGTGAAAAATTGGCTAAAAGGGAGATGCAGTGGGTACTGGTAAACAGTGATAAATCATTAGAGAAGTCGTCACATGTGGGGTCTTGCAGTGGTCTGTCCTGGGACCAGTCCTTTTCAGCATGTTCATCAGTGACATTAGAGAAGGGATCTGGTTCATAGATGACACAAAGCTCTGCAGAAGAGTGGATAGTGCTGAAGCAATTAGAGAACTACAAGAGGATCTGAAGAGGTTAGAGAGATGGTTGAGGGTCTGGCAGTTGATTTTCAATGCCAAAAAGTGAAAGGTAATGCACCTAGGGAAAAGGAGTCCCAGGACAGAATACTGGATGGATGGGGTAAAACTCAGTACTGCAGTAGAGGAATGTGACCACAGAGCCATTATTAGAGACACCCGTAAGCAGGTCGGGCAATGTGACAAGGTTTGCAGTAAGACAAACAGCGTGCCAGGATGTATAGGGAAGGGTATTGACAGTAGAAGGGAGGAGGTGATACTCCCCCTCTATAGATCCCTAGTGAGATCACATCTGGAGTACTGTGTCCAGTTTTGGAGCCCTCACCTTAGAAAAGACAAGGATGGGCTGTAGGCGGTACAGCACAGGGTAATAAAGATGATTCAGGGCCAGCAAGGAAAGTCCTATGAGGAATGATTAAAGGTGCTGAATATGCATTCATTGAAGGCTAAAAGGGAGAGAGGGAGATGACAGAGATATGCAGGTTCCTGAAAGGAATAAACAAGGTAGCCTCTAGGGAACTGTTTAACAGGAACACCAGCTAGACAGCTCAGAGGCATGACTGGAAACTGACAGGGGGAAGGTTCAGGAGGCATGTGAGAAAGTATTACTTTACAGAAAGAGTGGTGGAACCGTGGAACAGCCTGATGGCTGAGGTGGTGGCAGCAGAAACTGTGGGTGGTTTCAGTCGTGCTCGGTATAAAATGAAGGGGATAGTCATCGCTGGTAAGGACAAGGATGGGGAAGGAATAAGATAATGTTGGGGAGGGGTATAACCCCTGATTGATGCAAGGACACGGGGTTCTATAAAGACCCATGGGCAGACTGGATGGACCCTCTGTCTTTTTCTGCTGTCACCATCTATATTTCTATATTTCTAACTAAATAAATAAATATATCAATCAATAAGTCAATTTATAATAAATAAATAAAGACAGAATAAATAAACTATAATAGTAATATTATGAAAGATACAGAAGTAAGCCCTTTAGTGTTGGGTGTGTGGTGACAGGACTAGGATGTTGCCTGAGGACCCAGCCTGATGTACTGCAACTGGCCGTAAGGATGAAATGCACATGAAAAAAATAACAACTGCACACTTACTTGAATAAACCATGTAGTTCTTTTCAAAGTCTACAAGAGTTTTGTTCAAGCCTATTGTATTGCATCTCTAATTTGTCTTGTACTGTATGTATGCTCACTGTACTAAAAAACTGTCACTCCCTGGGACCCTTACGGAAATGAAAAGTCGCAGCTTATGAGTCTCTCTCTCAGTAAGCAGCATTTGAAATCAATAAAGAAAAAAAATGATGTGCCTACATCAGTGCAATAATGGGCACGTCTACCTGTGATTCTCTGATTTATATGTACGTATTTACCAATTTATCTGTGCATATGTAGAGAAAGGACATTTGTAAAATGCTCTCTAATTCGATGGTTATGTGCATATTTACATGTATTATGTTAGCACGTCTATATTATGCACAGACTCGCATTGTTAACTTTAATGTGCTCATAAATGTTGGCTTAATATGGCAATTGCACACACACTCTGCACAGCATTTCTATTAAAATGTGCAAAAAGGCAGCAGTAATGCTGATTAAAGAGCAGCTGAGGCCTTAAGGAGATTATTAAAAAACATTACTATTTACACACAATCCAGTTTAATTTCGTGTCATCCTGCATTCTCTTCTCCTAATCCATGTAGGAAATCTTGGATGGAAATGAGACCTCTGTCCCTTACAGCTTCTCTGCCCCAGCTGCTAAGCCTTCAGCTGGGGTCATAATGTCCTGCTTGGGCTACCATAGCACGTTACTTTGGAAATGACTGAGACGTCAGACGCTGGGCATTATAACATCTGTAACAGACTAAGCTGTAGGTGGAAAGACAGGGACAATGTTCCTGCTTTTTTGTAAATAGTTATTTTAGCTTAGTTTATTCATTTAATAAAGTGCCCTATTTCATTATGACTCAAGGCACTGTACAAGTGAACAGAATCTATATAAACAATTAAAATACATATAAATACAGTATTAAAATAAATTATTACTCCAAGTCAACTTAAATCAACTGGAGGAAAAAGCTTCTCTAAATAAAAATGTCTTTTGCTCCCTTTTGAAGACATTAACCAATGTAACCTCTCTAAGGGAATGAGGCAATGAATTCCACAGGGTTGGTGCTACAAAAGAAAATGCCTGGGCACCTGATGATTTCAAGCGGACCCAAGGAATCACCAGAAGACCCTCATCAGCTGACCAGAGGGGACAGGATGGGCGGTACAGCTGTAGGAGGTCTTACAGGTACCTAGGCCCCAGATGTGCAGAGCCTTATGAGCCAGGAAACTGACCTTGAAGGTGATCCGCCACCTAACAGGCAGCCTGTTCAGAAAGCGCAGCACAGGTGTGATGTGACATGACCTCGAAAGGTGAGTCAACAACCTTGCTGCCGTATTCTGCACCATCTGTAGGTGGTGAAGATCAACCCCCAATAGCCCTAGGTGTTACTGGGTCATTACAGCATAGACAAAACCATGCATGAAATAACATACATAGAGTAGCGTGAATGACTATACAGTGACAGGGGGTTGTTTCAGTGTGCGGTAAGAACCGCTACTCCTGTCATGGTACACCTCAATGCCAGAAAGTGAATGACACTGCCAGGGCGGTGCCTAGCTGAGCTGCTCGCATGGTGGAGTGGCTACAGCACCTGCCTTCAATGGCATTGGGGACTTGGACCTGCAGTTTGGTTCTCCTCAGGTCCCACTGTAATGCAGCTTTTTAAAACAAATAAATAAATAAGTTTTCCCCACTCCAAAGATTCCTTTTTCCTTCAAGTCTATGATCCCTCAGAGTTGATGATAAGAAGTCCAGAGGGTGTTGGTAGGTGAAGCCACCCATGTCGGGGATTGCGGCATATGAAGCCCCCCCCCCTGCAAAAACAAAGACAGCTGGTGTTTGTTGCACGGCATGTACTCTTGTTGTATTGGTCAGGATTTTGTACCACTGCTGTCAGAGGACAGGCCATTGTGTCTGTGTGGTTGTGTCTATACACAGTTATGTCCTTGACACTATGACCCCATTCCACCATAGGTAAAGGGCGTTGCAGTAATCAAGCCACGACGTCACACAAGCATGAACTAGTGATGGCAGATCACCTGATGGAATCAGGTGTTTAATTCTAGTAATGTTTCTAAGATTGTGATAAGCATTGAGCATTCTGGACCATGGTCGATACCTGAGATTCAAGCGTTAGGCCACAGTCCAGCACAACATCAAGATTCCTCACCTTGATAGAGGTGCATTCTGTATTGCCTCCATAATGAAACATAGAAAATAATGGTGAATAAAGACCTAGAAACCCATCTAGTCTGCATGAGCCTGTCTAACTTTGGGACAATGTCCTTGTCAGTCCTACTCACCTTCCCCCACTTAGTCTACCCCTTATGCACAGTTCCGTTGAGCCTGTCCCATCCCCTTTTGAACCCTCCCACTGGTTCACCCCCCCCCCCCCATTGACCTTGTCCATAAACTTGTTCCGGTCTGTCAACACTCTGCAGAGCAGTGTTTCCTGACATACAGTACAAGCATAGAAAATGATGGCAGAAAAGACCCAGGGTCCATCAAGTCTGCCCGGGTTTCCTACCTATTCACCCATGACCTATTGTCTAAGAGTGTTTTTACTTTGAGGTCTACCCCTCCCATCCCCCAGCTGCCTCACCTTTACTCCCCCCCCCACCCTTCCTTTTGGTGCTATGATCCCCCTGTACCTGTCTCAGCCAATCTTGAGCCCATATATAGACCTTGTCCACACCACTCCATTACTTTCCACATCCTTCTGAACATCCTCCCTGTCAGTTTTAGGGAGTTACCCCAGAAACAGTGTTACCTCTCAATGTAAACAGCTCACTGGTGTCCTCCTTGTTTATTCCTTAGATGTACGTGAACATCACAAGCCCCTCTTTCTGCTGCCCTGCAGTGTGTACATATAGAGATCCTCCAAGCACTCCTCGCAGGACATACCCTGTTTCCCCTGTATCTTTTTGGTGTCTTGGCTGATGAAGGATGCAAGGACTTGAAATTCAAATGTTTTGGGAAAGTAATGGGTTTGCCTGATGCCAGATAGATTTTGGTGCTAGTAGATTAATTCTGTGGGGTGGGGTCAGGAACTCAACTGGGATGCAGGAGAAGGGTAATTTATTTTACTGGTGGATGTGACTGACTGACAGTTTTTAAAATCAACTTTGCTGAACAGTGGGGGGAGGGAAGTGGATGCCTCTTAGGAAGGGTGCACATATTTAATTATCAGGCAATGTAAGAGGGGATAGTTGGAGAGCTCAGGGAAGTGGGTATGTCACGTGTGTGTGTGTGTGCATTTTGTTTTAAACCTGAAATTTTTATTGACACCATGACAAGCGCAGTAATACAGATATAGTATGCAATCATAACACCATTCTCTTAATATTATGATAACAGTATACATATTGTTATCCTATAACAGATTAATACTGCCATATATGTCTACAAGGGTTTGTATCAGATTGATAGTTCTTCCTCTTAAAGTCTCGATGTTCAATACTGTTACTATTTCAATTGGGCCACAGGATCTTTTTTTTTTAAAAAACAGGAGAGACATACTAAGCTGAAGCTTGTTTACAGGTGCGGCCTGGGATCCCGAGGAAGTTAAGTGACTTGCTTAGGCTCACACAGTATGCAAGGGGAGGCTGTGGGATTCAAACCAGGTCTCTAGGTTTGTAGCTCAGAGCCTTAAACTACTGCACTAGACTGCCTCCTCTTTGATGGCATACTAGAAGCACAGCAAATCAATCTGTTACACTGGCCATTAAGTTAGCTCCAACTAATGTAGCAGAGGCAACCAGATCACAGAAAGTATTAGCTACGTAAAAGAAAACCTATAGTGAGAATGGTTTGTGTGTATGTTTGGTGTTCACAGCATGCAAGACTGCTGAACTGCTGTAGTCTGCCAAAGACAACTCCAGTTGCTTCTTCTATACCTTAATGTGTAAAGTTAAATTGCATTACAGCAAACAACATACTTGTATGTAATGCAACCCTAAATATTAGGCAAATGTCTAGCCAAAGCAGCCATTGTTAGCTATAGCCAGCTCTTGTTTCCCTTGAGCCTGCCCACTTCTTGCCCTCCTTACCTGCTATCAACATGGCTGGTGTTGCTGACCTCATGCCCTATCAGCAGTCAGCTCCCTCACTACCATTGTCGCTGGAAAGACACAGGTGGAACTAATGAGGTTCCTTGCAGAATGGTGGCCACTATCCTGGAATGCCAGGGGAGCAACTGTTCCTTGACAAGCGTAAGAGATCCTCTTTGGAGAACTGAGCTGTCCATAGAACTTAAATCTGTCTCTGTTGGCTGGGACTGCAAGGCTCAGGACATGAACCCCACTGTTCCCTGAGTTGAAGGCAAGCACCTGAATCACTAGGTCACCAGAGCGGCCTGCAGAGCATCATTAGGCCCTTCTTTTATTTGACAGACTGTATGTTGTGTTTACATTGATTTCTCAGAACTGCATCTCATGTTTCAGCAAGCAAACAATTACACACAGCAGGGCGTACATTCGTCAAAGGATACATCGATGCATTAGGTGTATTGTGAGCCACTATCTGAGATGCCAGTATATACTATGATTAGGGCTGTACTTCTGTCAGGTTAAAGTTTGGAGAAAATCATGGCACTGTGATGGTCAAAATGATAGAAGATGTAAAAATCATAGTTAAAGCAGGAAAAGTCATGGCTCCATTATGCGTTAAAAAAAAACAAAACTACCTCTATTTGGACATCTTCATACAAGCACAGCAGCTAGGATTTAAATATTTTAAAAATGTTATTTTTAGGCTGATTGACTGTTAAGAGACAGAACATTATGCTGCCATCTGGGAGACTGGGGCTCACAGGCAAGCTGCAGAATTCACTGGAACCAACGGGGAACCAACTGCACTGCAAAGGTGAGACAAAACATTAAAGACAGTATTTTCAGAAGCATCCCCTCCAAGATGCACCTGCTGCTGTTTTCAAAGCAGAACTGCGTCCAAACTTCTCAGACCATCTATCTAACAGCCTAACAGTGTCCACACTTTGCATTCAAAAACAGATGCAATTGAGTCTAAACTGGACACAACATGCAATTGTGTCCATTTTCTGCCCCAAATTGTGACTTTTTTGTCATAAATGGATGCAGCTTCTGAAAACAGCAGCAGAGCTGCCTGAACGCAAGTAGATAGATGCAGACACAGGAGCAGTGGGCATTTCTGTCTGTGACAATCCTTTAAAAATCTCCCCTATGTGTCTGCCATTTGCAAACACTAAAACCTATGGAGATTTAGTTGAAGATAAAGACAATCATGGTTTTGACACAGAAAATGCCAAAAATCATGGCTTTGTCATGGAAAATGATAAAAACACATTGAGTTTTCATAAAAATCCTGGTATCCGCGACATCCATGACTACCGTGACAAAGGTGCATCCCCCTCTATGACGAGTATACTGTCAGGAGTATCAAGGGGTTGGGACAGGTACAGGGGCAGGGTACAGATTGGAGGTATGGTGAGCACCAGAGATATACAGGGAAGGGAGTAGGGAGTGAGGGGAGTGGGAGGCGGGAAGCGTAGGGCAGTTACTGTACAGTACTAGTGAGCTGTGTTGGGCAGACGTGATAGACCACTGGACCTAATCTGCTGGCAACTATGTATGTATGTATGTATGTATGTGTGTGTGAGTGTGTTATTGTTATTATAAAATGGCTTCTGAAAGAAAAAAAATGAATAACAAAGCTTGTGATTGGATCATGGGGAGTCGAGGTAGATAATTACTGCTTAATCTGTTGCACTTAACTGTATGTTAGATATTCTGTCTATTTTTAAATTGCCTAACCACACTGCTCTGTTTATCTCATTTTGCAGCTAGTGTATTGATTTCTCCATGTTACAATTTATTTACTCCTCAATTGCTTTTGTAACTGTAACTATTTTACCCTTTACATTGTATATTGCACTTTTTTTTTGTACTATGTTTCATGATTGTTTGTAAGCTGTACTCTCCCGGGTCATGCCTGAAAGTAGACATATTTATTGTCTAGTGCACCTATCCAGTTATCAAAAACCCAATAAATAAATAAAATTACACTAGGATAATTGCACACCTTTTGAATCCTGTCATCCAATCAGATAGATTCAATTTCCCCAGCTGTTTTATAAAAACTCAGTACATATACAGCACTTTTAGCCCAAGACAAGGCAACTCAAACCTGACATGCAATTAACAGGATCTCTGTTCCCTTAGCGCTGATCTGTACCAGCTGCTGAAGTCCCTCCCTTGATTTATGACACACTATTGTATACTGTGAGTAATGCAGCTAAAAGATTTTCTGTCATCAGTTATGGATGTGCCTGTGTGATTCAGAACTTCAGTTTGCCCTGCTTAGTCATATCAGACCAATTCATGTGGCGTCTCCTTTTGTGATCTTATCAACAACAATAAGCAAGAATTACCAAGCCAAGATAAGGTCATGTCATTAGGACTGGGCTAATTTACAGGCTCATCCAATATGTGATCTTATCCAGTGTGACTGCTGCTTGTATTACGCTAACCCTGCTTGGATCATCCTCAGGAAGTGTTTGTTCTCCTTCTCAACAGCTGCATTAACTGTTGCATTTATGAAGAAGGCCAGGACCTTTGCCTGTTGTGATTTTGATTTAAAAAATAAATGAAAGATATGAGTTTGCAAACTGGAGCCTTGTGCACGAGTAAAATAATGCTTCCGAAACTGCAGAGAAAGAGAGAGCTGTGCAGTTAGGGAGCATTGAACTGAGAAACAGGAAATCAGAAGTTCAAGTCATCTGGGCAGATTTTCCCAGGATGATGGAGATAGTCCGGGAGGAAGGGGGGGGTGGATGGGCAGAGGAACTATGGAAAAAGATCAAAGGATGGCTCCTTATAGTGACATAGGGATATGTAAGGCAGGTGAGGCAGAGCAAAAGAAGGAGGAAACCACTGTGATTCAATAGGGACATGAAGGAGGCAATGGGGAAATGAAATGGTCATTCAGGGAATATAAGACGATGCAGGGGAGGGAGGATAGGGAAACTGACAGAGAGAATCTGAGGGTGGCAGGGCAGAGGATTACGAAGGCTAAAGCAGAAACAGAGGAGAGAATTGCTAGGGTACGTATTAGGGGGGATAAGATATTTTTCTATACGTAGAGGAAAGGGAGGAAGGTAAGGCAGGGGATAGTAAGGATTAAGGGGAGAGGGGATTGCAGGTGGAAAGGGAATTTGAGAAAGCTGAGGTGCTAAATAGATACTTGAGCTTCACAACAGAAGGGGAAGGAAGGGGACCAGCACTAAGTGAGAAGGGAAAGGGGTGGTGGATCGTAGCCCAATCAGTTTGGAAGGGGTAAGGAAGGAATTAGGTAAGCTGAGGGTGGACAAGGCCATGCGCCCTGATGGCCTACATCCACGGGTGCTCAGGGAATTAAGGGGGTACTGGTGGAACCATTGGTAGGCTCATTTAACTTTTCCCTGGATACAGGGTGGGTACTGGAGGACTGGAGGAAGGCAGATGTGGTGCCAGTTCATAAAAGTGGCAGCAGGGAGGAGGTGGGCAATTATCTCCCAGTCAGTCTCACATTGGTGGTGGGTAAAGTAATGAAGACAACATTGAAACAAAGGGTGGTTAGCTATTTGGAAGAGGGGGGCTGCAAGACAATCGGCAGCATGGCTTCACTTGGGGTTGGTCATGTCAGACAAACCTGATCAAATTCTTTGATGAGGTGACAAGGGAGGTTGATCAGGGTGGGGCAATGGACGTGGCCTACCTGGACTTGGGGAAGGCCTTCGACACAGTGCCCCACAAAAGACTGGTTAATAAGTAAGGGAGTCTAGGGGTGGGGCAGAAAATAACAAGATGGGTGGAGAGCTAGCTGAAGGGTAGAAGCCAAAGGGTGGTGGTCAACGGGGTGCACTCTTGGGAGATGAGTGAGGTCACCCAGGAGTTAGTGTTGGAGCCCGTTCTGTTTAACATAGCAGAGGGGCTTCAGGGGAAGGTCTGTCTTTTTGCGGATGACACAAAACTCAGCAACAGGGTGGACTCCCGGGTTGGGGGGGTGGAGGTAAAGAAAAATGATCTAAGATTACTGGATGAGTGGTCAGAAACATGACAGGTAAAATTCAATGCCAGGAAACGCACAGTGATGCACTTCCGGAGAAGGAATTCAAATACCACATACACGCTGGCAGGAAGGTAATGGCTGCAACCAGACAGGTGAAGGATCTAGGAGTTATAATCACTGATGATCTTAGGGTGGGGGCCCAGTGCAGCAAGGCAGTGGGCAAAGCTAACAGGATGCTGGTGTGCACAAGGAGAGGAATAACCAGCAGAAGGAGGGACGTGCTGATGCCACTGTACAGTAGTACCATAGTTGGGCCACACCTAGAGTATGAGGTGAAGTTCTGGACACCCCATCTATGACAAGACATAGATGGCATGGGAAGGGTACAGAGAAGGGCCACTAAAATGGTGCATTGACTAAGTGGGAAGACATATGAGGAGAGGCTGAAGGAGCTGGATCTGTATCCTTTGGAAACAAGAAGGGAGAGAGGGGGGACATGATTGAAACATTCAAATATGTAAAGGGGATCAATAACATGGAGAAGAGCTTATTTTCAGGGAAGATATATACAAGAACTAGAGGGCATGGATTGAAAATGGAGAGAAGGAAGATTTACGGGAAAAGTTAGGAAGTATTACTTCATGGAGAGAGTAGTTGAGCCCTGGAGCAGACTGCCAGAGGAGGTGGTGAGGGCCAGTACAGTAGAGAGTTTCAAGAAGGCCTGGGACAAACACAAGGGGTCGTTATGGGGAAGAGGAGGAGGGGACTCTTGGAGGAGGAGACAAGTAGAGAGGAGGAATGGACAGACTCGATGGGCCAGGAAGGTCATTTTCTGCTGACACATGTCTATGAATTTCTAAGTCACACAACAGCTGTAGTCTCAATGTGTGACCCTGGAACAGGACACCTTGTGCCCAATATTCAAAAAAAGTGCAAAGTGGCTCACAGAAATTTGCACTGTGCCTTGCAATTGCCTAGGAGCCTGAGAATGCTACTTTCAGTTGGACAGTACACTGGCACTATCTGACTGATTATAGGGCCACACTGGCACAGCGCTAAGTCAAGTAATGCTGCCCCAACCTGGATCCCGAATTGTGCCGCCAGAGTGGATAGTGCTGGAGCGCTACCTGCAGTATTCAAAGGGACCCATGCAAATGAGACCATTGGGAATGCAAGGTGTTAAAGGGCCATTTGCATGGCCCATTATGGGCTCATTTGCATGGGTGCTGCAGCAGGTTAGTACAGTGGCACCCCCTCAATTGCCCAGTCCCAGACATGTGTCAGTATCTCTGGTGCCTAGTGGTCCCTCCTCCCACTGATCACCAGCCTGTCCTGGAATACAATTCCCTCCTTGGTGCTAGTGGGCCCCACTTCCACTGATTGCCTGCCCATAGTGCAATATAAAAACCTCCCTGGTGTTAGTGGTCCCCCCCACACTGATCACCAGCCTGTAGTAAAGCAATATAACCTCCCTGGTGTCTAGTGTTGGCTCGCCAGCTTCACATAGAGGTGCTCCCAGGTTTCCAGTGTCCCAACACCTTCCCCTGGTCCTGACCTGTTAATAGTAATAGAGATCCCTAGTATCCAGTGGTCTCTTCCACCAGTGATCACTAGCTCATGGTAAGACATAAAAAGCTCCCTGGTGCTAGTGCTCCCCCCTCATGGATTGCAAACCCCTAGTAAAACAAAAACCTCCCTGGTGCCTAGTGGCCCCTCCCTGTTCACCTGTCAGCTAAACAAGGGAATATACTCAGATGCCTAGTGTCCCAGACCCCCACCAGTCCCGGCACATTAACAGCAAATAGAGATTCCTGGCATCCGGTGGTTCCCTTTGTGCACTGATCCATGGTATTGCCCATCACAATTCCGTAATCCTTGGGGTCTAGCAGCTCCCCCCCAAACTGCAGCATTGAACACTCACCCTACCACCAACTTACTAGTATTTTCAGTGCCATGGGTATGCATACAGTGACTGGCGCAGCCCTTCTCATTCCTCCTCATCTGGCTGCCATATGTCCATGCAGGGAGTGTACATCTTATCTGTAGGACAGGGTGCATCACCCAGGCCTGATATTCAAATGTTTCACAGGCACGTACAGGTGTTTGCCCATGCAAACTGGGGATTGTGCCAGATTCTCATATATTCAAATGGGGCTTTTGCACAGGCAAAGAGGGTTAGCACCCACACAAAGCATAATGTACATGGGTGGGAAAGGGGATGGGCGTGGCCATGAATAGCCACACTACTCCATATTAAACTACTTTGTACTGCACAAAAGGGGTTAGCAAAGTCCTTTTCCACAGCGCAAATACCGCCAAACAAAACCCCTACTTACTCCGGGTAACCCTAGCAGCTGCTGGAGGTAATGCAGCCAACTAGCCGGTTGGCCACTGGGGAGCACACCTGTCCCCTCTGGTCTGTGGCCCCCCACTCTGATCACCAGTCCATAGTAACAATTAAAAATCTCCCTTGTCCTTGTGGCCGCCAACCCCCTCCCTCCCACACACATACACAATGATCACCAAACCATGGTAAGAAGTAAAAACCTCCCCGGTGCTTGTCCCCCTCCCCAACACACACACACACACACACACACACACACACACACACTCTGATCACTAGCCTGTAGTATAACAGAAAAACCTCCCTGGTGCCTAGTGGACCACTGTTACCCCATCAGCTACACAAGAGGGTTATCCCCAGGTGCCTGGTGTCCCAACACCCCCCCCCCGGTCCTGGCCTGTCAATGGTAATAGAGATCTCTGGCACTCGGTGGTCCCTCTGGGGTACTGATCCATGGTACCATCTGTCACAATTCTGTAATCCCTGGCATCTAGTGGCCTCCCACACTCCAGCACTGAATACCAACCTCCCAACACCTTACCAGTATCTTCAGTGCTGCAGGTCCACATATGGCGAACAAGGCAGCCCTCCTTATACTTCCTCAGCTTGCTGCCATATGTCCAAGCAGGGAGCATGCATCTTATTTATAAGACAGGGTGACATGCACTGTCCTATAATAAGATGCACACTCTCTGCCTGGACATATGGTAGCTGGCCAAGGAGGTATGATGAGGGCTGCGCCAGTTGTCATATGTGCACCTGCGGCACTGAAGATACTGGTAAGGTGGCGGGAGGTGGGTGTTCAGTGCTGCAGCGGGGGACGTAGATGCCAGGATTACAGAATTAGCAGGTGTACCATTGATTGCACAGGGAACACTGACATCAAGGATCTATATTACCATCAATGGACCAGGACTGGGGGAGGTTGGGAAAATGGACACCTGGGGGTATCCCTTTGTGTAGCTGATGGGGGAACGGGGGGGGGTCATGAGGCACCAGGGAGGCTTTTCTGTTTTACTATAGGCTAGTGATCGACAGGGGGGACCACTA
Organism: Neoceratodus forsteri; assembly: GCA_016271365.2. Classification (NCBI taxonomy): domain Eukaryota; kingdom Metazoa; phylum Chordata; order Ceratodontiformes; family Ceratodontidae; genus Neoceratodus; species Neoceratodus forsteri. The sequence goes on along the minus strand of CM028129.1, from coordinate 103,115,077 downwards.
GCACCACGGTGACTATTACATCTTATCGCGTGCTGGCGATTGGTGGAGGGTCACCACTGGATGCCAAGGATCTCTATTACCATTAATGGGCTGGGACTGGGTGGGGCTGGTACACTGGGCACCCAGGGGGTATCCCCGTATGTAGCTGATGGCAAATGGGGGGGGCAACTAGGCACCAGGGAGGTTATGTTGCTTTACTATGGGATGGCGATTGGTGGGAGGGGGGACCACTAGACCCCAGGAAGGTGTTTATATTGTACTACAGGCTGGTGATTGGTGGTGGGGGGCACATTGACACTAAGGAAGGAGTTGTATTCCAGGACAGGCTGGTGAACAATAGGAAGGGGGACCACTAGGCACCAGAGGGGACAGCGCTGAGCTAACCTGCTGTGCTACCCGTGCAAATGAGCCCATAATGGGCATGCAAATGGTCCCTTAGTGCTTTGCATGCCGAATGGGCTCATTTGCATGAGTTAATTTGAATACTGCAGATAATGCTCCGTTACTATCCACGCTGGTGGCGCACTTTGGGGTGAATGTCAGGGCAGCTCTAGGTGACTTAGCATTGCACTGAAATGGCCTATTTTCAGTTGGCTAGTGCCGGTGCACTGTATCACTGAATATAGCATCCTCATGGTCCCAGGCAATTGCAAGGCACAGCCAAATTGTTTTCCTCTGCCCTGTACTTTTTTGAATATTGAGCCCCCATCCTATAGATAAGATGCACGCTCCCTGCCTGAACATATAGTGGCTGGCTATGAAGGTATGCAGAGGGCTGCACCATTCACTGTATGTGCAACCACAGCACCAAAGATACTGGTAAGGTGGCAGAGGTGTGGGTGTTTGGTGCTATGGTGGGAGAAGCACTGCTAGACACCAGGAATTACAGAATTGTGATGACTGGTACCATGGGTCAGTGCCTAGGGGGACAACTTGATGCCAGGGATCTCTATTATGGTTAACAGATTGGTACTGGGGGTTGGGACACTGGGCACCTGGGGGTATCCCTTTGTGTAGCTGAAGGACAAATGGGGGGGGTCACTAGGCACCAGGGAGGTTTTACTTCTTATCATGGACTGACAATTGGTGGGGAAGGGAGACCACTAGCACAAGTAGGTTTTTACTTCTACCATAGGCTGGTGATTGTGGGAGGGGGGGTACTAATTTCAGGGAGGTTTTTACTTCTTACCATGGGCTGGCGATTGGTGGGTGGGGGAGACCACTAGCACCTTGGAGGTTTTAATTGTTACTTAGCTGACGATTAGGGGGTGCCACTGATCACTTGGGGTGGGTGAAATCCACAACAGCCAACCAGCTAGATGGCTGCATTACCTCCAGCAGCCACTAGGATTACCCAGAGTTAAGTCGTGGTTTTGTTCAGCAGTACTTGCACTGTGTAAAAGGTCCGCACTAATTTCTTGTGTGCACCGCAAAGCTACTGAATATTGAGTAGCATGGCTATTCATGGCTATGCCCCTCCCCTTGCCCACCCACATACCTTCTGTTTTGTGCAAGTGCTAACCCTCTTTTCATGCGCTAAAGCTGCTTTTGAATATGGGGTTCTGGTGCAAACCCTGGTTTGAGTGGGCAAACACCCATTAGCACCCATGCAACATTTTCAGTATTGGGGCCCTCAACTCCTATGCAAATATTATTGCATAAAACATTAAAAGAAAAAGATCAGGATATTATCATATAATGTATAGTGAGAGTTGGTTCTGCATAGATATCCATGCCAGCTGAAACCTTGTTGCACCGCAGTTCAAAGTTCATGGAACATGGTTGTACCCATCTGTGGTACAAGAAGGTTCCAGTTCATCAGAAATCCTTGAAGCAGCTGGTGTTTTTCACAGCACTGCCGCGCAAACAGCAATCAGTTCAAGTTCTGAACTGAAACTGCCTGCCTGCTGTGGGAGTGCTGCAAAAACACTTTTGTTGTTTTTTTTATTTGTTTATTTGGTTGGTTGGTTATTTAATAAAAAACCGAAAAATAAACACAACTATACCTTATGAATGATATTGATTGGGCAACCACATGCCGAAGCAGCCTGTGCTGCCACTTTGGGCTTCTGATGACATTGGACCTCTTGAGCTTCACTCTGCAAGACAAGTCTGATGTAATCAGAACCCCTCTGTGGCAGCAGACGCAGGTTGTGTATGATTGCCCAACCAGCATTCTATATATAATTGCTGGCGATCCCTTTAATGTACAGAGCCGCTGTGGTTTTCAAATGCTGCAATAACTGGTAGAAAGGGTTATTATGTCATTTTGTGTCAGTCTTTGCTACCGCACCACCTCATTAGCTTGTTTTCTGTGTGTGGGTGGGCTAAACAGTGCTACAAACATGGTGGCTCCATTCCACAGTTACCAATGAGCCGCTACTGTTCACTCCCGACCCATTCTTCATTATTCATGTTTTTTTTTTTAAGATCCTGCCTTCTCAATGTAAAACAAATATCTGGTTGATCCCACTGTGCATCCAGATTGGGAGACAGTGAGAGTGAACCAGGACGGTGCCATGGCTGACATCCTGTAGAGGGAATTTTTCACACACCCTCGAGGTGTGATGATTTCATAAATGGATTATCATACACCTCGGGTGTGTGAAACATCCTCATAACACACACCTGCACAGGTATTATTCTCAGTATCTGATAGATTATCCCAAGCTATGCAGTGCAGTGCAAGGAAATTATAGTGTGTAAGTAAGTAACATTTTATTTATGAAGAGTCCTATCCCTGAGGTTCAGGGAGCTTTACAGTATACAAAAATACCAATAAAATCATGGAGGATCACAAATCAAAACTAACCAGTGACAATAACAACAGAATAAAAAAGATCAGATCCCAAAAGCTACCCTAAAGAGATGTGCTTTCAGGCCCCATTTAAAGGCCTCCAGAGGAGAGTGCCTCCCTCAGTGACCTAGGAAGTGAATACCACTGGGCTAGTGCAGCCACCACAAAGGCGCAGTCACCGGATGTTTTTAGCCAATCCCTGGCAATTGCTAGGAGGCCATCTTCGGCAGAGCAGAGGGAGGGCTGAGGATAGTATGGAGTCAGGAGATCAGTCAGGTAACTTGGGCCTAAACTGTATAGGGCCTTATAAGTGAGATGACCTACCTTGAAGGAGATTCTTCACTTCACCGGCAGCCAGTGCAGGTCATGCAGCACCGGGGTCACATGACATGAAGTTGGGAAGTTGGGGAAAAGCACAGGAATGGTGGTGCGGCTCAGAAATAATGTATAATCAATCCAGTAATTGCAGAGTGCACTCACCTCTCTCGGGAAAGAAAGCCAAAAGGTTTGTGTCAGATCAAAATTAAACTGACTACACCTTCTTCATCGTATAAAACAGCAGGCAGCACACAGAAGTGAAATGGTGCAACAGCACTACATCTTGTGTTTCACCCCAAGGGCTTCATCAGAGAGCTGATTAATTTCAAAAACAGGTGACATTTAAACTTGTAACCACCAATCCAAGGGTGAGTTGCCATTTTAGTAGCATGACACTGCCCCTAGTGGTTAATATCATAATACCTGCTTATTTTTCTAGGCATTGGGTTAAAGTGACACAGTCAACAAAGTACAATAAGTAAGCATGTGAAAAAAAGAAAATCATCACTTGTCATAAACGTTTTGCTTTTTTGTTTCTGAGCTAACTAAAACATCTTCTCTATTCTTTGCAAAATCTTGCTCCGCACATTCTTGGCGTAGACCTGGAACAGAAAAAACGTAAAGAGACGTGAGAAATCAGTAAAACTGTTTTCTACTATCAGGTAGAGCACCATAATATACATGCTATGAGACACAATTTCATTTTTGATGTATACTACTAGGTTTCTTCCAGGATGGATAATTCTACTTTTATTTGCTGTTCCTTGTCCTATCGCTCTCAGGAAGGGGTGGTGTTTGGTGGTGGTGGTGGGGGGGGGTTGATGATTCATTAAAATATCTTAATGTATATTTTACCAAGAATGAATTTATTTCACTTCTGTATGCTGCATGCTGCTTTATACGATGAGGAAGGCGAAGTAAAATAATTTTGATCTGACACAAGCCTTTTGGTTTTCTTTCCCGAGATGGGTGAGTGTGCTCTGCAATCACATGACATGGCCATGACAGGCCAGTCAGTAATCTGGCCACTGTGTTCTGCACTGGCTGCAGGCAATGCAGGACTCATCCACTAACCCTAAGATAAAAGGCATTGTAGTAATCAAGTCTAGATGTCACAAATGCATGCACTAGTGAGGACAGGTCATCCAGCAGGATAAGGGGTTTAATCCTGGCGATATTCCTCAAGTGATAAAAACCACTTTGGATGACAGATGACACTTGAGCCTCAAATGTCAATCCATCATTGAAAATAATGCCCAGCCTTTTTACCCTTGTGGTAGTTGTCAATGGGATTGAGTCCAGAAACAAAGCGGGACTAACCCCAACAGCTTCCATCTCTTGCTGGTGACCAGGTTCAATCACCAGTACCTCCGTTTTGTCTGGGTTGAGTCTTATCCAGCTGAAGGATATCCAGTCTTGGATCTTGGCATGGATTTAGTACCTCTGCGGCGCTATCAGTATCAGGTGCAAAAGGCATATACAGCTGGGTGTCATCTGCATAGTGGTGGAAACCCACGCTGCATCATCGAATTATCTCACCCAAGAGCAGCATGTACTGTACACTGCAAACAACACTGGTGAGAGGATCAAAGCCTGGGGGACTCCACATGGCAGGGGCCTCAGGCAAGAGGAAAACCTTCCCAACACAATCCTAGGTGCCCTGCCAGTAAGAAAGGACTCGAACCAGTTGATGACAGTATCAGTGAGCTCACAGAGCCCCTAATGTGATTGAGTAACATGCCATGAATTACTGTGTCAAATGCTGAAGAGAGATCGAGGAGGATAAGAATAGACCATTATCCTCTATTTCTTGCCCTGAGGAGGTAATTGTGAACTTGCACTAGCACCATTTTGATACTGTGCCCTGACCTAAAACCAGACTGAAGTGGCTCAAAAATGTCAAAAGCAGTGAGGTGGGCCTCTAGCTGCAGCACCACAATTTTCTCAATAACCTTGCCCAAGAAAGGCAGGTTAGAGATAGATCAGTAGTTCACTAATATGTCAGGTTCAAGAGACTTTTTTTCAGGAGGGGCCTCACCAGTACCCCTTTCAAAGCACTGGGAAAATATACCTTCAAAAGTAAGCACCAGACAATCTCAATGAACACTGGGCCAATGGACTTCACACATCTCACAAGAAGATGCAACAGGCTCAAGTCCAGTTCACAGAATGTGGGCTGCAGCAATGATATCACCTCACAGACTTCCTCCACTTCCACTGGCCTAAACGTACTCCAGACAGCTGAGATGCAGCTTGGAACATCTGATTGACCACTGTGGGAAAACACAGACCCCATTGAATGAATACTAGATCTGATGGAGGACACTGTCAAAGAAGAAAGAGTGAACGTGAAAACAAATGACACTGAGCTGTATCAGGAGACATCTGATATCCAGAAATGAAGGGTTTTTAAATTTTACGACACTGTACAGAAACCTGGTAAGGCCATATCTGGCATATGATTCCAAATTTGGGGCACCCTTCATGAGGGGTAAGGTATTGACACTAGAGAATGTACAAAGAAGGATAGTGAGTATGATTAGAGGTCTGGAGATGTTTTCCCATGAGGGCAGATTAGATTCACTTGATCTAATGTCCCTGGAATTCAGATGCCAAAAAGGAGAGTTATTATTGTTTGATTTTAGCAGGGATAAAGCCTGAATGGAAGATGTGACTCTAGTTTTAAAAGGCCCCGCAGCTGTGTCCAGGGGATATAATATGCAAATTAAAACCTTAAATTGCAAAACAAATAAGCAGAATGTGCAGCAGCAATGAGATCACCTTGCAGATTTCCTCCACTTCAACTGGCCTAAACTCATTCCAGACAGCAAGGATGCAACTTGGAACATGTGATTCAATGTTTTGGTGAACAGCGTATGAAGTCAGTAGTGGTTGTGTAAAGTGGTTTACTTTTTGGTTTTACTCTATTCTCACCCTGGTAGGGAAACCAGGTAGTGAGTAAGGAATAGAAGGCCCCAAAAGAATTACGAATGAATGCCAAAAAGAGTATGATTACCTCCTACAACACACGGAGAGTATGACCAGTAGCACACAGGAGAGGAAAAAAAACCCAGGTGGAGGAAACCTCTGTGGACCCATGGCTACTGACCCACCCATCCTCCAGGCAAACTAAGAGGAAATGAACCTAGGTTGTAGCAACCATATTCTAATATCTGAAGACTGTGAACTGCTTGGAGAGATGATGGTCCATCATGAAAGTCCATTGGATGATGTATTCTGGAAGGACGATTCTGAGGTTGAAGAGGTAGGTCTATTCTGAAGGAGCATCCAGATCCTGAAAGTGGAGTAGGTCCAGTTGAAAAAGGGGCGAATGCAGTCCAGGTTTCCAAGTGATGATGGATGATATCCATGGGATTACAGAGACAAAGTGAGTATGAAGAGCATGATTTGATTAAATTTTCTGCAAGACTTTGAACGGTGGGAAGTATGATTGGTTATGAAGTCATAAGGTAAACAATCTGACTTCATAGAAGGTTTGGAGTTAAGCGGTGTGCGATAAGTTGTAATGTATGTATCCATGAAGAAGATGAAGGAATCGGATACAATCTTTAGGTATCTGGTAGGAAGTGTGATGTGGAAGTGTTTAGACCAATGGAGGAAGGTTGGTATATGCAGTAGAGATAATAACTGAATGTACAGTATATGGAATAATTGGATGCTCAGTACGATGGATTCGGGAGTTGATTTGGGTATTGATGCCCTAATGATACTGTACATGCATAGGCTCCTTCTGGTCTGCTGGATGGAAAATGAGATATGGGTATTGCTGTGGCATAATTGCCAGTGACATGAGCTGAGGTGGCCATGACTGCTTTGCCTTACAGGTTGATCCACTGTCTGAATGCTGTAGGAAGCCTGGAAATGGGTCTTTGAAGGAGTCTATAGACTGATGTGCCAATGGGAAGTTGACAGCGGTGTAGAATTCCAGGGATACCTAGCATTGAAGTCAGATAGAGGTCTGGTGATAGGCATAACTGGGATAGTGAGACAGCCAGGTTGGTTACAGATGTGCAGGTTGAGGAATCTATAGAAGTCTGCTCTTGGTGAAAGTCTTCACTGGAAGGAGTATGGTGAGTTAAGAGTCTATAAGGCATGTTGTTTGAAGGATGTTGCTAGAAGACATTTTACGCAGGTGAAATGAACAAGTGCTCCATACAGTAGTGGATAGGAGATGTTAGGATGGCCAAGGTAGGAGTATGAAATAGATGAATGGGAGGAGGAGTTGACTGGGTAAGAATACTGGCCGGTGATAGGTATGAAATGCCCAAAAAGAGCCACAGCATATGGGAAGGAGCCCTGAGCTGCCAGGACAGTGAGGAAAAGGCAGCTGTTCAAGGATGGAAGGAAGGTCCAGAGTGGATGTCTGTGGACTGAAGAAAGGAGTCCTAGAAGGATCCGGCATAGGTCAAGCCATACTAACATTGCAGGTGCAGGAATGAATAGGACTGGGGTCAAAGCCGCAGCAAACTGAAGTAGGATGCAGCAAAGCTGCTACAAGCCAAGAGTGGTGGATCCATGCAAGACCAAGAAGTGAATCCAAGTACCAAGTGCTGCAAACTGAGGTACGAGAGTACCACATCCATAAAAGATGGCAAAGAGCAAGTGCAGAGAACGGAAGGTGCTGCAATGATGAGGAACAAGGTTCCCTCCTTTGAAGGACAAGGTGAACTCGCATGGCATACAGGAAGGGGTGACCAGTAGCAAGGATGTTCATGGGACAGTCAAACTGGATGGAGGTAGAGACTGAACAAGCTGGCGGAGTTCAAGTCCAAAACGCAAGAAGGCCAAGGCAGGGACAAGTACGATGAGTCCATGGAAGTGCAGGATGCAGACTGGTGAGGTAGAATGTGGAAGGCAAATGGGGTACAGTGGTTCTGTTCCTGATGGGAAGTGGTAACCAGGTACCAGGTAGAGAATGTAGAAGGTTGAAACAGTTGATTGCAGATATGGGCTCCCTTCCTTGGTAGCTGAGGCGAGATGACTGTCACTCAGTGCCGATAGGCAAAGGTAGGATAGTGAAGCAAATGGGGTAAAGTGGTCCCATTCCTGAAGGGAAGCGGCAACCGGGTATTCAGGTAGAGAATGGATAAGATTGAAACAGTTGATTGCAGACACAGGCTTCCATCCCTGGTAGTCGGTACGAGATGATCTTCATTCGATGCCATCAGGCAAGGGTAGGATGTTGAATGCAAATGGGTATAGTGGTCCCATTCCTGAAGGGAAATGGCAACCAGGTATCAGATAAAGAATGCATAAGGATGAAACAGGAGAATGCAGACATGGCTCCCATCCCTGGTAGTCAAGGAGAGGAGATCTTCACTCGATGTGGCCGGGCAGAGGCAGGCTATTGAAAGCAAATGGGGTAAGGTGGTCCTGTTCCCGAAAGGAAGTGGCTACTTGGTATCAGGTAGAAAATGCATGAAGGTAAAACAGTAGATTGCAGACAAGGCTTCCATCTCGGTGCATGCTAACCTTCACTCGATGCCGCCAGGCAGAGTTAGGAAAGGAGGATGTTAGGTTCATAATTGTAGGTAGTAGGGATTGTAACTGAATCCCATCCCCAGTAGACAGGGCAAGTCTACCTTTACTCAGTGCCTCAAAAGGTACGAGTTAGGGATGGAGTCCTGAAAAAACTGCTGGTATGGGCTGAATAAGGAAAGGGAAGCTGACAGTTGCATAGTAGGATGTAGGTTCATTAATGAGAAGAACAAAGGGGAAGGCAGCCAGCATAAGAAAGAGAACAGAAGGAGGAAAGTATGGTGAATGTCAATAAGGCTGTGTTCCAGGGAGGAGCATAAGGTAGAAGAAGCATAAGAGTCAGGTATAAACTGCTAGGGACGGTAGATCAATATGGTTGGCCGGGGGAAGAGATATGGAAGAAGTGCAGGTGCTGAACTAGGGCAGGGGAGGCATATGATTGGTTTAGTAGCTTGAGCCTGGAGATGGAGATGGAGTGACGGTGCGAGAAGCAAGAGGACCAAAAGAAAATAACTGGAGAAAGGGAAAAGGAACAGGGGACAGGAAGAGGGGATGGGGGCAGCAGTAGGGGGGGCAGGAAGAGACAGAAGAGGCAGACACTACCGACAGAACAAGACAGCAAACCAGTGAAACGGGGACAGCACAGAGACAAAGTTGGCAGCCGATATACAGGTCGGTAGGAGTGTCAGCAGGAAGGGGAATGAGCACAAAGAGAAACAAGTGGACCAAGCAGAGTTCTTGCAGTGCAGGGAAACCAAAATCAGATCAAGTGGGACAGTGACCACACAGCAAGAGTCCATTCTGAGGTAGGGAACACCTAATCGAGGTAAAGGTAAGTAGAATGGGCTAAGGGACTTGGGGAGAAAGTGGCAGTAATGGACAGAAGAAGGGGTAGGCAAATAGACAAAACAGCCTGAACTGCTCCTAGTTGCAAACGCCAACCCAACAGGGTGCATGCAGCACAGAGAAACCAGTAACAGGATGGCCACGCAGTTGAAACCCAGACCACTCAGCAAGAGAAAGAAACAGTAGTGCTTACCCAGCCAGGACTGACTGTAGGTCACCAGCAAAACTGTCAATGAAGTAGTAATGTGCACTGCCTAGTGTGCTACCCCACAGAGAAAGCAGTGATCAGGAGCAATACCACAGACTTCCCAAGTAGCCGGCAGCTCCAGGATGAGCCATGGAGGGGGAATGAAAGGAAGATGAAGGAGCAGGAGGCTCAGGCTAGTGTTGGAGGTGGAGCACCTGGAAATTACATTGGCCAGCGTGCCTCATTGTGGGGAAAAGAGCTGCAAGGAAGGGGAAAAGAATGGAGCAAAGGGGACACCAAACCAGGAGGAGAGATCCAGAGGCAAGGAGGCAGGGTAAGAAAGGACCCAAAGAGAAGGAACAAGGGAAAGCAAATGACTGAAGCAAGGCAGGAGCGGGGAAGAAAATGAAAGGGGAGGCAAGAAAATCTGGGAAAGGGGGGGAGAATAAGCAAACAAATGGAAGGGGACAGGTAAGGAGGCAAGAAACAGAGAGATGAGAGGAAGGTGGGAAAGATCAGAAACAGGGAAAGGAAAGGAGGCTCATCCCATGAGTCACACAGAGAGCTCAGAGTGCAGCATTGCACAATGCTTTAAGCAGGAGACCGGTGTCAGAGGCTGGCCTTTAAAGGAATGAGGGAAGAGCTATTCCCCCACATTGATCCTCGGGCTTTAGCCCTCACATTGACCTCTGGCCCAGTGTTCTCCTTTTTAAACTAAAGTCCGTCTAGCTCTCAACCCCATGCAAGATGGGAGCCCTGATGGGCTAAACATTAGATCCTTTACCTCTCTGCCCCTGCCATTGCCTCTCCTGTTGCCTCCCTCCTAAACCTATCCTTCTCTCTTGCCTCCATCCCAGACTCCAAAAAGCATTCTACAGTTATTCCCTTGCCAAAAGGAGCAGACTCCTCCTCTCCAAGCAATTTCTGTCTTATCTCCCTCCTCCAAACCCTTTCTAAACTCCAAGAACACGTAGTTCTATCCCAACTCTACCCCTTCCTAGACTCAACTTTCTTCTTCACACCTCTCTAGTCTGGCCTTTGCAAACACCACTCCACCACTTCCTCCCTCCTCCGACTCACCACCGCCATTCACACAGCTATGGACCAGGGCCTTCTCACGGCCACTATCTTTGTCAACCTAGGGAACGCTTTCTACACTGTCTCCCACCCCCTTCTCCTGCACAAATTGAAGTCTGCGGGCCTCTCAGACCCTGCAATAAATTGGTTCCACTCTTACCTCACTGGTAGATCGCAATCAGTGAAACTTGGAGATTCCTTATCCCAGCCCCTCCCCATTAACACCAGCATCCCCCAAGGCTCCGTCCTTGGCCCTTTACTTTGGTTTCATCTTCTTAAATGATCTTCCTTCTGCCTGACCATCTGCATCCATCCACATGAATGCAAATGATACAGCCCTGTTTGTCTCTGGATCTTCTTCAGCAGAGTTAAGATCTAAACTTCAACCCAATTTTGACTCAGTCCAGAAACGGTTCAGATCAAATCAGTTATCACTAAATACCAAAAAAAGTCTCTATGTGCTTTGGCACCAGACCGAGGATTTCTAATCTCCCACCCTCCCCTCCTTCTGCATCCTAGATGGGGTCACAATTGATGATGTGCCCTCATTCAAGTACCTTGGTATCTGGCGTTACCATCACCTTAACTTCTCTCAGCACTAGATGCCATATACAATAAACTCCACCCCAAGCTTTGTGCCCTCTTCAGGAACAAAAGCTGCATCCCACTTCCTGCCCACTGTAACACCCTTACAAAGCTCATTCTCCCCATCTTTGATTATGGCGACATAGTCTGTAGTGCTGCCCCAAAGGTCCACTCTGGCCAGACTGGGCTCTCTCTTCCACTCCTTCTGCTGTTTTGCTCTGAGCTGTTCTCCCTACACCCACCACTGTTCTCTTTACTCTGCTCTCTCCCTCCCTCCCTAGAGGAACAATGCCTAACCCACTGCATCACCTTTGCTTCCAAGTTCTGGCTGTCCTCCATCCCTCCCTATCTGAACTCTCTTCTCTCACTTACCCTGCCCCCCCCACTCCCTCCACAATCCTGGCTATCACTCCTTCCTGCTCCCCTCTCATAAATCCCTTGCTGGTCAAGCTGTTTTTTTGTTCCATTTTCCTAACTTTGGAACTCACTCCTTCTTCCCATTCGCTTTACTTCCTCCAAACACCCACTAACCTCACAAATCTGCACCCACACTACCCTCTCCTGTGACTGTCCCTAGTTACCAGGCCCATTTGTTTCACTCAACTCCTTTCCCCTCACTGCCCCCCACCTTCTCCTGTCCTTTCTATCCCCTCCTCTCTCTCTTCTCACCTCCATCATTCCCCTTCCCTTTCTCCTCACTTTTCTCTCTCTCCCTCTCATTCCCTCCCCTTATCCCTCTCCACCATCCCCTCCCCATTTCTCCCTCTCTTACCTGCCCTAATCCTCCCCTCTCCCCTGCCCCTCTCCCTCTCATTCCCCTCCTCTTATCTCCTCTCCCCTTATCCCTCTCCTCCTTCCCCTCTCCTATGTCCTTCTCCCTTACCTGCCCCAATCCACCCCCCACCCCTGACCCCTGCCTAAATCCTCTTATCAGTCGCCCTGTGCTTGACCTCTACTTTAACTACCCACAAGGACTCAAGCCGCACTATTACCTTGTATCTTACCTGTATGTGGTTGTAAATGCTGTAAATAACTGTTAATCATAACAAGCGAAGCTACTGTTCACTGTATTGTACTGTATATACACTGTTATTCTTGTATCAGTACCTCCCCACCCCGGACACATCTGGAAATAAGACAATTAAAAGCTCAGTATGTCTTTCCTGGTGAAATGCTTTAACAAATGAATAAACAAATAAATTAATTCTTCACCCACAGAATAGTGGAGCTGTGGAATAGCATTCCCAAAACTCCAAATCTTAATTAACCCATTAAGAATCCAGCTGCTAGGTTGATCCTATAGGGATTTGATTTGAATTATGATCACCGAGTTGTAGAGGCAGTCTCATTCGACTTCCTGATCTTCTTTTGCCTTACCGACCCTACCACTAGCAGCGTTAGAGGTCTCCAAACTGTGCAGTTGATTAGACGCAGGGACCCTCTACAAACTTGGTGCCAAGTCTCTACTATCCTGGATAAATATGTTTTAAAGTAACTTTTTTTTTTGTTGCTGACTCTGTTTCTGCACTGGACTTGGAGAACTCCTCCAGCTACCCTGCTCGACAACAACTCTACCTCCCGTCTGAAGCCGACTTTCACCTGGTCCACCCCAGTCTGTCGAATCTCCCAGCTCTAAACCTCTTGAGGTGGGGCCACCAAAGCCCTGGAGCTCTATCTAGAATCCAGTGCACCAGGCCAGAGTCAGAGGGGCCCCTGGGGAGTAAGCTTGACTGAGGGAGTGTGGCTGTGATACAGGAAAAGCCTTCGCCTATCCCCAAGACCAGGGATTTTTCTATGTGTGTGGTTTATTTATTTTATTTTATTTTATTTAAACAGCAGTTTGGAAAACCTTTGAGCCATAGGCTCATTTACAAAGGTACCTTGTCACAGTAAGACAAACCAAAATACACAGTATAGCAGTACAACACAGAAGTATAACAGTAAATTAAGACATAGATACAAACAAGCTGGTACAGGTAGGATGGATGCAAACAATACCAGTTATGTTGTCCTTAGCAGCTTAGTAATAAGCTTTGTCATAAGTATTGAGTACGGCTTTGACTAGCGGCAGTTACAGCATCGGGTGTTAATAAGGTGGTTACGTAAGGAAGTTTTGAAGCACGATATAGTTGGAGCTTCGGAGATGGAGGGGGGCAGTGTGTTGAACCAGGAGGGGCCCTAAAGCTGAAGGCTCTTTGGCCGTGAGAGGTCCTAGCTCTAGGGATAACAAGAAAGGTTTTCCCAGAGGTCCGAGTATGAACTAGTGGGACAGAGCGGCGTATGGTGGTGGTCAATCCTGGTGGGGAAAGCCCAAGGAGGGTCTTTTTTGTAAGGGTACAGGTAAGATATTTGAGGCACTCGTCGAGATCAAGTACCAGCGCTTTAGCATACAGTAGACAGGTGTGTGTCATCCAAGGTGCTCCAGTAATTAACCTGCAGGCCTTATTCAGAGTAGTGCGAATTTTATGGAGTGCGGTCTGATCAGCAGCACCATACACCGGCAGTCCATAGTCCACTAGGGACAGGATAGAGGGTGAGTGACTGAGTCGAAGAGGCCTCGGGGAGGCAGTGTTTATACCAATGTAAGATGCCCAATCGGATATTAGTGGCAGTGGCTAGGGCAGCGATGCATGGAAGGAGAGGGAGGGGTCAAAATGGATCCCTAGGTATTTATAGGAGCAAACTTGTTCGAGTGGGAATGAGGACCCAGAGTGAATGAGGAGTTTGAAGTTGCAGGACTTGTTTTGGGGATGAGTGAAGAACATGGTTTTTGTTTTTTTAAGATTTATCACCAATCTATGTTCCTTGAACCAGCCCTCGGCTCAGTGAAGGACTTCTGCAGCGAGTCCTGGAGGGCAATAGGGTTACGACTTGAGGCAAGATGACCATCATCAGCATACAATAGAATGTTCCCCAAGCAAGGCGTGGAAGGGTGTTAAGGTAAGGAGAATAGTAAGGGCCCAGAATGGAGCCCTGGGAACCCCAGAAAGATGGGACAGATGTCTGAGTAGGTCCCATTAATTTTTACACACTGTGAGCGGTCAGACAGATAACTGGTGCACCAGGAGATAGCCCAGCAGCAAAACCAGAGAGACTAAGGGCATCAAGAAGGAGGGTGGGAGACAGTGTCGAGCTTTAGAAAGTCAATGAAGACAGCACCAGCCAGAGAACCAGTGTCAAGGAGGAGTGGAGAAAGTTGGAGAACTCTAGGAGGGCTGTGTTGGTACTGTGGCCCATTCAGGAGCCATGCTGCTCAGGACAAAGGACATTGTAATGTAGAGGTAGTCAGAGATTTGAGAGGCCACCACTTTTCCAAGGCCTTGGAGAGAGAGAGAATGGAGATCGGTCGATAGTTTCCAGCCACAGTCCTATCACCACCTTAAAGATAGGGGTGACAGTGGTGACTTTCAGGCAGTTGGAGACCTTCCCCAGGCAAAGATGGTTGATGAGGCATGTGATCGGGATAGGACTGTGTCTAAGACCAGCCGTAGGGATACGGATCCAGGGTGTCACTGCCTGTACTATTACTCTTGAGGGCAGTGATAAGCAGCGGCCTAAGTTCTTGGGCAGAAACACGGCGGAGGAGAAAATAAGGGCGAGAAAGATTTGCATGGCAGGTGCTGGGGAGGAGGTCAAAAATTTGTAGGGAGGATAGGCTAAGGTCAGTGAATGAGGTGTTGAGGTGGTTGGCTATGAGGGCTGGGTCTGAGGAGATCACACCATTAATGCTGATCTGGGTGGGTGGGTGGGGGCAGTGTGCTCCCATTTAACTGTTTAATGTTATCTCAGAAGGTTCTGGGATTCCCCATGAGGCAGTGAGTGAGGACCAATAGTGCTCAGACTTGGCCTTTCTGATGGCCCGAGTGCACTTGTTTCGGGCGGAAGCATATAACCGCCTGTCATTAGGCCGGCCAGTCTCAATGGCACGGTGCCATAAGTTGTCCCTATGTTTGAGCTGGTGGATCAAAGCTGGGGTAACCCAGGGGGCATTCTTCCTTTTAGAATGGCGGGTGAACACTGGGGCAAAGATATCACAGGCATTATTAAAGTTTGGGTAAAGAAGGAGAGAGCTGTGTCGATGTCAGGAGTTGCCTGTATAGGAGATCCAGTCAATTTGGGACAGAAGTTCTAAGTTTTATCAGTCCACCAGGTATTAGACGACCGCATGTGGACTGTGCTATGGGTTTGGGACTGAGGTTGATCAGTGGAATAGAATGGGGAGTGATCGCTGAGAGAGTCTGGGAGGACTTGTACATTGGGATCCGATTAGGCGGTTGGTGAGTACCACATCAAGCAGGGTACTGGAGCCTCTCTTGGGGTTAGTCCTGGTAGGGTGGGTAACTAGTTGCGTGTAGGTCTATTGCAGAAAAGGAGTCTCGGGTAGAGGGAGGAGGAGGGCTGAGCCAGTTGACATTTAAGTCACCCACCAGAATTTGATCAGCGGAAGGAGGTAGAGAGGTAAGGTATTCTGTAAGAGAGGCAATGGCCTGCGTTTGGTCCCTGGGGGCACGATGCAGTAGTCAGATAAAGGGGTCCCTTTAAAGAGGTCAGGGGTTAGTTTCAGCGTAAGCGCTGGGCCCTGAGTCAAGGATGGAGCAGGGGGCTAGTACGGGAGAGACTCTTGACATAAATAGTTTAGCCACCGCACTCGCCTCCCAACACGGTCGGACCGGAAAGGGTGAAACCAGGAAGGGAGACTAGGGAGTCAGGGGAGGATTTTGACAGCCAAGTCTCAACCAGGGTGATGACATCAAGGTTAATTGATGTGACCAGGCATTGTAGTGAGTCAAACTTTTAGGAGGCTACAGATATTCATGGAGACCATGCATAGGCCTGTGGTGTGGAGTTGGGGAGCTCCTGGGAACGGGCCAGGGTTTGGATGAATGTTTCCTGACAGGTAGTAGCATATTCTAACACCTGGCTGGGAGATGATGAGAGAGGTTTTCCTCACGATTGACATGGGGGAGGCTAGAGGACAGGGGTGGGCAGGGAGGTACAGGAGGGAAAGCAAGAATAAGAAGACACCCAGATGTGCTTGAGGTGAAGAGAAAGCTAGGGAGGCAGGGAGGGGCGGGACACACAGAGGTCCCAGGGGCGGAGAGGAGGTTCAGGAGCAAGGGGAGGGAGGGGTGCCAGGGCACAGTGTGGACTAGCAGATGGGTAAGTGGGTAAGTGCACTGCTAGTGGGGATAGGCACAGGCAGAGCAGGAGGCAGGGCCAATACATTGTGGTGAGCAAGATCCCAGGGAAGTAGTGCTGTACAGGTAGGAGTAGGAAGTAGTGAGGGAGCATAGGTCCCTCTAGTGGCCAGCAGGTATAACCTGCAAATGGGAAAGTGGGGAGATAGGTTCTGGGCAACAGGACGTGATGTCACCGGATGTGATGTCACGGGTGGATCCATAATTGACAGCCGCCCTGGGTGGAGGGTGGTTAAGTGGATAAGACTGCACAAAGCGCTGACGGGCTAGCACCCCTTGCAGGCGCCCAGACCTAAGAGAAGAGGCCTCTTTACCCCTAAAAGTTATCAGGCTGGAGATTTGATCCTCAGCTACTCAGGTGAGCTGCTTGTTGCTTCAGTTGCTTGATTGTCCCGAGTGCCTAGCTTGGGGGGGGGGCTGCCTATGTAGTGGAGAAAACAAAGCCTCTCATTACTATGCAGCGGGAGAATATGTTGTGACTTACACAAAGGAGCTCCACTCTAAGCAAACAGGAGCATGAGCATGCAATGACACCAGCACGGTAGAGCCATAGGCATTCGCCACACTCCTCCCCTTAGCTGCTCCAGATGCTAGTTGTGCCTCTGGTCTCTGCTGAGGGTCCCTACTGCACCAGAGAACCCTGAATCCCTGCCCAGGGAGAGGAGAGAAGACCATTGGATGCTCGATCCTCTCCCTCCCCTGACAACCCCTGGTGCCCGAGCTCATTCTTGAACCTGGGTTGCTGGTCTGGCGTGAGGTGTGGTGTTCAGCACCTCAACCTTCAGTGCCACTGGGCTGGCCCATTTTAAAGCAATTAAAGCAAAGCAATGCTCCAGCCCATTTAGGATTTGGTTAGGGCAGAACTGTATAATCATATACAGGCAGGTGTCCATTAGGCCATGACAAATAATAAGGCTGATCCTCAGGATTTTTTTTTATTATCTAAAAAATATTTGTTTTTGTTTTCACTTTTACTCTGAGATGAATATTGACCAGATTATTATGTCACTGGAGGTCAACTTGGAGTTTTTAACCCCAATATTCCCCCTAAACAAAAATGTAAGTACTTTTTTGCATAAAATACTTTCTCTTGATATCACTGGCTATGAAACTCACTTTCTGGCCTAGATTAGGTCTCTCATATATTATTTGTGGTCTTTTTTTTCTTCTATTTTTTTGTTTACAATTTTCAGCCAGGAAAGGCTGAATCTTGTTTCCAGGTCCATCCTGGAAGCACAGGGAGGTTAAGTGACTTGCTCAGGGTAAAATAGTTTGCACATGGAGGTTGTGGGAATCAAACTCGGGTCTGCTGGATGTACCAAGTTCATTTACCACTCACAGCTGTAAACTCTAGGCTGTTCTGCCAGCCCATACCTTGTTTATATTGTTTATGCAGTCTACCTACTTCCTCTCCAATTTTCGGTGG
Source organism: Neoceratodus forsteri (assembly GCA_016271365.2). NCBI lineage: Eukaryota > Metazoa > Chordata > Ceratodontiformes > Ceratodontidae > Neoceratodus > Neoceratodus forsteri. The sequence continues at coordinate 103,097,144 of CM028129.1, read as the reverse complement.
CTATCAAGCATGACTCTTTTGTAAATATTTAATCTATATTTTCATGTTTTGTGTCTATCTGACTGTAATTTAGAAACAAAGAACATAGAAACACAGCATTTGACAGCAGATAAGGACTGCTTGGCCCACCTAGTCTGCCCATTTTCCTACCTAACAGATAAGCTACAGATCTTAGTTAACCAACAGCTTACTTCCTCCTACCCCCCACTAGGACTGCCTTATGTCTGTCCCATGCATTCTTGAATTCCTCCACTGTTCTTGACTCCATGACCTCCTCAGGGAGGCTGTTCCATGCATCCACAACCCTCTCTGTGAAAAAATACTTCCTCAAATTACCTCTGAGCCGTCCCCCCTCTATCTTCAAATTGTGCCCCCTTGTTCTTGCACATCTCTTTTTCTGAAAGATGCCACCCTCTTGGACTTTGTTGATTCCCTTGAGGTACTTGAAAGTTTCTATCATGTCCCCTCTCTCCCTCCTTTCCTCAAGGGTATATATATTAAGCTCATTTAGTCTTTCTTCGTATGTCTTCTGGTGCAGACCCTGCACCATTTTGGTTGCCCTCCTCTGGACAGCCTCCACTCTGTCTATGTCTTTGAGAGATGGGGTCTCCAGAACTGCACATAATACTCCAGATGGGGTCTCACCTACTGTCTGCAGAGAGAGATAAATAACTTCCTGTTTCTACAATTGATGCCTCTTCCATGCATCCCAGCATCCCCCCAGCCTTTCTTACTGCCTTCTCACATTGCTTTCCACCATTAGGGTCATCTGATATAATTACCCCAGGTCCCTTTCCATTTTTACTGTTGTCAGTATCTCACCCCAAATTGTGTACTCTTCACTGTGGACTCCATTTTCTACTACCATTTGCATCCTGTTGTCTAGCCAATTTTTTATCCAGGCTACCACCTTGGGACCCACTCCAAGGCTGGCTAACTTGTGTATTAAACTTTTGTGTGGGACTGTATCAAATACCTTGCTAAAATCTAAGTAAGCCATGTCCACAGCCCCTCCCTGGTCTACTACTTTGGTCACCCAGTCAAAGAAATCTATTAGATTCATCTGACATGACCTTCCCATCATGAATCCATGCTGCCTTGGGTCCTGTGCCCCACTGGCCTCTAGGTACTCAACAATTCTTTCCTTCAGAAGTGATTCCATCATTTTTCCTACCACTGAGGTCAAATTAACTGGTCTGTGGTTTTCTGCCTCTGTCCTGCTCCCACTTTTGTGATGAGGAATCACATCTGCCCTCCTCCAGTCCTCAGGTACCACCCCATCTTCCCATGATTTGTTAAAGAGAGTAGTCAGCAGTGTCATTAGTTCTACCCTTAATTCTTTTAGAATTCTTGGGTGAATCTCATCAGGCCCCATTGCTTTGTCCACCTTCAATTTTATTAGTTCTTTCAGAAACCTTTCTTCTGTAAATGGACTGGTATTGACCCCCGTCTTCAGAGTGTTTGTCTTGTTTGGTTTAGGTTTCCTCCCCCTCCTCTTCCTTTGTGAATACTGAGCAGAAATGTTCGTTCAGTATCCCTGCTTTTTCATTTGCTGTTGTTTCATGTATTGTACGGTGCTCTGAGACTCCGGAGAAGGATGCCATATCAAATAAAAATTACTATTACTACTAAGTTTGTAATGAGCACTGTAAGCGCACAACATTTATTTATTTATTGAAATGTTTCACCAGGAAGGCACACTGAGTGACAAGTCGCTCATCTCTCCTGGTGTGACCTGGGGGGAAGGGGTACAATAGAAATGAGACATCAAACATTCAAGTTACAAGATCAACATTAACATACAGTTGTAAGGCAGGTGTTACACACAGTGTTATAACAGTGTTACGCACAATAGGTAGAAAGAGTGGACAATAATAAGTGTCGATTTAATAAGTAAAGTGCTAACATGAAAGAAAAGGAGGAAAGAAGAGGGAGGGGTTAGGTGGTGGGGGGGAAGAGTTGTGTCCCTGGAGACCCCTTCAGGATGCAAGGAACCCTGCAAGGGGACTGGGGGGAGCAGACAGAAGGGGATAAGGCAGTGTCCCAGAGAGATGCCTTCAGGATGTGGGGAACCCTGCAAGGGGGCTGTGGGGCTAGGGGGATAAGGCTGTAGGGATTCAAAGATGGAGGAGAGAGAAGGAGGAGGTGTGACTTAAATGTTAGGAGGGGGAATACGACCTAACCCAAGAGAGGACCATACAGAATGCTGGGTACCCTGCAAGGGGGTTGGGGAAGGTCAGTAGATGGGGATTAAGAGAGTGATAGGAGAGGGAGGGAGTGAGAATTGAACCCTTGAGGGAAAGAGAATCCGTACCTTTGGAGAGGATGGGGTCTAATCAGTAGTCCATCAGGATGCATTGGACCTTGCTAGTGGTCATGGAAAGACAAGATAGTGGCTAGATAAAATAGGGGAGATATGCAAAGGCTCAGTTGGACCCCTTCAGAGAGCTGTGTACCCTGGAAGGGGATTGTGATGGCCAGGGAGAAAGGTAGATTGGGGAGGGGAAGGAGTGAAGACAAGACTAGGCACAGTAGAACCCCCTCAGGATGCTGAGAACCCTGCAAAGGGGACTGCAGATTAGGGAGAAAGGTAGATGGGGGAGGGAAAGGAGAGGAGACAAGTCTAGGCCTAGTAGGACCCCTTCAGGAAGCTGAGAACTCTGCATGGGGACTGCGAAGGTTAGGAAGAAAAGGTAGAATGGCAGAGGGGAAGGAGAGAAGACATGCCTAGATGCAGCAGGGTCCTTTCAGGATGCTGAGAACCCTGCAAGGGGACTGCAGAGGCTAGGGGAACAGGTAGATGGGGGAAGGGGAAGGAGAGGAGAAAAGACTAGATGCAGTAAGATCCCTTCAGGATGCTGAGAACCCCACAAGAGGACTGCAAGTCTAGGGAGGTAGGAGGGGTGGTGGGGGAAGGGAGTAGATGAGAGATACAAGACCCTTGGGGGGTAGGAGAGGGACTCATAGAGAGCATTTAGGGTCCCTTACATTCTGTGAGAGATCAAGAAGGCCAGTAAGATAGAGCAATTTGGGGGAAGGGGAGGAGAGCTAGAAATTTGGGGGGTTGGGGTGCACAGGTTAAAATGAAGGTGACAGTAGAGGGGTAGGGTTTGTCCAGGACTTAGAGGAGGGACATGACAGGAGCAGCTAGGTGCAAGGTAATTATTGAGGACAGAGCTGATGGAGTAGGTGGAGGATGAGTGCTGAATTTGAGGGGGGAAGGAATTCCAAATTTTTGGGAGGCAGTGAGAGTAACTGGATTGGATGATTTGGGTGGATCTGGTGGTGACTACCAGTGTGCGGGAGTCGGTTGATCTAAGGGAATGGGAGGATGGGGGTGGAGTGTTATAAAGGAGGAGGTGAGGTAGGAAGGGAGCTCACCTAACCAGTGTTTGGTGCTGAATTAGCACAGTGGGAGAGTCGCCTATTTGTAAGAGAGGGGAAGGATAGGGCACAATAAAGATCACAGTAGTGGTGTGAGGGAGGGGGTATCCTAGGCAAAGCGGCAGAAGGAATTGAAGAGGGTGTACAGTCTGGCCAGGGAGGACTTAGGGGCAGCACCATAGATTATGTCACAGTAGTCAAAAATGGACAGTATCGTCTTCTGAACAAGTTTACGCCTAGCCGTAGGAGGGATGCAATTACAGTTCCTGAACGGGGCACCAAGCTTGGGGTGCAGTTTTTTCTGGATGGTGTCAATATGTCTAGAGAAGTTTAGGTGTTGGTCCAACCAAACACCTTAGTATCTGAAGAAGGATGTGTCCTCAAGTGAAGTCCCATCAAGGGTGTGGAAAGTGGGTAGGGAGGGAAGCCTAGAGAGTCTCTTCCTTGTGCCAAAGGTCATGGAGACAGTCTTCTTGGCAATGAGGAAAAGTAGATGATTAACAAACCAGAGCTGAACCTTGTTGAAGTCTTGCTGTAACCTGGTTGTAACCTCAGCAGGACAGGAGCCAGATGCATATAGGACTGTATCATCGGCATACATATGTATGGCAGAGGAGGGGGAGCAAACAGAGGAAAGGTCGTTTAAAATGATGGAGAATAGGAGGGGCCCTAATACAGAGCCCTGGGGGATGCCAGTGCTAATCAGAGGGGAGGGGAAGTGATTTTAAAGATTTTAACTGATTGGGTCTGCCAATAAGATAGGCCTTGAATCAGTTTGTGGTGGAGGGAGATAGGCCAGCTGCTGGGAGTGAATTGAGGAGAAGGAAGTAAGAGACAGTGTCACAGACTGATGTATGGGTGACTGTGTGATACAAATTTTTTAAACTCCTTAGGTGTATTTTGCCACACAAACCATGAGAGCAATGTTTGAGTGGTTTACAAAGTCAAAACACACCAAAGCTGTGTAAAAAATCTTGTAATCACACAGTCATCCAGATTTTATTTTTTTATAATATCTGCTAAGGTCTGACTTAAAAGCACAAGTAGGCCAACAGATGCGTTCGCAGTTGTTTTCAGATTGTGTGACAGCATAAAGACTCACTGTGTGGGTGAATGATCAGCTGTAATTGTCTCTGTATCAACTCGGTGTGATGTCACAGCACAAAACCAAAAGTCTGCAACAGCACTCCACACAAGGATAGGCATGAAGCAGCATTGTTTTTAAGCAAAATTGCAATATTTATTGGTGTAATACCAGATAAACTCACAGGCCACCTAGTTGCCTGGCACTTCGGGTTAAAACAACCCTTCGTCAGGGGGCACCCTCTGATGAAGGGTAGTTTTAACCTGAAGCTTTGCCTGGTATTACACCAATAAATATTGCAATTTTGCTTAAAAACTTTAATGCTTCATGCCTATTCACTAAAAATAATACCAACAGCTTAATCTGATTCAAGGTCAGTTGGCATTCATCTGTATCCCCCTCCCCCGGGTCGTGCCTGAAAATAGGCAGGATTTCTCTAGTGCACTTACCCGGTCAACAAAAGCTAAATAAATAAATATTCTTGCTAGGAGTGCTGCTGTAGACCTTTGGTTTTGTGCTATTGTCGGGAATAGCTTCCCTTTCTGCCTGCACCCTCCTTCACCAAAGCTCACAGCTTACCAGTGGATGTGATGTCACAGCAGACTGATACAGAGAACATATTGTCTGATTTCTTGATGCTCTCATACCCAGTCAGTTATTTTATGGTGGATATACAGTACTGTGGCCTGACTAAAATATGCAGTTCACTGTATCTTCAAGTAGGCAGTATAGTGTAGTGGTTAGGTGCACTGAGCTGCAAACCTGGAGACCTGGGTTTGAATCCCATCAGCCCCCACTTGTATATTATGTGACCCCAAGCAAATCACTTGACTTCATTGTGCTCCCAGGTCTCGCCTGGAAACAATCTCTGGCTCAGTATGCCTGTCCTGGTTAAACAATTTCCCTTTTCCCTTTCAAGTGTCAGGGGGCAGGACCATAACTCCTGAGTGGCACAGCCATGAGTGGGTGAGGAAAATCCTGCCACCTCAAAAGTAATGAGTCAGGTCATTGCATATTTGATTAATGCAATGCCAGTTTACTAGTTATGACTTTTAAATAAGCTGTTTATTTGAAGATCTAACTGTTCCTCTTTGAGTTAAACTGCTGGCATCAGTACTGCACATTGCTATTGTGGTGCCATCAGCATTGTATAAGCTGCTCTATGATTGGTTCGTTATTTGTAATGTATCCGGCCTTCGTGATATTATGACTATAATAACAACAATATATCATGATATCTTGAAGTTAGATACAAATATAGATACATGGAAGGTGAGGGAAAAAACAACGTGTGTGGTCCATGCATTCTGCCATTGAGAATTGCAAGTATTATTATTTTATGTCCTGTGTCTTCTGTCACACAGGACTAGCTTTCCTCCTCTCCTACTTCCTTTTGTTCTTACCAACCCCCTAAATCTGTCCCACACGACTAAGAACTCATTTTACCAGCCTTGCCTCCACCATCCCATTGTGCATTTTATTCCACTGCTCCACTTCCCTCTCAGTAAAGAAAAACGTCCTCATGTTCCTCCTAACCCCCCAGTTTCCATGTCCTCTCATAACCGTGTTCTCATTCCTGGAGACCAGGTCCCTATTATCCACTTCATTTATATCACTCAAACATTTGCATGTTTCTAGCATGTTTCCCCTCTCCCTCCAGCGAGTACTTATTAAGGTCCGTGAGCCGTTCCTCATATGTTCAGCCTTGCTGTCCCTGGATCATCCTGGTGGTCCTCCGCTGTACCACCTCCAGCCGGTCCCTGTCTTTTTTCAAGCACATGCTTCACAACCGGGAACAGTACCCAAGATGCAGATGCACTAGAGCCTTGTATAGGGAGAGATCACCTCCCCCGTCTCTTATTGAAACCCTAGCCTGTACACCTCAGCACCCTGTTTGCCTTGCCAAATGTCCTATTGCTTTGTCCAGTGACTTTGATACTATCATTAACATTAACCCCAGATCTCTCACTTCCCTTGTCTCTGCTGTCTTTTACCTCCCCCCATGCAATATTCCTTGCACAGCTTTTTCTTGCCAATGTGCATTCTTTGCACTTTCTGGCATTAAAATGCAACTGCGAATACCTGAATCATCTCTTCAGCTTTTCCAGGTCTTGTTCAGCTCCCTGACTCATTCCTCATTATCCATCCTGCCGCATCATTTTGTGTCATCCACAGACACATCTTGCCCTTAATACCTCCCCCTATGTCGCTCATAAGCACATTGAACACAAAAGACCCTAGGACTGACCCCTGTGGCAACCCATTTCTGACCCAACGGACTTACACTAGGTTTAACAGAAAGTTAACAGAAAGTCTTGAAGAAAATGGTTGAGCTGGGAGTGCAGGCTTGGGACAGTAGAATGAGTAAGGAGTTCAACAGAAAATAAAATAAATAGTATTTGAAACGTATTTCATATTATAAATCATCAAAGATAGTTTCATTATTTATAATGCATATATCATATATGATATGATAGGAGTCAGAACAAGACCAACATAAAGACAGCTGGTTGATAAGAGTCTAGAACTGAGCTCCACTGCACTGCCACAGCTGAATAATGGAGTGTGTGGCCAGCCCAATGTCACTCATCTGTCATGCAAACACTCATACATATGCACTTGTCTTCAAAGCCAAAAAATATTGTAATTATGCTCCTGTTTAAATATTTATGGATTAAATTATTTGTTAAATGCACATTTTTGATCAGTATGAGGCTGCTGCATGTTTTCCAGGACAAGTTCCTGACCCAGCAGGTGGGTCAAACCTACTAAGGAGGCCCGGACGCTGGACGTGGTCCTGGCAGACAGTGCTCAGATTTGGGGCCTAGAGTTGAGGGACCTTTCAGAAAAAAAGATGTGCAAGAACAAGGGGACACAATTTGAAGATGGGGGGGGACAGCTCAGGGGCAATGTGAGGAAGTATTTTTTCACAGAGAGGGTGGTGGATGCATGGAACAGCCTTCCTGAGGAGGTTGTGTGGTCTAAAACTGTGGGAGAATTCAAGAATGCATGGTACAGACATAAGGTAATTTTTGTGAGGGGTAGGAAGAAATAGGCTGTTGGTTAAATAAGATCTGCAGCTTATCCTCTAGGTAGGGAAATGGGCAGACTAGGTGGGCCAAGCGGTCCTTATCTGTCGACAAAGTCTATGTTTCTATGTTCCTATGATGCCTAGAGTGTCTCCTATGCATGTAAGGGTGTCAGTACCTTGTGTCTTTAGATTGCCAGAACTGCTCACCTTTGGTTTGTGGTTCTGTCACCTTACAAAAGCAGAAGGGTACACTCTTACAGGTGTGAGAGAAGCTCCAGGCACCAAGTACAGTAACTATATAAGAGTGGTCTACTGTGCATCATTCAAGTGTGGGAACCGTGAAACGAAGCTGCATGGTTTAGACATGCAAAGGACACCAAGGAAACCACTCTTAATTTGATAACCGAGCCCCAGAAACATGTATTAGTTAAACAGTAACCAAGGCCCCTTGAATTCTGCAATTCTACTGTACGACTGGAATTTTCAGTAGAACTTGTCACCCTGAGTAAATATTTAGTGTCATGCTTTTGGCTAATTTTCAAATGTAGTTTTTCTGTAGTGCCTGGCTCCTTCCCTGCCTTGTTTACCCTGAAGGCCCTCTACTATGCTAAACATGATGTCATTGATAATATCATAGCCAACAGTAAGACTGAATTCTGTCACAGAAATATATAAATCATGCCACAGAAATCCACATATACTACCACAGAAGACTAGGGAGCTCTGCTGCAGAAATCAGAACTGAAGTGCCATGGAGAACTATGGCCCTAACAATATGAAGGATGGGACAGAGTAAGAGGGGGCATAATTATGAAAAGGGTAGGGGTGGGTAGGTCAGCTCAAATTGAGGGGCTAGCTGCACAATCGAGCAGACTCAATAGACCATGAGGCAAGTTTCTGCCGGTGTTTTCATGTTTGTATGTAAAAAGGCACAACATGATGTGGGTTATTGGGGGATTTACCCATGCTTCATGTGGTATGTCACGAGGCACAGCAGAGTGACATTACCACATGAGAAGTAGGTAATCCCCCAATTATGTACTTTCCTGAAGTGCCTTGTTTCAATTGAAGAATGGACCCAGGTGTAAAATAAATTTAACAAGCATTTGTCAATGCCGAATGTTGTCTTGCTGGCATTGGCATTGGTAGTGCAGGAGTTAGAGAGATGCATAATAGGAATGGCAGTGAAGTATTGAATTGAATTAGCGCCACCCCCCACCCTGCAGGACAGCAGGCATTGGGGTGCATCTTTGAGTCATTGGCTACTCATGCCATTCCACCTCACCTACCTCAGACAGAAATGAATAGGTGTGCCAGGGCTCTGCAGGCCTTCGCTCATCCAGTCCATAAGGAAACAACTGAAATTGGGCAGTATGGAGAATGGGGTGAATTGAACAAAGAGTCCAAGGCACACCCCGACGCCTGTCACTACTGCAGAGGTGGGGCTGGAGGTGGAATGATGAGCATTACAGACAACAATCCCAAGTCACACCACTGACGCCTGTCAGTCTCTACAGGGTGAGGTGTTACAGTTGAAAACCCTAACACCCCGGGCATTTGTTGGTATTTTCACTCCAAATTTTTAACATGGGCTTTTTGTGGCCCTACCTCATGAATAGTGGCACTATCAGTTCACTAGCTGAAAGGTGATTTTGCATAGCGACTGCCCTATTTGGCGCCACAGGTGCAAAAACACATTTTGGGCAGGATGTGAAAAATGACAGCTGTAATGTTCATGAGGAGGTGTAAAAAAATGGTAGTGTTGAAAATCTGGAGTGAAAATATGAAAAATTGGTGAAGCCATGAGCGTGCGTAGAAACTGTGCAATGCATGCCTGTCACGTAATTATGGTGAGGATTTTTTTAACCAAATTTTCAACACAGGCATTTTGGGACCTCTGCTTATTAACAGTGGCACTGTGGTTTTGTTAATCTGTTCGAACATTGATTTCCCACAGCGACTGCGCCATTGTGCGGCAGATGTGCGCAAACACATTTTGGACAGGATGTGAAAAAACGACAGCTATATTGTTCGTAAGGAGGTGTTAAAAAATTACAATGCTGAGAATACGGAGTGAAAATATTAAAAATTCTCAAAGTTACAAGCGTGCGTGGAAACTGCGCAATGCACACTCGTAACACAGTTATTTTGGGGAATTTTTGCACCAGATTTGCAACATAGACTTTTTGGGAGCCCACCTCATGAACAGTGGCACTGTTGTTTTGTTAATCAGTCGCAAAAGGTGATTCTGTGCAGTGACCGTGAAATGACCTTTCAGGACCGAATGACGAAATGACAGTGACTGTGTTCATGAGATGGGGTCCCAAGAACCCCATGTTGAAAATCTGGGACCAATACTGGCCCATCAGTGCAGCAGATGGATTTCTGCCTGCGACGCCAGTGACCCAGATTGGGGAATGGACCCAAGACACTGGAGGGCCGTCCTGGGGGAGAAGAATGGAGCATCCAGAGGACTGCTCTCCTTCTCAAGGAGGAAGGGTGGAGAGTGTATCTGGTGCTCAACAGACCCCTGGTAGAGGCCAGGGGTAGTGCAGCAACCGGCACCGAGAATCCTCAGGGGATGGGCCAACACAGGATGTCATTGCATGTCCCCACCCCCAGGAAAACCAGGAAAAAAGCAGCTGCTGGCCACCCTAGATGAAGCCAGCCATGGCTTCAATTAGCCTCCAGGATGGCCCTCCGACCTATCCCATTGTGTGCGGCACTAGGGGAGTCTAGTGTTGCAATCCCGCCCTGGGGAGGGTAAGCCAGGGGATATCAAAGGGTCACAGCCATTGTGGAGGTGGAATTCGTGGTTCATGACTGGGCTGAGGTATTGGGCAGCTGCTGGCAGGGGAGTAAACAGATAATAATAAAAAAAGACAACCTAAATTGAAACCCCCGCATTCAGAGCCATTAGAGGACTTACCGTCATTTCTTCACTTTGCAGTCGGCTTTTGCAGAGTGCAGATGTGTTCCCAGTCCACTGAATATCGCTGCTCCTGATCTCCACAGGTAAGTATGGGTGAGGGGTGTGAGGAGGAGAGTGCACAGAGGGTGGGTGCGGGTTGGGGAGGGCCAGCGCGATGACTGAGACTGTTTTCTTGTTTTCAGGCTAAAAAAAGGTGTTGTGGGTCCATTTTCCTTTTTACAGGGAAACTATGTATGTCAGCACACTGGGGTGGGCTCCCAGATTGCCACAGTACTGGGGGAGGGAATCATGGGGGAGATCAATGCCAATCCGGGGATTGGGCAAACCGAGGTCGGAGGACATGTGTGGAGGAGTGTGCATCCGACACCGGGAGTGAGCATCCTGGAGTCAGAAACACCACAGCTGGGTTTAGCACACTGGGGTGGGCTCTGAGTGTGCCACATTAAAGGATGGGGGAGATCACGCACCCCAGTGTCAGAAGGTGGGGGTCCGCCAGCATGATCGGATCATGCTTACAGTACAAGTGCCTTTGGGCACTGAATACTCCCAGTCTCTATGGTGCTTAGGCTGTGGCCTGCTCTGCACAGCTGGGAGAAACTTTCGTGCCAGAGACAGTGGGACATGGAGGATGCAGGCGAGGAAAGCAGCTTCTCCCGCTGTTCAAGCATGGACAGGTGGGGTGGCAAGGCAGAGAAGTTACAATGCAAATAGCTGTTTGCTCTTCTGCCGCCGCCATCTTTATTGTAATGTTTCATAGAAACATAGAAACATAGAATTTGACGGCAGATAAGGACCGCATGGCCCACCCAGTCTGCCCATTTCCCTACCTACTGGATAAGCTGCAGATCCTAGTTAACCAGCAGCCTACTTCTTCCTACCCCCACTCCCTAGAATTGCCTTATGTCTGTCCCATGCATGCTTGAATTCCACCACTGATTTTGACTCCACAGCCTCCTCCGAGGAAGGCCGTTCCAGCCATCCACAACCCTCTCTGTGAAGAAATACTTCCTTAAATTACCTCTGAGCCCCCCTCTATCTTCAAATTGTGCCCTCTTGTTCTTGCACACCTCTTTTTTTGAAAGATGCTACCCTCTTGGACTTTGTTGATTCCCTTGAGGTACTTGAAAGTTTCTATCATGTCCCCCCTCTCCCTCCTTTCCTCGAGGCTATACATATTAAGCTCCTTAAGTCTCTCTTCATATGACTTCCGGTGCAGACCCTGCACCATTTTAGTTGCCCTCCTCTGGACAGCTTCCATCCTGTCTATGTCTTTGTGGAGATTGGGTCTCCAGAACTGCACACAGTACTCCAGATGGGGTCTCACCAGCTGTCTGTACAGAGGGATAATAACTTCCTGTTTTCTACTGGTGATGCCTCTCCCTATGCATCCCAGTATCCCCCAACCCTCCTTGCTGCCCTCTCACATTGCTTGCCCACCTTTAGGTCATCTGATATGACTACCCCAGGTCCCTTTCCATTCTTGTTGTTGTTAGTATCTCACCCCCATTGTGTACTCTTCCCTGGGTTTTGTTTCCCAGGTGCATTACCTTGCATCTTAGCATTGAGTCTAAGCTGCCATACATTGACCATTCCTCTAACCTTGCCAAGTCCCTTCTCATCCTTTCCACCCACCCTGTGCATCAACTCTGTTGCAGATCTTGGTGTCATCTGCAAAGAGACATACTTTCCTTCCAGTCCTTCTGCAATGATCGCTTATAAAGACATTGAAGAGGACCGGTCCTAATACTGAACCCTGCGGTACCCCACTAGTAACCCTCCTTTCTTCTGAGTGGACTCCATTTACTATAACTCTCTGTGTCCTATTCTCCAGCCAAATTTTTTACCCAGGCTGTCATCTTGGGACCCACTCCCAGGCTGGCTAACTTGTATATTAATCTTTTGTGTGGGACTGTGTCAAATGTCTTGCTAAAGTCTAGGTAGGCCATGTCCACAGCCCTCTCTGATCTACTACTTTGGTCACCCAGTCAAAGAAATCTATCAGATTCGTCTGGCATGACCTTCCGCCATGAATCCATGCTGCCTAGGGTCCTGTGCCCTCTGGCCTCTAGATACTCGACAATTCTTTCCTTTAGAGATTTCATCATTTTCCCTATCACTGAGCTTAAACTAACAGGTCTATAGTTTCCTGCTTCTGCCTTGCTCCCACTTTTGTGAAGGGAATCACATCTGCCCTCCTCCAGTCTCGGGTACCACCCATCCTCCCATGATTTGTTAAAGGGTAGTCAGTGGTATCACTAGTTCTACCCTTGTTCTTTTAGAATTCTGGGATGAATCCCATCAGGCCCCATTGCTTTGTCCACCTTCAGTTTTAAGAGTTCTTTCAGAACCCTTTCTTCTGTAAATGGGCGGTATCAACTTCTGTATCCAGAGTGTTACTGCTGTTTGTTTTATGTATCTCCCCTCTTCCTTAGTAAATACTGAGCAAAAATATTTGTTTAGTATCTCTGCCTTTTCACAGTCTCCCTCTGCCCACCTCCCTCCCCTTTATTAAGCCTCACTATCCCTCCCTTGGTCTTCCTTCACTCCCTGATGTACCTATAAAAGGTTTTATCCCCCCTCTTAACTGAGTTGGCTATCTTTTCCTCGGTTTGGGCCTTTGCTGTTCTGTCTGCCTTCCCAGCCTCCTTTTGCTTTAACTGATGCAGTTCTTTGTCCTGCTCCTTCTGCGATTCCTTGTACTTCCTGAATGCTTTCTTTTTCTCTTGAACCTTCACTGCAACTTCCTTTGAGAACCATAGTGGTTTCTTACATCGTCTTGTTTTGTTTATTTGCTTCACACAAAGGCTTGTTACCTCTGTGATGGCAGTTTTTATTATTCCCCATTGTTCTTCCACCCCTCCTTCCTGCCCATTTGCTAGTGCATTCCTTAGGCACTCACCCATTATGGCAAAGTCAGCCCTTCTAAAGTCCAGTACTTTTGTCTTTGTATGGCTTGACTCTATTACTGTGTTTATTGTGAACCATACTGTTCGATGGTTGCTAGTTCCCAGATGGCTACCCACTTCTACATCTGTGATCCTCTCTCCATCTCCATTTGAGAGTATCAAGTCTAATATTGCTCCCTCTCGAGTGGGCTCCAGTACTGATTGTCTAAGGCATGCCCCTGTGGGCATCTAGAATAACTGCACTCTTCGAAGTGGCAGCTGCAACTACACTCCAGTTAACATCTGGCATATTCAGATCACCCATCAGCAGTATCTCCCCTTTTTCTGCCATTCTAAGTATACTTTCTATCATTTCCTTGTCCATTTCCTCCCCCTGAGAAGGGGGTCTGTATACAAGCCCTGTGCGGATTGTGGTGAAATTGCCTGTCTCCAAATTTACCCACAGTGCTTCTTCTCCTCCCTGTTTACCCTTTTGTTCTGTTGCTTTTATTCCTTCCTTTATGTAAAGAACTACTCCTCCTCCTCTTTTACCCTCCCTGTCCCTCCTGTAGATAGTGTATCCTGGTATGTTTACGTCCCAGTCATGGTTTTGTGTGTACCATGTTTCTGTGACTGCCACAATATCCAGATGTTCCTCCTCCATCAAGGCCACTAATTCAGGAAGCTTGTTACTAGACTCACGGGCATTGGTACTCATTGCTCTCCATTTTGATGGCTTTACCTTCTGTTCAGCATCCCCCACTATACGTCTACCTTGGTCTTTTCTCATTTAGTACCCTATTTTGTAGGGAGGCTGGGATTTTTCTGCTTCTTGTCAGTGCCTCCCCTTTGACTAGTTTAAAAGCTTGCCAATGAAGCATTTAAACGGATTGCTCAAAGACTTGTTCCCTTCCTGGACAGATGCAGACCATCCTGCCAGTATAGGCTGTTGTCCTCAGGTGGAACCCCAGTCCCCAATGAAGCCCAACCCTGTGCTCCGCACCATTTTTCAACCATTCATTAAACTGCATGGTGCCACTACCTCGCCTCACCCATGCCTTTGACAGGCAGCACCTCTGAGAAGGATACTATGCGTGCTCTTGTCTTAGGCCCCTCCCCAACTCTGCAATGTCCTCCTGCACTGCTCTAACCTCATGATGAGCCAAGTCATTTGTCCCTTGGTGGACAATTACGTCCAGCTCAGAATCCCTTGCAACTGTTGTCGTGATCCTGAGGATGCTTCCTGTCCCTCAAGCCATGGCACCAGGCAGGCACCTACTTCAGTTTTCCCAGCTCCTCCAGTTCTATCCCTAATAATTGGAGTCCCCACTAGGAGCTGCTTCCTTTCCTTGTGGTGTCCTCTGCCTCCTTCCTGTGGGCCTCCTTGTGACAGCTGTCCTCAGCCTCCTTAGTCTCCTCTGTGGGTGCATCCATGGGGAGCTATGCTCCCCAGAATGGTGTATGGATTGTGGAGTGGAACAACTGACTGGGTGTGCCTCCGTTCCACCATCCTCACCCTTCCTGAGCCCACTGTGGTCCAACTGCTGTGTTTATTCACAATCTCTGAGGTAGTGGTGGTGGCTGTGGTGCTCCCTGGATGGGGGAGGTTCCCTTCCTACTGTCCAGTGTGGCCTGGGGGAAGGTCCCCATACTACTGTCCAGTGTGGCCTGAAGACGGGCAACTTCCTCCCTCAGGGCAGAGAGTTGTCTGCAAATAGGGCAGCATCTTAGCCTCCAGAAAGACTCCCAGAAGACTGCTGCCCCACAGCCATTACATTGCACTACTCCCCACATTTTTTTTTTTTGTGTGTGTGATTGGTTTGTAGTATAGAAATATATATTTATAATATACAATGTGTATGCTTATATTGTCAGTGCAGTGTGCTGGAGAGGATATGACAGTGATATACCTTGCACTCTTGAGGAATGATGTCAGAACCCCAGGTATAAAGGAACTATTTCCAGGGGTGGGTGGGGTGAGGGTGGGAAGGGTTGGGCCTAAACTGTGCCCTCGCAAAACAATCAGCTAAAAGCTCTGACCCACTTCTGCAATGAGTGCCTTCCTGTCAGCAAGATGCCCTACACAACAATTTGATAGAGAAATACCCTGCTAATCAAACAGAGAAAAATCCACACATCCAAGTCAGACACAGGTAAACATTCCCAGCCCCAAAACAGGCCTGGTGGTTTGTGCTCCGAGAGCTGTCAGCCCCAAAATAAGTCAGCTGTGCTTTAAACTCTTCCTGCGCTGAAAATCTTAAGAATTGTAACAAACAAATATAAACCTAGATCCACCACCCTCTGTTGCTTGAAAGACTGTCTTTTCCTGTTTCACATTGCAGGTTTTTCTGTGACCACTCCTTAACCAAGAAAGACATGTTCAGGAGGCATGTCATCTGTGCCACTGCATGACGAGCTTGTTTCTGATTGCAGCTGCACGTTTGTTTTAGGCTGGTGGCACTTTGCATATACTTGTGTCACCGCAAGCATGCTGCTCCTTTTAAAGTGTGCTCTGCATTCGCCAGCACTAACACAGCTCTGCATTTCTCATACTGCCTCAACATGTTGCTTGCACTTGTGCAAGACAACATAAAAATGTATTTAATTGTGTTTTGTTTATTGTTTTGTAAATGCCCTTCTACAGCCATTGGTTACTGCAGGAATTTCCCATGGGTAAAGAACTTAGCTGACCAATCATGTAACAGGAGTTTTTATGACCGTTATCAAATATCTGCAATTTGTTACATTTAAAAAAAAGTAAAACTTTTTGGTAAGATGTATAAAGATGAAGTGTAAAACGGCTTGGAATGAATAATCATTTGCCACTTAAGCATTCCAATCACCATGGTAACTGTATGGAGAGAAAAACAGTCTTTAAAAAAAGAAATGTCTCTTGTGCTAACAAAAGACTGTTCCTGATAAGTTAAAAGTTTAAATTGGTAATAAATGTTTAGAAATCCTTATATGTTTTTAAGCCTATCAAAAATGTTGTTCACAGAAGATGGTATGTACAAGTGCTGGAAGATAGCAGCTGGCTTAAAGAGCAGATACCTGCTAAAAGCAAAGACTTAAAACTATTACACAGCTAAGACCAAAAGCTAAGAAATAAAGCATTGCTTCAAACCTAGTAATTTAAGGTAAATGGAGTAATTCATGGCCAGCCATGTGTTATGAGATGTGCCTGTCAATCAAAGTCCTCAAAAAAAATTTTGCATTTTTTACCTTTAAACGGTGTCGCTAACCCTGCAGTCTATGATGTAAACCTGCCAACCTGTATCCAGATGGTCAATAATGCTGTCCATATTGCAGCAGGGATTTTCTTTCGAAACTAGTGTTGCTAAGATAGTATCCTAGAAATCAGGATATCAAGAGATACCTCCAATATAGCCAGATAGTTGCTGTGGTAGGATAGTAGTGCTATTTGATCATGGATCCTACCAGCTAGGCTAACTGAATCCTAACCAGGATCCATCACTATCTGGCCCCAGACCCTAACTATCTGCCCTAGGATCCCTGGATCCTAACTAGGATCCATCACTATCTGGCCCCAGACCCTAACTATCTGCCCTAGGATCCCTGGATCCTAACCATGATCCATCACTATCTGGCCCCAGACCCTAACTATCTGCCCTAGGATCCCTGGATCCTCATCAGGATCCATCACTATCTGGCCCCAGACCCTAACTATCTGCCCTAGGATCCATCACTATCTGGCCCGAGACCCTAACTATCTGCCCTAGGATCCCTGGATCCTAACTAGGATCCATCACTATCTGGCCCCAGACCCTAACTATCTGCCCTAGGATCCCTGGATCCTAACTAGGATCCATCACTATCCGGCCCCAGACCCTAACTATCTGCCCTAGGATCCATCACTATCTGACCCTGGATCCTGCATCCTGCATCGTCTTTGGCAGGATATCTGTTAGAATCCAAGTCGGGATACCAGCACTGTCTGACAGATAGTGGTAGGATCCACAAAAGCACTATCTGAGCAGCACTACCCACTGTCTCAGAATCTGTCATTTAAAAAAAAAAACTGTTTAACAAACACTTCTCTGCAGCTGACACAGCTGTACTATTGTGAAAGTGAGGGGTGAAGTTTTGTATTGCTGTGGAAGCGTGTCAAAAACGTGGTTTACATCTATGTGAGAGGTGAAGTTTTGTATTGCTGTGGAAGCGTGTCAAAGACGTGGTTTACATCTCTGCCTGAGGTGAATTTTGTGCTGCCATGTGGTGGGAGCGAGAGGTGCGGTTCTGAACACATCTTTGGTAACAGTACTAATTTGGTGGATTAGCCATATATTATATATAGAATAGTGTATGGGTGATCATACACAACAAGGCTATGTTTCCATTGAGGGGATGTGATGATGTCATACAGACCTCAAGAGCGAAGCTCGAGAGGTCCATTTGACATTGTCACATCCCCGAGATGGAATCAAAGCCTAGTTGTGTATGATCACTCATATACTGTTTTATACAGTATACTGTTCCCCAAAATGTCTAGTTTAATTTAACTGCAAGGCTTCATACCCTGTGTTCACACCTGCTTACTCTCCGTCACTGCTGCAGTCCCGTTCTGCTTCCTTTTCTCTGATGATCTTGGTCCTCGCTAAGATTCTGCACTGCTCCCAACCTGAAATTTGAAACTGCTGGTGATTAAAAAAAAGAAGAAATGTGCCAAACTGATAGTTTGGACACACAGAGCCGACAATGGCAGTTCATGTCCAAACTATCTTAATGAACTGCTCGCCCCTCCGCTTGCTAAGTGGTGGCGCCATTTTAACCCATTTGTTTTTTGAACACAGACCTGTTTTAGCCAATAAGGTAACAGCTCAAGGGGGAAAAGTTGTAGTTTCATTGTGACACAAGAACGATACTACAATGACTTTTCTTGACCTTTGAATTACCCTACAACAGCTTTTGGAAAGTCACCGCTTTTTATCTACAATAAGCCCTAACCATATATTACACTACAATAGTATATGGTTAGGGCTTATTGAGGATAAAAATCAGTGGCATTGAAAATCCTGTTGTAGGACAGTTCAAAGGTCACAGAAAGTTGTTGTAGTGTCATTCTGATGTCAAAATAATACTACATCAACGTTTCCCCCTTGATCTGCCACCTGATTGGTGGAAACATTGCAAGAAAAAAATTCAATCCAACAAGGTGGCGCCGCTTAGCAAGCATTTCATGAGATTGCATCAATGGATTTGTCTGGGGGTTTTTTTCTGTTAAAAAAAAAGTGCCACTGACAATGTTTTTAGGGTCAGGAATGGAGCGGTATTCAAAACAAGCATTATTTTTTTTTAAAGCAGAGCAGGACACGGAAGCGAAACAACTTCACAGCCAACTCAGCAGGACTATGAGAATGTTGTCAGAATCAACTGGGACCATAAACATAAGGTATGAAACCTTGTGAATAAAGGTTTTAACAGTGTCGGGGAACCATATATTACATAAAATAGTGGATGAGTGACCATCCACAACTAAGGTTGTGTTTCCATCTCAGGAGTTGGTGAAATCATCGAGACCTCTTGAGCTTCACTTGCGGTTCTCTTGATTTCATCAGCTCCCTTAATGGAAACACAGCGGTTGTGGATGATCACCCATCCACTATTCTATATTTTGGACCCTGGGCCTGTGAGTGCAGCAGTAGCAGTACTGCTTCTGACATCAGTGACCCAGCTTCAGGAACAAGCCTGGGGCATGGATGTCTGACTAGGTGCAGGAGGACTGAGCTTCCCAGAGGATGGTCTCATACTCTGCAGAGGGGGAGCAGTCATTCTGGGGCGCAGTAATACCACCTAGGCAGCGACAGGTGGCAGAGCTTTTGAAGAGACTGTGGAGGGGGACAACGGTAATGACTTGTTCCGCCCTTGTTTACAAGCTTGCATACCACGCTGAAGTGAGCATTCCAGGGGAGAAACCCAAGAGAGAAACTGCTGGACAGAACAATAATGGGAAAGGGTCCTGAAGGAACTGGAAGTAATAAGAGTTGATAAAGCAATGGGGCCAGATGGGATGCACTCCAGGGTCCTTAAAGAACTAAGAGAGGTGGTGGCTGAGCCTCTGGCTATCCTGTTTAGCCAATCACTGGAAACAGGGGAGGTACCCAAAGACGGGAGGACAGCAGATGTAGTCCCCTTATACAAAAGTGGGAACAAAGAGGAAGCAGGAAACTACAGACCAGTCAGCCTCACCTTGGTAGAGGTGAAGATCATGGAACCACTACTGAAGGAGAGAATGGTGGAACATCTGGTTGTCAATGGACTACAGGACCCAAGGCAGCATGGTTTCACCAGGGGCGGTCATGTCAGACCAACCTCGTTGAATTTTTTGACTGGGTGACTAGGGAGGTGGATTAGGGGAAGGTAGTGGACATGGCCTAACTGGACTTCAACAAGGCCTTTGACACTGTGCCACATAGAAGACTATTACACAAACTGGGGAATATGGGTGTTAGCAGGACAGTAGTGTGGTGGGTAGGTAACTAGCTGGGCGACAGGACACAGAAAGTGGTGGCAAATGGCTGTCACTCCATAGAGGGAAGAGTGATCAGTGGGGTACCACAGGGATCAGTGCCGGGACTGGTTCTATTCAACATCTTCATCAGTGACATTGCACAGGATCTAGAAGGCAGAATTTCACTGTTCGCTGATGACACAAAGCTCTGTAACAGAGTAGACACACCAGAGGGTGTAGACAGAATGAGAAGGGACCTGCAGAAACTTGAAGAATAGTCCGGGTTTGTGGTTTGAAATTCAATGCAAAGAAGTACAAGATAATGCACATGGGGCACAAAACCCACGTACAATATATCAGTTGGGGGGTGAGAATATAGCATGCACCAAGCAGGAAAGGGATCTTGGGGTTATCATCTCTGATGACCTCAAGGAAGGGAAACAGCGTGACAAGGCAGCAGGTAAAGCATATAGGATGCTGGGATGCATAGGCAGGGGCAGCAGGAAAAGGGAGGTCATAATTCCACCATACAAGACACTAGTGAGGCCCCACCTGGAGTACAGTGTACAGTTCTGGAGACCTTACCTACATAAGGACATAGAGAGGGTAGAGAAGGTTCAGAGGAGAGCAACAAAGATGGTACATGGATTGCATCACAAGTCCTATGAGGACAGGTTGAAGGAACTGAATATGTACTCCCTGGAGGAGAGGAGGAAGAGAGGGGATATGATAGAGACATACAAGTATCTTACAGGAGTAACAGGGTGCAGGAATACACTATAAGTGAAAAAGATGTTCCAGGACTACAGGGCATGGGATGAAGTTAGAGGGAGGATGATTCAGAGGAAAAGTGAGGAAGAATTTCTTCACAGAACGGGTGGTGGACAAGTGGAACACCCTGCCAGAGGAAGTGGTAGGGGCTGAAACAATCACGGGAT
The DNA here is from genome assembly GCA_016271365.2 of Neoceratodus forsteri. Classification (NCBI taxonomy): domain Eukaryota; kingdom Metazoa; phylum Chordata; order Ceratodontiformes; family Ceratodontidae; genus Neoceratodus; species Neoceratodus forsteri. Next base: position 103,076,421 of record CM028129.1, on the reverse strand, counting down.
TTAAAAATGCATGGGATAGACATAAAGGAATTCTGGAGGTCAGGGGTAAGGGACAACAGACTTCTAGGAAAACATAAACTAAACTTACAAGCTCAAATGGGCAGACCAGGTGGGCCACAGGCCCTTATCTGCTGTCACTGTCTAGTTATCTATATATCTATGTAATGAGAGGTCTGACCTCTCTCAGGACCACAGTGGTAATAGGGCCTTCCCTCCATGTCCTGGTTCCATTCCTTGGCAGGTAAGTGGGAGCCTGCTGTCCCCGCCAAGGAGAAAAGCTGTAGAGGAAGAATGGAGGTTGAGCTTAGTCTCTGGGATGATGGGTGACGGGGCTGGGGGGGGGTTGGACCAGGGTAATAGGGCCTAAACTGGATGACTATAAAAAAATTTACAAAAAAAAAAACATCTGGACCCTCTCCAATTAGACGCCAGGGCTGTGCTGGCCCGATGGCACAGTGGTAGCACTACCACTTGTGACACCGATGACTGGGGTTCGAAAGCAAGTCTGAGCATTGGAGGGCTGGCCATGGGAATAAGAATTGAGCATCCTACTGACTGTTCTCCTCCTCCAGGTGGGGTGGGGGGTGCTCCCAGCACTTGCCTGACACCTGGTAGAGGTCACGGGTCTGACAGCTGGGGCAAGCAGTTCTTGGAGGTGGGGTGGACATTGGCATGTGTGCCACTGATGTCACTGCATGTCCCACCTCCTGGGAAGAATTTGGAGAAAATGGCAATAGTAGGGCTAAGTAGGATGCTGCCCGCCTCGTGCCACAGGTCTTGCACCATCAAACTATTGAACCCTCAGAGCTGTATACCATCTTCCGACAGGAGGAAGGGCCCCTCCCAAAGGCCATGCCATGGGGGCAATCCAGGGTGTAATTTCAGTAGGGGTAAATCCCAGAGGGCTGGACGATGCTGCTGGGCACGGGGCAGGGCTGATGGAGGCTAGTCCCTGGAGAAGGAGGAAAATGTATAGCAGATTAATAATTAGAAAAAAAAGAAGCCAGGGTTATACTGTATAAGAGCTTATATTCACTGTCTTTTTATTTTCACTCTATTCACTGGTTTCAAATTAGAGTGAAAATAAAAGACAGTGAATATTAGGTGGAGCACTATGCAGTAGAAGCACTAGTGTTCCACCAGTGAAAATAAGATAAAGTGAATACATCTGGTGTGCTTGGATCGCTAAATATAAAGGAAGTGAATTTAAGGTGTTATACAGTATATACTTTGTTCCTTAGCAGACTCACACCAGTTATTTTATTCTCAATAAAATGGCTAATCAGTGCTAATAACACTCATTTTATTGTCAGTAAAGTTACAATAGTGACGTCATCCCCTTTCTTGCATTATGATTGGTCTATACTGACAGAAGCAAACACATGAAGCATGATAGTTATAATGTGATCATAGCTTAGTCACTATCCTTGGCAATAATGTGATTATTTCATGAAGGCAAAAGACTTGGCCTTCAGCCTTGTATTTTATTGACTCAACAATCACATTATTGCCTTGTATAGTGACCCAACAAGCAGATTATTTATTTATGACTTTGGTAACTGGGTAGGTGCGCCGATCCCACGGACCGTTTCCAGGCATGACCCAGGACACATACTGTGGCGCAGAGCAGATCTAAACAGCAAACAAATAATGAAGGGCAGTAACACACCGAGTTAAAAGGTTACACTAGCACATTCAAACTATACAAATGGCAGCCCTAAGAGACACTGTAACAGGAACCAGATAAATCACAAATGTATACAGGAGATAATAACTACACAATCCAGCTAAGCTAAGGAGCAGTACTAGGTAGAATAGACAGCAGGCTAGACCAACTGGTTGCATTAAAGATGCACCAGAGGATAGAAGTAGCAAACGGCTGGTGTAGCGGGAGAGAAAAGGAAGGGATGGAGGGATCTAGTAAAGGGGAAGTGGACAGACAACAGCAACAGGGAAGAGGACGGACAGGAGAGGGGGACTACTCAGGAAAAGCAGTGGCAGGTGGATGCCAACAGGAGCCATTCTTTGAGGTGGGTTTTGAACTGGCGGTGGGTGTTTGTGCGCAGTTCAGCAGGCAGTTTGTTCCATAGTGTGGGAGATGCCATAGACAGGGCTCTAGTGCCCTTGTTTGTGGAAACCCTGGGGATGTTTAGAGAAGGGATACTAGTTGAGCGGAGGCTGCAGTGTGAGGTGTGAATGATGAGGAGAGGTGCAAGGGGAGATTCCTGGCCAGTATGGATGGCAGGATCAATCAAGCAGTACAGGGTGAGGTCAAAGCAGCTTTGTAGTGGGAGCCACCCTAGTGATTTGTAAAGGATGCAGTGGTGTGTGGAGAAGGGTGCCAATAAGGTAAACTGACAGGCACCATTGTAGGCTGTGGAGAATTTGGCCATGATTGTTGCAGAAGTCCTGCAGTATATAGAAGAGCAATAGTCCAGCATAGGTAGAATATTTCCTTGGATGATGCCAGGTAAACCTCTGGAGTGAGGCATTGCTGGAATCTGTAGGCAACACCTAGTTTTTGGTGGAACCTTAGAACTAAGAATCTTATGAGCTCGGAAAAGGAGAGGGAGGGATCTGGCATGACTCCTACATATTTGAAATGCTTGTCATCTTTCAGGGAGTGGCCATCAGGGGATGTGATGCTTAAGGGGGAATCTGATTTGCATTTAGCAAAGAAGGGCTTGGAGCCAAACACAGATTTTGTTTTTTTGATGTTAACCAGGAGGAGGTTGTCAGAGAACCAGCTGTGGGCTACGGTGTAGTTTATTGAGAGGGCTGCAAAGATGTGGGCAGGGGACTTTCTACCACAGAAGAGCATGAGGTCATCAGCATAGAGGAGTTAGTGACAGCTGAGACAGTCTGAAGGAAGGGAGTTTACAAATAAGGAGAATAGGTGGGGGCCCAGGATGGAGCCCTGGGGGACACCTGTGGAGACAGGCAGAATGGGGGAGCTTGCAAGGCCAATGCACACAAATTGGGATCTCTCTGAGAAGTAGCTTCTGAATCAGGCGGTGACCTCCAGAGAGCAGCCAAGGTTTTGAAGTTTGGAGAGCAGGAGGGTACAAATTGACCATATCGAAAGCTTTGGAGAGGTTGATGAAGACTGCACCTGTGGCGTTTCCATGGTCCATATTTTTAAGGATGTGATCAGATAGAAGTGCGAGGGCAGTTGTTGTGGAATGGTGAGTTTACGTTTGCCTATGTAATCAGCCAGCTGATGGTGGATGGCTTTATCAAGTAGTTTGCTTAGGTGTGGGAGGATGGAGATAGGACGATAGCTGTCCGTAGATTGGGGGTTACCAGCTTTAAAGATGGGGATGACCTTTGCAGTTTTACAGGGATCGAACATGGAGGAGGTGGTCAGGGCAAGGTTGAAGATGAAAGTGAGGGGAGCGAATTATGGCGGGGGAGATAAGCCTAAGAAAGACAGGGGATAGGCCATCAGATCGAGGAGTGATTTGGGAGGCTCATGAGGAGTTCAGCTGTGTCAGCATGCGAGACAGCTTTAAAGAAAAAAGGTGGAGTTTGAGGCTGGGCGGCGGGTTCTGCAGGTGATGTTGGAGGGGTGTGTAGGGAGGCAGGCCATTCAGGAGTTTGCTGAGGTACATGGTAAGGTCCGAGAATTTGTCATTTAAGGCCCTGGCCACTTCTAGTGTGTCCATAATAAGGCTGTCCGTGGAGTTCAGCTGCAGGGCTGACTCTCTGGAAAAGGGATTTAGTAGACAGCCAATGGATGCCTAGAATGTTCTAATATCCCGAAGTTTGTTTGTTGGAGACTGCAGAAATGTGTCTGTTTTAGTGCTTTAGCCAGGTGTTTGCACAGGTTCCTTTGATGGCTGTAATCATCCCAGAGGGCCAGGGATGGGGATACTTTGTAGGTGGACCAGGCACGATCCCAGTCTTTCATTAGGATAAGGAGGGCTTTTATTACCCAGCCTGAGTGGCCACACCTCACCCTTATGGTGGTGTCCGGAAAGTGCTTGTCCTGTAAAGTCATTAGTGTCTGTGTGAACAGGGTAACTGCCTTGGTCACATTTGACTATGATAAACGAGCAGACCAGTCCAGCACCCATGCCTCTGTGATGAGGTTAGGGGTTTTGGGGTTTTTGAAATTTTGGAAGGACAAATATTTGGGAGGGAGTCATTTGAGCATGGATGACCAGAGAAAATACGTAGGGGAGTGGTTGCTGATGGAGACAGCCATTGTGCCAGCATGCAGAACACAGTCCTCCCTATTTGTAATGATCTGGTCCAAGTGTGTCTGAGTGGCCGTGCAAGGGTTCTGCCTGGTGGGAAGTGTGATGATTTGAGTCAGGTTGTATGATTTTAGGGGGGAGGCATGGTCAGGCTGGAGGGTACTCAGCCAGTTTAAGTTTAAATACCCAAGAAGAACTGAGTCTCTCTGAAGCGAGACGGAGCCCAGGCCGGAGAGGTAACTATTTACTTATCACTTAAATATGTCTAATAAAAGATAACTATAACATCCAAGGGAATCATTTGATCTCAGTGTTTATGGGACATGATAAACCATGAGACTGAAGAATTATCCCCTTGTAACTCACAGTTGAATATCATTTATTCTACATATAGTTGAAACAATTATGTTTTACATTAATGTTTTATAGTTTTTCCTTTTCATATATTCTCCTATTATTGGGCTACCAAACAGTAATACGTCGGATAATACAATCTTTTTTTCACTGTGTTTTTCCAAAAGCATCTGAGTGGAGCCAGCTAGACAGAGCTGTGGTAGGGCTTCCACTTGCTATTCTTGTGACCTGGGTTCAGGAATGGACTTGGGTTGTATGGGACCATCAGGGAAAGGAGTATTCGAGCATCCCTCAGAGACAGTTCTTCTCCTTCAAGTTGAAAGGAATTCATCCTCCAGGGTTTGCCTGCCACCCAGCAGAAACTGAATGGTAGCACAGTGAAGGCTACTTCAGGGGTCAGAGGGAAGCCAATGGACGCTGACACATGCACACGCATCACAACATGAACTAGCATATCATGTCATAATATGCCTGGTAGCCCAGGGAGAAAATGGAGATAAAACCATGGATGGCATCATCAGGACCAACCTCCTGCAGGCCCCACACAGCTGAACAGGAAATTCATCCTGGAGCAGATCCTTACCCATCCATAGAAGCTGCCCTTCAAAGTGTGTGTTTGGGGGGGGGGGCAGTCCAAAGGGGAACTAAGAAGACAAAGCAGTAAGTGCGCGGGTGGCAGGGCTGGCAGAGTAGGTCAGAAACGGAGCTGCCTGACAGCAGGTGGAGAAACAAAAAGCATAAAAAAAAGCATGTCCCAACTGACCTCACAATTGATGTCATTGTGACATCACAGTCAGTTCTTTTTGCTTCCACCTTTGCCTGTTATTCAGGCCTTCCTACCAGTGACCTCCCTGTCCCACCCATTCACTAAAAATACCACCAACAGTTTAATCTGGTTCAAGGTCAGTTGGCATTCATCTGTATCCCCCTTCCCCGGGTTGTGCCTGAAAATAGGCAGGATTTGTCTAGTGCACTTACCCGGCCAACAAAAACTAAATAAAGAAATAGTAATTAAATAAATCCTGCACTCCTCTCCCACTGTTGAACAAAGCATGGCCTAATAGTACATGCAAACATCATTATTTTTGTGAGTTATTTTTTATTACAGCATTGTCATAAAACTGCAAGCAACTCATTTCTGTATGCATAACCACCTTTATATTTAATAAAACATTATGTAACATTAATAGCTTAAGAAAATATAAAATAGTAATTGTATTATTAAAATATAGGCAAAGCAGAGACATTGTAAAAAACATGTAGAAGAAGTACGTACTGTAGGTTTTTGGCATTTCTCCCCTTTTTCTCATTTAGTCCCTCCCACCTTCCTCTGATGCTGGGCAGTGCCTCGGCAGGCCACGAATGCATGCAGTGCACCCCTGCAGGGGAGACAAGCTCCGTGGCCCAGCACAGGGGCTGCTGAGGTTGCAGAACCCAGCATTAGCCCTTCTTGTCTTGGAACGCTGCCAAGCACCAATGGCACCCCAGCCCCCTTGGCTGCCCAACCCAGCTTTTAGGTCTGTTTCTGTACCTGGACCCCTCCAGGTGTGGAATCTTGAGATGCTACCCATTGGCTCATCAGGTGGCGCCAGTCAGTTCTCTTTGTAAGCTCTATGATTAGAGATATACCAAGTTGGAAAACTTTGCTTCGCATATTAATTTGTCAATCACAAGAGTGCAGTATGCATCTTTATGGAACAGATACAAACCAAGGAGAGCAGGAAATAAATGCCTCAGCTGGGACATATACTCAGGCTGCCTGGAATACTGTTCCAGTTGCACTACCTGCTGCGCCACCAAGGCAACTGGAAACTGGGCCATTCTGGAGCACATTACTCTTTCCACAATTCACAACCTGGGGCTGCACAGATAACTACATTTACAATCACAAGAGTGCAGTGTGCCTATTTTTGGAACACATACAAACAAAGGAGAGAAAGAATTAAAGAGGAACTCCCACCAAAAGTGCTATATTGTAGAATTAGAATAATCATACCCCCAATAAAATGCATACCAAAAATTAGGTTTCTATGTTACTTCATTTTAAAGTTATGAGTTATTTTGTAACCCTGATTTCACTACCTATTAATAAAAGCCAGTTTCTGTGAAGAGCCACTGATGATGTCATCTCCTGAACTCAAACTGCAGTCCTCCCTGTCAGCAACCTTATAGGACCTGCTTCTCCAGAGTTTAAGAAAATGTAGTTATAGTAATCCTTTAAAAAAATGGCAGGCTTGGCTGTCGTGCTAGCATTTCCAGACTGTTCGGATGCAAGGTACTTTAGAACATGTCAGAAGGTGGTTTTGGAATGCAGCACTGAACCAAGGCATAGAATGTCAAAGTGGTGCACAATTTTAAAATGTCATGCAATCTAAGAATTTTTATTTATTTATTTATTTATTTAGGAAATCAGAATTACAACACCTTTGATTTATAGACTCGTTTCCAAAGGCTCCACGTCAGAATGTGACAGGGATGTGCCATATCAAAATGTGGTGGGACAATCAGTCTCGGAATGTGACAGGGACACACATCAGGAAATTTGGTGGGGACTGGCAATTTTAGAAAATACTGGGAGTGCACGCTGTTGATATGTGACAGGACAATTTATTCTGAAATTGCTTGTCCCTGCCACATTCCAGAATTATACGCACCCACCATACTTTAAAATTGTGCATCACATCCCTACCACATTACAACATTATGCGTCCCATTCTGAAATGGCCTATCCCCACCAAATTCCATAATTGCACATCCCCGCCAAGTTGTGTTTCAAAGCCACATTCCAAAACATCACTGCCACGTTCCCAAAATCGTGTGTCATGCCACATTCTGAAATTATGCGTCACCACCACATTATGAAACTAAGCATCACTGCTACATACTGAAACTGAGTGTCACTGCCACATTCTGAAGTTGAGCGTCACCACCACATTCCAAAAATATACATCAGAGCCACATTCTGAAACTGTGCGTCACCGCCACATTCTGAGATTGTACATCATTGCCACATTCAGAAATTGTACATCACTGCCACGTTCAGAAATTGTGCATCACTGACACGTTCCAAAACTGTGCGACACCACCACATTCCAAAATTGTGCATCACTGCCACATTCTGAACCTGTGCATCACACCACATTCTGAAACTGTGCATCACCACCACATTCTGAAATGGTGCAGTACTGCTGCATTCCTAAATTGTGCATCACTGCCACATTCCAAACCTGTGTGTCACCACCGCATTCCAAAATTATGCTTCACTGCCACATTCCAATGTAATACATCACCACCACATTCTGAAACTGAGCATCACTGCCACATTCCAAAAATATAAAACGACACCTCATATCAAAATTGTTCGTCACCACCAAATTCCAAAATAGTGCATCACTGCCACATTCTGAACCTGTGTGCCACTGCTTCATTCCGAAACTCTGTGTCACCACCACATTCTGAAACTGTGGGTCACTGCAATATTCTGAAACTGTGTGTCACTGCCACATTCCAAAACTGTCCACCACCACCACATTCTGAAATTGTGCATCAACACCACATTCTGAAATTGAGTGTCATGGCCACATTCCAAAAATATGCATCACTGCCACATTCTAAAACTATGCATCACCGACACATTCCAAAATTGTACATCACTGCCACATTATGAAATTGTATGCCACCGCCACATTCTGAAATTGTGCATCACTGCCACATTCCAAAACTGTGCATCACTGCCACACTGCAAAATTGTGCATCACTGCTGCTTTCTGAACTTGTGCATCAACACATTCCAAAATTATGCGTCACCACCACATTCCGAAGCTGTGTATCACCACCACATTCTGAAACTGTGCATCATCACCACATTCCTAAATTGCACATCATTGCCACTTTCCAAACCTGTACATCACCACTGCATTCCAAAATTGTGCTCCACTGCCACATTCCAAAATTTTGCATCACCAATACATTCTGAAATTGAGCATCACTGCCACATTCTGAAAATATACATCACCACCACAATTCAAAATTGTGTCACCACCACATTCCAAAATTGTGCATCACTGCCACATTCTGATCCTGCTAGTCACTGCCACATTCAGAAATTATGTGCCACCACCACATTCCAAAACTCTGTGTCACCACTGCATTCCAAAACTGTGCATCACCGCCATCTTCCGAAACTGTGCATCACCGCCACATTTCAATACTGTGTGTCACTGCCACATTCCAAAATTGTACTGCACCACCACATTCTGAAATTCTTTGTCACTACCACATTCCGAAATTGTACGTCACCACCACATTCTGAAATTGTGCATCACCGACACATTTCAAAATTGTGCATCACCGCCATATTCCAAAATTGTGCATCACTGCCACATTCCAAAACTTGAGCATCACCGCCACATTCTGAAATTGAGAGTTGCTGCCACATTCCAAAAATATGCATTGCAACCACATTCTGAAACTATGCGTCACCTCCACGTTCCAAAATTGTACATCACCGACATATTATGAAATTGTTCATCACTGCCACATTCTAAAAGTGTATGTCACTGTCACATTCCGAAATTATGCATCACTGCCACATTCCAAAATTGTGCATCACTGCTACATACTGAACCTGTGCATCACCGCTGCATTTTGAAACTGTGCATCATTGCCGCATTCCTAAATTGTGCGTTACTGCCACATTCTGAACCTGTGTGTCACCACCGCATTCTGAAATTGTGCATCACCTCCGCATTCTGAAGCTATGCATCACCGCTACAGTCTGAAATTGTGCATCACTGCTGTATTCCTAACCTGTACATCACCACCGCATTCCAAACCAGTACATCACCGCTACATTCTGAGCCTGTGCATCACCGCCACATTCTGAAACTGTGCATCACCACTGCATTCTGAAACTGTGCATCGCCACCACATTCTGAAACTGTGTCACCACTGCATTCCAAAATTGTCCGTCACTGCCACATTCCAAAACTGCACATTACCACTACATTCCAAAACTGTGCATCACTGCCACATTCCGAAATTATGTGTTCCAGCTACCTTCTGAGACAGTGTCATTGCTGCATTCCACAGTTGCAACCTGGTGACATTTCAAAATCTCATACCTGTAGTATTTTAAAAATTACACACAACTTTGTCATTCTAAAGCCATGTTTGCCACTGCATTCCATCCCCCCATCACATTCTGAAGTACTGTACCTTGCGTCTACAAATTATGGAAGTGCATGTGCTGACCCATCCAGTGTCAGTTTTCCTTTTTCAGATGTTTACTAAACCTGCAGTTTTAAGAAACATAGGAGAAACAAGTCATATATGGTTAGCTTGCGGGAAGGACTAGGTTGTGAGTTCAGGAGATGACATCATCATCATCAGCTGTTCACCGAAACTGGCTTTTTTGAACAGGAAGTGAATTAAGGGTTACGAAATGATTTGTAACTTTTAAGTGAAATAACTTAGATATCTAATTTTTGTCATAAGACTGACTGAGGATATGCTGATCCAAATTCTGAATTTATTGCTGCCCAAATTTTGGCCTAAGTCCGTCTTTAAGTGCCTCAGGTGACACTTGAACCCAGGCTCCCTGGAATACCGTTTTGGTTGCACTACCAGCTGCGCCACCAAGATAACTGGAAACTGGGCCATCCCAAAACACATTACTCAGTGTATGCCTGGGCCCATAGTTCTCCACAACACTTTGGTCCTGTATTAATTTGTAAAGGTTGAATAAGCTTTGAAGTGTCAACTTTGTGAAGTTTTGCAATGTTTTTAGGCAAGCGAGGTAGCACTTTTTCAGGTGGAGACAAGTAAATTCATTGCCGAAGTTATAACTTCATCATGACTTCACCAGACTTCTTAAAAAAATGTCACTTCCCCAGAAAAACTCTTTGTGGAGTGGCAAAGTTGGCAGTTTGCAAAGTTTTTTGGCAAATGTGAATTTCACAACTTCACTGTAATGTCACCAGCAAAAGTAAAATGTTGGAACACCTCTAACTATGATGTCATAAACAAAGGCACTACGAGATCATCTGGGAAAAGTCAAAAGCTTGTTTTACAGATGTTCTGGATAGGTCACCAAGATGTGTTCTAAACCCTGGAAAGAGACACTAGCAATTACAAAAGGTAATCTCTAGCAAATTGTAATAACTGAAACATTATGCTTAGGAAAGTACTGCATATACTGAAATGCACAGCTGTTATTTAATCAGCAACAATAAATTGAATTAAAAAGAGATTTGCAAAGCAAAGCTGCTTGAAAAAAGCTCACCACTTAAACCTATAGTCTCTACAGGCTTTCATCTGCCCAAGAATTACATGGTGTGTGCCTTATTGTGACATTTGGAGAGGCTCCTATGGGTTTGCACCTAATAGTGGGGGGTCTCAGATCCTGCAAATGAAGCTCCTGTGAACAGGAAATCTGACATGAATTAAAATGCCCCCATTAGGTCGCTTCAGTTTTGACACATGTAAACTTCTCAAGGTCCTAAGCTATAATTATGCTGGGATTCTGGCATCTCCTTCCTGAGTAGGTTTTATTCACTGTTTTATCATTTTTCACGCTAATGGAAGAGGGTGAAGCCATGGCTGCTGGCAAAGCACAAGTGTGTTTAATGTCAGGTCTCTGATCAATGCCTGGGAGCTTTGTTTCCTGAGGGCTCAGTAAGCTGCAGAACATGCATACTACATCCCAGGCCATTTAGCTTTCCAGCACCTTGTATTGAAAGCTTAACTTGCAGCAACAAAAGAACATTCTCAAGAAAGTCTGTGTGATGAACAGGGGCTTATAGTTGAAACCACTAGAGCAGCAGAAGAGTTTGCATTTCTATAGCACTTTTCATACGCATTGAATCCTAAAGCTCTTTACGAGCAATGACAATGACTGATAGTGTAGTGACTATAAACATGTAGGGGCAGCCAATCTTCTTAACAACACCCACAAATAGCCACGGACTGTTTGAGAAGGAGTATGTTGGCCAGGACAGCAAGTACCCCCCCCCACACACACACACTTTTGTGAAAAGTGCCCCAAGGTTCTTTGACTTCCACCTGGACATGCACCAGTTGAGCCCAGTAATTGGTGTAGGACTAAAACTCATGACCTTCTGGCTCAGAAGCAGATGTGCTGTAAATTGAGTCAAATTAGAGGGCCTAATGTGACAACAAACCCTGGTTAGGACTGGACCAGAATGGGAAGACCAATGGTCTTGTTCTGCTGTCATTGTCTATGTTTCTATATGGCTAGAGAATGCTGTGTCACCCTACCAAAGGACAGACTCACCAAGAACAACTGCAGAGAATGAAACCTGGGACACTGAGTCCAGAAGGAAGCAAATCTAACCACTCAGCTAAAGGTAAATTTCCATCAGTGTGGATGTTAAACTGTTCTTGTAACCCCTAGGTGGCACTATCCCAAGGGCTAGTACCCCTGCCTGCTTGGCTAGTAGCAGATTAAGGGACTTGAATTCTGAAACGGGTGCCTCCACCCGGAGGTCAAGGTTGGTAGTGTGCAAGCTAACCTGGACACAGCCCTCCAGTACACAGTAACCCCCCTCTTTCCCTCAAGTGGCCTGAACGCTGTACAATAATCACTTTCACAATACCCCTAGTACACCACACAAGTATCCACACTGTTTGCACTTACCACCAGGGCTGGTTCCTCTGGCTCGACCCTGGGGATCCCCTGTAAAACAAGTCTATACACAGCTAATAGCAACAGTACAGTACTCTGAGCGCAAACTGGAACCACAGTCAGACTACATGCAGAAAAAGTTAGATCTGATTTATTCAGGCGACTTGAACAAGGATGGGGCAAAATCAGGTTAATTAGCTTAAAGTTTATATCAGTCAAGCAGTTATGCATGCACTTTGAGTCTCCCACACGGTCACACCTCTGGGTACCCAGGTGGAGAAGAGATGGGCTAGCCAGGACTGTTTCTTGGGGTTGGCCGGCATCGCAGCTGGTTGGGGCTCTGTGATGGAAAACACAACATGCACAGTACACAATATTTGGAATAGAGGGCTCAGTTCGTAAAGGAAACGAAACAACAAGACAATCAGATGACATACTCAGATTAAGCTATTGTTGCAGGGAGCTACCCTGGTATTTACTCATGATACCCAAAACTGGATACAGGCTGGACGAAAATTGAGACTGCAGGTGGTTGATCTGGAATGCCAGGAGAAGCAGGGCCCACATGAGTCACAGAGGCATTGTTCCTGTTCAAGCGTGAAGCAGGGGGCTGATCCCCAAGCAGGTCTCTCATCGAAGGCTTCTCTGTGCAGTGGGTAGTCTGGCTGAGACTGTCTGGCAAGGCCCAGACCACATGGAGACAAATTAAGATGCAGTCCATTTTGGGCTGGATACAGCTTACAACAAGCAGAACACAGTTCACACAGTGTGGAACTAACTCACGACCCACTAGCAGCTCATAGCACATTTACATGTAAGGGAATTCTACTGTACCAGGCAAGGCACTCTCCGGTCACAATCACAAAGTCTCTGCACACACCGGGAGCTTAGGGGTGGCTGGAACTCCTGACAGGCTGATCGCATTCAGCAAAATCTTCGGTCTTCTTCAGGTTGAGCCTGACCCACTTCAGTAGTTTACTTTAGTCACACAAACCTGGATTTAGTCCAAAATAATTCTCTTCTCTCCCTCTCAGGAGCAGCAGACAGACATGCGAGCCAAAAACTCAGCCTTTTCACAGTTCTCCCATACGAATCCACTCTGGATTGCTGCTCAAAATCACTTCAGCTCTTTCTTCTTCAGCTTCCAGCTTAAATCTGTCCTAAACAGCAGGCAGCTGGGGGAAAATCCCATCAGATCCAAGAGGTTTAGTTGGCAGAATTGGCTGTCAGTCAAAGCATGAGCTCCCTCTTCAGTTGCAAAAAAGGTGCCAAAAGCCCCAAACTACAGTTCCTACAGATTTTGACTCCAGACAGTTCCTGTAATCCAGCTACATTTTAGGTCCCACTAGAATTGATTGGTCCAATTTGCAGTCCAGGACCAAGATAGTGGAGACAAACAAAACAGTCCATGCTACAAAGAAAGCAGGTTAGACAAACTACATTATCATTATCACTCTAAATGATTTTCAGCAAATAGTTACATCTTTCAACATAGCTCCCTCTCAGATTACTTATGCTGCAGTCAGGCTGCTCTTAAAGAGACAGTACACAGAGGCTATACAGGCTCTGGTAATCACATTTAAACTGCTAAAACAGAGGACACCAGCCTGGCAGTGAGCATTTAGGCAAGCTCAAGGAAGACCTTTTGGGAACCCCCATTTTGTAGGGGGGTTACACTCTCTTAACTTTTTATTTTATTATCATCTTCTCACCACTAGAGGTGGCTCAAGTTACCATTCTTTAACACTACAGAACTCTGTTATAGCAGCATGTCCTAGTCCTTCTGTCTGCAACAGCAACATTATCTCCAAGGAATCCAGAGTTGGGGCACTCACCTATCCTGTGTGACCTCAGAGCTCATCGACCGTCTCCAACTGAGGGATGCAGCATGGGCTCAACGCAAATCATCTAGGTCACTGGTTAACAGACTGTCTTTCACCAAACTCCATAATTACTGCACTAACATAACCCATCAGGCTAAGACTGCCTATTTCTAGAACAAATGCCATTCAGTGGCACTGATCCGACCAAGTTCTGGCTGTATACTGCCACCTTAATTCTTCCCCTCTCTATCTGGTTCCCAGTTTGCTACCATCCCCCTCCTCTCTACAAATAATCTCAACCAATACTTCACTAAAGGCCCCAATCGTCTCTCCATCTTCAGCCCCCAACCCCTCGCCAAGTACACACATCTTGCATGACAGTTTTAGTCTCTCTCCTGTCCCTGAAGATATCTCTTAAAGGAACTTGTGCACTCTAAATGCTTACTCTAGTGGAGGCTGGAACAGCAGCTCCCCTGGATTCCTAACTCTAGGGGCCTCTGCCTTGGGCAAACCTGTTTCCCATATTTTCTTTTTAAGTGCCAAAGCTTCCTGGCCCCTGAACAACACCACACCTGCTCCCCCAGCCATCATGCCAGCAAGGATTTGCATGTGATGGGACCTGAAGGAACTGGCACTGTCACATAAGGTGAGCAGTGCACATAGACTATTTTTGTATTTTCCTCCCTTGTCCCCTCTCTCCGATACTCGATGCAGGATGTGCATCCCCATGCATGCCCCTTGAATGCCTGTAACAATACCCTGTGGGGGAGACAATCTCCCTCGGCCAACTGCAGAGCTCGGTACTGTGCCAGAATCAGAGCACCTCCATCCCCTGGCTGGGAGACTTGCCACACAGCGATGCTACCCAAGCCCCTCAGCTGCCTGACCAGGCTACCTGCATCTGCTTCTGAACCTGGGTCACCAGCATGGAAGTGTGTCACACTTCTGCTGGGCCATCAGGTGCACCCTTATTCCCCATATTTTGAATCACTGCCTGATTCCTTTGCCTCAAGAAAGCCTCAAGTCTCAAGGAGGCAGCATAGCACAGTGATTTAAGACTCTGAGTTGCAGACCTGGAGACCTGGGTTTGAATCCCACAGCCCTCACTTGCATATTGTGTGATCCTGAGCAAGTCACTTAACTTCCCTGTGCTCCCAGGTTGCACCTGTAAGCAAGTTTTCAGCTTAGTGTGCCTCACCTGGTAAAACAAAGGTTAAAAAAAGCTGGAAACATGCCCTGGCAGTTCCATTTCATAAGGGTTCCAAGTAACTATTGCCTGATGTACCTGTTTCCTATCCTATCCGAAGTACTCAAGAGGTTGGTTAGCAGGTGACTCTCCAGCATCTGACAGCTTTGGTCTCCTTACCACTTTTCAGTCAGGCTTCTTTCTCAACAACTTCACCTCCACTGCCTTTTTAAGGACATTGGCTGTGACCAGGAGCAATACAGATAGCATTTTTCCATTTATCTAATTCTGATGAAACTGCAAAACAGGTGGGTCATTTGCAACATATATGCCTATCTGTTTTGGGGTAACATTCAAGCCAAGATACTTAAAACCAGACAGAAACCACATATAGGGCAGGGTGCTTTGCAAGTGCACAGTATCAAATGTGTGCAGAACAGGATTTCCCTCAATTGATTTTATAGCCAGACATGCATTCAAGTGTCTTGACTGAAAGCAGGGAGGCATTCCTTTTGTTTTGTCACCATTACCAGAAGATTGTTAATGTACACCAAGCCCCCATAATTCTGCATTTCTACTGCCATGGAATTGTCTGCAGATTACTGTGAATGCAATGCCAAGGAATCCATTGTGACTTCTC
Source organism: Neoceratodus forsteri (assembly GCA_016271365.2). Classification (NCBI taxonomy): domain Eukaryota; kingdom Metazoa; phylum Chordata; order Ceratodontiformes; family Ceratodontidae; genus Neoceratodus; species Neoceratodus forsteri. The sequence goes on along the minus strand of CM028129.1, from coordinate 103,060,574 downwards.
ATTAAAATACATTTTTTCCATAGTAACTGGCTCCCTTACTCCCCTTATTGTTTTTCCTGAAGACCATCTTCCATGCTCAGCATGTGATGTCAATGATGACATAACATTATATTTTTATTAAGGGCAGAACAGCATTTTGCCACAGCAATGGAGAATACATGCCCATGGAATGCACAAGAGCTGCCACAGACACCTAGGAGCTCTGTCGAAGGAAACAGGACTGAAGCGTCACTTTAAGCCCTGGGGAAGATTGATCTTCCAAGAATCAATCTTCCCAGTTGATTCCCACTTGTGAGTCTGTGCCAAAGGCGCTGGACTCCATGTGAGCCAGAACTTTTCTAGTGAGAGCTGAAGACACCAGAAGACCCTGTGCAAACTTTACTGCATGTACCCACTGATATACACAGAACCAGCCCCTAACCACCTCAGCTCCTTTTTTCCCCACCATCAAGTGTGAATCAGTAGCAACATAGCTGTCATTGTCAGAGCCTAAATGTCACCGTCTAAATGGCAACAGTTTTCAGTTCTTTGGCTTTAGTTTTAAAAATACACTAGATTTTTACTTTTGTATCAGTTTAGTTGGTTTCACACACAAATATTTACAGTTTTTCTCTCAGCCTGACCTCATAACACTGGTCAATGTCCATGGAATAAGGTATCATTACTGAAATGGCTAATTGCTCCAGCAATGGGGCTGTGTCTGGCCACCACTTCTCTGTGAGTGGCTGCTGTGACAATGGGCAGTCCAGTGCCCAGGAGGATGGACAATCCTCCCAGAGCTGTAAAAAAAGAAAGGTTTCAGATCCTGCATGCACTTGGTTTCAGGGTCTTTGCACCATTTGGCCTTAACCTCTTCCTGCAAAAAGGGGCAGAAATGGCACTGGTCGGGTCATTCTCTTGTCATTCTGCTGTGAGAAACATAGAAACATAACACAGAAACATAGAATTTGGTGGCAGATAAGGACCACTTGACCCATGCAGTCTGCCCATTTCTCCCTACCTACACTAATAATGTAGACCGTGTCAGCCATACAGCACTTTCTACATCCCCTTCCTTTCCACAATGATTCCCCTGTGCTTATCCATACATAATTGAACTCCACAATTGTTTTGACCACACCTTCTCCACTGGAAGGCTGTTCCAGGAATCCATAACCTTTTCTGTGAAGAAGTGAGATACTGTGAGACACTTGACTTACACAGGCTAGGGTTCTGCACTATTGTCACCGACAATACCGAAGATGCCTGGGCCAGTGAGGCATTGTCTCCATCCCAGAGCCTCACTGTCCTTTAGTGGGGACTTTGGTAGGCAGTTTGGCCATTGAGCAGCATTTATGCAGCATTGAGTACAGAATATGAGTCAAGCAGGATAAGTCACGTGATGCGGCAGACCAATTAGACACACTCTGACTGAACTCCGCTCGCCCTACCACTGAAACATCAAAATTTGCTTAAACTAAGGGCTATTAAAATAACAAATAAGCAATTTACACAAGGGGAACCTTTCTACAACAGACAGACGCATTTGAAAAACTAAATGGAAGCAGAAATGAGGCTGACTGGCCTGCGACATACTCCTCCAATGATGCCCAAGAAAGCACAAAAAAAACTGTGAGCGCAAACTCCAGCTCCAGGCCACGCTACAGTTTCCACAGTATCGCATCCTACCACTACCACTGCTGAGTCGACGCCCCTAACTTTAGAGAGAGTCCTGATGGAATTTCAATTGTTTGAAGAAGAGTTATGATCTCTGGTGTAAGATGTGAAGGCTCTATCAGATACAGTAGAGCACATTGTCAGGAAGGCATCAGATACTGTGGCTCAGGTCATTTTGGCTGAGAAGCACTTAGACAAATCGGACTCCTTGATTACGATCAACAGGCAAAATGTAAAGCTTTTGGAAGCCAAGATAGAAGATCTTGAGGGCAGAAGTAAGCAAAATAATTTAGTGGTCATAGGCTTTCCTGAGAAGGAAGAAGGGGCAGATACGATCCTATTTGTTCAGTGGTTCCTAATAAAAATAGTAGGGCCTAGCCCCTACGATGATTCTTACACTATTGATAGGGCCCATCAGGCACTCCGCCCTGTTACATCAGCAACCACCCAGCCCAGACCTCTCATTTTTCATTTTTTGAATTTCCAGGAAAAACAGCACGTATTAACCAAGTTAAAGGAAATTCAAGACGTGCTCTGGGAGGGGAAGAAAATATGTATTACTCAAGATCTCCCAGCTACAGTGTGTACTCAAAGGGCTGCCTTTCATCCCTTAGTATCGAAGTGTATTACTCAGGAATAAGATTTGGGATGTCCTATCCTGCCAAATTACAAATATTACTGGATGACACTTGGTCCTCTTTCGAAGAGGTGGAATCAGCTTTGGACTATGTAAACAGAAGCGTCCAGCCTTGTTTTTGGATCGCTGAATACCAGTCAGGTAGAGGAATAAGAAATTTGGGCCAACTACGTGTGCGGACTTGGAATTTGTTCTGAAGGGTGTTATTAAACCTCAAGCGACAGCTTCAACATATAGAGCAGAAGCTTAAGTATAGAATCATGCCCCACCTGCCAGACTTAATAAATAAAAGGAATGCAACTGAAAGCTGTTCCAGTGACAGTAAGCCTGTGTTTTGGCCGATGAGAACTATGGTTCAAGATAGTGGTAGGCCTGACCATATTGGACACTCCGTTTTAGCTATCATAATCGCAAGACTGGGTGAAGAAACGTTCAGACATCTCCAGTTTGGTGAAGTACATATAAAGGAGGACAAGACATTCATTTGAGTTTATGTGTTGTGGGGGGCACATGTTTTATAGGTTAACTAGAGTTTATAGGGTCCACTATTATAACCACTGTAAGGGGTGATCCTACCGAAGTACAGCATGGGAATGTTAAGTAGGGAAAGTTATGGGTAACAATCGGTTATGACACCCCAGCTCTCTTTTTATTCTCTTTTTCTTTTAGGTTAATTAAAATGGTCGGGTGAAGGGGGCGTGATGAAGGTCCAACAGGAAGTTGATCCCCATGGGCCAGCTGTTAAGGGGGGGGGGGTTAGTTTTCATGGTTATAGGCTTAGGACACTTGATTATAATTTTGTATACATGATTAAAGAGGTAGGTCAACGTAGTTTAGACAAAGCAAAACAGAGGTAGGAGGGTTTAGAGATTATTATTAGGGGAGTTAGAAGGGGTAAGGTTGTAAGATGGGTTAGTTTATTAAGGGGATTGTATTACTGGGGGTGTCTAATGCACCTGGAAGTAGGGTGGAAGGGTAAACGTGTGACTCTTAATGTTGTTGTCTCCCATTGTGCTACATTCACTTATATACAATGGCTCAATTGTTTAATTTTTGCTAATGGAATGTCAAAGGGGTGACACATCTCTTAAAGTGGATGAAGATTTTAAAACATTTAGGTTCTTTGCAGTACGATGTAGTAATGTTACAAGAAATGCATCTGTTAGAAATAGAAGGGAACTTGCTCAGGAGACAACATGTAGGCCAGGTTAGTTCTGCAGGCGACATGAGAAACAAGAGAGGGGTGGAGATACTTTTCTCCAGAAAGTTTTCTTTTGTATGTGAAAAGTGCATTGTAGACAAACTAGGCAGATATGTTTTTGTCATGGGTAAGATACAGTCATTCTAAATTTTATTCGGCTCCATATATGGACCAAACTTGAACTCCCCCGCTTTTTTCATAGAGATCCTCTCCTTGCTGATTCCCTATCTCAACATTCCTATTATTTTGGGAGGGGACTGGAATTTACCATATGACCCTCTTTTGGATGCATCTGGGAGTAACTGACAGAAGGGCCTTTCACCAGCCCAGAGAGCTATCAGAGATCTGGTGGATCATTTGGATTTATGTGATCCCTGGAGATTATTACACCCCCAGGAATGGAATTTACTTTTGTTTCCCCTGTCCATGGAATGGCTTCCAGAATAGATTATTTCTGGATCAGTAAACCCCTGGTCAGTGGTCTACTAGACAGTTCAATAGATTCCAAGATGGTTTCTGATCACTCATCAATATCCTGCCAAATCTCACTGTCCCTTAATTGGGGTACTGACAGAACACGGGAACTGAACACTCAATTATTGAAAGATAAAAGATCATAGATAGCATTTTCACTTCTATAGACCACTTCAAGCAGGAAAATTGGGGATCCACACAGTCTCCATCGGTAGAATGGAGTGCGCTTAAGTGTTTTATGAGGGGTGAATTCACAAAATTGGCATCATATAAAAAGGAGAGGAGAAAGAGTTAAAAATGCTTCAGAATCAGATTAGAGAAAAAGAGAAGTATATGTCTAGCCAGCTATCAGAAAGGGATAATACCAGATTAATACAATTAAAAAAATGCATACTCTGAATTACTGTGGGAGAAAGCGGAGTGGGCAATTTTGAAAACCAAAGCCCAGTATACGGAACATGGGGGAGAAGGCTGGCAGGCTGCTGGCTCTCAGACTCAAAAAAGAAGAGGCATCAAAATGCATTGCAGCCCTACAGCCTGACCCTCATGGTCCTGTAATTATGCACTCTAAAGAGATCATGGCAGAATTTGAGCAATATTACAAAAAAAACTATACACTCAAATGCTAGAAAGGCCTACTCAATCTGTTGTAGACCACTATCTAGAGAACATTCCTCTCCCCACAGTGTCGGCAGAGGGTACAGCATGGCTGCACACCCCAGTCACACAACAGGAGATACTAGGAGTCATAAAGGATCTTCTCTAAGATAAAGCTCCGGGCCCATATAGCTATCCAGACAATTTTTACAAACTTTTCGCCAAACAACTTGATCCATGGCTCACAAAAATGTACACTTCCATACTCGATGGGGAACAATTCGATCATAGATTATTGGAGGTAACCATAGTTGTCCTTCCCAAACCAGACAAGGACCTGATTAAGGTATCAAGCTATCGCCCGATATCCCTCCAGCTGAAACATAAAGATCTTAGCCAAAATATTAGCCTGCAAACTGAATAAAGTTCTTCCCTCTCTGATTAGCAGTGAAGAAGTGGGCTTCATGAAGGGCAGATCATCATTAGATCATCTCCGTAGATTGTCTCACGTTTTTGCTGCCTCCAGAGATTCAAAACACAATATGGTTTTGATTTCTCTCGACGTGGAAAAGGCATTTGATCAAGTCGACTGGCAGTTCTTATTCAGAATACTTGCTAGATTTGGCTTCCCTTCTAAATTTATTTCATGGATACAAATTTTATATTCCAACCCTACAGCCTGAATATTCTGTAATGGGAACCTATCTTCTAGTTTTGCCCTGCAGGATAGTATGAGGCAAGGTTCCCCTGTCACCATTGCTATTTAACTTATATCTGGAACCATTAATAAGATCTATCCAAATTTCTCCAGGGATAAGAGGTATCCGATTGAGTTCCAAAGAGGAAAAAATTGCCACTTATGAGGATGACATCTTACTCCACATTACAAACACAACGGAGCCTATCAGGGGACTAACAAATCTGATACAGGAATTCAGTACACTCTCAAATTATAAACTTAATACAGATAAAACAGTTGTTTTCCCATTAAATAGCAAAGTAAAGAAGCAGGATATTATAGATTTAGGCCTAACTTGGTCCCCCAAGACACTAAAATACTTATGTCTATTGCTTTCTACAAGTTTCCTTCATATATGAAAATTAAACTTGGACGTCTTAAGTACCATATTCAGCAGGATTAAAACAGATGGACTGACCTCCCCTTAACCTTGTGGGGCAGAGTGAACATAATTAAAATGAATGTCCTCCCACATCTTTTCTACCCCCTCAATTTGCTAAACATATGGCTACCAAAGAGTTGGTTTAAAAACATACACTTGCAGCTCTCCAACTTCATATGGAAGGGGAAAAACACCAAGGAGAGCCACCAAAAGTTAGCTGCCCCTAAAAGAGTAGGAGGACTGCATCTTCCACATTTTGGACTATATTACTGGGCTAGTCACCTTAGTAAATATCTGAAGTAGCAATTTCCGGTTGGCTCAACAGAATGGGGTGATTACACACCAACGTGGGTTTGAATAGAACAAGAAATGATCCTTTCTGCGGGGGTGAACCCTCTTTCCAAGCATTTTTACAGATCTAACAAGCTCCCTCCCTCATTTCATTACACCCCTCTAGCTCAGACTCTCTGCATTCACTCACAACTATGTAGCACCTTAAATTACAAAACTACTGGCTACTCTAGAATGGAACGTCTATCTCATATCACAATGATTGCAGCACCAGTAAAGAAAATTGTTCTGAAACATTGGAAAGACTCATTGCTTCCTCCTTATACATAGAAATATAGAAACATAGACTTTGACGGCAGATAAGGACCACTTGGCCCACCCAGTCTGCTCATTTCCCTACCTACTGGATAAGCTGCAGATTCTAGTTAACCAACAGCCTACTTCCTGCAACCCCCAACTATAATTGCCTAGTGTCTGTCCCATGCATGTTTGAATTCCCCCACTGTTTTAGACCCAACAACCTCCCCAGGAAGGCTGTTCCATGTATCCACCACTCTCTCCATAAAAAAAATCTCCTCACATTACCCCTGAGCCATCCCCCCTCTATCTTTAAATTGTGCCCCCTTGTTCTTACACATCTCTTTTTCTGAAAGATGCTACCCTCCTGGACTTTGTTGATTCCCTTGAGGTACTTGAACGTTTCTATCATGTTCTCCTTTCATTAAGAGTATACATATTAAGCTCTCTCAGTCTCTCTTCATATGGCTTCTGCTGCAGACCCTGCACCATTTTAGTTGCCCTCCTCTGGACTGCTTCCATCCTGTCTATGTCCTTGCGTAGATGAGGTCTCCAAAACTGCATGCAGTACTCCAGATGAAGTCTCACCAACTGTCTGTACAGAGGGATAACCACTTCCTTTTTCTACTTGTGATGCCCTTCCTATGCATCCCAGTATCCCTCTGGCTCTCCTTTACCAACTTTTCACATTGCTTACCCACCTTTAGGTCATCTGATATGACTACCCCAGGTCTCTTTACATTTTGTTGTTGTTAGTACCTCCCTTGCTATTGTGTACTCTTCTCCTGGGTTTTGTTTCCCAGGTGCATTACTTTGCACTTCTTTGTATTGAATCTAAGTTGCCACATGTCTGACCATTCCTCTAAGCTTGCCAAGTCCCTTCTCATCTTTTCTACCCCCCTTGTGTATCAACTCTGTTACAGATTTTTGTGTCATCTGCAAAGAGGCATACTTTCCCTCCAGACCCTCTGCAATGTCACCTATAAAGATGTTAAAGAGGACTGGACCCAGTACTGAGCCCTGAGGACCTCCACTAGTAACCCCCCTTTCTTTGGAATGTGTTCCATTCACTATTATCTTCTGTGTCCTGTTGTGCAGCTAGTTTGTTACCCAGGCTACCACCCTGGGACCCACTCCCAGGCTGGCTAACTTGATTATTAATCTTTTGTGCGGGACTGTGTCAAATGCCTTGCTAAAGTCTAGGTAGGCCATATCCACAGCCCCTCCCTGGTCTATTACTTTGGTCACTCAGTCGAAGAAATCAATTAGATTCATCTGACATGACCTTCCTGCTGTAAATCTATGCTGCTTTGGGTCCTATGCCCCACTGGCCTCTAGGTACTCAACAATTCTTTCTTTCAGAAGTGATTCCATAATTTTCCCTACCACTTAGGTCAAACAACAGAATGGTTGAATGAGTTACTCTATAACTTAAGGGTAGAGAAAACTATGTCTAGTGTTTCCAATCGTATGAGAACTTTTAAAAAAAGATGGGAGAAATTCAAGTTTTTTTATACTATAAACTAATTAAGGAACACACAAATGTACAAATTGTATTAGCTGTATCCACCTTTTTTTTTTATTTATCAAGTTTAGGATTACAAATACATTTGAGCCATGGCTCTTTTACGAAGGTTCCACATCAGAGAAATACAAATTATGGGGAACATCAAGACAGGCATTATAACAACATGGACATTGCAAACAGAGCACAGATTAATACAGTTCAAGGGTAGCATTGTAACAAGCCAGCCAGCTGCATTTGTCAGATAAAATAGACAACAGATAAGAAGTACCAGA